>CM066033.1:1252453234-1253053234 GCA_033557465.1 Ichthyophis bannanicus
TGCAATGGCCCCTGCCCCTGGTTGGGCAACCACACCTGCCGTCAGCATACAAGGCCCAGCTCATAGGAACCTAACAACATAAGATAGCCCATACTGGGTCATCTCCCCCCTCGTCCTTCACGCCCAGTATGCTGTTTGCAACCGTGTCCAAACTAGGTTATACGTACCTAGCAGTATCCCCAAGAGATACACCGTTACACAATGCTTGTCGTGGGTCAAGCATTGCTATCCTGGTGCCTTGTAGAAACCCAACTGTCATGGTAGTTAGCCCCTGGCAAGGGGAACGGGCGCACCCACACAATGTTGCCATGTATGGACACAGCACCCATGATTGTTTTAGGATATCATGTTGCCAGTGGGGTTGGGTCCCGATGATTGTGCGTATAATGATGACAACCCAAATGTGTTAAACAGGACCACATACGGGGTTAAGGGGGGTTACTCATGGACACCATCATTGGCACTCAAAATGTGGAGCATGGTCATAAGCAATGTCATGCAAGGGGGCCACAGGGGACAGGATTGATGTTTTCAGGGTGCCAGTCACACTGGCACATAGGTGTCACTGCACACATGTTCCAGATACACAGCTAAGCATGCAGGTGGCACTCGGAACAGGTAATGGCCTGGGAACAAGCAGGAAGTAGTCCTTACATGTGGGTCCATCGGTACCAACGGAGCCTTCGTGGTAACTGTCTCCAGGTGTCCAATAGGAAAGCTATTGGAAGCAGACCCCACAGCGCCTGTGTGCTGCCATCTTGCCTTTCTCAAACTGCTCGCGCCAGCTTCATTGTTTTCCACAGAGGCCAGCCGGCCATTTTTTTTCCTGTCATTGCTGAAAAACAGCTATAGTAGTGCCACTCCTGTGGCAGTGTCTGCCTGGTTTTCTTACTGGTACCACGTGGTTTTCTAATTTTATTTTCTAAAAAGGGTCCTTCCCCCACACAATGAAACCTTTTTAAACAACAGAGCAACATCCCCTTTGTAGGTCTCCCCCCGTGTTGGCCATTAGGCCCTAATCCCTCCTCCATCATGGAAACGCCCTCCTCGTCTGTCAGAACATATGCTGATAAATGTGCCGGTAACCTCTCCAGTCACTGACAACCAGGATTGATGTTACAAATGCTAATAGGCCGGATTCACTGGCATATCTGAATGTTTGGCCTGGTGGATGTTATCCAAAGTGTTTGGCAGAACAGAGCAGCCAAGCTCTGTACCCCTCTTTCCCTCCAAAGTGGCCTCGGTGGCAGCCATGGGTCGGCAAGGCCTGCCCTCTTTCCTCCCGTGGATCTCAGGTAACCCAACACAAATCTGTCCGTTTCCTGAAAGCGCGTAACCTCCCCCTCAACAAGATCTGACTCGCCACTGAGCATTGCCCTTGAGGAGCACGCTCGGGGCAAACACCCCCAGTGCTGGGAGTCCCCCTGGCCTTCCCAAATCCACTTTGGGACTCCATGAAGTTCTGGAGGCCTCAACCTGGGTCCGACCACCTGGTGCTATGCTCTGGTTTCCTGGCTTTGGCCAGTACTCATACCACAGACAGCGTCAGTGTTTGATTGGGGACCAGAGGATCGTGGCCATCGGAACCGCAGTCTGGCATCTCTCCTTGCGGCATCAAAGACCGTTGGTTCCACCCCAGGACCCTGCAAAGTTGCAGCACACGGTTATGTGCAAGCAATTTGCAGATCCGTGCATTGGCCAATGCACCATTGGTTGCTGAGGATACCGGTATCCACCCACCGGTACTGTGTCACTTACTCGGATTTACTGAGTGCCAATTTGTAACCCGATTACCTCCCTTTTACCTGAGGCCGCCGGAGAGAAGAATACATCCCAATCTCCTGAGTGGTCTGAGGGATTCTGACAGCTCAGAGGGTAATGATGTACCCTGCTCCAGGAACAAGCCTGCCTCTCCCAAGAGAGGAATGTTCCCTCCTCAGGATATGTCCCTTCCTGGATCTCCCACACACATGTATTCAAGGGCCTCTCCATTTCATTATAAACTCAATGTGAGGACAGGCCGCGGGAGACAGAGATTCACGCAATCTCACCAAACTCCATAGGAGTCAGACATCCTGCCAATACATCATATCCTTAAGGAAGCCTCTTTTGAGAATGTGGAAGATTCCTCTTACCACCTCTCCACATTACTCACATGTGGCCTACTATGGTAGCGTAATCCTCCGTCGCCTGGTTTGCAGCAAAAGGGACACCTTCCCTGCTCACGTCCATCATGGTGGAGTGTGCTAGGCAGGAGACATTAAAAGTTACCAAACAACATGCCACCAACCCTCCTGGTAGGGAGTGTAAACATTAGATGCCTGTGGTCGCTGTGTCGTCCATACATTCAAGCTTTCAGACCGGACAGGTTCCTTATACCTCATGTACATGGGAATGTTCCTGACGGAGGTCACACAAGATCTACAACTGGTCTAAGTCCACACTCTCACAGGATCACAGGAGGACAGCTACTATGTCGCACCTGTCAAGCATTGCCCAGAACATTTCAAAAGTTGTGAACAGGGCAGCTTTTGACTGTTTTTCATGCAAAGGCAGAGTCTCTGCCATTGCTTATTGGGGCAAGGAAACTTGGCTAGCTGCAATCCTCTCACCTGGAACAATGGGTACATGATAAACTTGACAATATCCCCTGTAGTGGTGAAAACTGGTTTTTAAAAACCGGCAGGACAATTATACCTTGACAAGGCTTTCAAATATTGTAGATCCTGCAAAGATGAGAGCCTTAGAAAAGCGCTTCCTCTCCAAAAAGAAAGGATACTATCAGTCCTATGCTCAGCAAGGACAACCTGCAGTACAAGCTGCTAGAAAGGGTCAACAAGCTACTAAGCAGAGAAAGCCGAGAGCTACTCTGCCTCAGCAGACCCAGCAGCCTCAGCCCCCACAGGGCCTTTGACTCTGTGATGGAGTACCTGCCCTTCCTGGCCCTCCAGGGAGCAACCGTCAACAATACCAGGAAGATTAGGTCACCTCATCCACAGATGGAGGCAAATAACATCAGAACCCTGGACTGTGTCCTTCATAGACGAGGGTACAGGCGTCATTCATATAGCCTGCCGCCTCCCTACAATAGTAAGGACATTGAGTTTGCAAACGTCCCCCCAACTGAATCCAGAGGTAACAACATCTTCTACCTCAAGGAGCAATGGAAGAGGTACCTCATCACCAACACGGATCTGGGTTCTCCCCCCCCCCCAATTTCCTCATACCAACGGAAAAAGGAGGTCACAGACACATCTGACATTTCAGAGAACTGAACAAGTTCCTGTTCCAAAAGACATTCAAAATGATTTCTCTAGGAAACCTACTTCCTGACCTACACAGGCAGAAATGCCTTTGTTCTCTAGATCACAAGGATGCGTACACCCATCTTCTCTGCCAACAAGCACAGCGAAAGTTCCTTTGGTCCCCCCATCAAGGAAACCACTATCCAAAATGTTTTCCCTTCAGCCGTGCCTCAGCACCCAGAATATTCACAAAGTGCATGTCTGCGGTAGCTGGTTTGGTCCGTACCAGGGGAATATTTTTGTGCCCCTACTTGGACGACTGCCTCATCCAGGCACAGTCACAAACACATGCCCATGCCTCTCTCTCTTACACAATGCATGGACTACCATATCTAAGGCCCTGTCAGAGATCTCGTGGAATCCTTCTGACTCCCACGTAAACCTGGAGCTCATAGGAAGCAAGGCTAGATACCAGACTGCAAAAGACCTAACTGACTCAGCCTCGCTGTCCTCGCATTGTGCACGTGTTTGGACAGCACTACAAAAAACTCACCTCTCGCCTCGAGAGATGCATCAGCTGCTTGTCACATGGCATCTACAGGGCATGTGGTCCCCTACGCTTGTCTCCACATGAGACCAGCCCAGTGGGCCCTCTCTTCCCAGTGGATGCAAGCAACAGGCTGGTCTCTCAGATGTGAATAGTAAAACTCAAACCCGCGCCATACCCTGTCCCTGGACTGGTGGCCGGTCAGCACAAAACCTGTTGGATGGGTACCCTTTCCTGCAAACCCCTCCTCAGATCCCATTAAACAACAGAGGCCTGCCAAAGTGGGGTGGGCTGCACATGTACTGGGGACACCTCCACCCAAGCCAACTGGAATTGTCTGGAGTGTCATTTCCACATCAATCTGTTTGAAGCTCTGAGCCAATTGCCTGGATCTTCATGTCTTCCATTCCCTTCTACAGGCCAATGGAATACTATTTTACGCAGACAATCAGGTAGCCATGGGTAATGTGATCAAACAAGGAGGAACAGGCTCTCTGTCCCTTTGCAACGAAGCTCTTCAACTGTGGTCATTTGCCAGACAGCAGCAGATCCATCTCCTGCCAGTCTATCTCCCTGGCAATCAGAACTGTTAGCCATACAAACTCAGTCGTGTTCTGCTTCCTCACAAATGGTCTCTACACATGGACCAACTCTGTAGAGTATTGCAACTCTGGGGAACTCAAGATTCATACCTCTTCGCAAGTCCATCATAACCCAAACCTACCCGGTTCTGTTCACGAATCCCAGCTCAGAGCTACCAAGCGAGGGATGCTGTCCTCCTCAACTGGGGGCAGGAATGCCTATATGCCTTTCCTCCCATTCCCTTGATTGCCAAGACCCTATTGCAACTCCTGAGGGACAGAGGCAACATGATCCTCATAGCCCCACGCTGGCAACAACAGGTGATACCCTCTGCTTCTACATCTGTCCCAGGTTCCACCCTGTACGTAGGGTCAGCTCCAGACTTACTGTTGCAGGAGGAGGGGAATGTATGGGCATACAAACCCCCCGTCTCTGCAGCTCAGAGCCTGGCTACTGACGGCTGTAACTGCTTTGGCCCTCCCCTCATTCAGGAAGTGCATGATGTCCTTTAGCTTCCAGGAAACCTTCCACAAGGCAGCCCTACTATGCCATCAGGTGGACGTGACATTTCATTTGGTGATAACAAAAGGGCTGCAACCCTCTTGTCATCCGTTATAAACATGTTTTGACAAACTCCATTACGTATCAAACAATGGTCTCCAAATTGCGTCAGTCAGAGTCCATTTAAGTGCCATGGCTGCTCCTTCTGAACCCATCAATGGAACAACCCATTTCATCCCATCCTCTCATATCCGGAATCATGAGAGGCCTGCATCTACCAAAACCTGGCCTTAGACCACCTCCAGAGGCATGGGATCCCAATCTGCTTCTAGGGCAGCGTATGCTGCCGCCGTCTGAGCCCTTAGACACTACTTCGTTAAAGTCTCTGACCTGGAAAGTAAAATACCTTCTTGCAATCACATCAGCAAAGTCGTATCAGTGAATTTGAAGCTCCAGTGGCTGATCCACCTTACACCACGTTTCACCATGATAAGGTAATCCTAAGGACACATCCACACTTCATGCCTAAATTGGATTCCTCCTTTCATTTGAAACAAGAGGTGTAGTTACCTGTAGTCTTTCAACAGCCACATGCTTCAAATGCAGAGAACACTCTTCATACATTGGACTGTGAAAAAGCTGTGGCTTTTCATCTGCAGAGGACCCAGCAACACAGAATGTCCCCTCAGCTATTCTGAGTCTCCTGATCCCTCACATTTGGGTACAGCAGTTTCAAAAAGATCTCTATCCAACTGGATTGCTCAATGTATGCCTTTTTATCTATCATAGCTAAACCATTCACTGGTGGCCCATGTTCCCGCTCACAATGTGAGAGTCATGGCAGCCTCACGGGCTCACCTCCATTCCGTCTATATTAACGACATTTGTGGAGCAGCTACCTGGTCCTCGGTTCACGGCCCACTAATGCTTGGATAAGGCTCCCTCAGGCATGCTATGGTTTGGTCAGGCTGCTGTCCAAAACCTCTTCCATACGTAATCCACTCCTAGCCGCCTCTCTTACAGGATGCCAGAGATCCATGGGAGGAAGTGGAAGCCCTCCACAGGCCCTCACCACTCTGGGGATCCTTCCCTGGCATCTACATCTAGGGTTTTCTCACATGTGACGACCACGTCCTGCTTGTTCCTGGTGATAGCATAGTTAATCACCTGTAACAGGTGATCTCCGGGAACAGCAGGATAAAGTAATCACAACCCACCCATCTCTCCTAGCGGGTTGTGTCTGTCTCTCTCTCTCTCTTTCCCTATCTCTCTCTCTCTCTCTCTTTGTGTCAGCTTTCAACTCAACTGGAGAGAGGCATTTTGGAAAGGCAGGAAGGCAGCACACATGCACTGTGGGATGCTCCCAAAAGCTTTCATATAGGACGCTGGGGAGCGTTCCCACACAGGGTCAGTTGGTACCGACGCTACCCACATGTGAAGACTTATTCCTGGTGTTCCTGGAGATCACCTGTTACATGTGACTAACTATGCTGTACATGACACACACAGCAGTGGAGCAGGAGCAGCAAGATGCTGGCCACACAGATGTTTGTTTATGTTGCCCACCCACCAGAGGTAAGCAGTCACTGATGCTCCCACACATTGTTTTCACATCCACAGGTAGAGGATCTCCGGAAGAAGGGGCGCGAGTTGCGCCTCCACCACAGTGACTATCTTGCCCGCCTCCAGAGGGCGGCGCAGGCAGAGCGTGATGGTGAGTATTGACAACCTTGCTGCCCAGTAACAAATTTCACATTGGCCTACCAGCCTGTGTGGTGCCTGCATATGTACATGCGTTATGTGACACACTTGATAATGTGCTGATGACTGTCATCTTCCACAGAGGGTGATGACAACGATGAAGAGCCCACCACATCTGCATATGCCCTGAGGCGCCCCCCTGCCCACCATGCCCCAGAGGTGAAGGTGGTGGTGGTGGAGGAGGAACCCGAGGTGGAGGACAAGGATGAAGAGCCGGTGGAGAGTGCAGCAGAGGAGGGGGCTGATGGGGGCATGGAAGGGGTGGGTGGCGGGGTGGCAGGGGAGGGAGAGGGTTTGTCTGATGTGGGTGTGGGGGAGGGGTGGAGGAGGGTGTGGAGGGTGGTTGGGAGGTGGCAGGGGGGGAGGAGGGGGATGTGTGTGTCTGGGAGAGTGATGGGGAACACAGTGAAGCACAGGGCACTGTGGGCTCCCGCCAGCCATGCCATGTCGCTCCACCATCCAGGGCCACACACAGGTCACATGCACATGCCACCACCCAGACCCCTGGGACTATGTGTGTGTGTGGTGGCAGGTGTGTGGCGGACCTGTATGTGGCCCTAGATGCCTTGGAGCGGCGAGTGCACCTCCTAGTCCACTCGCACCAGTGGCTGGCGGGAGCCATTCAGCAGGTGGCCGCCGAGGTGGAGCTGCTGCCATGTCGGCGGCCAACCCCTGAAGGGCGTCACAGGAGTCTTCATGGCGCCTTTTGACGTCCACACATGTGCCCTGTGCTGTCCTGTGTTCCATCACTGGGCATGCAGCATGCAGGGAGAGGGTGTGGCTGAGGTGGGTGTGGGGGGAGGGGTGGAGGAGGGTGTATAGGGTGGGTGGGGTGGCAGGGGGGAGGAGGGGGTTGTTTGGGGGGAGGGTGATGGGTATTGTCCTCATCCCTAACATTGTATTATATTCCCTTTTTTTTTTACAATATACACACTGTTTGTTAATTCGAAATGGTCACGTGTCTCCCTTAGCAACACACTATGGATGCAAGCATGGGATATGTGTGTAGACAGGTATGTGTTGTAAAGGTAGACATGGGTATCATGCGTGGACTGGCTCCACATGCAGTCGTGGGGAATGACCATGTGTGTAGGTGTGTGAGACCAGGTGGACCCTGAGATGCAGAAATGTAGACGACGGCCCAGTATACTGTGGCGCCTCACCCTCTCTAGGCGGCTGCCTAGTGGGGGCGGCGGGCCATAATACTCATGTTCATGCTTCAGCCTGGTAGCTGAGGCCCTTATTGTGTAGTTGTGGGGCAATTAAAGCAGTCCCGAGTGGAATAGGCCGACACAGGAAAATTTGTTATAACATTTATTTATTTTCTTCTAGTCATCAAGTTGCAATTAGACCTTGGTGGAAGGCTCCAAAACATCAACAGAAAAAGAGGATTTTTTTCTCCAACAAAAAGCTTTTCCAACATGTACTTCAACAAAGCAGTTTCTTCACTCTTTGCCATTAACAAGTTTCCTTTTCATTCAAACAAAGACAGTTTAATTTCACTGTTTTGCAAGTAAAGTCCAGCTACCCTTGGTTAGCTTCTCCCAGCTGTTTCAAGCAAGCTTGGGATTACACTCTGCTTCTCAGCATGGAAACTAAGCATGGCTGTTTAAAACACTCTCATAGCATTAGTCCAAATTTCAGCTTTAAAAATGAGGCTTTCTCTTTACCAGCACTTTCTCAATAGCATTTACTTGGCATAAATACTTCTTAGGCTTTCTTCACAGTATTCAATAAAATGCTTTCTAGGCCACTGCTCATACACAAAGCACATTCCATTGATTCTTCTGTGGAATCTGAATCTCCCTTGTAAAACTCAACCTCCATTTCCTCTCTGTGCTGCAAGGCTCAGGGACTGGGACACGTTCAGGGATTTCTAGCTTCACCTTCTTTAAAAGCTTGAAAAGCTTCTCCCACTGAACATCTTTCTTCCCTTGGAAATATATCAGAACTATCAGACTTCCTTCCCCTTATTGAATCAAATAAAGGTACTGTCTGGTTTACCTTTTCCTGTAGAAACCTTTTCTCTTCCAGGCTTTCTAAATGGGTTTGTTTCTTGCTCAGAGTCCTGAGCTGCTTGCCTCTGAGTTTGAACTGTAGTTCTGGAACTCTCTCAAGCTTCTTCCTGCTCCTCTCTGGCCCTGCCACTCGCCTTGGCAGTTCTGTACACTTCTCCTGGATTCCCCAGCTCTTTCAGCTCTGCAGTGCTGTTTCCTCTCGTCCCTCTCTTTCCTCTCCTTCCTGGATTCCTCCCTGGATTCCCTGGATTCCTCTCGCCCCTCACTTACTGAGTGACGGAGTTTAAATGTTTGGCAGCGTGCTTCCCTTTCTGGCCCCACCCTCTCTCTCCCTGCAGTTGCCTTGGAGACTGGGTGTGGCTTCAGGCTAGCTCTGCAAGTGTGTGTTTCAGAGTTACTTTCACTTTGGGACCTGTGCTTAGGTGAGCCCATCCCCCTTTTATGAGAAAAACCTTCCCTTTTTCCTCTTTCCCAGGGCTGTGCTGTACCCCGCATCACCACATATCTCCCCCCTTAAGCTATTACAGGCTGGCGCCACAACCCGCGCACAGCTTGTAATCCTAGCTAGGACCTCTGGGTTACTGTGCTCTCTTGTAGCTAATTGTACTGTACGCTCTTGCCATGGGCGCAGTATATTAACATGGTATACTTGCGGCCTCCCTCTCCCGGTTTCCAATGCATAGGTTACAGGACCTACTCGTTTTAAAACTCTGTAAGGCCCTTTCCAGGCATTCTCAAACTTGGAGGTAGGGTTTGCGAGCATTACAAGTACCTTATCTCCTACCTTCAGGACACGTGGTCTCGCTCGTCGGTCATGATAAGACTTCTGACGGCCTGACTCACTTTCAAGTTCCCTTCTACCGCTGTAGCGATTTGCTGCAAGCGTCCTTTTGAGACCCTCTGACAGGACGGACAGAATGCACAAAATCTTGACGTCTCTCTAAAAACCCCGAGCCAATAAAATCTGGCAAGTACCCAGTCCAATGTGCCTGGTATGCCTTTATGTCCCTCCACTGGGTGATCATGAGCCCATCTTAAGATTGTGTTCCTACAGGCGTGAGGTATCACTAACTGCTTTCTTGTACCACCTGTTCTTGGGTCCTGAACTTTCCCGGTATAGGAGATTATTCACCAAGAAAAATCTTGGCAGGGTCTCAGATCCTTTCCTAGCGTATTCAAACGCTCGGGCCAAAGCAGGATCTGCCATCTGCTCCCTAGGAAATGAGGGAAATTGTTCCTTTAACTCTGCAGGAACCCAGGGCAATTTTTGTCTCGCTATCAAGCCAGCCCTATTCTTTGTCCTGGTTTGACCTTCCCACCTCCTTTCGGCCTTTCCTTTCCTGGGGATGTCTTTTAAAGGAGTAATCAGCTCCTCACGAAAGGACCTCCCTGATATAGGGTCTTCCTGAGGATTACTTTCCTTTTCTAAAGGCTTAGAGCCTGTGCGGGTAGTTATCATACCTGCCTTGTCTTCTTCTAGCCTGGGGTCAGCAACCTTTCCTACCTTGGGTAAGGCTTTCTCCTTGGCTGAGTTATCTTCCTGCGGAAAGGTAGCTGGTTGACTGGTTTTGCCCTGCAACTCCTCAGCTAAGCCTTTCCTGAATTGAGGCCAGTCTCGGCCTAGGACTATCATGTGGAAGTCTAGGTACTATAGCCACATTTATTTGCTTTTTCATACCCAACCCTTCTATTTCCACAGCATGTATGGGATAGGTAGAGGCGGCTCCATGGATACAGCGAATCTTAATATGATTTCCAGAGGACTCTGGTGAGGGTTTATCTTTTGCCTCAATTTTCCTCCACACCTCTGAGATATCATAGATTGGTCTGCACCTGAGTCCAATAATGCCTCAGTTGGGATTCCTTCTACCTCCACTGTTAACAGGAACCCTTCTCCTGCATCTCTGTGATGGGTGATTACAAAAGCTTTCTTGGCTTTACATTCCCTTTTAATATGACCGAACTCTCCACACATGAAACATTTTCTCTGTGCATCAAATCTTTTATCCACAGTCATACTTTCTTTCTCAAAGTTTGCAAGCTTTGCCTTCCTTTCTAGTAACTCCACATTTGCACTCTTAAAAACACCTTCTTTCTCAGGGCTCAACTTGTTAGCCTCTAGAAAGCGGTCAGCCAGTGCAATGGCTTCCTGAGTGTTTTTGCAATCCTGGAGGACTAGGAAAGTTTGCACCTTGCTTGGTACAGATTCCAGAAACTGTTCTAGAATCACAGTGTCTAATATGGCTTCTAAATCCTTAGTCTCTGGCGTGAGCCATTCTAGACTAAGCTCTTCACTCTATAATAGAGAGCTTGAGGTGTCTCACCTAACTTCAATTTACAGGAACGTAGCAGCCTGCGATAGACTGTGGGTTTAATCCCATCCGATCCTTAACAGCTTGCTTTACTTCCTTATAATCGGTGACTAGACTAGCAGGCATGGCTCTATAGGCCGCCAAAGCTTCGCCTGTGAGAGAATTGGCGAACCTTAGCGCCCACTGTTCCTTTGGCCACCTGGCCAGGAGAGCTATTCTCTCAAATGCCTCAATATAATCGTCTACATCATCATCTCTAGTAAGGCGTCCACAAGAGAAAGTCTCAGTGCCTGATAAGTCCCACCCACGGAAATCTGCCCGTGAACCTGGCACAGTCTTTGCAGCTTCGTCCTTTTTCCCTTGCACTGCAATCCACTTGGACATCATCTCCAGTGGCGGTGCTTGTTGGGCTTGGAACATCTCCTTCACCTGTTCCAGGCTCTGCGCTGACATCTCCCGTTGCCTGGCAAACTGGTCAGCGACCCAGGTCAGGATGTCACGATTCTCCATCGTTGTAGCTGCGCTGTGAAAAAACGAAAGAGAACAAATACCAAGTGCGGTATTTTCTTATGTTCCCCTTTCCTGGTGAGCACTCCCCTACAGCCTCCCTCTTACACCAGCAGTATCCAGCAATAACCCCTTCAGCCTACGGGTTACCTGGCCTTGTGCAGAGTCTTGCTTTGTCAATCACGTGGCCTCTTGGCTCCAGCTCCACTGCCACTCTGGATCTTTCCTCCACTTAGCAGACCGGGCGTGTTGACAACAGCTGCTCTAGGGTTCTCTCCTCCTTCTGAGGTCAGGATCTTCTCTTCCAGGCGTGCAAAACTTGACCAGAAAAAAATCCAAGAACTACGCCACCTGTGGCGCCTCACCCTCTCTAGGCGGCTGCCTAGTGGGGGCGGTGGGCCATAATACTCATGTTCATGCTTCAGCCTGGTAGCTGAGGCCCTTATTGTGTAGTTGTGGGGCAATTAAAGCAGTCCGAGTGGAATAGGCCGACACAGGAAAATTTGTTGTAAATTTTATTTTCTTCTAGTCATCAAGTTTGCAATTAGACCTTGGTGGAAGGCTCCAAAACATCAACAGAAAAAGAGGATTTTTTTCTCCAACATGTACTTCAACAAAGCAGTTTCTTCACTCTTTGTCATTAAACAAGTTTCCTTTTCATTCAAACAAAGACAGTTTAATTTCACTGTTTGCAAGTAAAGTCCAGCTACCCTTGTTAGTTTCTCCCAGCTGTTTCAAGCAAGCTTGGGATTACACTCTGCTTCTCAGCATGGAAACTAAAAGGCTGTTTAAAACACTCTCATAGCATTAGTAGAATTTCAGCTTTAAAAATGAGGCTTCTCTTTACCAGCACTTCTCAATAGCATTTACTTGGCATAAATACTTCTTAGGCTTTCTTCACAGTATTCAATAAATGCTTTCTAGGCACTGCTCATACACAAAGCACATTCCATTGATTCTTCTGTGGAATCTAAATCTCCCTTGTAAAACTCAACCTCCATTTCCTCTTCTGTGCTGCAAGGCTCAGGGACTGGGACACGTTCAGGGATTTCTAGCTTCACCTTCTTTAAAAGCTTGAAAAGCTTCTCCCACTGAACATTCCTTCTTCCCCTTGGAAATATATCAGAACTATCAGACTTCCTTCCCCTTATTGAATCAAATAAAGGTACTGTCTGGTTTACCTTTCTTGTAGAAACCTTTTCTTTTCCAGGCTTTCTAAATGGGTTTGTTTCTTGCTCAGAGTCTGAGCTGCTTGCCTCTGAGTTAGAACTGTAGTTCTGGAATTCTCTCAAGCTTCTTCCTGCTTCTCTCTGGCCCTGCCACTCGCCTTGGCAGTTCTGTACACTTCTCCTGGATTCACCAGCTCTTTCAGCTCTGCAGTGCTGTTTCCTCTTGTCCCTCTCTTTCCTCTCCTTCCTGGATTCCTCCCTGGATTCCTCTCTCCCCTCACTTACTGAGTGACGGAGTTTAAATGTTTGGCAGCGTGCTTCCCTTTCTGGCCCCACCCTCTCTCTCCCTGCAGTTGCCTTGGAGACTGGGTGTGGCTTCAGGCTAGCTCTGCAAGTGTGTGTTTCAGAGTTACTTTCACTTTGGGACCTGTGCTTAGGTGAGCCCATCCCCCTTTTATGAGAAAAACCTTCCCTTTTTCCTCTTTCCCAGGGCTGTGCTGTACCCGCATCACCACAATACTGAGGCACGTGCATGCTGTGTGCAATGTGGGAACCGTTTCTGATGCAACATGCCTGTGTGCCAATAGTACAACTTGCAAACCAGTACGTCTGTGCTGGCAGGGTAAGATGTACTGATGAGCCCAGGAGATACTCAGGGGTAAAGCTGTTGAGTGTGTCCTGGGACAATACATGTCAAGGTGAGTAACCGTATACGTTTGGGGGGGGGGCAGGCACGTAGGCAGTGTTGCAGGCAGGGACAAGGGTCACACATGTGCGTCCAATGTAGGGGGTATGACAGGATTTTAACTGTGACGGCTCCCAACACCGGACATGTAGCTCAAGGACATTCACCCTGTGCAACCCGGGAGGATATGTAAACCGCCACACTGCAGCTCAGGGGCTGGGATGTGGCACAGTGCATGGCACACATGGCATGTGATGGTGTCTGTGCAGTGATACCTGCCAGTACAGACACCCCACCATCGAGGGGCGTGTGTGTGCAACACAACATGCATTTGCACACTACCTAAGGGGAGCACAGGGACACACATTGGAAAACACACATATGTACTGGTTAACAGCTGTTTATTGATCCCAGAGTCACCTCCTGCGTGGCCGCCCGCGCCTCCCATGGCACACAACCCCCCGCGGAACTGCACCTTGTCCTGGTGCCTCAGGTGCCAGTGCCGGTGCTGGTGCTGGTGCTTGCTGCCGCATTAGCCCCACAATGTCCTCCATTGCATCCGCAATGCGGGCAAGCGCCCCCGACCGCATCTCCTCCCAGATCATCCTCAGCTCCCTGGTATTTTCTCCAATTGCCTTGAACAGACACTGGAGTGCCTGATGAGTGCCTGTGGGAGGGACAGAGGGTGATATGTCAGCTTCCTCTCCATTACCAGCTGTCACACATATACATGTCACGCATATCCCAGATGAGCAGTCTGCAGAACAGTCATGCCTGCCAAACCTACCAACGTTTACATCTGTGTCTCCCATGAGCCATCCCCATGTCTGGAAGGGGTCTGGATGTGGGGTCGTGAGAAACACAGATCTCACACATGGCACATTGCCACAGTTTAATATGACTATGTCAGGTCTGCACACTGCTTGACTGGGATTGGTCAGATGATCTGAGGGGGCCTAAGACACACATACACATATCTGGGGTGCCCCAATTTCTATAATGCTGGTGCACACTGCAGATTATGTTGTCAAACGATACTGCGTGACAATACCCATGACGAGGTCTCTGTCACATAGGGTGTCTGGGTGACCTGCGATCATTGTTCTTCTCTTTGGGCTTATGTGGGGTATATGGGCAAGCACAGTGTGCATGTGTGTGAGCCCCTCACAAATGCTGACACCTGACAAGACATGCTACAGGAGGTAGAATCACAGAGCACAGAAGACAACCCCCCAAAATCAGAACTCTATGCTATGTGGGCAATATGCAATAATTTTGGGGATGTTAGGACAACCCCATCGGGACCGTGGGGTATGCTGTTACCCACCTTCTGCATTGCGCCGTGCTGCAGCAGTGTGTGTGCGCAGCTCTTCAACGATTGGGTCCAATTCTGGTGGAGGGTTCTCATCTGGCGCTGATGCATGACTAGGGTGTTGTCTTCTGATGTCCTCCGAGCTCTCTGTGGCAGTGACGTCTGGGGTGTGGTCCTCTGGCTCAGGCTGCACGTGTGTGCTTGGGGTCCCGTCACCATTGCTGGTGCTGCCCCCAGACATTGTGGGCTGGGGCTCTGCCACATCCTCGGCCAATTGGACCTCCTCCTCCTCAGCTGGGGCCATGGTTGTGTAGTCACCTGGGTTGTGGAAACCATACACAGCACAGATTGGTTTGCATGGTTCAACTACATACAACTGTTTAACACATCCACCCCACAATCAATGTGTGTTTGGCCGTGGCCTGTACATGTGCTAAATAGCTACCACTACAGCTCCTGTTACCACTATTAGGCATATATAGGCCAGTACCTAGCAGACGCATTGATGTGAACATCAGGGGTCTTCAAACTACGGGACAAGGGCCACATGTGGGCCGCCAAGGAGATGTATGCAGCCCGATGGGTGTTTTTGCCGGCGCTGCCAGTCCTCAGGGGCAGCTCTACACAGGACCGCAGCATTCATTTAGCAGCAGCCCAGCTAAGTTAACACCTCACAAACCTGCTGCTGCCGCTGCCGCCGTGCCAGCGGAATAATGTAAAACCATGTAAAACCAAGCTCCTGCTTTGTTGACTGTTGTTTATTGTAAACCCGCAACTGATCTCTGGAAGATGCGGTATATAAATGATTGTTAAATAAATAAAAAATAAATAATCCAGCATCCCGCGGGCCTCCCCCTGCTCTGCAGTGTCCTCCATGCAGCCTCAGTGTTGGCTGTCAGAGCCATGCAAACAGAAAGAGCTTCTCCTCTCGTGGCTCTGTTAATCCCGCCATGGGCCTGATGGTATTTTCCATAGGGCCCGTGGCGGCATTGACATGGCCGTGAGAAAGAGATACTCTCCCTTCACGCGGCTCTGACAAGCCCACACTGAAGCTGCATGGAGGACGCTGGAGAGCAGGGGGGCCCCACGGGATGCTTGAATCTCCTGCTGCCACGGTGGAAGCAGCAGCAGTAGGCGTGGTTGGGTTATTTCGTACCCTATCTTGCCTGATGGGGGTGGAGGAGGTTTGGAGTGGTAAATGGCTATGGTGGGGAGAGGTAAGACTGGAAGTGTGCTGATGTGGGGAAGGGGTTTAGGACAGGTCATGGCCTATGGGTGGTGGTAAGATTGGCAGTGGGATGATGGGGGGCCTAGGATAGGGGTCGAAATGTGCTGTTGGGGGTGCTAAGATTGCAAATGGGCTGATGGTGGGGCTAGGAGAGGGCTATCAATAAGCTTTTGGGGGGGCTGGGGTTTGGAAATGCACTTCTGGAGGAACTTGGATAGGACTCGACCTAGGTGTGGAGCTAGGACTGGTACTGGGCTGATGTTGGGCCAGGGATAGGATTGGAAATGGGCTGATGGGGGGCTAGGACTGCAAATGGGCTGATGCACGGACTAGAGGGGAGCGGATGCTGGGTGTGGCTGTAAATAGACGGGAGGTGAGGTTGTGCGAGGATCAGAATGGGATGGAGCTGGACAAATAAAATGGTGAGGGAAAAAAACATTTTGAGGGATGTAAGAGATATGTACAATTGGACAGATAGTGGGGATTGAGGATGGGGGTCTAACATTTGAGTGGATGACCTAGGAATGCGGAAAGAGCACAAGGAGAAAGATTACTATGTTAAAGCAGATGTAGACAGAGAATGGAAACAATACTAGACGTGTGACGAAAGGACAAATGGAAAGCAGATGATGGGGAGTTAGCAGAAGACCCAAAGAAACCAGACTAACGTGGCTAGAGCAATTGCCACTGGAAAAACAAAACCAAAATGTTTTGAAACATTCTCTGGTTTTTGTACTTCTGCAGTGTTCTTTGGGGTTTGTTCATATTTTTTTTTAACACTATATTCCGGCCCTCCAATGGTCTGAGGGACAGTGAACTGGCCCCCTGTTTAGAATGTTTGAGGACCCCTGGTGTGCATTAACCCACAGAAGGACCATCCCTGCTCAGCAGTGCTTAGATTAGACACAGACATAACACGTACAGGTCTGAGAGGGGGCTTGTAGCAGACATGTAGCCACATGTGCAGGGCAGATACAAAAAGGGATGATGCAAATGAAACATGTGTTTTGAGGGAAGCAAAACACAGAGTGAAAGGGGTGGAATGGGGGACAGCACACTAATGAGCCAAAGGCAGAGGGTGAGAGATGATCCAGGGGAGCAGGTATGAGGAGGTGTTAATAAGAAGCCTGATGCACATCCAAAGGGCAGGTACTCAATGGGCTGGGAGCAGCAAGGTGTGATTTGGGTACCTACCTGCCTGGGGATGGGCAGTGTCCAGTGCCTCTGGCAGTCCATAGAGGTATATTGGCCCTAGCCGCTCTGCCAACTCCTGCTCCAGGGGTGTTAGGGAGGGTGTAAAGGGGCCTCCCCCTCCAGTGCCCACGGCATGCCGCCGCTCTGCCATCATGTGTGCACGCACACCCCTCTTTATGTCTTAAACCTCGTCCTGAGGCTATCGAGGTCTCTGCTTGGGCCCCCTGCTTGTGCCACCGCCTCCTGCACCTCCTCCCACACCTGGGTACGTGTTGCAACAGTGGTGGTGTTGCTTAGTCATCCGTATAGGACATCATAATTTTCTAGAACAGAAGCCAGCAGGATGTGATTTTCCTGTGGTGAGAATTTCTGGGCCCTCTTCCTTTGCAGAGCTGGCACCGGTATGCGTTTACGTTTTGTAGTGAGAGGACCCTGTGTGGGCTGGGCCGATGGCCCTGCAGCCTCCATCACACTCCCTGCCATATCTGTCTCCTCCCCAACAGGTGGCCCTCCTCCCTCTCCCTCTCCCTGTCCCTCTCCACTCCTGCCCTGTCCTGTGGCTCCATCTCCCTGTCCTCTCCCTCCCTGTCAGACATTCCTTCTCTTGCCCTTCTCAGCTCCACCTCACACCTCCCTCCTCTCTCTGCTATCTGCTCTTTACCTCACCTCCTTTCTCACTCACCTGCTCCTTGCCTCCCCTCCTCTCTGTATCCCCTGCTGTACCTCACACCTATCCTCCACAACCAAGCCTCTAACACTCTGACCAGCACCACAAAACCTTAGCTCTCCTAGACACCTGCTTCTCTCTCTCTCTCTCTCACTGACACCTTCTCTCTCCCTCGCCTACCAACAACCCCTCAACGTGCAGCACGTGTAGAGGTTTATTTATAGTTTTTTTTACGGCCAGAGGCGGGAAATGGGTGCTTGCGCGTTGCGCAGTCAACTATGCAGAGCGTGCGCGGACACGCGCTGCCGTGCACACTGCGCATGCGGTTGGCTGTGCGCATTGCGCATGCGCCACACAGATGCAGAACGTGGGTGCGTGCGTTAGTTAGCGTGTGAGCCGTGGCACATGCACAGTGTTGCATGTGCACGGTGCATGCGCCATGCGCACAGCCAACTGCGCATGCGCAGTGGTCGCGCTCGCGCAAATGCGCACGCGCAACACGCGCTACGTAAAAAAACCTCTATAAATTGTGCTGAGCACATGTTGCAAGTTGAGGATTTTTTTGTAGGCGAGGGAGAAAGAAGGTGTGCATTGGCAGTGACGGAAGGAGCGAGTCTGAATCAGGTGTATTGTGGAGCGTGACTGGGTTTGTGATTGTTGTTGGTTGTATTGTGTGGCTGTGTTTCTGTGTGGTGTGTAAGGTGTGTGTCTTGGTTAGGGAAGTGTGGTCTGTGTTTGACTGATTTAGAGGAGCAGGGCGGGTGGAGGTTATGGCAGCCTTTGTGTTTGCTGCAGCTGCAGCGCGAGGTGGGCAGGTGGTGCGGTTGCGTGACAGGGGAGATGGTGTCTATAGGGCTGAGGCACAGGGCATGGGTGTAGTCCCGCAGCAAATCAGACCTGCAGCTGTGGGGGCAGGGCAGGCAGGGGCTGTGCACGCATGGCGCAGGAGGCGTGCTGAGGTGCAGGCTCGCCAGCCACGCCTCTACAGGCCCAGGGCCCAGCTCCAGGGCATGCGAGAGGACCAGGTCATCACCCTGTACAGACTGAGCTGACCTCGAGCCCCTGACTGATCGGTCACATGTCATACCAGGTTTGGTCAAGCTCCTTGCTGCCCTACATTTCTTTGCCTCTGGCTGTTTCCAGTCATCTGTGGCCGCAGTGGGTGGCATGAGCCGCCCCACCTTCTCACGCTGTCTCCACCAAGTACTGCGTGCCATGGTCAGCCGGGTGCGGAATTATATTGCCATTCCACATACTAGGCAACAGTGGTGGACCCTGAACCAGGCCTTTGAGGCGTTAGCTGGGATACCACATGTGATGTGAGTTATTGATTGCACACATGTTGCCCTGGTCCCGCCTAGAGACAGGGAGGTAGTGTTCCGCAACCGCAAACACTATCATTCCCTGAATGTTCAGGTTGTATGTGATGCAAATATGCATATTCTGAATGTGGTCCCCAGGTTTGCAGGGTCCACCCATGACGCCTATATCCTGCATCACTCGGCACTATTCCAACAATTTGAGGCAGGACAGTATGAGGACTGCATATTGCTGGGTGAGTGTTTCCAATTTCTGACATGCACATGGTGCTCATGTGACTAGGCGTATGTGCAAATGTGTGTCTTGCAGTAGATCACTCATTGTGTGTGTGTCTCATCTGCCTGTGTGGGATATAGGGGGAAGGGGGGGGGGGTTGCCCTCCAAATGCGCCCTGCTATGGTGCTGTGTGATGCTGGTTGATTGGATGCAAGCATTTGTGTGGTTGTTACATATTATGTTGTTGCCACGCCATACACCTACCCCTTGTCTGGTGTTTCTTAGGTTCACACACTCAATCTGTAATAGGGTAGACACCCAGGAAGCTCTAAAAAACATGAGGAGTGATCTAGCTAAGCTTGATGAATGGTCTTAAATTGGCCAGCTGGGATGTGATGGTAGGAAATGTGAGGTCAGGCTGTTGGCCTGAAGCAATCCAAGGGAGCACTATTGTATAGGGGGTGAAGTACTCTTGTGCACTACAGAAGAGCGGGACCTAGGTGTGGTTGTTTCTGCTGATGTCAAAGTAGCTAACCAGGTTGAATAGGCGAGGGAAAAAGCTAGAAGGCTGGCTGGGTGCATACAGAGATGAATGGCTAGCATAAAACAGGAAGGGAGAATGCCTCTGTATATGTCTTTTGTGAGACCTCATTTGGAGTAGAGTGTGCAATTCTGGAGACTGCACCTTCAAAAGGATGTGCACAGGATGGGGTCGGAGCAGAGGGTGTCTACTAAAATGATTAGTGGCCTTCATTATACAGCATATGAAGACAGACCGAAGGATCTTAGGATGTACACCTTGGGGAAAGGAGGGAAAGAGGTGATATGATGGAGATGTAGAAATACCTCCTTGGCATATATGTTGAGGGAGAGAGCCTCTGAAAATTGTACGCAAGTTCAGCTACGAGGGAACATGGGAAGAGGGTGGAGGGAAATAGATTCAGGGGTGATATGCCACCATATTTCTTTACTGAATAGGTGGTGGATCCATGGAATACTCTCACAGTGTAGGTGGTAGAGACGAGGACAGTAACTGCATTCCAAACAGCATAGGACAAACACAGAGGATCTATAAAGGATAAAAAGGGGACTGTTGTACCTGCTGATATGGACGGACAGACTAGATAGGCCATGTGGTCCTTTTGTGTCATCATATTTCAATGTTGCACTGCTGCATAGTTGTGATGTCATATGTTTCTTACAGAATGTGTAATGCATTTGTTTTGTACATATATACCTGTGTCCATTTGAGGGGACATGAGCTCATGCTTTAACTTACCTCATGTCTTTCTACAGGTGATGCAGGATATGGATGTCGCCCCTGGTTGCTGACCCCTGTGCGTCAACCACGGACACGTGCAGAGCGGAGGTACAATGAGGCCCATGCCACCAGCCGCTCTGTCATAGAGCGCACCTTTGGCGTTTTGAAGAGTCGCTTCAGGTGTCTGGATAGGACAGGTGGTGCCTTACAATATACTCCACAGACTGTGGCAGAGATCATCATAGCCTGTTGCATCCTGCACAACATTGCTCTCAGGCACAATATCCCTGCAGAGATTAATGAGGGTCTGGAGGATGATCCGACGTGCCCCCCTTTACGTGCCCGTGAGGACACACGTGAGGGCACAGCAATCAGGCGGCAGGTGATTGCACAGCTCTTCTCATGTACGTACTGCATATGTTCCCACATTTTTTGCTATATGTGTGTAGTGCTAATACAGATTAACATTTGTAGACCAATATCAGTAGGATGCAACAGTGCACTGACATGTGACAGACACTGGCTGGCCATCCCAACGTCAAATATCAGCATGACTGGGAACCAAACCATGTGGGCAGGGCAGAACAGAGGGCTGAAGTGGATGATGTGGGTGGGTGCTTTTAGGTTTGTGGGAGGTTTTGGGGTGACATTCGTGGTTTGTGGATGATTGTGATAGCGGATGCTGTGCAACCACTGTTAGTTTGTGTTATGCTTTGGGTGCAGCAAGGTGAGAGGCATTTGGTGTGGGTTTCACACTGGGAGAGAGGACCATGTTTGGGGCCACTTGTGCAGCTGTGTGTGTTTTTTCATTTGGGATTTTGAGCTGATTGTGTGTGTGGTATGCTCTTGTAAGCTGGATGTGTTGGTCTGTAATTTTTGTATAGCGCTACATGTGCTATGTAGTACTATATACATGCTCAGTACTATCTGTCATAATGGTAATTGAAACCCTTACGGGGAGTTAGTGGCACAACACAGTGTGGCAGACTGTATAAGTTATCGCGTAGCCCTAACATGGATGCGGAGAAGGATAGGGAAAGTGTGCATTGTCCAGCCAGGGTTTTTTTGTTTTTATTTTTCCATTGCAGTGTTGCATATGTACACACAAACAGAAGTGATTCAGGCAAGATCAACAAGGTGTAGGTTACAGTAGGCAAGCTGAGAGATCAATGTGGGGGTGGATTGGGTTTTAGGGTTGCTTTCAGGGAAATGAAATAATTTTTTTCAACAATTTTTTTTAAGCAAATCTAGCTGATGACATTTCAACATAAACCCATGACTCAACGAAAGGCTGTATAAGTGCATAGAGGAGGAGAGTGCATGCCAAGACACCAACTACATTGCATACCCTAGAGAAGGAACGTAATGGCCACATACACAAAGAGGCTCTGATGGAAGGGGGGCTATTAGGTGCACATATAGGCTATCCATGCTTTGCCATTATCACTTTCACACAGTGGGCTGTCATGCAGCCTTCAGGGTCACGTCAAAAGCAGACATCGGGGTGCGGTTTAGCGGACATAACGCAGACATTGAGATATATGTTTAGCAACTCAGTAGCACACAGCTGTTAATGTTAGTCAAGGTATGAGATATACACACCAGGAAATGTGTTTGGACAGAGGATCCCGGAGGTGCCCCTGCATATTTCCATGTGTTACAGCAATTGACAGCGGGGTAGCAGATGACATTGGGACACCAGTACACACAGTGAAGGGCCATTGGTAGCAACATGGGGGACCCAGGATAATACTGCAGCCTTGGAGTGAGTTGGGAACACGGTAGGGAAAAAACACTCATGTTCTCCAGTGTGTGCGACAACAGGGAGGTGAGGGAGGGGACAGACAGAGTATGGACCCCTGTAGTTTGGCAAAGACATGTCCTTGATGCCTCTCACATGGGAGAGATGTGTACAGTGTGATGGTGAACAGTGAGTCTGTAAAGGATGTTGGGGGTGTGGAAGCTGGGGACAGGAATGTGCATTGTGTGTTGCACAGCTAGAACATGACATATGTATGTTTCCCTTGTATTTCCCAATGCACAGGACATAGTTGTTGAAGCTCCTGGTGCTGTGGTGCATTGGCAGGGGACTGTACATCAGCCAACATGCTGTGGGCTGGGGTAGGTGGAACTACAGCTATATTGTCTGTGCCAGCAGTCAGGGGGAACACATGTTCTCGGTGATCTTTCCTATTGTCCTGATGTTGTGGTTCACCTCTTTTCCCTGCACCTGCCTAAACCATATTTTGCTGTTGACACACATATCCCCATGTGTTCCTATTCCAGTATGTCTTCAGCAACACTGTCTCTGGGACATGTCCAACAGAGCTGCATGTGTGTGGAGGTTGTAGGTTTATGGGTGGTGGCCTACACGTGCACCCTTCCCCGACATTGTACCATGAGCCAACACCAGGGTATCATTGCATTTCACAGGGCCTTTATGTGTAAAAATCTCCACTTGTGGACATACAGGCCATATGCTACTGCTGGCACGCTGCCCTTTGCATACTGTGTGTGTGTGTTCTTGTGTTGGCTGTGTGATGATACAGTGTTCAGGCTTTTTACATTATCATGTGTTGTGAGGGGTCTGTACACCTGGGGGCGGTGGTGACTGTGCTATCTCTACCTTACAGGTGTTTACCGTGTAACCATTGTGGACATGTGTTGTGTGTTGGGAACAGAACTGTGTCTTGTGTTCTGACATACCACTGTTGACCTGCTTTTTGTATCACAGATATCGGCGTGACATGGTGACATGGAGATTCTACATATTTCGCTGACATTGTGTCCCTTCACTGTGACCTGTTATGGCCTTTGAGTGGCTCAGAGGATCCAAGACATACACCTGATGCAAGCACAAGGTAGTTTGCACCTTTGTTCTTTTGGTAATGACATCAGCCTTTACATGTTAATGATTTACTGTTTGTGTCATATACATTTCATGTTGGCTCTGTGTTCACGAACGCTGATGCACATAGGATGGAGCTCTGAAACGCCTGTGTCACAAGGGCATGGACAGAAACATATCTATGTGACACCCGTGTGTATGCTTCCAATTCTAAATGTCCCCAACATGCAATGTTTATTGTGTTGTGATCATGTCATGTTTGCCTGTGTGTCCCTTCATTATGTGCTTCTTAATGATTGACTCTCTGCAATTTGTGCTGATGTTGAAAGGCGCATACCAATACAATATTTCTCCTCTTCTGACACAGGGCAGAGAACAAACCAGACACATCTATTACAGTGCATGTGGCATTGCCATCACCCACCTGTTGGGGACAGAACACCATGGAACTTTCCCTGGAAAATGGTGCCATAGGATGTTTGACCTGTGTGAGTGCGACACATGCCTAGGATGGACAGTATTATTTTTGGATTGCTACTTTGCCCATGACAGACCTGTCCAACACACTGTTGCTGCTGTGCTCTGGTTGGGAGTCGTGCTCATCGCAGGAGACACACAGGACCTTTCATGTACTGTGGCATATTGGGATGTGACACTTGACTATGCATGCCCAGGGTTGCAAGGATAGTCTTAACCTAACGTGTTGGATTGCAGATACGCTTTGGACTTTGCAAACTGTGTACTGGTCCCCACGTGTGAATCAGGGACTGCCATTGTCACTGTATGTTGCACATTCCTCCACAGTTGTTTCTTTTGGCCATGTGTGTGACATGGAACACAGGATATGCTCATCTGTTTGTTTCAACACAAGCATACAGTCATACGTGTGGCACAGGAGTAGCGGTGGAGAGGTCCTGTTGTCTATGTCCACCTAATCTCCACCTGGAGCTGATACAGGTTTTGCAACAACACCGCTTTAATGCACGCCAGCATCCTGGATTGATGTTTTCAATCAAGGGCTTTGCGTGCATGTGTGGCATCACTGAATCATGTTGAAATATCAATGGTGCATGTGCATATGACTGACTATGTTGGGAAAACACAGCACGTGGCAATATGGCTTCTGTGTGGTTTACTGTAACATGTTTGCCCTTAATTTCCCTCTCTATATACTGTTTCTTGTGTCTGTTTACTGTACAGACGTGCCGCTCTGCATTGATTTACAAACCTTGCATTGCATGTCTGCACAGTCCTATTTATCCCCTGAGGTGACGACACTCACATTGCCACGTTATATTTGGAGTGTCGCAGTATGAGTGTCCGTTGTCTTCCTTCAATTGTGCATTCCATGTACGGTGATATACGTGTACAGACACTGTCTACACACCAACAGGGGACCTCCTGCATGGTGTTATCTCTGCATGTTTCTGCAGGTAGTTTTAATTTGAATTCTGTCTGTGTTCATGTGCCTCTGCTACCTGTTAGCATAACCTCATTGTGCATTTGATGATTATTTAGGGTTACATTGTTGCACCTTGGATTCCTATATCAGGCATTATGGATAGCTGTAACATTATTTTCAATCTGTGGTTCTAAAGTTACAACGTTTCAACAACATATGCTGTTTTCATTTCTGTGCCTCCTGTGTTGCCAGATAGATATATTTTAGGGAACAGATCAGGATTGATGTGTGTTGGTCCCTCATCATGCACCGCCTACTGTCTACATGCACCCATATGTGAGTAACACATTTGAGGCGTGCGTCAGCATGTGGGGGGTGAGGGCCTAATGCATAGTGCTGCACATTATGTCTCCTGACCCTCATTTCTAGATGGTCCAGTGACCTTTCTGTCTTTCACCTTGGATCCACTCACCTTGATATTATGATGGGGGGATCTACACTATCTGTGAAGATGAACCCAAATAAACATATGTGTTTGATATACATTTGTCTCTGCTGCTGCTTGATCATGGTGACAAACTTGTGTGCCTTTGAGTCAGTCCTGACTCCTTGTGACCCAGAGACTCCAGGGTTTTCTTGTCAGTGTCACTGGAAGTAGATTGTCAGGTCTTTCTTCCAAACTAATGGAGGGTTACGTGACTTGCCCAAGGCCACATGGAGTGCTAGTGTGAATTGAGCCCTGGTTGCTTGTTGACCAAGCCAGTTTTCTAAACACTAGGCTACTCCTCCATTCTTTGATCACATTGACACTTTGTATCTACTGATTTGCTGGTCATGTAAATGGCCCACCTGTGCTCACATCCTTGTACGGTGGCAGCTGTGTATCTGCCAGCCATTTGCCACATCACTGGGTATTACAGGTTCCCATACACACCCTCCCTTTGGGGTATTTTTTTTGCATTGTGCTTATTGTGCTGTTTGGGGTAGTGGTTAGAGGCATGTGTTATAACTCACTAGTTTGCAGGTTTGATCCCCACATGTGGTTTACCTTTTTCTTTTCTGTTGTGCTAACTGGACCATTAGGTACCAGCAGGTTCATCACCTCTACACACACCCTTCCCTTTCTTCACTGTACACCAAGGTGTGCCCTCTGTGCTGCCTAGCCATCAGATATTATCTGTTACATAGGTCTCTTTCTTTATGGTGTTTACATGGCAGTGCACTTGGGGGTTTTGTATTGCTGTGGTTCAGCTGGTGTGTGGTACACCTGTTTGCATGTTCAATTATCTCCTGTCCTGTTCCAGATTTTTCACCAGCTCCACAGAGCATCCTCTGCTGCCCTTGGGGTTTAGTTTCTTTCCTCTTTTGCATGCTGTATCCACTGCATAACATTTCATTGTGTGTGTGCATGTGTCTCTGGTCCCAATTACAGACTGTGATCTGAACTGTACACAGCAGATCTGCATATGCATTTGGTCATGGTTACTGTTGGGAGTTTGCCTGTCCTGACAGCCAGCAGGCGTCTTGTGTGATGCCCTGCACTATTTTTGTATGCAGCCTTTGCTAATGAGCTCACGTTGGTGGTGTGGCCTACCGGTTTGTGCATTGCCATTTGTGGTAGTGGTCATAGGTGTGATTCCTCTCTGTTCTCTTTCATTTGTATGCTTGTCCTGCAGAACTAGTTTTCATTCGTGTGACAGTCATATCTGTGCAGATCTGTGCTGTGAGCACATTGTACCCTCATCAGAGTTGTGAACCATCCTTCTGTCCATCTTCTGTCTGCCAGCTGTGTGCCATCCTACCCTGATGTGCATGCTGCTACCCCATGTCCTGCACTCCTACACATTCCTGCATTGCAGCTCTCCCTGGTTGCCTCTCCTGTGTGTGCTCTGCATAGCACTGCTACTCCACTGTCATCCTGATATTTCACCTATCCTGCCATTTCTGGCTCCTCTGCTGCACACATCTTCCCATCCTCTGTCACACACTGTCATTATAGCATGGTATATTACCATCACTCTGTGCATAGCTACAGCTGCCCCCGATATGTTTGTCCATTTTTCTAGCTGCCACATGGGCTGCAGCTGATTTGTGTGGTCCATCAGCTCTGATCTACATCCTTCTTTTACTTATGCATTGTCTTTCCTTTCTGCTCTGTGCAGTGTTTGGGTTACGTGTATGTTTGCCACATACCTCTCTTGCCCTTCAAATTGGGGGACCTTACTGCTCTTGGCCAATGTTTTTGGGTTCACCTATACATCCTTGGGGCATCTTACGCCACACCTTCTATTCAGGCAGCTTATGGGGTGCCTACTATGGTGCCTTGGGAGTTGGCAACCTTTCAACATGGCCTCTGGGGAACATTATAACTCGCCTTTGCTGACGTGGTTGTTTAGGATGTGCCTTCTGGTGCACCCTAAAGGGTGCATTAATTTATGGCACTGGGGTGGGGTTCTTTTTAGATGGCAGCACAGATTGTTGTACAGTTGCAAGCAGAAAAAGGAATTACCTCAGCCAACCTTATTCATTAGGTACACGGGGGATTTCAACTCATGACCCCTGCACCATCAGTCAGTGTCTTAACCATTGTGCTACACTGCTGTTCCACCTTGCATGCCAGCGCACCTACTTAACATTTCCATGCATTAAAATACACAGTGCTGCCATCAAAAACAGTGCTATGACCTTGCGGGGCCTCATACGGCACCCTATAAAGCACACTATAAGGAACATTCTAGGGTGCCTGGGTGGACAGTGCACTTTATAGTATGCCCTCTGGAGTGCCTTATAGGGCGGCTGATGCGGCACCTTATGTTACAGCACTTTGAGAGTGTGTTTGCTAGCAGCACTAATTAAAACAATATTAAATTGCCTCATAATGCAATATTACACATAACAGGTTGTGCCTCAGCCAGCCTTATTCATTGGGCACAGTGGGGAATTGATCCCATGACCCTTGCACCATCAGTCAGTATCTTAACCATTGTGCTACACTGATGTCTCTCCTTGCACATCAGCGCACCTACTTAACATTTCCATGCGTTAAAATGCACAGTGCTGCCATCAAAAACAGTGCTATGACCTTGCCGTGCCTCATAGGGCACCCTATATGGTGCCCTATCGGCCACCCTTTGAGCAACATTGTAGGGTGCCGTAGCGGACAGTGCACTTTAAAATGTGCCCTCTGGGGTACCTTATGGGGTGCCTTATGCAGCACCTTATGTTACAGCGCTTTGAGAGTACGTTTGCTAGCAGCAGTAATTAAAATAAAATTAAAAAGCCTCATAATGCAATATTACACATAACAGGCAGTGCCTCAGCCAGCCTTATTCATTGGGCACAGTGGGGGATTGAACCTATGACCCCTGCACCATCTGTCAGTGTCCTCACCATTGTACTGCAGCCCTGTTCATCTGGTTGCACATCAGCGCGCCTGCTTATGCTTTCCGCGCGCGTTTCTCGTGCGCTAATGTGCGCGGTGCACAAGAGCATGCAGCGCACAAGAGCACGCGATAATCCCGGTTTGCTAGGTTAAGACTGAAACGCCCACTCCTTATATGGCATCCTGCACACTAGCGCCGGGCGCACATTAGGACGGTTTAGTAAACATACCCCCTAGTTTGATTTAGGCTGCAACAAATTTCACAAAATCATAGTATTTCTATTTTTGTCTGTTTATTTAAGCAGGCGTGCATCTTATTTTCTCAGTTTTGGTCAAAATGAAATATTGCATTCCAATGACCTTTCCCCCCTAGCAATGCAGCTAATACCTTTGCTTACTTGATTCAAAATTAAAAGGCAAATAAAGTCACCAAAGCACCTCACAGATTCTTGCCCATTGTAGCTATGCCAGATGTGAGTTGACAGGAATTATAAGGATAGTGATTTAGCTATACTGAAGATGCATGCACTGATGCTGACCAGAAAAATATTAAGGAAATATTAAGAAAGAAAATTAGAAGGAGGATATATATATATATATATATATATATATAAACATTCTAAGACTGGGAGAAGACAACTGAACAACTGACTTTTACTAACACCTCAAATTTATTTCACACTTAAGGAACATAAAATGTTCTTTGACACTACAGTCCAGATGTATTGAGGGGTTTTTCAATTCTGTTTGTGTAAAATACATGCTCATTAGTGTACAGAAAACATCACATTTGTATCTGTTTTTTCTCAGTTTTACATGCCTAGATTTCTCATTAAATTGTATCAATCTCCTCCTAAAATGTTCATTTAAAGCCTCAATGTGTCCACTGTCAAACAGAATATAAAATTCTAGAATCACGGTTTTCGGTACAGTAAGTGGGCTTGAACCGGGTTAATAAATATATAGTGCCTGCAATAATACTAAGCCAAATATGCTGCATCATATTTGTTAAGATATACTCTATAGAGTTGATTCCATGCAACCTTTAGCGGGGCTGAACATCCAATCCAGACATTCAGCCCCGCTAAATGCTAGGTTTGCGATTCACAGAACAGAGCTCCCCGCACTTAGAATGGAGTTGTGCATGGAACTTTGTTCGTGGGCAGGAGGGGGTGGGCCGGAGGTGGAGCGAGGGGCAGCACCATAACCCCAGATGTACAGGGTCAATTCCGAGGTCAGCCCTGTATGTCCATGGCCGGTCAATTTGCACAGGGGACCTATTCCACCTAGGAGGTGGAATAAGTCCCCCTGGATGGCGAGTTGTGGTTGCAGCCAAGCCCGGAAAGTGAGGTGAAGGGGTGCAGGGGGTGCATTAGGCCTGATCGGGGGTTGGGCTGAAGGAAAACAAATTGTCAGGGTCTGTCAGGGATTGTGGCTCCTGCATGGGGCTGCAGTGCCATGGCAACAGGACACCACAGCACCGTGGCTCCAAGGAGGAGCCTGGCTGTGCTAGCTGGGGAGTTTGTTGGACGTCCAGGCTCCCAGAATCGGGGCACGGCCTGCATATCCAGGCCAGTTGCACACGATTTTGATCACGCGGGCACATCTAGCCCCCGCAGGATCAGAATCAGGTGCAACGGGGGCATGTCCTGATTCTGGACGCCCAGACAGGTGGGCGACACTCAGAACAGAATCAGCCTCTATATTCCCATTGGTTTATTCACCCCTGATTTAATTAAGCTATAAATCATTTCCTGTTTTCTTTCAACATATACATTTCTTTAAACCTGGATATAAACAACCTATGTTATACCCATGTTCTATGTATCTAGTTTTATTTTGTTCATTGTAAACCGCCCTTGATCGCTGGAAAAGGCGGTATAGAAAACTTACAAATAAATAAATAGAGGAAAATTCATGCTTAACAAATTCAATTTTTGCAGATACGCTGCTGTTCACTCTCTGAGATTATAACTTATTTTATCAGGGCATGATCAAATTAGACCACCGGGTGGTAAATGCAGCCTTTCCTTTTGCATCTGTCTAAACTCTAAAGTAATGAACTCTGCATGGCGAACAACGTACCCTGGAGACAAAAGAAAACTATTGGTCTTGTGCAATAGCATTTTGAATTTTGAGGTTTGTTATGGTTCCAGTAATGAAATAATATGAATTGCTTATTAGAAAACTTGACCAGAAAAAAATAAAAATATTAATTTTACTCCCCATTGTCAAAACTGTATGCATGTAAGGCACATTTTAAAAATGACATCCAGGTGCTTAAAGTTTCCAAAAAGGCTGGTGCCCATCCAAAATTTGACACAATTTCAGAAATGTGGATGTACTTGGTATGGACATCCCTGTAACATTATTCCAGATTGGCAGGCTGGGAAATGTACCCTTTCTTCCAGCGGAGATGTTCGGCAACGCGAGAACCATAAAAGAGCATGTCCCAATACCCATCAATTGTCTTTATGGTTCTGAACAGTACCAGGGATATTAGAGTACCATCTCCTCTAGTCTCTCCGGATGTTTTACTGGCAACGAACACTTTTCAGATGCCTATTCATGCCCTGGAGCAGGTATAGACTTCGACGAGGACAGAGACAGCACAACCGCTTCTTCTGAACACCTTGGACCCGTCCCCTCCTCACCCCATCCTCATACCAGGGACATCTCTGTAGCTGTTTAGTAAAATGGCTACGAAGACGTCTCCATGACTTTGGACATCTGCGTACCCATTTTCAGCAACCAAAACATGAATAGAGTTTCTAAAATGACACCCTCCACCCCACACATACAACCTCTTATTTGTGGAGGGCATGGGGAATGAATAGGTTTTCCAAAGCCCTCTGTTCCTATCTAGACACTCAAACCAGTACCTGTATAAGCAAAATTCAGCACAGCATGTATGTACCAAACCCTTTTGTTCTATCCCCTATGGCAGTGGAAAAAAAAATAAAACGTATGGACTCCCAGCTTCAAAAACAAACTTTATTCAACAAAGAAGAAGGAGGTGACTAACTATAAAGATTAATATGGGGGAAACAAAATTAAATATTATATTAGCTACACTGGACTAGCATTTGAACATGTTTAAAGTATTGAAAAAAAAAACAAGCAAAATACCTGTTTGTAGTAATGCGGCAAACTATTTAACAGGTGCAGTCAACACTGCCTTCTTTCTCTCACAACATCTGTCTTCACCCCCCAAAGGGGGCAATAAAAGACTATACATATGAATCTAGAACTGGATAATATATGGCCAAAGATTTGTTGGATGAATTAAGGGAATCTAAATCGGACTCAAGCCTCTCTATTACTACCTCATTCAACATTTCCCGAGTCAGCAAAGACTGGCTGCCCAGCAAAATTATTCCAAGGTTGCCGCCAAAGAAAGCCTTACACCAGCTTCCCAAGCAGTCTTCCCAGCCTGCACTTACCCAAAGACAAGATTTCCACAAGACTCGCCTTGAATCACAAGGCTTTACTGACAGGATTCTGCAGGAACCCAGGAACAACTAGGGCTCGCAGGCACAGACTGCTACCCAAGCAGTGATTCAGCGCATAGTGGTACTTCTGGTCCCTCTTTTTCCATTCCTCAATGATTCTACTATTACTGTTCATTTGTATAGTGCTACAAGGCTTACGCAGCGCTGAACAGGCACATGTGAAAGGCAGTTCCTGCTCATCAGAGCTTAAAATCTAGCTAGGATGGTAAAACAAACAGCTGAGGGCAAGGAAATGTCAAGGGGAATGGTAAGGAAACACTTAAGAGTCGAAGCGGATCAGAATCCAAAAGCCACCTTTAAGAGATTCAAATATCCCCTTCCTCCCCTCCACTGACAGCAAGAATAAATTGTGAATTGCATGCAGTATTCTGCCAGAGATCCACTAGTAACACATGCCAACTATTTTCAAGCCAATTAGACAGAAAGCTCTACCTAAATATGCACCTTTCTCTCTCCCTAAGCCTATGGATAAAGCTCAGGTTGTCACACATACTTACTTCCCAGGATGCCCTCCTCACATAAGGGTGCCATGCCTTCCCCCTTCCTTTTAAGCCATGGCATGTCTCGTCTTGATGATGTGATGTATTCCATTTGGTTTCCTGAAACTATTTACTTAAGTACTTTACTCAAACGAACCTCAATAAGACCCCTCCTAAAGAACAGCAGACTTGACCCATCAAAGACAGAATCCTACCGACCTATCGCGAGCATTCCTCTACTTGCTAAAATAATCGAGAAGGTCGTCTACAGACAAATCCAACAACATATAGACATAGCAGCCCCCCTCGACCCCTGCCAACACGGTTTTAGAGAATCACATGGAATAGAAACACTGCTCACCACCCTCACTAACACCCTCAATAGTGGAATTGACAACGCTGAAAATGGTTTCGCCCTCATCTTCCTGGATATCTCAGCAGCCTTCGATTCCGTCAATCACAACCAGCTACTCACCTGCCTCCTGGAAAAAGGCATTCATGGCCTTGCCTGGGAGTGGTGTAAATCCTACCTATCGGATCGCTGGCAACAAGTCCGGGTTGGTTCTGAAACTTTGACACCATTCCACCAGCAACAAGGTGTCCCGCAAGGTTCCTCCTTATCTGCGCTGATGTTCAATATCTATATGCAGCCGATATGCAACATCATCCGGTTCTTCAATATTTCTGCCCTAATCTACGCGGATGATGTTTTGCTATTTACCCCGTTCAAAGTCAAACAACCGGATTTCACCAACCTTGTTAACTGCTTCAACGCAATTACAGACTGGCTAACTACCCAAAACCTCCACATTAATTTTAAGAAAACGGAGGTACTTTTCATATCAAGGAACAAAAACTTCTCTCCCCCCCCCATCCTAAGAGTAAGAGATTCGGAGCTTCCAAGCCGTAATGCCATACGCTACCTCGGCATTACTCTTGACCAACACCTGGATTTCAAGGAACATATAAAAAACATCACCAGGTCCATCTACAACAAAATTAGAACACTAAGACATCTCAAACCTATGCTACCTGCTGACGCCTTCCGAACCATCTTCCAGGCCCTCATACTACCACATTTAGATTATGCAAACTTAATCTTGTACGGCCTACCGAAGAATACTCTCAATCCTCTCCAACAAGCCATGAATGCCGCTGCTCGTGTCCTCTGTGGTCTAGCCAGATCAGACCACATCACACCAATACTCAAGGATCTCCATTGGTTACCGATATACTCCAGGCTAACATATAAGATTCTGCTAATAACATTCAAGATTATCAACAACATCGCCCCTAATTCTCTCAAGGAACTTATCACACCTACTCTAAAAACTAGAACTAGAAGGACAACAACAGATAACACTTTGACTATTCCCAAAGACTCCATAAAATGCTCCCAAACAACCAGGAGAAGAACCTTTGCCTACTATGCACCAAAATGTTGGAACGACCTCCCCCCAGAAATCAGAGCGATCCGAGACCTTCTACAATTCCGGAAAGCTATAAAACACCACCTCTTCCTGCTCCATTTTGCCCAAGCTGCCACCCCGACTCTAAGAAACCATCCCCCTTCCCCTACTAAAGACTCCTACACAACATAACGCTTAAGCCCTAAGCACTCACTTGTCAGTCTTGAAGCATCCTACGAACTTTCAGATCAAGTTTCAACTATTATGCCATATCTCGATGTATATAGTTTCATGTATTCCTCAGCCACCCTGATATATGTCAATATGTAAATAGTTTTCCATGTTCTCCAAGTTTTATTCCCTGTTATAATGTAAATTCAATCAGTCTTCTCTGATCTGAAAACTCTTTGTTAAATGTAAACAGCACTGATAACAAATAGTGCGGTATATAAGAATTGTTAAATAAATAAATAAAATAAATAAATAAATTTAAACCTCAGAACTCCTATTCTGCCTTGCTCTTTAATAGGTCTCAAGAGAGAATTTCTGCATGTGCTACTTCTGTTTGCCTTCTTTTAGAGACTTCTTAGCCTAAAACCATCTCAAATGGAGTCTGCCAGATGTTGTCTGATCTTGGAAGCTGAGCAGGATTGAGCCTGGTTAGTACTTGGTTAGGAGACTGCCTGGGTATCCCAGGTGTTGTAAGCTTTCCTATCATTTCAAACCTGTTAATGCTAGCCTCTACTGGTATTTGATTCTCAACTGCCAATTCTGTACTGTTTCTGGTTTGATATTGTCCTGGTTTGTCTGATCACGTTCCTGACCTTTTCTCCTGTACTTTTCCAGTTTCCTACTAGCTGGTAACTGTCTATTACTGCAAATCTATTTGTGAACCCCTTGAGGCTGGTGCCTTAAGTCTTGGCAACTTCTTTGTACCAGAAGGCTTAACTTGAAGGTGTCATAACCAAATCCAGTAGAGGGAACACCAGGGACTAGGGATAAGGGATGTGCACCTTCACATATAACAGCTCCCTTTCCCTTCAGGTTGAACTCTCCAATACTTGGAAGCTTCTAGGACCTGAAGCATAGGGCTCATACTGTATGAGGGTTAACATAGCACACACGGGAATAGAGAGAATGGAACTTCCCTTATCTCCTTTATTATATACATACACCATCTACTAATTCTCTTCTTTTCTCCCCTCCACCTAGCTTACTCATAAAGAGCATCCTATCCACTCACCTCCTTTATTCACTTATACACTATACTCCAGTGAAATTCACTCCCCATCTTCTAAGAACACACACATATCCCACCGCCATTCACCAATGCAGCCCCACCAGTTAGGCCTAGTTGCAGACCTATGAAAGGGACTGGGAAGAATGGGTAGAGATTTACATTCCGTCATGTACTTTCTCATCATTTTTGACGATCCTTCCTGCTAATAACAGCTTATTAAAAAGCCAGAGCTTCTGCATGAAACTATACAACTGTACCTGCTTATTCTTATTCATCAAAAGTTAATATTTGCCAGGTTCTTACACTCCAATAAGTGACCGCTACATAACCAAGGCTGCATCCAGCTGTGTGAAAGGACCCGCGTGCGCAACCACTGTTAAGTCCATCAAGCTTCAAACGTTCCACTCTCACTCTCCCACCATCTCTTGCAATGTCTTATGACTGCGCAATGCCGTGCAGGCACAGTTTTCAGTGGACCTGTTGGGTCAAGCTGGAGGTGCAGACTGAGGGGTCGTGAAGTGGTAATCTCACGTATAATGAGAACAAAAAAATTAGTCATGGCACAGAAAATAGATCATGTTTCACACTGACAGAAAGAGAGGAAAAGGATGTGATTCACCTGTGGTGCTCAGCAAAAGGTCAGAGGCCTGCTGCAAGGCTCAACTTGAGGTGTCCATGGCGATACCTGAGAAGGAATATACAGAGGGTACCAGGTATGCTATGTCTTCCATTTCATTACAGATAGTCACATGCATCCACCACAGCACATCCTAGATAAGAACAAGATCATCTCACAGGCAGAGAAGGCAAGTGATAGAAACAACAAATGCATCAGAGGTTTGGCAGGGGCACTGTATCAATTAAACAATTCCTGTGTGACATACTTACTGACAGACAGGGGTAGTGATGGAGATAGGTTACAGAACTGGCAGGGATCAAGATCAATACTAAGGTACAAGAGTATTGGCCATTTTACACATAATGCTGTTTCCAGGGAAAGTATTAGATTTACTAGTTTCTTTTCCTACACAGAATGGAAGCAAAGACTTAGTAAATTGGGTTCTTAGGGGAGGCCAGTGAGTAGGTGGATAGAAGACTAGCCAGTGTGTGTAAGTGCTGGTTTTCTGCTGACTACTGACCTCCAGACCAGTTTGCCACTGTAGCACCCCCTACCTGGAGGAGGAGGTATTACAGTTAGACTCCTAAATTGATACAGATGTAGAATAAGGGGTATGTTTACTAAACCTTCTTAACGTGCGCGGCGCGCATGAGCGCACGCTAAGGTACCTTAGCGCACGCTAATGACGCTTTACGGGGCAAAAATGCGCTTTAGTGCGCGCTCAAAACCAGGAAAACCTACAAAAAAGTGATAAGTGTGATACATGTGCACAGAACAAAAGTACAAATAAACATTTTAAAGGACCCCAACAAAATTAAAAAAAATCATAAACAAGCTGGGCAATAGTGATAGTAATGGGAAACATCACAAAACACTCCCAAGAAAGCCCCAAAAAATAAATATGAATTTTGGAAGGGTCTACGCTCCGTCCCCATACAAAGTGAATGATCCCACAGTGAAATAGCACTGCTCAGGGTTTCCCTCTCCATTGGACAGGTTACCTATGGCATGCACATGTTCCACAATAGCAGGGCGGGCATGTCGGAATGGGCAACTGGACAGATGCTGGGAAAGGGGATACAGAGAGCTGCAGGCGGCACATGCTGTGGTGCAGCTGGGGCACAGTGCGGACTAGGCTGATGCCTAGATGGCACTTAGGAATGCTGAAACTGAACAGCAGCCAGACAGCAACTGATGAGGGCCCAACATGGGCACGAGAGTGTTTATCACAGTGTCACAGGGGATAGTACCCAGCAGGTACCCCCAAGGGCACAGAACATTGTTGGGGGGAAGCGTGGACGCCTATGCAGGCACCCCTACCCCAGAACACGCACCATAGGCAGCAGCCTACCTGCACACTGGATGGCTTGAGACTGCACACCACCAGCAGAAGGGCATGTCAGCATGGTGGCAGAGGGGTACTGGTGGTGGAGGGGGGCAGTGGCAGCTGCCCAGAGCTGACCATGGCCTAGCCCTGTGTAGGCGGGTGCCATGCACTGCAACAGACAGGCTCTGTCTGACAAACAACCATGGTATCTCCAGGGATTGCACTGTCTCTGTGAGCACAGTGTGGTGCGGTGAACAGAGCCAGTGTGTTCAGGAGCAGAAGGTCACAAGTTCAAGTCCCAGCTGGGCTACTGCCAATCCAGTCCCCATATTTTACCCGCTACTAAACCATGATAGTAAGGACAAACCTTTATTGTAGAGAACATACGCATGGTTCAAACGCCTATATTTTACCCAACCGAGCACAGACACCAGAAACATGCGCATTACCTAGAGCAGAGTCCCCCAAATGCAGTCCTGGAGGGCCACAAATCATTCAGGTTTTATGCTGTCTCCAATATAAGGCCATGTCCGCATGGTGGCGGAGGGGTACTGGTGGTGGAGGGGGCAGTGGCAGCTGCCCAGAGCAGACCATGGCCTAGCCCTGTGTAGGTGGGTGCTATGCACTGCAACAGACAGGCCCTGCCGGACAAACAGTCATGGTATCACCAGGGAATGCACTGTTTCTGTAGCAACACGGTGGTGCAGTGCACACAACCAGTGTGTTTAGAGGCAGAAGGTCACAGATTCAAGTCCCAGCTATGGTGCCTGCCAACCCAGTCCCCATATATTACCCACAACTGAAATGTGCTACTACAGACAGAACATTTATTGCAGATGACGTAAACATGCCCAAAACACCTACATTTTACCCTACAGAGCAAAGACACCATAAACAGGCACATTACCTAGAGCAGAGTCTCCCAAATGCAGTCCTGGAGGGCCAAACACCATTCAGCTTCCATGCTGCCTCTAATAAAGATGCCTGTGCTGTATTTCTATGCGCCGCCCCCATGGTATGCAGATGTATCTCATGCATATTCATGAGGGACAGCATGAAAACCCGAACAGTGTTTGGCACACCAGGACTGGAGTTGGGAACCTCTGCCGTAAAGCAGCAGCCAACAGGGGCAGAGACACACACACCCACAGGCTCCATTAGCCAATGCCTCCTGGAGAGGCAGGACATTGGGCCCTGCGTGCATCTCCCAATACTAGCACTTGCATACCTTAGCAATGCCACCCTACACCTGGGAATACGGTACACAGCTATCAAAAGTTTGCTATGATTACTGGCAGATAGCAATTCCTACGTTAAGCACAGTTTGCTGATTGAGCTCCATCATAGCAACCTTTCTGATGTCTGTGGAGTGTGCTTCAGGTCTGGTCTCTGACAGTGTTCACCACCCTGGGGAGTGACCCCCAACAGTATTGCGTACCATATCCATGCCTGCACTGTGCCCAGGACTGGTGTGGTGGCCAGGGCTGCTAAACTCCTCTATAGTAGCACAATGCTGGCATAGGTGTGGGAGTGCGTGTTTGTCTATCCAGTGTGTGGTGGCTGCAAACACCCTCCACAGCCCACACTGCCAGCACTGTTGCCAGTATTGGCCTGCCAATGTGCATAATGAGGAACAAGGTACCATGGGTATAGCCCGGACAGGGTGGCCTGGCCAGGATGCATCTGCACAGGGCATAGGGCACTGGCTGGGACATTGTAGTGCCCGGCCACCACCTGCACAGACAGGGTGGCCACAGCATGTCCTGCTGGGAGATCACTCTCACCCTGACTGTGCAGTGACCACAGCATGGCTAGGCACCCCCATAGTGCTATATAGTATTTCTCTCATGTGATATTTATGGGTTTTCTTTTGGGGTCCAGTCACTGACTTATCTTCTTGTTGTATATGCTGACATCCCAGTTCTGGGTGCACGCATTTCCACCAGGAACATGCACTATGGACTAGCTAACAGACTATCTGCAGCTGGTATGTGTCTTGATGGAGTGCAGCGGTTGAAGGCTTGCTGCAGGAGAATATCAGATAGTGGTGGGGTGCAGCTTAGCATATCCGGGCCTAATGTCTGTCTGCTATTGCATTATGGATGCGTACAGAGATGCATTGACTTCCCTGTAGGGTGTCTGTTCCCCAGCAGGACTGGGGTTGATGGTCCCCCTCTACTGCCACCATTGCAGGGAGATAGAATGTGGATCTGTTGGTGGGAGACCCTGTTTACCACCCTCAGCCCTGGAGGGGTAGAAGGGTGGTGGTACATAATCCTCCTAGGGGTCCATAGGGGCTACACCTGACTGAGACATACAGATATATCCAAGGTGTGTCTGCAGAAACTACCAATCTCACAAATTAGCACTGCTGGGGACTTGCAGCATGGCCTATCTCTGCTGTGGACCTTGTGCTGGGCGCCCCACCTCACCCTCAGGGTGAGTGCAGTACCTGCACAATGTGACGGTGTGTAGCTACTCTGTGCCAGTACCACACACGGTCAGTTCCCCCTACCAGGCCAAGGTGCTCTGGGGGTGCATACCCCATCTTGTGATCATCTGTAGACTGCTGATTTGCATGTGCAGTGCATCATGGGTATGGGTGGGTGTCAGACGGCTGCCTGGGTGAGAATGTTCACAGTCTTGGCAAGTGCATATATCAATATGATTTGCAAGGGATTGTGGGAAATGCAGTCCATTCACACCAGACACAGCTGCTCACAATAATTAGTTGTGCTTGAGTGTAAAGCCAATAAGATATTTATTTATGGGGTTATTTCTCCCAACACAGATATGCTTGGTAGCACATAAAACAGGATACTTGCTTTCAGTGTTAAACTTAGAAAAACAAAATCAGGAAAACAACAGTTGAACTTGTCAGGCAATCAAAGCAAAAGAATAAAGACCTGGTTGGTAACAAACTGGTCTTTTCTGTAGGCTTTAGCTAATATTTTCTTAGCAGTGTATCAAACAACAAACAAAATCCACAAAGAAGGGAAAAACTGTTCTTTTCAGGTTAACTTCTTATATCTTCCCACATAGACTCAGAAGTGATTCCCTCAGAGCTCACAAGCAATTAGGTAAGGCTCAATTGCTAGCAGTTACCCAGCTGAAACCCCTTAGCTGGCTTGCTTTCTACTGCGTGGCTCAAATCCTACTTCAGGAGCTTTTCTGAGTAGATTAAAGAACAAGTTTGTATTTCTTTGTGATGGTTGCTGTACTTTGTAACAGAAAATTACCAAAGGAGTTTAGACAGAGAGCAATCCATGTATTCACAGCCTGTATCTAAGACTCCTCCCCCTTCTTCAACAATCATGGGTTCAATATCATGGATTGGCACAGAGGAATTTCTCAATGGAGCACTTTCAGGAGAATACTTGTTTCCCTGCTGTCTTTCAAGGTTATAGCTAGGGCATAGATCAGTGTTCATACCTGAGCTTCCATTGCTGTTAGAGTTCCTCTCTAAATAGCCTGGCCAGGATGTAGTCCAGTTCTTATGTCCAGCCTTCCAATCCAGATCCCTGGACACTGCATCTCTCTTCACATACCTTCTGGCACGGGTCCTAGGGTCCCTTCCAAGTGCAGCCGTCTCCCTCACAGGTACCGTCTGGAGATGCCTAGCTCTGCAGCACCACTCCTCTGGTTTTCCCCAGTCCAATGGTGTACGCTGGCCTTTTGAATGTCCCCCAGTATACGTACTGCTCTGGACTCTTCTAGATTTCCCAAATGCTTTTCTCTTCTTTCTTCCAAAGGGTTTCTTGCCCTCTCTGTCCGTCCGGTCTGGCTTCTGCTTCTGATGATCCTCCAGATGATGAAGCTGTCCAAGATGAGGATCTCCAAGCTGATTCTGAGGATCTCCCAGATGAAACTGAGGATGAGGATAATTCTCTGTAGAATAAACTCTACCTTTATTCTGCTATGATGAGTGCTCCACCTTAGCACAGCGCAGCTGTGCTGAATCAGGCCCTGCCCTTTGAGATGAGTGCTTAGGGATTACCTCATAGCCCTCCTGATTGAACACAGGTTTCCCCACTTCAGCTCCTCTAATGGCTGTTGGAAACCTGGTGCATTCTGGGACTGGTAGTCTTTTATGGGAAAGTTCTGTTTTCTTATTTCTACCAGAACTGACAGGTTGCTTGTTCAGAGTCACTTCACCTTTTCTATAGCTCCTTCCTGAGCTATGATAAGCTTCCTTATCACAGTGGGTTAACCCTATCCTGGTGACCACAGCAGACTGTTTGTGTGGTAACTTGAAGTCCTTCTGCAGCCAGCCAAGGGCTTGTTAGCAGTTATAGAGCTGTAGCCCACTGGTTACTTCACTGCCAGTGGAGCCAGAGGTCATTGGTTCAAACCCACAGTGGGGTTATTTGATAGGGCTGTCCAAAGCATTATCTATTTTTAATGTACATTAGTGCTGCCAGCAAAATCACCCTCAGCGTACTGTACCCATAAGGTGCCTCAGAGGGTGCTTTATAGGGCGCCCTATAGGGCACCTTATGGTTACCGTCCATATAAGGTGCACTATACAGTATCCTATGGAGCGACTGATAGGGTGCCCTATAGGGGACATTATAGGGTGCCGTGGCGGATAGTGCACTTTATAATGTGCCCTATGGAGTGCCTTATAGGGTGCCTTATGCGGCACCTTAGGTTACGGCACATGAGGGTGTGTTTGCTGGCAGCAATTAATAAAATACAAATAAAGTGCCGCAGGAAACAATACTTACATGCCCTAGCTGATGCCTCAGCCAGCCTTATGTATTAGACACACTGGGGATCAAACCCATGACCCCTGTATCATCAGTCAGTGCCTTAACCATTGTGCTACACTGCTGTTTCTCTTTGCATGTCAGCGCACCTACTTAAGATTTTCATGCGTTTAAATGCACAGTGCTGCCATCAGAAACAGTGCTATGACCTTGCTGTGCCTCATAGGGCACCCTATATGGCGCCCTATACGCCACCCTTTCAGCAACATTGTAGGGTGCCGTGGCGGACAGTGCACTTTAAAATGTGCCCTCTGGGGTACCTTATGGGGTGCCTTATGCAGCACCTTATGTTACAGTGCTTTGAGAATGCGTTTGCTAGCAGCAGTAATTAAAATAAAATTAAAATGCCTCATAATGCAATATTACACATAAATGGTAGTGCCTCAGCCAGCCTTATTCATTGGGCACAGTGGGGGATTGAACCCATGACCCCTGTATCATCTGTTAGTGTCTTCACCATTGTACTGCAGCCCTATTTCTCTGTTTGCACATCAGCGCGCCTGCTTATGCTTCCCGTGTGCGTTACTCGTGCGCTAATGTGCGCGGCGCACAAGAGCGCGCTCGCTAATCCCGTTTTGCTATTTTTGACCGGACCGCCCACTCCTTATATGGCATCCTGCAGACTAACGCGGCGCGCACGTTAAGAAAGTTTAGTAAACATACCCCTAAGTGTAGTCAGATAAGCCAAGTGGGTACCATGGAGTCTATCTCTCTCTCAGATGAGGGCTGACAGAAAGACACTAACCTCGTCTTATTTTCCTCTATAATTACATAGTAGGAAAGAAAAGAAGAAAAAATAAATTCTAATTTAGGATTGACAATAGAACCCAAAAGCCAACGTGATGTTACAAGACTTACACTGAGTGGTGTATATTCAAATATAAGTCAAATAATCATTTCCACCTTCCAAAGTGCAGTTATAAATAGAATTTAGTAGAACTAAATAAAGTATTAAATATGGATGAAAAATAATCCAAAATAATTACATCTAATTATTAATAGATTGAACTAGACTTTTTCAATATTGTACCTCATAAACTATTCTCATTACACATATGGAAAATTCTTCTTCTGTTACAGTTTCAGAAATTCTAGCACAAAGAATTATTTAAAAAAAAAAATTTTCTTTTAAAGTGAAATGTGTTCTTTGTAAACCTGATTAACATTTCTATTTAAGCACTCTTCCCTTTCCTAAATATTCAGATTTATTACTCACTATAGCTTTACTTTCCTTTTACAGAAACCACCTTTTAAAATGTAAGTATTTCTTTAAGTCAGAGTACTCTGTATTATTAAAATGGGAAGTTTAATGTGTTGAGCTCAGTAAATTTGGTGTTGGTGCATATGAGACATGTGTTCTCGTCGCTCTCTTGCATCAGGGCCCGATGGATTTAATGGATCCAGGTTCTTCAGGTTCCAGTACAGAGTGGTTCTTCAGAGGTTCAGTACCTACTCCGTATCTTTATTAAATCAATAAAGTAAAACCCTAATAGTGGGGCTTCACAGCCTGTATGATAGTTAAATTCAGACTCTTTCAATACTTGTACTGCCCCTAACCTAAATAAAATAAAGAATAATTTTGATTCCCTGTCTAGATCCTCGTACACTTACTCATACCTCATACCCCTTTCTCAGATCCTTCAAATAATTCTGGCATTTTCAAGGAAAATTCTCTTACATTAATAAATCCTTTCCAGAAACTAGTCAATAGTAAGAGCCAACATACAGAAGCACAAGCTTTTAAATCCTCAGCCTCTGTGTGTCTGTCAGCCGTTGCAGCCTGTCAGCTCATAAACATTCCATTTGCTTCTGGCTTCAGCCTAGTCAGAGCACTGACAGGATTTTAAACTTATTTTGTTTTCATCCAGAAAATATTCCTACACTTTCCTTTCTAAGAACTTTATCTTATTACAATATATTTAAAGCTCAATACCTCAACTAAATTCCAAGAAATATTGAGGATTTCTTTTATTTCCCTCAAACTTGATTATTCACGTTTTCAACCCAATTTTCTTCTTTTGACATGAGGATATAGTGCCAGGATTTGTCACCATAGAATATTAATCCTTTTTCTTTCAGCAAGGACTAGCACTTTTAACACACAGGGGTAGATTCTGAGCCACGTTTAGCGGGGATGGACATCTGGTTTGGCCGTCCATCCCCACAAAACGGCTGGGACCATATTCCCTGCCCAAAGCTCCCCACACATACACAGGAGATGTGCGGGGAGCTCTGGATGGGGGCGGGCAGAGGCGGTGACGGGGAGGAGAGTGAGTGGGCGGGGGGGGGGGCAGGGTGCACAACCCGGACATACAGGGCCAATTCCGGTCATGGCCCTGTATGTCCGGGTCCAACAGGATGGATGGGGGATGGCGGCGCCGGGGCGCGGAGGAAAAGTGAGGGGATTCCCCGCAGCCTGACCCTGGACATGGAAGGCCCAATCGGTGGTCAGGCTTGGGGGAAAGAAAGGTTTGGCAGGTGGCCAGTGATGGCGGCTCCTGCTTGGAGCCGTGGTGGTATGGCAATGGAATGCTATCCCACTGTCACGCCATGCAGGAGCCTGGCTGAGTTAGCCGGGTAGCGTGCCAGACGTGCAGGAGCCCAGAATCAGGGCTCAGCCTGCACGCCCTGGCCAGCCTGAACATCCAGGCCAGTTGCACCCAATTCTGATCCCGCGGGGATTAGAATCGGGTGGAACTCCTGGCTGTCCTGATTCTGAACGCCCTGACGTGCCAGGCATGTACAGCATGGAACTGGCCTCACAGGATCTTTCTCTAATGTAAGACTCCTGTTTCAAATCAGTTAGGATTTCAACTTTTTCAACCATAAATCAAGTCAAAATCTCACCATAAATTCTCTTTAGGCTAAACAATACTTCCTACCAAAGCTCAATTAATTCAGGATAAGTTGGATTTCTCTAATTGGCAGAGGTACCTGTAACAGGCAGTTTTAATCACTGCTTTTCTCACAAAGGTCAATTTAAAAGACAGCTAATGTTTTCCTGAATAGTTTCTTCGATAAATTAGAGCTTTAAAATCACAATTCAAGCTCTCTCATACACAGCACTAACATTACACTTCTGTTCTTCTTCACAGCATAGCCCCAACTGTCACTTTTCAGTCACATACACACAGGGTCAGCCTGTCCATTGTGCGAGAATGTTGTTTGCACAGGGCCCCATGTTTCAGGGGGCCCCGCGACAACTTCATTCAGCAGATGGTTGGTTTGCAGGGTCGCGCCAGTCCGACTGTGCCTGTCCGACCGTCTTCAGAGGGAGCTGGGGAGGCCCGATGCTCTGGCTCACCTCTGCACAGTTGCTGAAGTGAAGCGTGGCATGTTCCTTCACTTGGTGGCTGTGTTTTCGTGAAGCACGCTGAGTGCCGCGAAACAGGGAATGCCCTTTAACCCCCGGAACACATTGCTCTTCACTTTGGTGGCTGTGCGGAGGTTAGCCGGGCTTCAGGCCTCCCCTGCTCCCTCTGAAGATGGTCAGACAGGCGCGAAGCTTTTCGGTAGGGAGGGCTAGGATAGGACTAGAAATGGCTTATGGGGGACTTGAACTGGAAATGGGCTGATGGGGGGCTTCCGGAGTGAAGGAACACACTGCTCTTCGCTTCCTGGCTGTGCAGAGGTGAGCCGGGGCTTCGGGCCTCCCCAGATCCCTCTGAAGATGGTCAGACAGGTGCAGGGCTCTTCTGGAGGGAGGCTAGGATAGGATTGGAAATGGGCTGATGGAAGAATGGGACTTGAAGGGAGCAGATACTGGGTGCGGCTGGAACTAGAAGGGAGCTGATGTTGGGGAGGACTAGAACGGGATGGGGCTGGGGGAGTGAGGATGGAGAGGGGAAAATATATTTTGTGTGGGAGGGAAGAAAAATCTACAATTGGCCGGGTACTGGGAGAGTAAATGGATATTGAGGCTGGAAGGGTGGAATATGAGTGGATGACAAAGGAATAAAGAAAGAAATTTATTTATTTATTTAACAATCATTTATATACCGCATCTTCCAGAGATCAGTTGCGGTTTACAATAAACAACAAGCAGGAGCTTGGTTTTACATGGAACATCTTGTAAGCAATATATCAGCTAACAGCATATGTTAATACAAAACAAAACAAAACATCATAAACTATATACAATTACAAGTTTGTGGGAACTTTAGAATTGAATCACGGTACATTTTCAGCTCGGTATATTATCTGTTTAAGTTGTTGGAATTAATTTGACTCAGTCAGGTATCTTTTTAGCCTTTATCTAAGTTGATCAGGGGATTATCTATGTTGCTGTAGTGCATGGAAAATAGATAGGTTTTCAGTTTTTTACGGAATTCCATAATCTCAGTTAAAGTTCGTAGGTCCTCTGGGAGGGAATTCCAAATGGTTGGGGCTGCGTGTGAAAAGGCTCTGTTATTAGTTAATTTATTTGCTTTTATGAAATCATTAGGAGTCCTTAGTTTATTTGATTGTCCTTTTCTGTGAGTAGCTTTTTGTGATTCTTTGCTAATTAGTTTACTTAGGGGCATGTTTACTAAAGTGCGATAAACGTGGCTAACGCGCATTGTACGACGTTAACGACCGTAAGTGCCGTATAACGCGCGTACCGACGCGCTAACGACCGTTAACGTAATACTACGCGCGTTAAGCATAGTTAACGATCGTAAAGTCCCGCGGCGCGTTAAAACAGCGCAGAAGGTGGAGAGTGGGCGGAGAGAAGGGGTCAATGGGCGGAGAGTGGGCGGGGAGAGGCTCCCCTCATACTAACGCGCTGAATTTCTGAGCTCAATTCCAACGCGAATGAAAACCTGTCGTTAAAGGCATTTAAAGGGAAGAGAAACCATTTCCGTCAGCAATGTACAGAAAAACCGGGGAAACCCACAAAACGTGAGCAGTGTGATACATGTGCACAGAACAAAATGTCACATAAAACGTTAATTATGACCACAAGAAACATTTTAAAAAGCATAATTCAGCTGGGCAACAGTGATATCAATGGGCAACAAGGAACAACACTCCCTGGAAAGCACCAAATAAAAAAGAAATGATGTGTGGAAGGGTCTACGCTCCGCAGACCCTTTCAATGATCAGCTCATTGTAATGGAGCTGTCCTGGGAGTGTTGTGTAATGTTGCCCAATGATATCATTGTTGCCCAGCTTGGTTATGGGTGTGTGCCCCTTTTTTGAGGTCTTTTCTGAGGTTTATGTGCACCTTTGTCTGCATACAAGGTAAATGAGGCCACAGTAAACCTGTTGCAGAGCAGGGTTTCTGACTCGTCAGGCCGGTTTAACTAACTCCAGGGACAGTACTGCCTCTGTGGCCACAGTGTGGTGCAACAGACACAGCCAGTGCCTGTACAGACCAGAGGGTCACAGGTTCAAATCCCAGCTGAGGCTCCTGCCAACCCAGTCCCCATAGTGTTACCCACCACTAAACAGTGATAGTAAAGACACTCCTTTATTGCAGAGAACATATGCATGGCCTATATTTTACCACACCAGAAACAGGCACATTACCTAAAGCAGAGTCCCGCAAATGCAGTCCTGGAGGGCCCACACCATTCCGGCTTCATGCTGCCTCTAATAAAGATGCCTGTGCTGCATAGCTATGCACCACCCCCATGGTATGCAGATGTAGCTCATGCATATTTATGAGGGACAGCATGAAAACCCGAACAGTGTTTGGAACACCAGGACTGGAGTTGGGGAACTCTGCCGTAAAGCAGCAGCCAACAGGGCCACACACCCACCCACAGGCCCCATTGGCCAATGCCTCCTGGAGAGGCAAGACATTGGGCCCTGCCTGTATCTCCCAATACTAGCAGTTGCATACCTTAGCAATGCCACCCTACACCTGGGTATATGGTACAGAGCTATCAAACGTTTCCTATGATAACTGGCAGATATCAATTCCTACGGTAAGCACATTTTGCTCATTGAGCTCCACCATAACAATCATTCTGATGTCTGCGGTGTGTGCTGCAGGTCTGGTCTCTGACAGTGTTCACCACCCTGGGGAGTGACCCCCCAACAGCCTTGTGTACCATATCCATGCCTGTACTATGCCCATGACTGGTGTGGTGGGTATGGCTGCTGACCACCTCTATAGTAGCACAATGCTGGCATAGGTGTGGGGGTGGCTGTCTGTCTATCCAGTGTGTGGTGGCTGCAAACACCTTCCACAGTCCACACTGCCAGCAATGTTGCCAGTATTGGGCAGCCAATGTGCATAATGAGGAGCAAGGTACCATGGGTATAGGCCGGACAGGGTGGCCTGGCCAGGGTGCATCTGCACAGGGCATAGGGCAGTGACAGGCACATTGTAGTGCCCGGCCACCACCTACACAGACAGGGTGACCTCAGTATATCCTGCTGAGAGATCACTCTCACCCTGACTGTGCAGTGACCACAGCATGGCTAGGCACACCCATTTCCCAAGGCTAGTATTTCTCTCATGTGATAAATATGGGTTTCCTTTTGGGGCCCAGTCACTGATGTATCTGCTTGCTGTGTATGCTGACATCCCAGTTCTGGGTGCAGGCATCTCCACTGGGCACTAGCAGATTGTTTGCAGCTGGTAGGTGTTGTGATGGAGTGGCTTGCAGGGTGCAGTGGCTGATGGCTTGCCCATACCATATCTAGGCCTAATGTCTGTTTGATATTGTGTTATGGCTGTTTACAGAGCTACATTGACTGCCCTGTGGGGTGTCTGTTCCTCAGCAGGACTAGGGTTAATGTTCCCCTCTACTGCCACCTTTGCAGGGAGGTAGACTGTGGATCTTTTGATAGGAGACCCTGTTTGCCACCCTCAGCCCTTGGGGGGGGGGGGGTGGTGCATGGGGGCTACACCTGACTGAAACAGACAGAGATGTCCAAGGTGTTCCTGCAGAAACTACCTATATCACACAGTAACATTGCATTGGACCTGCGCCATGGACGGTGCTGTGGACCTAGTGCTGGGCGCCTCACTGCACCCTCAGGGTGAGCACAGTACCCACACAATGTGACGGTGTGTAGCTACTCTGTGCCAGTACAACACACGGTCAGTACCCCCTATCAGGCCGAGGTGCTGTGGGGGTGCACATGGTCAGTTCCCCCTACCAGGCTGAGGTGCTGTGGGGGTGCATTCCCCATGGTGTGTATCTGTGGACAGCTGATTTGCATGTGCAGTGCATCATGGGTGTGACTGGCACAATCCAACCCTGTGAAGCTCCAGCACCTGCTCACAGGCTCTGATAGGCCATCACACGTACATCTGCTAGCATAATGCATAGGTGCAAGACACCCTACAGAGTCTGTAATATCAGATGCCCACACTGGTAAAAACACACGTACCCACGCACGTAAAAACACACGTACCCACGCAGCTACGCACGTACCAATGCACGCACCAACGTACGTGGCTAGGCACACTCCGAGGGTGTGTTTCTGACACCCTCAACGTATCGAAAAAACATGCCTCCTCATTCCCTCTGTAATGTACAGGGCGATGCCTGTCACAGCCTTCTGTGTTAGGCACACTGGGGACTCAAACCCATGCTGCCTGTAACAGCGGTCAGTACCGTAACCATTGTGCTACAGCTCTGTTTAAGTGCTTTGTGTCTGTACGTCTTCTTACGATTAACGCACAGTAACGCGCCACCGCGCCCGGTAACGCTCGTTAATTTTTTGAACGCGCGTTAGTGGTGATGATGTACCGCCCATGTCCTTATTTGGGGTTTCTGTCACTACCGCGGCTCCTAACGCGAATTGCACTAACACGGTTTAGTAAACATACCCCTTAGTGTGATTGGAGCCATGTCATTTAAAGCTTTGAATGAAGTTATTGTTGTTTTATATATTATCCTGCTTTGTATTGGTAACCAGTGCAGGGATGCTAGTATTGGTGTTATGTGTTGGAATGAGTGTACTTTCATTATAATTCTAGCTGCTGCATTTTGTGCTAGTTGGATTCTTTTAATGTTTTGTTTCGTTGTACCTAAAATGGAGGAAAGAGCAAAAGGGAAAGATCAGTATGTTAAAGCAGATGTAGAGCGAGAATGGAAAAAAACCTAGAAGACAGAAGAAAGGGCAAATGAACAGCAGACAATAGAGAGTCAGCAGAAGACATGAAATTGACTGGAGCAATTACAACTGAAAAATAGAATGCCCAAAAAACAAAAGATAAAAATATACATTTGTTATTCTGAATTTATTAACTGGAATATGTCAGCTCTGGGAAATGTGCATCGCTAACGTCTTTGAATTTTGTTTAGTACAAGAAGGAATTAATTTATAATTTTATTTCTCTAGTGTTGTTGTAGATTCCAAGTTTGGCTTTTGTGATTCCCAGTTTAATTATTGTCTTCCTATTTCTAAATTGTGATCCCTTATTCTTTGTTTGATGACAGCTATGTTCTGCATATGTAACTGAGCTGAGGTATTCTGTTCATGTAGTTTCTATTTGACAGTGCCACTTGTTCTCTTTCCCCAGTAGGAGATGTATTGGTTTAATATTTGCAGTGTTGCCTTTTGATAGGCAGGGTTTGGTGCTTTGTGAGTCCTAATAGTGCTGTTATGATACGGCGAGTTTGCTATGGGTTCTAAATGTAAAACAACTATATAGGGTCTGTTCTTTGAGCGGTGTTAATGTCAACCAAAAATTATGTATCCACTCAGAATACAACTGGAGAGTAAAAATGTACTACATGTATTAATTATAAGTACACTCACATACGTCTCAAAACATAGATTCCTTTCTTCATCAAGGGGAGGTCTCAGACTATATGGCACTGATCTTGACCTTAGAGATTGTCAAACTGAAGTGCCTATTTGCATCAACGACCTTCCCCAGAGATTATATCATTCTTAATCTGATGTTATGCCTGAAAAGTTTTTTTATCACAATGCTTAGATCTTATAGAAAAGATGTTTAGCTAATTCTCCAAGTTATTCAACTTTTTTCGTTGTTATAGAGAAATTGCTTAGCTTAGCTTGTTTTCCAAGTTGTTTTAGCTTTAACCCAACGCCGTCCTTCGGTACCTCAAACACGTTTCACGTCAAGTTTCCTCAGAGGCTTTTCAAAGCATAAATCTCTACAAAAGACAGGAAAACACATAACCTCTAAAATACTTTTAAAAGTCATTTCCCCTCAGTCATGTAAACCTCTAATATGACTACATCCACAGACGTTACCTTTGAGACGTATGTGAGTGTGCTTATAATTAATACATGTAGTACATTTTTACTCTCCAGTTGTATTCTGAGTGGATACATAATTTATGGGTTCTAAATGGGCAGTGTTTATAGTACTTCCTAATGTGCCTGGCAGTTGGCACTGGAATATAGTAATGTAGAAATCTGGTAGCCTTTCTTTATCCAGACACTCATTAAGAGGCATGTTTACTAAAAGATAGCGCATGCTAACATTATGCAAATGTATGCAAATGAGACACCTTATGCAAATGAGGCCCCTTAATGAGTCTTGGCACATAGCCCCACACCCACCTTGGGCCGCCCCTGCATATACATACATTCTAAAGAGCAGAACTAGTATACTTTCACTGTCAACCATTAAAAGAGGTCCTTAGCAACCATATCTCAGGTACTTCAAACCCTCCAAATCCCCACTTTCAACTATTTTTCCCAAATAAACTAGTTGATTTTTAATTTTTCTATAGTACTTCTTCAAGTTGTACTTGCAGTTTTATTCCTAATCATTTCACTGCATCAGGAACAAGCAGATCCCTGCCTGAAATTATAGCTTTAAAATGGATCCCTTGCAGCTCTATAATGTAAGTCTATGGAGCCAGAACTTATTTTTTAAACACGTTAATATTTTACCATCTCAATAAGCTTATTGTAGCTTCAAACCCAGTTCTGAGTTTCTTTATTTAAAACTAGTGCTCTAATTGTATTTTTAAACTCCAGGGCTCTAACACGGTACCCCCCCCCCCCCCCCACACACACACACTTTACAGAAAACAACACTTTTTCTAGCCACACTAAACATTTTTCATAGAAAACAAATATATTTATGGTGAGGGTATAACCCCTGACTTGAATTCTGCCATCAAAAGTTTTAAATTTTAACTTTAAAATTTGTTGATTTTTCAAAATTAAAACCGAGGCTGCACTATTCCTTTAAAACAAGCTCACCTCTACAGTGATATTAGTTTCCCATTGGCCAACCTCACCCATCTATCTCAGTTCTGGCCCCTCACTGGCCAGTCATACTCTCTGCCTTGATTCTGATCTCTTATTAGCCAATCTAGCCTTTACATCATCTCTGACCTCTCAGTGGCCAGTTTTAACCTATCCAACAGCTCTAATCAGGTCAATCTCATACTTCCCAGTATTTATGGCACCCTATTGGCCAGTTACTTTACCTCAATCCTAGTTCTCCATTGGCTATCTTTTTCCTGTTTACATCACTCCTGGCTCCTTATTGGCCAGTTTCTTCATGGCTCCTCATTGGCCAGTTTCTTCCTGTTTTCTCAGCAAGGTAATATTTTGTTTTTAAATTTAAAGCTGCTGCTGCCGGTTTTCCTTTGGGATGGCCTGCGAACCTAACCAACCACCATCAGGCTGTCTGGGGCAGCCACCAACCCCCCAGCCAGGTAAATTTAATTAAATATTTTTAAACATCTGGTTACACTACAGTCCCTTTTCCTCCCCTCTCTCTAACAGGCCCAGAGTAGCAGTTGCTGAGGTGACTGAAACATTTGTGGTTGGAACCATTGAATTGTGCAGGTCCATGTGACTCAAAAGTACAGTTTCAACCACACTTGACTCGGTACAGAGCTTCATGCAAATAAATCAGATATCAAATTTCTATCATGCAGTTGCAGGAGGAAGGAGGCCGGGGTGTAAGGAGTAGGGGCTGTTGAGGGGACAAGGGTTCAAGGATTGAGTATAGAGAGTATTCAAAATGAGGGGGGGATAAAATAGTGGATTAAAGATGGGGGGAGTACAGGAGGCTGGGGAAGGAGAGAGAGATACAGGGATCAGTGCGATAACTGAAGAGAGGGTGAGAGTGGTAGATGGAGAACTGGTAGAAGGGAAAAGGAGGAGACTGAGGACTGGAAGGTAAGTGAAAGCGAGAATGAGAGATAAAATCCAAATATGCATGGAATCTGAGGCAGAAAGGATTTGGAAAATGAAAGATGGCAAAGACAGGAGAAATAATTGTAAAGGAAACTCTAAAAACAATTTAAGAGAAGACAAAGGAAAATGGAAGAAATGGACCAAATAAAAGAGAATAAAAAAGCATATTAATTAAACCCCTTTTATTTTCAGTTTTTGTGGGTTGAACTGTATCAGCTTGGGAAATTATTTCTCTTCTTTTAATTTACAAACTACAAAAATAGAACAGACATGTTTCTCTTTTTGCCAGTACTTTACTTTTTAATCTGGCTTTTTGTGGTTTCTATTTCAGTTTTTCTCTGCATATTTATGTTTCTAGTGTGCCTCTTATTTTGTATTTGATGAGGGGGGGGGGGGGGTCTATCCATTTTCAGTACAGAGGGATCTGTAGTAGTCTGGCTTGTTCTTTTTTCCCAGTAGGCGGTATTGATGTTGTAAGACATGATGTAATATTTGCAGTTTTGCCTTTTATTTTTCATAGGTAGCGTTATTGCAGTTGGAGTCCTAGAGGTTAATACAAATTTGGTATGGTGTTTGTGGTATAGGTGCTGAATCCCTTTTTTGCATGTTTGTTTGTTGCTTCACAAACTGCCTGGCAGTGGGATGTTTCTGAGATAAAACTGGAATTTGACTATTTATATATTTTTGTATGTATGCTGAGTTGCAAAGGGAAACCTACTTCCATCTTTGGAAGTATGTGAATGATCATTAAAGGAGAGAAGGGGAAAACCATTTGCAGTAAAGTAAAGCTGGTGGAAGAAAAAAGAGAAGAGATGAACTATGGAAATCAGGTGGTGGGTGTTGCAGAACTGGAGGTGCAGGGTTTATATTGAGATTTTTCCCCATCCTATATGGTCTCCAGATTTCACTTCCATATAGAGAAGTTTGTTGAATGATGCTAGATAGAACAGACTTGATAGGTAGGCCATGTGGTCTTTTTCTGTTGTCATGTTTCTACGTTTCTATGCTATCAGATAATTATAATGGCAGTTTTGCTGATTGGATTAAATTTGAATTGATGACTACTGGAGGAATTATATAGTGTGTGTGTGTGGGGGGGGGGGGGGGGCTCATAGTTTTGAATTCACTGTAAGAGTGGCCAAACAGGTTAAGTAGCCTACAGGGAAGGCAGCGTTCAAACCCCATTGCTGTTCCTTGTGAACATGGTCAAGTCACTTCACCCTCCATTGCCTCTGGTAGAAACTTAGGGACTGATATTCAGCGGTGGCGTGGTGGTGTCCAGCAGATTTTAACTAACTGGCCATTGCCACTTTAAAATAAGACCAGATATTCAGTGTCAGGGTCATATCCAGTGTGCTTGCTTAGCATTTTAGCTAACTGTGCAGTGGCAATATTCAGCCGCTGCCTGGTTAGCTAAACCCTGTTATGTGCCTAACGTTAGCTGGTGAATTCAGCAGAGAGAGACATTTTGTATTGCTGAATATCCCCTCCTGCATGCTGCTGAACATCCTGCTCACTGCAATTAATGTGGTTGTCATGTCTGTTAACCATGTTAATCGTTTTGAATATGCTCCCCTTAGATTATAAGCTCTCTGGGGATCAGAAAAATATCTACTGTACCTGAATGTAGGTGATGGGGGCAAATACAATGATGGAATTCAAATTGGCATGAGGCAAACACAGTGGATCCCTTTATAGCAAGAGGATGAAATCAAAATAAACTTACATTTCTTTTATATTTCAACAAATAGAGGGGGAGTTGACCTGCATGGAGCAGCGGGTACAACCCTAAATAAAGGCATAGAGGGAGGTGATCTGCACAGAGAAGCAGTTACAACTACTCTAACCACCTTACTGGGCAGACTGGATGGACCATGTTGGTCTTTATCTGCCGTCATATACTGTGTTGCTATTTAAGCTCTAATGAGCATGGAAGTAGTAGATTACTAATAAGCGACAAAAGCAAAGTGCAGCAAAGGCTGGCCTAACCTTCACCAAGGAAGCTAACTGGGCAGTGGCTGAATATTGCTGCTGCTCTGTTAGCTTCCTGCAAATCCAGTCAACCTGGATATTCAATGCTGGGGTTGGATATGACCTTGGCATTTAATATCCAGGTTTCGGCTAGTTGCATTAGATCATCTAGATGTTACAGCTAAATATTGGCCCCTAAAATCCTAAATCCAATACAGGTGATGATTTAAGAATGAGATTTATGCGTGGCCCTAGAAGATCATATTTAATGGTACCAAATGGAATAAAATGACATTCATGGTTCCATGGGAAGCTATGCTATGCTTTTTTTTTGTATTAATCATTAATGACCCAAAAGGAGAAAAAATGTAAGTGTTAACAATCTGTTTTCTTCCATGCTAGACTAGTCCAAACAAAAATGATATACAGGATAAAATCAAAATAAACTTAACTATCTAATTTCTCAACAAACAGGGGTGCCCTACATAGAGCGGTGGGTTCACCCCTAAACAAAGACATGGGGAGGGGTGACCTGCATGGAGCAACAGGTGCACCTACTCTTGCCACCTTGCTGAGCAGACTAGATGGACCATACTGGTCTTTATCTGCCGTCATTTACTATGTTACTATACCCTTCTCCTGCCAGTAGGGGGAGGCAGAACAGAGCTGCATGGCTTCCCTTTATATGTCTGTTCAGTCAGGAGGCCCACCAGCATTGCACTGTCTCCAGCAGTTGGGAGACATGTCTGATATAGTAAAGCCGCAGAAGATTCTGGCATGGCAGCTGACTGACATGCTGGCTCTGCAGATCCTAGAACCCAGGGCTTTAGGGGGCTATTTATTGTAGACCTCAATCAGCGATGGGCTTTCTGCCTCTCCCTCCCCCCTCCTCAGAATCTTTAGAGGAATCTGCTAGGTACATATGACCTAGATTGGCCACTGTTGGAAACAGAATACTGGGCTTGATGGACCTTGGTCTGACCCAGTATGGCATATCTTATGTTCTTATGTTCTTAATTGCTTGAGGCCAGACAGGCCAGACTCTTGGCCTGGAGCAGCCTGCCTGGGAGCAATTTTAATATTGCAAGAAGAAAAAGAATGGGAGAAAGCGCAGGCGCTTTGCTTCTAGTGCATTGCATTCCTAAGGGAATGTCAGAAGTATTGCCTATCCCGAAGCCTAACAGAACTAAAGGGCTTGCTGAGTCTAGATGTTGCACTATTAATAAAAAAAAATTGGCATGTAGTACTTTTATGCTAGAATTATGCAGTTGTAACTTTAAGTGGAATCCCCAGAAAAGGGAGTTTTATTTGGGCCCCCTCTTCACAGGCTTTGCCTGTGTAAGGAACAAGCAAACTATTGAAATTAGGCAAGGGTAAGTAGCCTTCCTTGCTTTACTATGACTTCGAAATTTTGTTGCAAACTGTTCCTCTTGTTTTCAAATGTTTCTCCATTCAATGTGTGTGCTGTTGTAAAAGCAGGAAAAGTTGCAATGGGACACTCTCTTAATTGCTCTCTGGCACCACTGTGGAGCCAGGTGTCTAATTAATACACTTATAGCTTGCAGCATACACAAGCATAGGATCTGGCCAGGGTAAAATGGAGGCTGAATCAAGACTGGTGGTAAGTCAGCTAAAAACAGCACTGCTTATAAGAAATCAAGACAGGCATATCCTAAAATCTAAGCATCGTTCCTTTGTAGAGATTTGTTGGGAAAAAAGGAGAAACTCAGGAATAGAAACAGAATGAAAGGTTTAAAGGTTGATTGTTTTGAGGGATGCCAGCATGCATTACTAACTGACTTTGCACTAAACAGAAACAACACTGATAGGACTGATAGGTGTGTGGGTCTGAGGCTCAGTACGATGGGTGCTGCCGTGGACTCAGCAGCAGACTCTGTGCTCAGTATACTACTGCAGGCTCAGCACACTGAATACTACTGAAATCAGCACTTTGGGTGCTGCTGCCACTACAGTAATTTAGCAACCTTCATGAGCATGGTGCTAGAAGTAGAATGGAATTCAGCAGTGTGGCGCCAGTCTATTCGCCAAATCATTGTCAAGTTGGACTAGCTGCCATCAGGATGGTCTGTGGTAAAGGCGGGCCAGCGCTCAGTGCGATGGTTTACATATACCCTAAGAGGCCCTAGGGTTAAGGCCAGTGCTTCTCTTCTATCGTTTCATGTGAAATTGACAGTACTCACCTCTCATGGCCACAGTAATTGAAAGCCAGTTCTCATCTTTCATGGCTAAGCCAAGTTAAAGGCAGCATTTAACTCTGTGAAATTTCTAAGGTTAGATCCAGTGCCCCTCACCCCTTGCTGTGTTCCGGAAAAGGGGGGGGGGGGGGGCGGGTACAGTGCATTTTCAGGTTACAGCTGTTAGGCAGTGCCAGTGCCCTTTTCCCATGGTGGTATCCCTAAAGGCCAGCATTCATTCAATGATTGCAAGCTAGTACAAAAGTTGTTGATACTAAGGTCAGCATTTCTTGATGGTGGTTCCCTGAGGGTCATTTAAATACCTGTTGATCCTGATAACACCTTATCACTGTCTTAGGTATAGAACATGCTTGTTGATCTATTGTGTTGGGCTGTTCACCACGATAAGTAGTAACGGCTAATTGGAGGGACAACGATGGCTAATGCATAGTTCTCCAAAGGCGCTAATATATAGACCAGCACATGTTAATTCTGGTGGAATTGCCTGGTATAATTTCATACACTGGTATTATTCACATCTGTGGAAAAGACATAGCGCCGTTAAAGAGTGGTGCTCTTAGACTGATATTATTGAAGAGGAAATGTACCCAAGTGTACTGCATGTGCCCAGATATATAGCTATCTATAGAAGGACACCAGCCCCGTGGTGTGATCGCATGGAACCCAGATGGATCTATTCTATGACCATCATGAAAGGTTAGTACCTGTGGTGCCTATGGAGATTGCCTGGGATGACAGGTTCCTCTGTTCAATTTATTACTGACATTGGTTAACTGCTCTTTTGATACTTGAGTCCCTCTGGACTTTTTTTTATTGATGAATCTGGGCATTCTTTCACAAGATGTGGGTTGTGGGTAGTATTTTATGGATAATCTGAGGGCCCTGGACCATAGGTACTCTAAAGCCTACATTCCTGGTAGCTCTACTAGACAGCAGAAGCTGGCATACATGAAGCTTAATTCCAACTCTCTCACCAGTAGCAGAAAAAAAGAGTATTCCAATCCTAAGGTAAACCTGGGGGTATTCTTGGGCAGTTAATGAGTGCTGTCAGGTCAAGTCTGCTAAGCAGGGCCAGGTATCGACAATGTAGTGTATAAATGGATATTGAGTTGCAGTACTGGTTGGCTTCCTGCCTCCAATGACATAAATAGGGAAATTGAGCAGCTTTGCTGTGCCTCCCCATGCTGACAGGTGAAGAGTAGAGCAGACAAGACCAATGAGATATGACAGGACTCAAGGAATGACAGTTAACAGGTAAAGTATAACAGTACTTTTTTGCAGATAATACTGCATTACCATGTTGCACAACAGGCATCAGCTTCTAAAATAGGCTCCTTTAAACGTTTTGAAAACTGTCACATAAATCAGCTCCTTTAAAAAATGATTAAGGCTGAACCCTGAAATTTAGGAGCTTATTTTCACCAGGCACCTAAATTAAGGTACCTAAAATGGATGGTTGTATGGGCAGAGTTAAAGTGAGTGCCTCAGTTCAGAACAGCAGTAAAACAACTTTTGCTGTTGACTTCCTCCCCTACATCTGTCTGACATTGATCCTTCTAGTTTATCTTTTTCTTTGCTTCATTTCTCTCATCTGACTTTTTATCTAGCTATTGCTAGATTTTATTCCTGCTTTTACTCCCCATCATCATTCATTCTCTTTTCTCCTTTTAACTACTGAACTTACCTACGTCCTATGTTTACCTTCCTAGCTGTCCAATTTCTACCTGTTTCTCATTGCTTTGCAAGACTAATCTATCACCTATGTATTTTCTAGTTCTGTTTCTTTTGTCTGTTTTCATCCTCTCCCCATTCTCATATACCTCTGCCTCTCATTCCCTCAGCAACCCCAGCTCCTTGCTTATCACTCAACCTCTCTCCACCGTCTGTCTTTTTGTGTCTTACTCCATTTCCACCCTCTCTCACCTCCTTCAAAGACTTGCACCCCCTTTCTCTCTTACCGTCTTCATATATTTCATTTCCCAGCAGCCATGCCCCCGTTTCTCTCCCCTTAGCTCATCTTCCCCTTCCCCAGCATTGTCTGCCTGTTTCCTCCTCCACCACTATTCATTTACTCTGCCTTGCTCCTGCTTAACCCTAGCATCTATCCTTCTGCTCCTTTATCTTCATTTTTCCTTTAAACAAACTAGGGAGGGGGATGAGAAAGACGGTTAGAGGTGGGCTTTTATGAGGGCTACATGCATTGAGGTTTCTTGTAATTCATATTTTGCTAATTGCAGGTTTGTATGTACTTACAAGTTACTTTTGTAGTAGTGTCTGCTAAATATACTGAATGAATGACTGAATCCTATTACTCAAAAATGCAGTATGTGCCTTTGAGTCAATGCTGACTCCTGGCAACCTTGGCAGTGTGACCAGAAGTAGATTCACTGGCCTTTCTTCTGAAGCAATGGAGGGTTAAGTGACTTGCCCAAGGCCACAAGGAATGCTAGTGGGAAACAAACCTTGGTCCCTTGGTTACCAAGCCAGTGCTCTAACCATTAGGTTACTCCTCCACGCCGATGTTATCTCATTTCTGGATTAATGACCGTGAAATGAAGTTTTTGTCTGCATCAGGTTTGACTTTTTGGTGAATTAGAAACCAAAAACATTACAATTGCCTTTGGTTGTCTTAACTTTGACATAGGATACTGAGGAGTTGAAGGCAGCACCAGCCCTCCTATAAGGGGAGTGAAGCCAGCTCTGAGCTTTTTTTTTCTTTTGCTCCATCTGTAGGCAGGGAGACAAAATCCACTTGTCTGAATTGGTCTAGCAGGACTCAAGAAAAAGAAATTAACTGGTAAATTTAAATTAGTCACAAGTCTACCCCTTTCATCTTAATCTTAACTGAGAGAATAGCGGTCAAGAAACTGTTCAGTGCCTCCTACAGTTGCAGACTATTGTACCCATGCACCCTGCATTTCAGAGCTTCCTTCTAATTGAAAGAAGCCCATCTCCTGTGCATTTTTGCCACAGAGGTATTTAAATGTTTCTCTGTCATATTGTCTCTTCTCCCACCTTTCTTCCAAAGTATACATATTGAGATCTTCCTTACAAGTCTGCTAAACCTGTCCAGTTAAGAGGGTTATATTCTCCAACCAGCAGGTGGAGGCAAATCAGAGCAAATTTCAGTGATGTCATCACTTATATATACAATGGTGCAGCACCAAGAGAAGCCAGTATTGTCTGCCTACAGTAGGTGGTAGGGTGTGTGCAGCAGTGAGAATTAGCCTGTCTCCCCTGATCCAGGTCACGATCCTCTAGCTTGTGTGTCTAAGATCTTTGCCCACCGTTTGCTCAGAGCCTGGGTATGTCCATTATCTTTTTGAGCCAACAGTTGGCCTGCAACTAGCACTGTTAGCTCATATTCTAGCACTGATGGGTTGGACAGTGGACAGAAGGACCCCATGGGGCCCCTGAAGGGGGTTGGTAAGTTTGGGTCCAGACCCCTCTTCCCTCTCACTGTCTTATATCTCATGTTCTTCTTTTTTCCCTATTTTAACTATTTTTATCCTGTTTCTTTATTTGACTCTGTCTTTTTTTGCTGCTTGAAAAAAACAGCTTAAAAAAATCTACCCCTTTCAGGCAGCTGGACTTTCCCAGGTTTGTGAGGACAGCTGGAAAGACCCTTCTTGGCGTTCTCCAGCCAGCCTGACCGGTGCAGGGATTCTCTTACTGATCAGGGATTCCCATTTTGCTGGTTTTCTTTTTTGTTGGGGGGGTTTTCTTTGTGTTTTTTTCTTTTCCTTTGACCGTGTTTGAGCTCTGCCATGATACAAAGTGCACAGAAGTGTGCTGCTTTTGACTCCTGTGAAGTAAGCTCAGCAGCTGGCTTTTTTCCCAAGTGTGATAGAGGCACATGTTTTTCAGCATTGTCAGGACTCTGGGAGGGGAGAGAGGGGGAATAAGGCTGATTATGCTGCCTCTATCATGACTCTCAGGATTTTCACACTAGTGGGAATGGTGACCATCTTGGATGGCTGCATGGTCCTGGCTGACATGGAGTATGTTGAGGCAGCCATAGGTTCAAGCTGGCAGGTTCTTAGCTGGCTTTGAGCAATAGCTCCTGAAACAACTCATAGGTTGTTTCAGTCTCTGGTAGCTGCATACAAGCCCCCTCATGGTGGTCAGAGGCCTGACCTCCCCTACAGGGGACTTGGGGGTCCTCTGACATCTCCTCCATGGGCAAAGGTGTTAAAATCCTCACCCTTCATTTTTGCCTTTTTGGTCCAATGGGACCTTATCCTTGTCCCCTCTGTGGGAATGCTGAGGAGTAGAGGAGGGTTCACTGTCTACAATGGCTAAGTCACTGGAGGAAGGGGAGCTTCCCATGGCGGTTGGATAAGATCCATCAGTGATCCATATTTTTCACAGGGAAGCTCTTTCATTTATTATTCAGGACACCATGGCTCTGTGCATTATGGAGCCCCCTCCAGTGGAGGTTTCACAAATGGACTCTCTCCTAGAGGGTTTACAGCATCCCGTTTGCTTCTTTCTCGTCCTAGCATCTTTGAAAAAGCTTGTGGTCTCTGGGAGAACCAGAACTGGGGCCGAGGGGTACTAAGGCCCTGGCTTAGCTGTATCTTCTACCCCAAGAGGAGATAAAACAGCTTTTCAGGGTTTCTAAGGTAGATGCCTGGTCACTGTGGTGATGGAACACATGACCATTTCAATGAATGATGGCGCTGTGCTGAAGGAGACTCGGGATAAGTGGATGGAATCCCTTCTCAAGAGTGCCTTCATGGCTTCGGTCTTGGGTACTCAGGCAGTGTTTTCTGTGGGTGTGGTGGCCTGAGCACTTAACACTGATACAGTAATTGCTGGATAGCTCAAAGGTAGCAAGATTGGCGTCTGAAGCATTATTTGTAGAGGATGCCCTGTACAATTTGATCAGGATCTCTTCTGAATCCATGACAGTGGAGTTGGTAGCCCGAAGGTGGCTCTAGCTTCAGAATTAGTGCCAATGCTGCATCCAAGCTGTAGCTGAGCAAACCTCCCTTTAAAGGCAGGCTGCTCTTTGAGGAGACCTGGAGAAACTAGTAAAGGATCTTTGAGAGGCTTGCCTACAGAGGCTTCTGGAATATGGGCCCATAATCTCCTAGTATCCTCACATAAGGTTCAGTAGGGAGCATGCGGGTGGTTTAGGACTGGAACGAGCTCAGGCACAGCTTGTTCCTCCTACGCATCTAATCTCAAGAAGGGTCAGTCCTTTCAGGGATCCCAGTGATCTCATGACTTAGCTTGGGAGACAGTAAACCCTCACTGAGAGGTGGTCAGGGGATGTCTCTGGCTATTTTACTCAGAATGACCCGCATCACTTGAACCAATGGGTCCTTGAGGTCCTCAAAAAAAAAAGGGTACATTTTGGAGTTTGCGGAACCTTTTTGGGACGACTTTGTGGATTCTCCTTGTGGCTCCCTAAACAAGAGAGTGGTGTTTGAGGAAATTCTTTAGAGCCTCTTACAGTTGCAGGCTAGACCATCATACCCATTCCTTATGCAGGATATGGTTGGGAATGATATTGCATTTACTTTGTAGTGCCCAGAAAAGGTGGGTCCTTCTGTCCCATTTTGGACCTGAAGGCCATCAGTGCCAAGCTAAGAGTGTCCCACTTCCACATTGAGACCCTCAGGTCAGTCAATATTCTGATCCAGGAACATCATCAGTGATTCATCTGCTTCTGCATCCTGGGCTGCCATTTTCAATTTCATGGCACTTTCAGTTTCAATTTTTGGCCTGACCATGGCATTTTGCATCTTCTTGGCAAAGCCTTCTTGGCAGCCTTCCTGCTCAAGCAAGGAATTCAGGTTCACCTGTACCTGGACGACTGGCTAATTCAGTCCAACTCCATGGAGAGTGAACACAACCCAGGTGATTCAGTGGTTGGAGAAGCTGGGATGGGAGATTAACTACCCCAAGGGCAACCTAGTTTCCTTCCAGGACTTATAGTATCTGGGTGACTGCTTCAATACTTGCTTGGGCAGGGTGTTTCTCACCCCGGAAAAATTGTTCAAGCTGCAGCTCAGGGGTTTTTGTTCTTCAGCAGCTTCCAGGGCCTGGGGCTACTTACAACTTCTGGGGTCAATGGTACCAAACCTTCCGACTCACGACTCTTCCAGCTCCTAGTTGTTTAAACAGCACTTATCTCTTCCCCAGAAGATGAAGGGGGAATTGACTTTGGCTACAAACTCACCCTTGGATAGATGGGATGTTTTGGAGATGCTGGACTGAGTAATAGTCACCATAGATGCTAGTCTTCTAGCTGGGAGATGCATTGTCTGGGTCAGTTTGTTCAGAGGTACTGATCCCTTTCAAGAAGCCTGGTCAAATAGTGAAATAGAGGCCTTGTTCAGGACCCTCCGCGACAAGGCCTCGCTCATCCTGAAAGCCCCTCGATGGCCCAGGCAACCGTAATTCCCACTTCTTCTCTGATTATCGGTGGAGACCCCCATCCCATTGGGGAACTCTCCAGGGCTCCAATCTCAGGAGGTGGGCTCTCTTCTGCATCCCAACTTGGGGTCCCTGTCACTGATGGCATGGTTGCTGAAAGGGTGAACCTAGCCCCTTTCAGCCTCTCTTGTGAGGTAGAGGAGATCCTGCTGGCCTCTCGTAAGGCTTCCACTAGGAAAGTTTACGCTCTCAAATGGTGCAGATTTTCCACTTGGTGTGCAGAGCACGGGACGGACCTGTTCTCCTGCCCAGTGGGACTGGTGTTACAGTATCTTCTCCACCTTTCGCAATCCGGGCTTAAGTCCAGCTCTGTCAGGGTGCACCTAAGTGCCCTGGCAGCGCACCACCACCCGGTGGATGACAAACCCCTTTCAGTCCAGCTGCTGGTGATCCGCTTCCTAAGGGGTCTGCTCTTATCGAAGCCTTCGGTTTGCCCTCCAGCGACCGAGTGGGACCTCAATGTGGTATTGAGGTAGCTCACTCGCCCACCCTTTGAGCCTCTGGCTACCTGCCACCTCTGATACCTCTCGTGGAAGGTGGCATTTCCTGTCGCATTCACCTCTGCTCGCAGAGTCAGCGAGCTTCAGGCCTTAGTGGTGGAGGCACCCTATAACAGGTTCTATAAGAACAGAATGGTGCTCTGCAAACACCGTAAATTCCTTCCAAAGGTAGTATTGTCCTTCCATTTCAACCAGAAAGTAGTACTTCCCACCTTCTTTCCAAGACCTCACACCTGTAGGTGTGAGACGGTCCTTCATACTCTGGACTGTAAGAGGGCCTTGTCCTTCTACATCTATCGTACTCAGGGCCACCACAAAACAGCTCAGCTTTTCATCTCATACGACCCCAGTCATCTGGGGGGAGATGGTGACCAAACATACACTCTCCTGCTGGAACTACTGGAAGCATACTTAGAGGACCCCCAGAGTCTGCCTGTTTCCTTTTAAGGCAGTATACCTTATGCAGAGAGAGTAGGAAGTCAGGGGTAAAAACGGGCTCGAGCACCTTCTGCATGTCAGAGATCCCTGTCTAAGGTGCTGAACCTGTCCCCACCGGCTTCTTTGGCTTTGCTTTGCCTTTCTCCCATTTCTCCTGTCTAGCAGAGGAAATGGCTACTGCCTGTGAAATGGACACGGTTCCCGCCAAAACCGCAGAAACTCCGGCCTGAGCAACTCACCCCTCTAATCCGTCGCTTCTATGTGTGCAGCCGAATAGACCCTGCAGCCAACTGCCCTGACGCACACAAATCCAACAGAGCCCCACTGAGCTTAAGCCCTGGCTGCCACCACATTGAGCACACCCTGCCGAGCTCAAGAGCATGCACCCATACTGCCAACAGACTAAACGGCATGAAGGAGGGAACATGCACCCATACCGAACAGACTAAGCAGGAGAAAGGAGGGGGAGAGAACTGAACATAAGATATGCCATACTGGGTCAGACCGAGGTCCATCAAGCCCAGTATCCTGTTTCCAACAGTGGCCAATCTAGGTCATACGTACCTAGCAATATCCCCAAAAGACACAGGTTCCACAATGCTTGTACTGGGTCAAGCATTGATTATCCTGGGTCCCTTTTTAATAGTGGTTTATGGACCTTTCTTCCAGGAACTTGTTCAAACCTTTTTAAAACCCAGCTACACTAACAGCCCTTACTACATCCTCCGGTAACAAATTCCAGAGTTTGAATACACGTTGAGTGAAAAAATATTTTCTCCTATTTGTCTTAAATAGTTTACCCTGTAGCTTCATTGCATGTCCCCTAGTCTTTCTATATTCTGATAGCGTAAACAATTGATCCACGTTTACCTGCTCCACTCCATTCATTAATTTATAAACCTCTATCATATCTCCCCTCAGTCGTCTCTTTTCCAGGTTGAAGAGCCCCAACCTTTGTAGCCTCTCTTCATAGGAGTAGCCTTCCATCCCCTTCACCATTTTGGTGGCTCTTCTCTGTACTTTTTCTAATAATGCTATGTCCTTTTTAAGATACGGTGACCAGAATTGCACACAATATTCAAGGTGCGGTTGTACCATGGAACGATACAGAGGCATTATAATATCCATTGTTTTATTTTCCATCCCTTTCCTTATGATACCTAGCATTCTATTTGCTTTCTTGACTGCCGCTGCACACTGGGCAGAGGGTTTTAACATGTTATCCACGATGACTCCTAAATCTTTTTCCTGGGTGGTGGTTCCCAATGTGGAACCTTGCATTGTGTAACTATAGTGTGGGTTGTTCTTTCCTAGGTGCATAACTTTGCACTTGTCCACATTAAATTTCATCTGCCATTTGGATGCCCAGTCTTCCAATTTATCCAGATCCTCCTGCAGTTTTCCACAATCCTCTTGGGTTTTAACAACTTTAAACAGTTTTGTATCATCTGCAAATTTGATAACCTCACTCGTTATTCCCTTTTCCAGGTAATTTATGAATATGTCAAAAAGTAGCGGACCTAGTACAGATCCCTGGGGTACTCCACTATTCACCTTTTTCCATTGGGAATATTGGCCATTTAGCCCTACCCTCTGCTTTCTATCTTTTAACCAGCTCCCGATCCACAATAGTACACTGCCTCCTATCCCATGGCTTTTTAGTTTCGCCAAAAGTCTCTGATGAGGGACCTTATCAAAAGCTTTCTGAAAGTTCAGATACACTATATCAACCGACTCACCTTTGTCTACCTGTTTATGCACACCTTCAAAAAAACATATCAGATTAGTAAGACAAGATCTTCCTTGTCTAAAGCCATGTTGGCTGTCTCCCATTAGGTCATGACTATCTACATGCTGTGTAATTTTGTTCTTTATGATGGTTTCTACCATTTTCCCCGGTACTGACGTCAGACTCACCGGTCTGTAATTTCCCGGGTCACCCCTGGAAACCTTTTTAAAGATTGGTGTTACGTTGGCGACCCTCCAATCTTCAGGTATTACAGATGATTTTAATGAAAGTTCACAGATTACCAATAGCAGGTCCGCAACTGCAACTGTCAGTGAGTACTGCAATCAGTCCAAGCACCCTCCCTCCCCCCCCCCCCCGCTGATTACCCCGAGAGTGAGTTGTGCTGCCGAGTAGAAGAAAAAAAATCTTTTTTTTTTAACCTTTTGTCTGCCAATTCGGGGATAGCCAGAGTTCCTGCTGCAGCTAACATACTGCTGACTACCCCTCTGGCAGCTTGAGTAGTGGCGGCGGGCATCGGCACCCGACGTCAGGCTTGGCTACCGTCATCTGATCTCGAGCAATGGGTGCAGGACAAAATTGGTCGATGTCCCATACCTAGGAGGAAACCTCTTTGGCAAGCCCATGACTGACAAGGCTGCCGAGCTGGAGACCGGTTCATGATGAGGATCAGGCTCTCTAAAAAGACCGCTGCCCCTCCTCGATTGAAGGGCTCGAGTAAAAAGACCTTCTACCCAAGGAAAGGGGCTGCTTACAGAAACTACCCACCTTTTCAGGCCTCCCCAACTCCCCAGCATGGTCAGCAGGCCAAGGGACATGGACAGGGCCCTCGCAAGTAGAAGACTCCCAAACCCCAAGCTTCGTCACCGGCCCAGCCAGGTGGGAGCTTTTGACTTCTGGGGCATAGCCTCACCACCCCAATGAGGTCAGCAGCCTACAGGAGGATGTCTGATCCACTATGCCCAAAGGTGGCTAACTATCCCCACAGATTCCTGGGCACTTCGGGTGATCAGGGAGGGCTACCTCCTCCATCTGACTCAGACACCTCCCCCTTACTTTCCGGGAGAGCCCCTCAGGTCTCCCCTTCACCGGGACCTCCTATTGAAGGAACTCATAGGTCTTCTTGAGGACAAAGCAGTAGAACCAGTACCCCACCATCTCAGGGGCAAGGGATTCTACTCCAGGTACTTCCTCATGCCAAAAAGGACAGGAAGCCTAAGGCCCATCCTCGAACTGTGCAACCTGAATAAGTTCCTGGTGAGGGAGACGTTCAAGATGTTCTCCATTGGAACATTGCTGCCTTACCTCCAGCAGGGAGATTGTCTATGCTCCTTGGATCTGAAGGATGCTTATACCCACATCCTCATTCACTTCAACCACAGGCAGTACCTGCGGTTTATGGTGGAGGGGGCCACTACCAATACAGAATGCTGCCTTTCGGCTTGGCCTCCGCCCCAAGGGTCTTCACAAAATGCCTGGCAGTCATTGCCGCCTTCCTCCACCTCCAGGGGGGTCTATGTCTTCCTCTACCTGGATGACTGTATCATAAAAGGAGGCAGGGTCTCAGAGGTGCAGCAGGCAATTGCACGCACCATCCAGGTCCTGCAACACTTGGGGTTTGTGATAAACTACCCCAAGTCCCACCTCCTCCCTACACAGTGTCTGGAGTTCATAGGGGCAAGACTGGACACCCTCCAAGCAGAGGCCTTCCTGCCCGGAGATCGAGCCAACCATCTCAGGGCCCTGGCCCTGGACATACAGCACCGTCCCTCAGTACCCGCTGGGCTCCTCCTGCGCCTGCTCAGGCATATGACCTCCACTGTCCACGTCACCTCAGATGCCCGCCTCCACATGAGGGCCGCGCAGTGGTGCCTTTGGGACCAGTGGACAAAGGCCACTGGACACCTCCGGGACAAAGTCTTAGTGACCCACTGGTTGGTGGACTCCCTGACCTGGTGGAAGACTCCCCAATGTCTCGAGGCGGGGATGCCCTTTCAAGCCTCGAGCCCCTTAATGGTCCTCACCATGAACGCCTCCCTGTTCGGCTGGGGATTCCACCGTGAATAACTCTGCACCCAGGGCAGCTGGTCGCAGGATGAGAGCAACCAGCAGATCAACCTCCTAGAGCTAAGGGCAATATACTTAGCCCTTCAAGCCTTTTGCCACTGCCTACATCACCAGCCAGTGTTGGTCCAGGCGAACAACCAGGGGCAATGTTCTATGTGAACAAACAGTGGGGCACGGGGTCTCATGCCCTCTGCCAAGAGGCAGTGGTCCTCTGCTCCTACGCAGTACAGCAGGATGTACTCCTGCGGATAGTATACCTGTCAGGCCAGAGCAACTCGCTGGCCGACAGATTGAGCAGGGTCCTCCAGCCGCACGAGTGACAGCTTGACCCCAATGTGGCCAACCGGCTCTTTTAGCTCTGGGGGAATCCGAGATAGACTTGTTCACCAGCCCGGACAACTATCAGTTGCCACGCTTCTGATACCGGCAGGCCCACCCTTTTAGGATGGCGGCGGACGCGTTCCTCATCTGGTGGTCGGAAGGCCTCACGTATGCTTTCCCACCTATACCACTAATTGCCAAGACATTGTTCAAGACCTTCTGTGACAAGGCCTCATTCATCCTGATAGCCCCTCGATAGCACAGGTAGCCATGGTTCCCGCTACTCCTCCGGCTATCGGTGGAGACTCCCATCCCATTAGGGAACTCTCCACTTCTCTTTTCTCAGGAGGGTGGCTGTCTTCGGCACCCCAACGTGGGGTCCCTGTCGCTGACAGCATGGCTGCTGAAAGGGTGACCCTAGCTCCTTTCAACCCTTTGGGTGAGGTAGAGGAGATCCTGCTGGGCTCTCCTAAGGCTTCCATTAGGAATGTGTACACCCTCAAATGGCGCAGGTTTTCAACTTGGTGTGCAGAGCACGGGACCGACCCGTTCTCCTGCCTGGTGGGGCTGGTGCTACAGTACCCTCCCACCTCTCGCAATCTGGGCTTAAATCAAGCTCCATCAGGGTGCACCTCAGTGCCCTGGCGGTGCACCACCACCCGGTGGATGGCAAACCCCTCTCGGTCCAGCTGCTGATGACCTGCTTCCTAAGGGTCTGCTCTTATTGAAGCCCCTGGTTCGCCCTCCAGTGACCGAGTGGGACCTCAATGTGGTATTGGGGCAGCGCATTCTCTCGCCTTTTGAGCCTCTAGCTACCTGCTGCCTGCGATACCTCTCATGGAAGGTGGCGTTCCTGGTCATGCTCACCTCCGCTAGCAGGGTTAGTGAGCTTCAGGCCTTAGTGGTGGAGGCGCCATATACCAGGTTCTACAAGAACAGTGTGGTGCTCCGCACACAACATAAATTCTTTCCGAAGGTGATATCATCCTTCACCTCAACCAGGAGGTGTTACTCCCCACCTTCTTCCCAAGGCCTCACACCAGTAGGGTGGAGACGGTCCTTCACACCCTAGACTATAAGAGGGCCTTGTCCTTCTGCATCCAAGGTACTCAGGGCCACCACAAAGCTGCTCAACGTTTCGTCTCGTATGACCCCAGTAGACTGGGAGAGGCAGTGACCAAAGGTACACTGTCTACCTGGGTGGCGGACTGTATCGTCCTCGCCTATAAGCAAGCAGAGCTCCCGCTGGTAGGCCAAGTCACGGCGCACCGTGTCAGGGCCATGGCAATCTCAGTGGAAAACCTGTGCTCTGTCCCAATGGTGGACATCTGCCAGCCCGCCACCTGGTCTTCAGTCCTTCGCAACTCATTTCTGCCTGGAAAGGGAGTCCCGATGGGACAGTGCCTTTCAGGCTGTGCTCTGTAATCTTTTCAGGGTTTAGGCAACTCCTACCCTCCGACCCTTCTGTGTTCAGGCTCCCAGAGTGCTGGTTTCCATCAGACACTGGTGTCCTACTGTAGTCTTAAGCTACAGACACAATTGCTACTGCTCTCAGCGCCCCTTGAAGGCAACTGTGTTTTTTGCTATAGGCTTTCGGTAGCCTGTAACTGGGGGGTCCCATATATGAGGACTGACTTCCTCCTTGTTCCTGGAGAAAGCGTAGTTACTCAACTGTAACAGGTGTTCTCCGGGAACAGCAGGAATCAGTCCTCACAACCCTCCCTCCTCCCCTTGGAGTTACTCCTTTACCATCTTTTATTTTATTTTTGCCGTCTTTTAGCTATGTCATCTGACTGAGCAAGATGGCACCCTTAGGCGGGAAGGGGACCATGCATGCGTGGTAGTATCTCCCAAAGGCTTTCTTTGAAAGCTGGGGGGATGCTTCCGCGAGGGCTCTGTCGGCGCTGATGTCACCCATATGTGAGGACTGATTCCTGCTGTCCCCGGAGAACACCTGTTACAGGTGAGCAATTACGCTTTCCTGACTGGCCTGATAGCCACAGGGACTCCCTTTTCAGTCTCCTGATTTATTTTACGCTTCAGTGATTTTTGCTGCAATTACATTTTTTTTTTCAGTTTTCACTGGTTTGTTTCGCAGGTATTCTCGGCTGTTTTTCATGATGTTTTTTGCTTTTTTGGCTTTGACTTTTGTTCGGATATGGCCTATCTCGTGTCCTGGGCTGTGTTTCTGGGAGATGCCTTGTATGATTTGATCAGGGAGATCTATGGTGGCAGTAGTCATGGTCAGGCTATGACTCTGGATGTGGAACTGGTCAGTGGACATAGTCTCCAAGTCATGACTTAACAGGGTGCCCCTTTGAAGGGGCTGCTATTTGGCAAAGATCTGGAGACACTGGTAAAGAATCTGGAGAAGCCCATCCATAAACATTGCTGGAGGAGCGACCAAAGGATGTTCGCTCAGCAACTTGGAAGAATTATCGGGGGGCCTGGAAGCATCCACGGGGAACCAAGGGCCCCACACTGGCCCAGTATTCTTATGGATCATGGCCCAAAAAGACCCATCCCTTTCAGGAGAACCAGCATCCATGGGATTCATTGTCAGTTTCTTTGGGAACTGGCAAATCCTCACAGTGAGATCCAGCGGGTCCCTTCCAAGGGAACACCAGTGGGAGGATCACTCTGGCATTTTCTTTTGGAATGGACCCATATCAATTTTGGACTAGTGGATTCTAGATATTCTGTGTCAGAGCTACCCGTTGGCATTTGTAGAATCACTTGGAGATACTTTTGTGTAGTCTCCGTTTGGCCCATGCAAAAGGAGGGCAGTCAAGGTCACAGTACAGTGCCTTCTACATTTCCAGACTATTTTACCCGTACCTTACGCAGAGCGAAATTAGGGCCGCTATGCAATCTATTTTGTGGTACCCAAGAAAGGAGGATCCTTTTGGCCCAGTCATGATCTAAAGGCAGTCAATGAGAAGCTCAGAGTTCCTTGCTTTCGAATGAAGACTGTCTGCTCTGTCATTGTATGTGTTCAGTGTGGGATATTCTTCGCCTCCCTGGATCTGGCTGAGGCCTACGTTCATATTTCTATCAGGGATCATCATCAGCGATACCTCCATTTTTGCATCTTCAGTCAACATTTTCAGTTCAAGGTTCTGCCCTTTGGCATGGCTATAGCTCCCCACACTTTCCTGAAAGTGGTGGTGGTAGCCTTTCTGTAACGGCAGAGCTTTGGGTGCACCCGTATCTGGACGATTGGCTCATCCAGTCGGATTCACTGGAGAAGTCCAGGGTTGGTGATAAATTACCCGAAGAGCAACCTCAATACCACTCAGGGATTGTATTTCGGGGCATGTTTCAACACCTACAGAGGCATTTGTTCCTCACAATAGAAAGGATGCTCATAAGAACATAAGATATGCCATACTAGGTCAGACCATGGTCCATCAAGCCCAGTATCCTGTTTCCAACATTGGCCAATTCAGTCACAGGTACCTGGCAGGTTCTCAAAGAGGTACATAGGCTTCCACAATGCTTGTTCCGAGGTAAGCAGTGGATTTCCTGGGTCCTATTTAATAATGGTTTATGGACCTTTCCTCCAGGAACTTGTCCAACCTTTTTTTAAACCCACCTACACTAACAGCTTTTACTATATCCTCTGGAAATGAAGTCCAGAGTATGATTATGCATTGAGTGAACAAATATTTTCTCCTATTAGTCTATTATGGCCTATATTGTAGCTTTATTGCGTGCCCCCTAGTCTTTCTATTATTTATTTATTTTTACTATTCTCAACCCACTTCAGCTGTTCCCGCAGTCTTCAAACACGCTGTGATTATACCTCTGCTCAAAAGACTTTCACTAAACCCTTCCTATCTTAATTAAATTGGCCCATCTCCATCCTCCAACTTGCTTCTAAACTACTCAAACATGCTGTTTACTGCTTTGCTTTTAAACTACTCAAATGTGCAGTTCACTGCTTCTCAAGCCTTTCTGGATCTCATGCAAATCTGACTTTAGTCCTCTGCATTATACTGATATAGCTCTTGCTAAAGTCTCCAGTGACTTGTTCCTTGCATATCCAAAGGCCTTTACCCAATCCTCATCCATTTTTATTTTCTGCTACTTCTGATGTTGATCGCCATCTTCTCCTCAATACCCTGTTCTGTCCTGGTGGTGTTCTTGTCTCGCCCATCATTCTTTTAGTGTATGTTCTAATGGATCCTCCTCTTCTGCCATCTCGCTTTATGCTGTATACCTCTCCTTTCTCCAGGAACAAGCAAGAAGTCAGTCCTCACTTATGGGTGACATCGGCACCGACGGAGACCGTGCGGAGCAATTTCCCAGCTTTCAAAGAAAGCCTTTGGGATTGCTACCATGCATGCTTGGTCCTCTTCCCGCCCAAGGGTGCCATCTTGCCCAGTCTCCTTTTTTCCGCGGAGCCCTTTGGACACACGTCCTCGTCCCTCAGAAAAAAGTTTGATTTTCCTCGCCTTAACAGGCTCTTATTTCTTTTTTTCGGTTGCACCTGTCCTCTACCTGTCCTACCCTTGCTCCCTTTTGGAGCTTACGGGGATACCTTTTCTATAAATATTTCTTCTGGGCTTCGCACCCTTTTTTCTTCCCAACCGGGGCCTTTTTTTGAACCCATGGCCATCGGGTTTAGAAAATACGATAGATGCTCTAGGAACATGTCCTTACGGACACTCATGACTGTTGTCTAAGGTGTCTGGGAGCCGACCATGACCCATAGCTCTGTTCACTCTGCAAGAATATGTCCTCTAAGGCCCTGCTCGATCGTAAGCAGAGGTCCAAAGACATTTTTCAAAAGGCCGCCTCGGAGTCTCCGGTGGTGCCCTCGGTCGACTCCCCTCCGGTGGATTCTCCCCCCTGCGGCACCGCATTCCAGATGACACTCGGACCAGGGGTCCCCCGAGGTGGAATGGCACAAAAAGAAGAAGGTCTCGAAGTCGCTGTCTGGGGCTCCCGACAAGTGCTTAGCCCCCTTCAGCATTCCTGAGAGTCGGACAAGGAGTGGCCCTGCAAGGTACCTCGCAGAGAAATGGAGGCCTCTGGCGAAGGCACCCAGTCTCCTGAGGGCCGTCCCGGTGAAGACCTCCTCGACGCCCAACCTGGTGACCCCGGTGTCGGCGTCCCAGGGCCCCACGCTTACGTGGGAATCCCGTTTGCTGGTGCTGGAACGCAGTGTTTCTGCGTTCATTGCTTCCCAGCAGGCGTTCACAGCCAGCTTCGCTGACCTGCGCCCGGATACCGTGGGTCCCTCGCATGGGACACTCAAATCCGTCCAGCAAACCCCCGGGAGCCACCGGCCTCGTGCGGGTCCTTGATGTTGGTCTCGCTTGTTCTCCCATTCTTCGGGGGTGAGATAGTCCAGGGCCTCCTGCTCCAGTGCGCTGGCCATCGGACTGGGCGAACCACCCGGCTCGGATCCCTCGACTGATTTCTCGGATTGGGAATCTGATGGGGACACATCCCTGGAGCACCGTACCCACCGGGATCTTCCGTCGTTCCCCTCACCGCCTGGTCTCCAGTGGCATTCGCTGCCCGAGGACACCTCCTTTTTGGTGTTTATTCGGGACATTGCTCGGGCCCTCAACCTGGTCACCCAGGCCGAGGAGGACCCTCGTGCTGAAGAACTCGATATTCTTCAGTAACGAGGCCCCGCCCAGGGAATCCCTCACTGTCCCAGTGCCGCCAATCCTCTCCCGGCTATTGCTCCGCATGTGGGAGTCCCCGGCCTCGGGCCCCATTGTGAGCAAGCACCCTGACACAATGTACAAGGTGCAGCGAGGGCCAGGCTTCCGAATGACCCAACTTCCACACACTTCGATGATGGTGTAATCGGCCATGAGGAAGCAGAAGAGCCCAAAGTCCCATTCAACGGTCCCGCTGGCCGAGAATCAAGAGCCCTTGATTCCCTGGGCCACAAGGCCTATCAAGGTTCCATGCTCTCTTGTCTTATCCAGGCATACCAACTATATATTGATATGTTCCTCTGCGACTTGGCAAAAGAACTGGGAGGTTTCTCTGTGGGCCTCGAGGGCGAGCCCCTCGACAGGTTCCGCACCTTGTTGAAATCAGTGGCCGATTGCTCTAAGTATATCTCTCGAGCCACCTATGATGACTTCGAGACATCAGCTCAGGTGGCGGCTGCGGGCATCGGAACCCACCGTCAGGCTTGGCTCCAATCTTGGATTTGGAGCAGTGGGTGCAGGAGAAGCTCCTGGACGTGTCCTGCCTGGGCAAACAACCTTTTGGTAAGCCGATGGAGGAAAAGGCAGCGGAGATCGAGACAGAGTATGTCATGAGGACCCGTCTCTCCCGCAAGATATTTACCCTGCCTCGGAAGAAGCAGCCCGCCAAGAAGCTCTTCTTCCTCAGGAAAGATCTCCAGTACCCAGCTACTCTCACGCCGACCACTCCAGCTCAGGGAAAGCCCGGCCAAAGTCATTGTAAACCGAAAGGCACGAAGGGTTTTGATGCCAGCGGCATAGTCCCTTGCCCTCCCGCGATCTGGCATCCCGTGGGGGGATGCCTGTCCTGCTTCGCCCCATCGTGGGCGCTGGTCACCTCGGACACCTGGGTCTTCCAGGTCATCCGGGAGTGCTATCGCCTCCACTTCGACAGGCTTCCACGCCCTTTCTCCCTGGCAGAGCCTCCTCGACTCCCTGCGCACCAGGTTTTGCTGCAGCGGGAATTGCACTCCCTCCGTGCCCAACAGGCAGTCGAGAAGGTCCCTCCCCGCCTTCGAGGTCGGGGCTTTTATTCCCAGTACTTCCTCGTCTCGAAAAAGACGGGTGGGGGGTCTGCGGCCCATCCTCGACCTCCGCAGACTAAACAAGTTCCTGGTGCGGGAGAAATTCAAGATGTTATCTCTTGGTGTGCTGCTGCCCTTCCTCCGGCAGGGCAACTGGCTATGCTCCTTGGATCTAAAGGACGCTTACGCCCATATCTTGATGCACCCCCAATACAGGCAGTACCTGCATTTCAGGGTGCAGGGAGAGCACTTGCAGTACAGGGTGCTCACCTTCGGTCTCACACCCACCCCTCGGGTCTTCACAAAGTGCCTCGTCGTGGCCGCCCTCACCTTTGATGTCAGGGCATGCCGGTGTTCCCTTACCTCGACGACTGGCTCATTACGGGCTACTCCATCGAGGAGGCCCGGCAGGCGATGTCGCTCACTGTCCTCCTCTTGGAGAGCTTGGGGTTCTTGGTCAACTACCCAAAGTCTCACCTCGAGCCGGCACAGGATCTCAAGTTTATCGGGGCATGCCTCGATACTCGGCAGGCCATGGCCTTCTTGCCGGTGGATTGCTCCACCCACCTCCTGGGCTCTGGCCGCTCACGTCCAAAGCGCCCTGTAGGTCACCGCTCGGTCCATGCTACATCTCTTGGGCCACATGGCCTTGACCATGCATGTGGTTCCTCACTCCTGCCTGCACATGCAGATGGCCCAGTGGTGTCTCAGTTCTCAGTGGGGCCAGTCCCTCGGTCATCTCAGGGACTCCGTTAGGGTTTTTCCCGACCTCCGTTTGTCCCTGAACTGGTGACAGAACCCCTGTAACCTCCTGCGGGGCTCGCTTTTCCAGGCCCCACAGCACGATGTGGTACTGACCACAGATGCCTCCCTGCTAGGATTGGGAGCCCAATGCAGCTCTCTCTGCACGCAGGGGCAGTGGTCGCCTGTGGAGGCTCAACAGCAGATAAACCTGCTCGAGCTCCGGGCCATCCGATGGGCCTGAGGGCCTTCGAGGATGTCCTCATCGGGAAGTCGGTCCTGGTTTAGACTGACAACCGAGTAGCGATGTTTGTTTTACATCAACAAGGAGGGGGGTACGGGGTTGCGCTCCCTCTGCAGGGAAGCAGTCCTCATCTGTTCTTTAGCCACGCAGCGGAGGATGTCCCTCAAGGTGATGTATCTCCCGAGTCAGGAGAATGGCCCGGCTGACAGGCTGGATCCCAGAGTGGCAGGCTGGCTATTCCTGTGCTGGGGAATTCCGGCAGTGGACCTCTTCGCCAGCCCCCAGAACACTCAGCTTCCTTGTTTCTGCAGCCCGGTACAGCACCCGGGCAGGGAGGGCCCCGATGCATTTCTCCAGGACTGGTCGTCCAGCTACCTATATGCATTCCCTCCTTTCCCCCTCATTGCGATGACTCTGTTCAAAGCTCAATGGGACAGGGCATTGCTGATTTTCGTGGCCCCCTCATGGCCTCGGCAGCCTTGGTTCCCACTCTTTCTCCGACTGTCGTTGGAGCCTCCGATTCCCCTAGGCTCTGCCAGGGACTTGCTGATGCAGGAGGAGGGTTGGATACTACATCCGAACCTACCCTCCCTATCCCTCATGGCCTGGCTGCTGAACGGGTCTCTCTAGCCTCTCTGGCCCTTCCGTATGAGGTCTAGGAAATCCTCCTTGCCTCGAGGAAGGACTCCACTAGGCGAGCTTACGCCTTTAAGTGGAAACACTTCTCCGTCTAGTGCTCGGAGCACCAGATCGACCCCTTCTCGTGCCCGGTTCGGTGGGTTCTCCAGTACCTTCTCCACCTCTCGAGGGAGGGACTGAAGTCGAACTTGGTTAGAGTTCATCTGAGCGCCATATCGGCTAATCATCTCCCTATCGAGGGAAAACCTCTCCTGGGGCAACCACTAGTCTCCCGCTTCATGCGGGGACTTCTATTATCCAAGCTGCCCATCCATCCCCCACCAGCGGAATGGGACTTGAACTTGGTGCTCACGCAGCTCACTCGTCCACCATTCGAGCTGATGGCGACGTGTTCACTCCGGCATTTGTCCTGGATGGTGGCCTTCCTGGTGGTACTGACCTCGGCTCTCCGAGTCAGTGAGCTTCAGGCGCTCATGGCTGACACCCCTTACACCAGGTTTTATCGGAACAGGGTGGTCCTCCGGATGCATCCTAAGTTCTTACCCAAGGTCGTGTTGGCCTTTCATCTCAACCAAGAGATAGTGCTCCCGACCTTCTTTCCGAAGTCCCACGCTGAACAGGTGTTGGCGACTCTCCACACCCTCGACTGCAAGCGGGCCCTCGCCTTCTACTTGCAGCGTAACCAGACTCATCGCAAGTCTGACAGGCTCTTTGTGACCTACGATCCCAACAAGCAGGGACAAGCAGTCACCAAACGTACCCTCTCTGGACGGTGGACTGCATCGTGTTCGCTCATGCAAAGGCGGGTGTCCCTCTGGATCATGGGGTCTGAGCCAAAGCGGCCTCAATGGCCTCGCTATGCTCCGTGCCCATGATGGAAATCTGCCGGGCAGCAACATGGTCTTCTACAAATACCTTCGCTGTCCACTACTGCCTGGAGAGGGAGTCCCACCGGGACAGCGCTTTCAGCCAGACTGCACTCCGTAATCTGTTCGGGGTATAAGCAACTCCTGCCCTCCGACCCTTCTTCATGGCTACCGAGGGTTTCGGCCCGAGGACCAGAGGTCTCGGGCTCCTTCGGGCTTCAGCTTCTGCTTACAGCCTTGCGGAGGCGTTTTTTGGTTACAGGTTCGGTAGCCTGTAGATAGGGAGTCCCATAAGTGAGGACTGACTTCCTGCTTGTTCCTGGAGAAAACGTAGTTACTCACCTGTAACAGATGTTCTCCAGGGACAGCAGGAATCAGTCCTCACTACCCTCCCGCCTCCCCTGATGAGTTGCTGTATTTTTGTCCTTCCCTTGCCATCTGCTTGGTAGAGCTCGAGCAAAGGGACCTGACTGAGCAAGATGGCACCCTTGGGCGGGAAGAGGACCACACATGCGTGGTAGCAATCCCAAAGGCTTTCTTTGAAAGCTGGGGAATTGCTCCATGCGGGCTCCGTTGGTGCCGATGTCACCCATAAGTGAGGACTGATTCCTGCTGTCCCTGGAGAACACCTGTTACAGGTGAGTAACTATGCTTTCCTTATCGTCCCTCCAGTTCAGTCCCTCATCTCTGGGTTGTGCACCTCTTCCTGCAACATGGAGACTGGGCATGTCAGAACTGTGACACCACTGTAGATATCCTGCTGGCACCTCCCACCAGCTCCCAGTGTGGCCAGTCTCTCCATGCAGCTGGAGGTAGTGAGCCTAGGTGCTGGGCGGATCAAGAATGGGAAGTGTTTTGTTCTCCGCATATAGATGTGGCAGTTTCAGCAGTCACGAAGACTACCATTCCAGTTGAAGGCAGTGCGGCTTTGAAGGACGTACAGGATCGGAAGGTGGACGCCTTATTGAAGCAAGCTTTTGAGGTTAATGCTCTGGCTCTGCAGGCCTCTATTTGTGGAGCTTGGGTTTCGAGAGCATGCCACCGGTTCAGCAAACGCAGGAGCAGCTAGCTGATGAGACAAGACTAGAGTCAGGTTCCACATATTTGGCCGATGTCCACTATGATCTTATTAGAGGTTTGGCGAATAGCATGGTGTCCTTGGTAGCCGCACGCCACTATCTTTGGCTGAGGAACTGGGCAGCGGACAGTTCCTCCAAGTCGCGTCTTAGCAAGCTTCCTTTTAAGGGGAAGCTGTTGTTTGGAGAAGATCTTGATAAGCTGGTCAAGGATTTGGGGGATTCTAAAGGAGGTCGCTTGCCGGAGGATAAACCGAAGCATGGCCGAACCCCGTTACATTCCCATGGGCAACCTCGGGATTTCAGGCGTTTTCTTACCTCCCGTTTGGGAGGTTTTCAAAGAGGATGGTTTTCCTCTCGAGGGCAAAGTTTTAGAAGATTCCGGGGAGCGGGCAGAGGATTTGCTAGCACCTCTTTCTCGTTTTTTTGGAAAGCGCAGTGAAGCGAGGTGGACCCAGGCAGGAATTCAGCCGGTAGGGGGTCGACTTTGGGAGTTTCTTCCTGCCTGGGTCCAGATAACATCCGATCAGTGGGTGTTGGAGGTTGTTAGCAAAGGTTATTCTCTAAAGTTTGCTTGTCCGGTGGTCGACTCTTTTGTCATGTTGCCGTGCAGGGGGCGAGAAAGGACGATTGCGGTACGGGAGACTCTGGCTCGTCTTTTGCAGCTGGGAGCAGTGGTTCCAGTTCTGCGGGAGCAGTGGTTCCGGTTCTGCAAGAGCACTACGGTATCGGTCAATATTCAATTTATTTTGTGGTGCCAAAGAAGGACGGGGCCTTCCGTCCGATTCTGGATCTCAAGGGGGTAAACCGCTGTTTGCGGGTACCTCATTTCAGAATGGAGACCTTATATTCAGTTATAGTGGCAGTTCGTCAAGAGGCGTTTTTGATGTCTCTCAATTTCACCGAAGCATATTTACACATTCAGATCAGGCCAAAGCATCAGAGGTTTCTAAGATTTGCGCTACCGTGGGGGCATTTTCAGTTTCAGGCGTTGCCCTTCGGTCTGGCGACGGCTCTGTGCACCTTCACCAAGGTTATGTTGGTGGTGGCGGCGGCTCTTCGGAAGGAGGGAGTATTAGTTCATCCCTATCTCGACGACTGGTTGATTCGGGCAACGTCCAGGGTTGAGAGTGTGCGAGTGACAGAAAAATTGGTAGAGGCTCGGTTGGGTGGTCAATACGGCCAGGAGCCGATTGGTTCTGACGCAAGTTCTAGAGTATTTGGGAGTTTGCTTCGACATTCGTGTCGGATCGGTTTTCCTGCCAGATCTCCGAGCCCAGGGCCTGCGGCATCTGGTGAGCGATTTTTTTTGAGGACTCCTGCACCATTGGCCTGGCACTGTCTCCGCATGTTAGGGACACTGGCGGCGACTCTGGAAGTTGTGCTGTGGGCCAGAGCTCACATGCGTCCCTTACAGAGGTTGCTACTCCATCGATGGTCTCACCAGAACGACTCTCTGTCCAAGCGCCTTCCCTGTCCATTGCAGGTCAGGAAGTCTTTTCAATAGTGGCTTCGTCCGCAGAATCTCACGGCGGGCATGCCTCTTGAACAACCGCAGTGTATGCCAGTGTTAATGGATGCCGGTCTCACAGGATGGGGAGTTCATTGCGGAGAGCTCTTCGCGCAAGGCAGATGGACCAAACACAGGAAGCCAAATGGTCCATCAATTGGCTGGCGTTGCGAGCGGTAGCTCTAGCGCTTCGGGTCTTCGAATCCACCTTACGGGGTCGAGTGGTTCGAGTGCTCTTGGACAATGCCGCGGTGGTTGCGTACCTCAATCATCAAGGGGGCACGGGAAGCGTGGCTCTGTAAATGGAGGCGGAAAATCTCTTCAATTGGGTAGAGCCTCGGCTTCAGGCTCTGTCAGCGGCGCACATTGCGGGAATGGACAATGTGACGGTGGACTTTCTCAGCCAGGTTCGAGTGGATCCCGGAGAATGGGAGCTTCATCCAGAGGTATTGGCTCAGATTGTCCTCAAGTGGGGATCTCCGGTTATGGATCTCATGGCAACCTTTCTGTCGGCCAAAGCCAGTCGCTTTTACAGCAGGCGATGAGAACGAATGTCGGAAGGTCTAGATGCCTTACTCCAACAATGGCCCGCTCACGGTCTCCTCTACGTTTTTCCCCCTTGGGCGCTCATAGGATGAGTGGTACAGCGCATCGAGGCTCATCGGGGAAGAGTGGTTCTAGTAGCTCCAGATTGGCCTCGTCATCCGTGGTATGCTGATCTGGTGTATCTGCTCGACGGGGAACCGTGATGGATACCGCCAAGGAAGGATCTGGTGCTTCAGGGTCCTCTACGAATGCCTCAGGTACATCGGTTCTCGCTTACAGCTTGGCCATTGAAAGGGCTTGGTTAAGGAATAAGGGTTATTCCAAGGCAGTGATTGACACCTTGCTTCTGGCCAGAAAGAGGTCCACTTCCTTAGCATATGTGTGCATCTGGCGTGTTTTTGAGGACTGGTGTGCTCAACATCAGTTTCGTCCGGCCTCAGTATCTGTACCGACAGTGTTGAGTTTCTTGTAAGACGGGTTTGATAAGGGATTGGCTGCCAGTTCGTTAAGGGTGCAGTTGGCAGCTATTTCTTGTTACCGAGGAAAGGTGCAAGGAGTTCCTTTGGGGGTCCATGCCAATGTTGTACGTTTCTTGAAAGCGGTATCCCATCTACATCCTTCGCGCAGGGTGGTTTCTCCTCCATGGGATCTCAACCTGGTTTTAGGAGCCTTGACAAGGGAGCCTTTTGAGCCTTTGCATCAGGCTTCCCTAAAGGATTTGACTTTGAAGACAGTATTTTTGGTAGCTATTTGCTCTGCACGTCGAATCTCTGAGTTGCAGGCTTTGTCCTTTCGGGAACCGTTTCTGACTTTTTCTAGGGAAAAAGTGGTGTTGCGTCCCGTACCGTCTTTCCTACCAAAAGTAGTTTCGCCATTTCATGTGAATCAGTTGGTCTCTTTGCCCGTTTTGGGTGTTTCAGGGGAGACTGCATCGGACCGTAGTTTGCGTTTGTTAGACATTAAGAGGGTACTTCGGTGATACTTGAAGGTCTCGGAGTCCTTCCGCAAGTCTGACCGTTTGTTCGTTCTCTTTGGTGGGCCACATAAGAGTGAAGCGGCGGCCAAAGCTTCAATTTCCAGATGGGTTTGTGAAGCATTAGCGTCAGCTTATATCTTACAAGGTCATCAGGTGCTCTTGGGGCTGCAGGCTCATTCTACTAGAGCGTAAGCGGCTTTGTGGGCGGAGCATAGCTTAGTTCCACTGGTTGAGATGTGCAGAGCAGCCACTTGGTCTTCCTTGCATACTTTTAGTAAACATTACCGCCTGGATGTTCAAGCGGCGGGAGATGCCTGTTTCGGGTCGGCAGTTTTGCGGTCCGGGTGGACAGGTCCCTCCCAATAGTTTACTGCTCTGTTACATCCCAGAGGTGAGGGACTGAACTGGAGAGATGAAAGAGAAAGAGAAATTAGACTTACCTGCTAATTGTTGTTCTTCATGAACTCCAGTTCAGTTCTGATTCCCATCCGGGGGTCTTATGGTCAGCTTCCGCAAAGCATGCTGTGTGATGCGCGGTGACTACAATCCAGTAGGAGAAGTTCAACAAATGTGCTCTCTATTCAGTTAAAGTATACATTGTATTCTTTCTTCTCTCTCCTTTCTGTACTATTTCTGCAAACGGGAGAGGAAGAGTTATCCTCTCATTTACGGGGTTTTAGTTCAGTGTTAGAGTTAAATTGTATATAATATTATAGCTACTTATTTGTTGCTCCTTTGAGTCTGCTTTGTCATTAGATCACTGGGAGCTGGTGGGAGGTGCCAGCAGGATATCTACAGTGGTGTCATAGTTCTGACATGTCCAGTCTCCATGCTGTGGGAAGAGGTGCACAACCCAGAGGTGAGGGACTGAACTGGAGTTCCTCAAGGAATAACAATTAACAGGTAAGTCTAATTTCTCTTTTCTCTCTACATTCAGTCCCTTGGTGCACTTATCTCCTCCCTCAGTACTATCTTTACGCTGATGACTCTCTGATCTATTTCCCTGCACCTGAGCTCTCACCAGGAATCGAGGCGCATATCTCAGCCTGCTTATCTGATGTTGCTGCTTGGAGGTCCCATCGCCACCTGAAAATGAGCATAGCCAAAACAGAGTTCCTTATCTTCCCCCCTAAACTTACTTCCCCTCTTCCTCCTCTCTCTGTTTCTGTGGATTACGCTACACTCTTCCCCATTTATTCACCTTACAAAGCTTGAGGTCATCTTTGACTGTTCTCTATCTGTCTCTCACAACACATCCAGTAGACATGTATATATTTAATTTTATTCATGCCTTCAGGTATTTCTCTGTTCCCAGAGGGCTTAAAATCTAAGTTTGTACCTGAGAAAGTGGAGGGTTAAATGACTTGCCGAAAGCCACAAGGAGTGTCAGTGGGATTTAAACTCTGGTCTTTCTGGTCCCAGGCTGCTGCCCTAACTACTAGGCTACTCCTCCACTCCATGCCCATGTAGAGCTGGTATGAAGCCATACAGGAAGCAGGCATGAGATTTTGGAAAAAAAACCCCAAAAGAAACACTTCCCTCCCAAAAACGTCCAGAATCCAAGCCTCCGTCCCTTAGGGCACTGAGGTGTGTTATTAGGAGCTTCTGGATCTCTAGAGAAAACATTAGAACATAAGATATGCCATACTGGGTCAGATCAAGCCCAGTATCCTGTTTCCAACAGTGGCAAATCTAGGTCACAAATACCTAGCAATTTCCCCAGAAGACACAGGTTCCACAATACTTTAATGGGACAAGCAATGCCTGGATTCCTGGGTCCCCTTTAATAATGATTTATGGACCTTTCCTCCAGGAACTTGTCCAAACCTTTTTTAAACCCAGCTACACTAACTGCTTTTATTACATCTTCCGGTAACGAATTCCAGAGTTTATATATTGAGTGAACAAATATTTTTTCTTATTAGGCTTATATGGGTTACACTGTAGCTTATTGCATGTTCCCTAGTCTTTCTACATTTTGATGGTGTAAACAATCGATCTACATTTACCCACTCCATTCATTAATTTATAGACTATCATATCTCCCCTCAGCCATCTCTTTTCCAGGTTGAAGAGCCCTAACCTTTTTAGCCTTTCCTCATAGGGGTATCCTTCCATCCCCTTTTACCATTTTGCTGGCTTTTCTCTGTACCTTTTCTAATTCTGCTATATCCTTTTTAAGGTACGGCGACCAGAACTGCACACAATATTTGAGGTGTGGTCGCACCATGGAATGATACAGAGGCATTACAGTATCCTTTGTTTTGTTCTCCATTCCTTTCCTTATGATTCCTAGCATTCTATTTGCTTTCTTGGCAGCTACTGCACCCTGGGCAGAGGGTTTCAACGTCTTATCCACGATGATGCCTAAATCTTTTTCCTGGGTGGTGGTTCCTAATGTGGAACCTTGCATCGTGTAACCATAGTTTGGGTTGTTCTTTACTAGATGCATAACTTTGCACTTGTCCACATTCAATTTTATCTGCCATTTGAATGTCATCTTCCAGTTTATTAAGGTCCTCTTGCAATTTTTCACAATCCTCTTGGGTTCTAACAACTTTGAATAATTTTGTGTCATCTGCAAATTTGATTATCTCACTTGTTATGCCCATTTTCAGATCATTTATGAATATGTTAAAAAACAGCAGAACCAACCCAGATCCCTGGGGTACTCCACTATTCATCTTTCTCCATTGGGAAAATTGGCCATTTAGCCCTACCCTCTGCTTTCTATCTTTTAACCAGTTCCTGATCCACAATAGCATACTGCCTCCTATCCCATGACTTTTTAATTTTGCCAAGTCTCTCGTGAGGGACCACGTCAAAGGCTTTCTGAAAATCTAGACACACTACATCGACTGACCCACCTTTGCCTACCTGCTCATTTGCACCTTCAAAAAATATAACAGATTAAGTAAGACAAGACTTTCCCTGGCTAAAGCCATGTTGGCTGTCTCCCATTAAACCATCAATAACAAAAAGCCTAACCGGAGTTTAACAATGATACTTCATAAGAATAAGAAACAACTCCACACATTAACCAAAATGTAACACTGGGAACTTTGCACTAAAAAAAGCCTCCAGCGCCGTGACAACGGGGAGCACAGACCTCAGAACTATCCTCAGATATCCATTGAATACTCAAAGCCAAAAACCTGGCTTCAGCAATCCAATATGAGGTAAATTACATCAACGGTCTGCATCCAACCCCTCCGTCCATCATCAGCACCAGAAAGCTACAGAAAATACAATAAACTGATGGGAATCCAAAACTATAAGTTGCTTTGACAAATATCCTCAGCACTTTACAATCGTATCATTAAACATAACAAAATGGTTTGTTTTTGATTGACAGCTTGTGGAACGGTTTCAGTAGGGTAGTTCCCGGTGGTGATGTGGATGTGACGTCAGACGCCGGTTTTTGTATATCTTGACTGTGGGATGTTTAATGACTCGAGCGTTATTTGGGCTGAAAGGCGAGTCCGTGGTGAGGACGCCGGTTGGGTAAGTTGTTCAGGCTTTGTCTGTTCCGATATAGGAGTGTGTATGTATTTGTAGTGGGAAAGTTTAGCACTCTTTTTATTGTTGTTTTATAGTACACCCCCCTGAGGCAGTGTCTGCGAAACGCTAAGAAGGACGTCTGATTGTGGCGTCGGGGTTGATACCATAATGATCATCTTGGAAAATTAAGCAGAAGATTGCGACTTTGTGCTGATGGGTCCTTTTTCTGTGCAGGGGCTTTTCCTTGCTCTGTTATGTGGTGAAGTGCTGATGCCCTTTTGATAGTTGCTTTGCTGTATTTTGATTATTACCATTATTGATTATTATTTATTTATTTATTTATTTAACAGTTTTTATTATTATTATTATTATTTTATTATTATTATTATTATTACTATGTATATTGATTCTTGCACTGATGTTTGACATTTTGTTATGTTTAATGATACGATTGTAAAGTGCTGAGGATATTTGTCAAAGCAACTTATAGTTTTGGATTCCCATCAGTTTATTGTATTTTCTGTAGCTTTCTGGTGCTGATGGACGGAGGGGTTGGATGCAGACCGTTGATGTAATTTACCTCATATTGGATTGCTGAAGCCAGGTTTTTGGCTTTGAGTATTCAATGGATATCTGAGGATAGTTCTGAGGTCTGTGCTCCCCGTTGTCACGGCGCTGGAGGCTTTTTTTAGTGCAAAGTTCCCAGTGTTACATTTTGGTTAATGTGTGGAGTTGTTTCTTATTCTTATGAAGTATCATTGATAAACTCCGGTTAGGCTTTTTGTTATTTGTGTGTTTACAATGGAGGGCCCTAATACATGGGTGGACACTCTGAGTTTTTCAGAGGCGCATATAGAGAAAATTTCAGCTGAACGCACTCCGTTTTCGGACCAGAATTTATCGGAGCCTGTTGATGACATTAATTGGAATTCCTTGTTGATTCTTCAGAAAAGGAAGATTAGACTGGAATTACATCGTGCTTCGTTGGTGGAGTACATTAAACGTAAACACATCCCGCGGGGCCTCTGCGTTTATAAGGAGCCTCGTTTGTTTGCCTCTGATGGGGCTTTTTTGGACAGTTGGGACAAGGTCCTGAATAAGTGTTCCCTCGATCTGATTGTTTTGACAGTTGATAAGCTGAAGATCCAGTTGGATGAGTTGGACATTGTTATTGAAAAGCAGTCTGAAAGTTTATGATCAGCAGAATCGGCTGATATTTATCTGATATGTCTAAGCAGCTTGATCAATTGCACACAGAGGTGATGAAGACCAAATTGAAAAAGCTTAACTGGGACTATGATGATTTCAATACGGGATATGCTTATCCATGGTGTAACCTGAACCGTCAGAGAGCTCAGCGGGTTCAAAAGAAGATTTGGTTTGAAAGTTCTTCAGAGGAATCAGTCAGTTCTAAGTCTTCCAAATAGGGTTTTTTATAGGAAGGGCGTCAGAAAAAAGAAAAGAAGAAAGCTCACTAGGTGGGGTGAGCAATGTGAGTTCTTCTCTGGTTGTCAACATTTCTGATGTGAATTTGACGGAGGGGGAATTCAATTTGTTAGCAAAGGGGTTTTCCTTTGTCCCTAGGATTGCCTTTGACCCTTTTCAGTTTAGAATTGATCTTGAGAAGTTTATGCGTAAGTTGCATTTGAAGCATTTTTTTGGATGTAATGAGGGGCATCCACAGCAAATGGAGAATGTTGTTTCTGTTGTTCCTTCTCTGCAGCGGGTTCCTCTTCCTTTTAAGTCCACCTGGAATCCCCCTAGCTCTTTGCAACCTAATCTGATAGCCTTTTGGGAATTGGTGTTGCGCGATGTGGAAAGTTTGGAGGGTTCCACAATGCGTAAGTCAAAGAATGTGTTGTCACCATAAGAAAGATCTGATTTAGATGGTTTGACCGCCCGGTTGGACATTGTGATTAAGCGGGCAGATGGGGGGGGGGGGGCGATAGTGGTCATGAATAGACATGACTATTTGGATGAGGCTTATCGTCAGTTGTCAGATCCGGCGGTGTATGTTAAATTGGAAGAGGACCCCACTGTAGCTCTGCGATCTGAGATACGAGAGATGACATCTCAAGCTTTGGAGAAGCATCTCATTTCTAAGAAAGAAATGTGTTTTTTGAATGTAAAGTCTCCATCAATGCCATTACTGTATTTGCTTCCTAAGATACATAAAGATTTGAGGCATCCCCCGGGGAGACCCATAGTGTCGACGAGAGGGTCAGTTTTGGAGCCCCTCTCTATGCTGTTGGATTTGTTTTTGCGTCCGCTGTTGAAGCTTATTCCTTCTTACCTTCGTGACACTATGCATTTTTTAGACATTTTGATGGCAGCTGCTGATTGGGCTCAGAATGAGTCTATATTATTGGTCACACTGGACGTGAAAGCCTTATACACTAGCATCCCTCAGGAGGCAGCGTTGGATGCGATTTGTTTAGGGCTTCAGCAGCGGGGTGATGTGGAGGGTGAGCAGTTGGAGTTTTTGATGCGATGTGCGTGATTGGCGTTATGTAGGAATTACTTTCAATTTAATGATGTTTTTCAGCAGAATATGGGGGTTGCCATGGGGGCATCTTTTGCCCCGTCGGTTGCCAATCTATTTATGGGGTTTTATGAGGAGCGTTGGTTGAAAGGTTCGCCTTATTCATCTCAGATTAAGATCTGGCGGAGGTATATAGATGACATTTTTGTGCTGTGAGAGGGCACGGTTGAGTCTTTGATGGAGTTCTATAATTGGTTGAATAGTGTTGATCCTCATATACAGTTTACAATCAATTTTAATGCCTACTCTATTGTGTTTCTTGATGTTTGTGTATGGAGACAAGAAGAGGGGGGGCTGGGGTACTACTGTACATAAGAAAACAACTGATCGGAACACTTTCCTGCATTTCTCTAGCGCTCACCCTAGGGGGTTGATTAGGGGTTTACCCTTTTCGCAGTTTTTGCGTTATCGGCGCAATTGTTCATCTAGGGAAGACTTTAAGGTTCAGGCCCGCTCTTTGAAAAAGGCCTTTCTTGATAGAGGTTATCCTGCAGTGGTGGTTGAGAGGGCATATAAGCGTGTGCTTTATAATGATAGGAGTTGGTTATTGGCTCCCAAGGTGAGATCTGCTAATGATGAGGAATGTGTGAATTTCATTTCTAGATACTCTCCCCTTAGTATGCGGATCCAGCGGATCTTGCATCGGCATAGTAATGTACTGCAGACTCTCCCTGGTCTTGGTGATAAAAGCCTTAGGTGTGTTTGGCAGCGGGATCGGAATCTCAAGGAGATCTTAAGTCCCTCCCTGTTATCGAGTGATATGCGGCTTGAGCGACGGGGTAGGCATGTCTGTTGTGGTGAATGTACCTGTTGTGCTGTCTGTTGGGAAACTGATCGATTTGTTTATAATGGGAAGGAATTTTTTCTACGGTCTTTTACTTCCTGCAAATCTGATTATGTGGTGTATGGTATCTTTTGCCCCTGCCGCCTACTGTATGTAGGTAAAACGATTCGCCCTCTGTGTATACGCCTGGGGGAACATCGAAGTAGGTTGCGGTGCAAACGACGGGAGGCCCCGCTTGTTAGTCACTGCTTGGAATTGGGGCATGTGTTTGATTATCTGCAGTGTTTTGGGATTGAGCAGGTTGTCAAAGGGTTTAAAGATCTGTCCCATGAGCAATTTTTGATATATCGGGAGCAGCGGTGGATTTTTATGCTTCGAACGGTGGCTCCGGGTGTGTTGAATTTTAATATTGATTGGAAGACTTGTTTTTGATTGACAGCTTGTGGAACGGTTTCAGTAGGGTAGTTCCCGGTGGTGATGTGGATGTGACGTCAGACGCCGGTTTTTGTATATCTTGACTGTGGGATGTTTAATGACTCGAGCGTTATTTGGGCTGAATGGCGAGTCCGTGGTGAGGACGCCGGTTGGGTAAGTTGTTCAGGCTTTGTCTGCTCTGATATAGGAGTGTGTATGTATTTGTAGTGGGAAAGTTTAGCACTCTTTTTATTGTTTTTATTGTTGTTTTATAGTACACCCCCCTGAGGCAGCGTCTGCGAAACGCTAAGAAGGACGTCTGATTGTGGCGTCGGGGTTGATACCATAATGATCATCTTGGAAAATTAAGCAGAAGATTGCGACTTTGTGCTGATGGGTCCTTTTTCTGTGCAGGGGCTTTTCCTTGCTCTGTTATGTGGTAAAGTGCTGATGCCCTTTTGATAGTTGCTTTGCTGTATTTTGATTATTACCATTATTGATTATTATTACTATATATATATATATTCTTGCACTGATGTTTGACATTTTGTTACGTTTAATGATACGATTGTAAAGTGCTGAGGATATTTGTCAAAGCAACTTATAGTTTTGGATTCCCATCAGTTTATTGTATTCTGTAGCTTTCTGGTACTGATGACGGACGGAGGGGTTGGATGCAGACCGTTGATGTAATTTACCTCATATTGGATTGCTGAAGCCAGGTTTTTGGCTTTGAGTATTCAATGGATATCTGAGGATAGTTCTGAGGTCTGTGCTCCCCGTTGTCACGGCGCTGGAGGCTTTTTTTAGTGCAAAGTTCCCAGTGCTACATTTTGGTTAATGTGTGGAGTTGTTTCTTATTCCCATTAAACCATGACTATCTACATGTTCAGAAATTTTGTTTTTAATAATGGTTTCTGCCATTTTTCCTGGTACTAATATCTGGCTCACTGTATTTTCCTGGATCACCCCTGGAACCCTTTTTAAAAATTGGTTTTACATTGGTTATCCTCCAATCTTCAGGTATCACTGATGATTTTAATTATAATTCACAGATTAGTAATAGTAGGTCTGCAAGAATGGATTCAGTGACCAAAGAGTGCTGCTGGAACTTCTCAAATCTGGGAATCTTTTGAACTCTGTCCATGTAGTCTATTTTGCTGCTTACTGAAGCAACAAAGGAGAGCGGGGCTCCCACATCTCATTTGTAACTTTAGGCTTCTCCCCTGTCTCCAGTGAAGCTGATATGGGAATCAAATTCTTGATTTTCTGTGTACTAGGCAGTTACTCTAACCACTTGGCTACTCCTCCAGTCCTCAAGCTAAAGACTCAGCTGGCAGATTTCTGTCAGTGTCCTGCTCCTTGGGCATGGGACTATCTGTAGCTTCTGGAATCCATGGTGTTGATCCTGGAATTGGTTGGCCGGGTAGTAAGCCTTTCCCATTCCAGAAATCCTCCAAGAATAAGTTGGCCAAGTGGCAGGAAGACCATCATCTGATCTGTGGCATATCACTTCCCAGCCTCGGAAGGGCTGGGGAGTACACTGCCACTGTCAAATGAGGCAGGGAGTTTGGTCCTCACAGGAAGCCTCATGGTCTACTAATCAGCTGGAGGCCAGAATGACCCATTTGGGCCCGGGGGGCTTTCAGCCCTTGTTGGAGGGCATAGTGAACTGAGTCTTTTTCAACAATGCCACGGCAGTGGCCTATGTCAACAAACAGGGAAGGACCCGGAGTGCCGGGGTTGTTGCTTGAATTGACTGCTTTGTGCAATTGGGCAGAGGAGTACCTGGTGGCTCTCTTGGTGGCACATATAGCAGATATGGACAACATTCAGACTGATTTTTTCAGTCAAACACAATGGATCCCAGAGAGTGGCGCTGAGTCTTCATGCATTCCAACTCATAGTGAGGAGATGGGGTCTTCGGTCTCATGGGCATGCACAACAGTATTGAAGCTGATCAGCTTCTTCAGTTGCCGCAAAGGTCCACAAATGGCATGTTTGGATGACCTGCTTCAAACGTGGCCCAGAATAGGGTGCTCTACCTTTTTCCCCCATGACCTCTGGTGAGCTGTCTCCTGTGCAGCATTTGAATGCATCTGGTGTAGTGATTCTGGTCACCTAGGACTAGCTGCACAACCTTTGGTATGCAGACCCAATGGCTTTTTCTGGCTGTTCCTCCACTCCGGCTCCCACAGGAGTAGGGACTCCTCTGTCAAAACCTCTGGTAATGGAAAATCCTATTCCCTTCTTGTTTACAGTTTGGCCCTTGAGAGGGACAGACTAGCTAAGCATGGCTACTCAGGCACAATCGTCGGTATTCTGCTCAAGGCCTGTAGAGCCTCTATCTCCTTAGCCTATGTCAGAATGTAGAGGTGTTTTGACAGGTGTACTTCTTTATCTTTGAAAGCTGGAAAAGCAGATATTGTGGCCATGCTAGCCTTTTTACAGGTAGGTTTGGACATGAACTCACTCAAGGTTCAGGTGGCAGGCAGCCTTGGTGTGCTACTGCGGGCCAGGTAGAAGATGGTCCTTTGTCAGCCCACCCTGATGTGGCTCGCATTCTTAGTGCAACTAAACACATTCGTCCTCCAGTGCGCCCAATAGTCCTAAAGTAGAGTCTCTCATTGGTGTTGAAGGCGCTGAAGGGTTTGCCTTTCATTCCCATTCATAAGGCAACTCCTTAAAGATTTGACTCTTAAGGTAATTTTTCTTGTGGCAGTTGTTTCCACCAGATGGATCTCAGAGCTGCAAGCTGTGTCCTGCCAGGAATCTTTTTTTTCGGATCTCCACAACTTCTTTCTCCTTGCGAACAGTTCCATCTTTTGTTTCAAAGGTGATTTCCCCTTTTCGTTTAAATCATGAAATGGTCTTGCCCTCCTTTTTGGAGTATGACCTCCAGTTGGATTCCTCTTTATGTCTCCTCGATGTAAGAAGAGTTTTGCTTTGGTATCTGGAAGTGATTAATACATTTTGGCAATCAGTGACCTGAGGAAGGGTCAAGTGGTGGCCAAATTCTCAATTTTCCACTGGATCAGAGAGGCCATTGGTTCATCTTACCTTCTGGTTTGGAAGCAGGTGCTGAACAGAATCAAAGCTCACTCAACTAGGTTACAGGCCTCCTCCTGGGCTGAGTCTGATTTGATGCCTCCAGAGAACATCTGTAGAGAGGCTACCTGGTCCTCCTTAAGTACTTTCGTGAAGCACTACTAGTTTTATATGGGAGCAAGTGCTGATGGTGCCTTTGGCAAGGCTGTTTTAATCAAAGCATTGTCGTCCTCCCATCTGAGGTCCTAACTGCTTGGATACATCTCACTTGACTGGTCTGCCAGAATGATGATAAGGAAGGAGTGATTTTAATCATACCTGATAATCTCCTTTCCTTGAGTCCTGCTAGACCAGTCCAAGACCTGCCCTGTAAGGCTTTGCTGAAGGTCGGGAAGTCCTGCAGCCTTTTCAGTTCTTAGCTGTTGCAGAGCCTGATTAGCTGTAAGATCTGGTAATATGGAGGTAAGATATGGTAAAACAGTCAAATCTGAGTTCAGATTGTTCCAATTGTTTTTGTTAATCATTTAAGAGGTTTTTTTCTCTGAGTTTTTCAGTTTTAACTGCTGCTTGGGAAGACTCTTATTAGCTTCTTTCAGTGTGGCACCAGTGGCTATATCTCCTGATGACATCACAGAAAGTTGCTTAAGTCTGCCTTCACCTGCCGGCAAGGGGGCATGACCCACTTGTCTGGACTGGTCTAGTAGGATTTAAGGAGAGGAGATTATTAGGTATGATTAAAATGTCTCCATAGTCTTGGCTAATACGGTATATTTCCCAGGAATCTGAAGGTAGCAAATTTTTGTCTTTGTACATTTTGACTATTTTGATTATATTGTAGGAGTGAAGGACTGGAGGGAAGTTCAGACATGGTATTTGAAGACATCAAAGCTGGCCTTGGCTATAGCAATTATACGCTGTAAACCAGCAGAAAAAAGTGGGAAGGAGTATGCAGAATATTTGTCCAGAGTTATATCTGACCGGGAATTAAGCTGGAGAGCAAAAGCAGAAAAATTAAAAGCTGAAGTTCTCCAGTTGCGACAGGAACTTTTTTTGAAGAAGATATATCGTATCAGTGGTAAGATTATGCATGTTAATATTAATTGCTTGTCTTTTCTTATGTGAAATTAATATTTCATTTTTATTATATTTGTTTGATGCTACCTCTATTCTTTAATGTCATTGTTTATCCATTTCATATAATTTGACACATTCCATATGGCCACACGTTTTCATTGTTGAGCAACTAGCACATGGACTGATGCAGTTACCTTGCGTTAGAGCCATGTACTAAAGCTCAGCACATGGTTTTCTTATTTATTTTTTTAAATAGCTTCCTAATGTAAACAGAGTATGCACATGGGCTGTTTGCAAAAATTGTACATTAACATGGGAGAGCATGCGCAAAATCATGTGTGCATGTCAGATGCATGTATACACAAATCTAAACTTAGAAGCAGCTGTGTTGGCATCTGCTCTGCATATGCTGAAATATTATTCTGTGCATAGCAATTTTTGTAGTATTATTTAAGTGCAGAATAGCATTCAGCATATACACAGATGTTATGCACATGTAATTTTGAAGTGCCATACACAGATCAGCACTTCAGAGTTACATGTGCATAACATCCGTGCTTATATTAGAATGCTATTCTGCGCATAAATAATAACATTGCAAAAACTGTTAAGTGCAGAATAACTACCCTTTACTCCTTGTAACTTGTTGCGCTCAGCCTTCTGGTCTGTGCACTTCTCTACAAATGTGCTGCATAACTAATTGCATTATTCCCATTAATTTAAATGGATTTAGATCAGGGGTCCTCAAACTACGGCCCGCGGGCCACATGCGGCCCGCCGAGGACATTTATCCGGCCCGCCGGATGTTTTTGCCGCCGCTGCCTGTCCTCAGGGGCGGCTCTACCATGAGGCGAAGTGAGGCGGCTGCAGTTGCTGGTTGTGTGGCAGGCTTTCTCTTCATGCCTAGAGGCGCTTTTGCCTTTCTTTGGTGTTCTGGTGGCCTGATTGGTCTTGTGAGGGTGATCAGGGAGGGGCTTCGTTTCCTCCTCACCTTCCCGATGCCGATCGGGACTGCTGCAGTTGCTGGTTGTGTGGCGGGATTTTCCTTCGCGCCTAGAGGTACTTTGACTTTCTTTGGTGTTCCGGTGGCCCAATTGGTCTTGCGAGGGTGATCGGGGAGGGGCTCCACTTCCCGCTCACCTCCCCGATGCCGACCATAAAAAAGGTAGGGGGTATTAGAATACCTTCTTGTCTATGGCAGAATGAGAACTTTTCTGATGCGTATTCATGTCCTGGAGGAGGTACTGTATAAACTTGGATTCAATATGTGAAGGGCATTGCTGAAATTGGGTGTGGACATCCAAGGTCTTGGGAAAGCCCCAAACATGCCTCTATTCAGCCTTGGATGTTTTCGCGCTGGTGACATCCTTAGAACTGCTTTATAAAATGGCTCCAGGGATGCTTCTATGCTTTGAACATCTGTATGTCCATTTTCAAAGCAAGAATAGTGTTCCTAAAATACTCCCCCCCACTGATATTTATCATCTTGATTCAAAACATCTCATTCGAATTTATTTCAGAAGTAAAAATACAATTAGGCCATACTTCTCCCTAAAGAAGGACTCTAGCTTCCTCTTTCCTATAAAATTTATTAGTTGACTGGAGAGCAAAAGTGGGCAGCAAAGAAGAAGGCAAAGTGGTTGGAAAATTTGGACTTGGTAACAGAAATGAAGCTAGAGAAGGACTGATAGAATTCTGCAAGACCAAAGATCTATTCATCTCAAATACCTTCTTCCAGTAACACAAGTGGCAACTGTACACATAGACTTTCCCCAATGGATTGCACAAATATCAAACTGACTACATCTGTGGAGGTCAATGTTGGAAAAGCTCAATAACATTAACAAAGATAAAACCTGGAGCCAACTATGGTACAGATCACCAAAATAAGATATGTGCAGTGTGCATAGGAATTTGTTCATGGTTTTTTTTTAAACTATAGTCCGGCCCTCCAACGGTCTGAGGGACAGTGAACTGGCCCCCTGTTTAAAAAGTTTGAGGACCCCTGATTTAGATGTTCTGTGCATCGCTGTTTGTTCGAGGTTGTGCAAACAGTTAACTTGTGCGCAAAACTTGTTTTTTCATTGGTACACAAAATTAAGTTCTAAAACCATACTAACCTGTGTATAAAGCCTAGCACACTTTACTGCATTGACCTGACAGTGTGTCCCTAGCAATTTGAAACTGTCAAGCATTAATTATACAGATAGGATAAGACTGGGATTCAGAAGCAAAAAATTAGTTTCACATCTGCACAGTACAAACAACATAACTTTCTCCTCCAGAAGAGAGGACGTGGAAGGAAAGGGCTTAAGTTGCTCATGATTTTGCAGTATGAGCTTCAGAGTTTAGTTTATTAAAACATCATAGTCAGCATATCATCTTTGAGAATCCTGTACTTCTTGAAGATGCATATACTTGATTTTAAAGACCCAAGTCTGGGAGGTCACGTGATGCGGACAGGGTAGCGGTCGCATCCTGCGTGCGCTCCGGTAACCCCAGCCCAAACCGGCGAAATAGTACCGTTTGAAGATGTGGAATACAGACGCATTCCTGTCCAAGCTGTGCTGGAGTGCCTGTAGTGCTCTAAAAAATTGGTGTTGACGGTGAGCGGCATGGCGACAGCCGTGAAAGCGGCCCGAAGAGACAGAGAGGGTGTGGCCAGCACCAGTAAGATGGCGGAGTCAGCTGCAGCGCCGAGCTCGCCAAAGTCCCCTGCGTTCCTAGATGAAATGTCGGCGGCTGTAGCAGCGGCTCTGTCCTCTCAGTTTGCAGCTCTGCACGAAAAGATGGATGGGCTCTAGACCTCGGTTGATACGCAGGGGAATAGGCTCCGGGAGGCCGAAGATCGCTTTGTACAGACAGAAGACAGGGTTGAAGTGCTGGCCAGAGAGGTCGCAGGCCTGAAATCTCATAAGAACATAAGAACATAAGATATGCCATACTGGGTCAGACCAAGGTCTATCAAGCCCAGTATCCTGTTTCCAACAGTGGCCAATCTAGGTCGTACGTGCCTAGCAGTTTCCCCAAAAGACACAGGTTCCGCAATGCTTGTACTGGGTCAAGCATTGATATCCTGGGTCCCTTCTTAATAATGGTTTATGGACCTTTCCTCCAGGAACTTGTCCAAACCTTTTTTAAACCCAGCTACACTAACAGCCTTTACTACATCCTCAGGTAACAAATTCCAGAGTTTGATTACACGTTGAGTGAAAAAATATTTTCTTTTATTAGTCTTAAATAGTTTACCCTGTAGCTTCATTGCATGTCCCCTAGTCTTTCTATATTCTGATAGCGTAAACAATCGATCTACGTTTACCCGTTCCACTCCGTTCATTAATTTATAGACTTCTATCATATCTCCCCTCAGCCGTCTCTTTTCCAGGTTAAAGAGCCCTAAACTTTTTAGCCTTTCTTCATAGGAGTATCCTTCCATTCCCTTTACCATTGTGGTGGCTCTTCTCTGAACCTTTTCTAATAACGCTATATCCTTTTTAAGATACGGCGACCAGAATTGCACACAATATTCAAGGTACGGTCTCACCATGGAACGGTATAGAGGCATTATAATATCTTTTGTTTTATTTTCCATTCCTTTCCTTATGATACCTAGCATTCTATTTGCTCTCTTGGCTGCCACTGCACACTGGGCCGAGGGTTTTAACATGTTATCCACAATGATGCCTAAATCTTTTTCCTGGGTGGTGGTTCCTAATGTGGAACCTTGCATCGTGTAACCATAGTTTGGGTTGTTCTTCCCTAGGTGCATAACCTTGCACTTGTCCACATTAAATTTCATCTGCCATTTTGATGCCCAGTCTTCCAATTTATCAAGATCCTCTTGCAATTTTCTACAATCCTCTTGGGTTTTAACAACTTTAAATAGTTTTGTGTCATCTGCAAATTTGATAACCTCACTCGTTATTCCACTTTCCACGTCATTTATGAATATGTCAAAAAGCAGCGGACCCAGCACAGATCCCTGGGGTACACCACTATTCACCTTTCTCCATTTGGAAAATTGGCCATTTAGCCCAACCCTCTGCTTTCTATCTTTTAACCAGTTCTTGATCCACAGTAGTACACTGCCTCCTATCCCATGACTCTTTAGTTTTGCCAAAAGTCTCTGATGAGGAACCTTGTCAAAGGCTTTCTGAACGTCCAGATACACTATATCAACCGACTCACCTTTGTCCACCTGTTTATTCACACCTTCAAAAAAACATAACAGATTAGTAAGACAAGATCTTCCTTGTCTAAAGCCATGTTAGCTGTCTTCCATTAGGCCATGACTATCTACATGCTGAGTAATTTTATTCTTTATGATGGTTTCTACCATTTTTCCGGGTACTGACGTGAGGCTCACCGGTCTCTAGTTTCCCGGATCACCCCTGGAACCCTTTTTAAAAATTGGTTTTTCATTGGCGATCCTCCAATCTTCAGGTATTAGAGATGATTTTAATGATAGTTCACAGATTACTAATAGCAGGTCTGCAATCTCATATTTCAGTTCTTTCAACACCCTTGGATGTATACCATCCGGCCCAGGTGATTTGCTACTCTTCAGTTTATCTAATAGTTGTAATACATCTTCCCGATGTATCGATATTTCCTTCAATTCTTCCGCACCTTTAAATACCACTTCAGTCATGGGTAACATCCCTTCATCTTCCTCAAGCGCGCTTACAAGAGGCAAAAATTAATGACCTCGAGAACTGGTCACGACGAAACAACTTACGGATAATGGGGGTTCCCGAATCAGTGGCAGACAAAGATTTAAGAGGCTACTTGGAGTCACTGATAATGCAGCTGCTGGGAGATACAGAGATTGGAGACAAGCTGCGCATCGAGAGAGTGCATCGTGTAGGCAATAAACAGGCCCGAGATCGCCACCCAAGGATCGTGCTTGCAAAATTCTTGCACTTTCCCCATAAAGAAATGATCTTGCGGGCTGCCCTACAGAAGGGGGAAGTTGTGCATAATAACATTAAAATCCGGATAGCGCAGGACTATTCTGTTGTGCTGAGCTAAAAGCGCAGAGAATATGCCCCCCTGTGTGAGAAGCTCATCGGCGCCGGGATTCGGTTCTCTGTGTAATATCCCTCCAGGTTGCATGTGGTGCATGATGGAGTACATCGAGCCTTTGAAACGGCTGCAGAGGCCAGGACCTATGTGAATCAGCTCATCGGACGGGAGCTAGCAGCTTCGGCGTCCCCCCAATGATAATATGAGTGTGCCGACTCCTGCCGTGTGGTGGACTTGATTTTTCCCAGGAATATTGAGCCTGGCTGCAACACAGCATTGGCTGTTGAACGGACTGGCAGGTCAGGTTTGGCCTGTGTTTAGCAGAGGGAGCTGGGGGAAGGGTGGGGGGTGGTGGGGGCTGTTCCCCTGAGTCCACTAGTTATGGGGCCTGGTAGAGCTTGGCCAGGCCGCTCTCATAGGTAGCTAGGTTAACAAGGGGTGCCTGTTGTCCTGACACGGGGGTACAGCGTGGCGATTGCTATGTTACTGTTTCCTAAAAGGAGGCTGACGGGGCTTGGTATTGCCGCTCGGCGCTGGGTGAGGTAGCGGTCAGGGTTTGCCCCCCCCCCCCCCATTTTTTTTGTTTTGTTTTGTGTCGGTCCTGGGGGTCTTGGGCTCTCGTAGTGTAGTGGAAGAGCCGGGCTCTCCCTGGTTACAGGTTGCGGGGTCTATATTTGCTTGGTAGTGGACGGGCTTGGGCTTAGTTTCCTTGTAGAGGGGGAGGACCCGGGGTTAGGTGGAGGGATTAAACTACTTGGGTGGCAGGGGGTGCTGGTCGCGCTCAGTGGGACCTCAGTTGGGCTTTCTCTGGAGAGGTAGGGGGAGAGAGTCTTAAGGTTAGAGGACTAGAGTGGGGGAGGAGGTAGGGTTGGGTAGGGAGGGTACGGGGGGGAATGTAGGGGAGGGAAGGGGGAGGGACCTGGGGGGGCGGAGGGGAGGGAGGGGGGGTGGGGAGGGGTTGGGGCAGAGCGGGACCACTGTCTTGTTTTGGGAGCAGAGCTCGGGAGTCTATTAATGCCTATGGGTGGACTTCAGGCTGGGGGGGTCCATCTTGACTATATCCGTTGTGTCGGACCACTTACTGTGATGCATTATACTCCAGACTGAAGGTTATTTCATGGAATGTGTGTGGGGTAGGTAACCCTATCAAAAGATATAAGGTGTTGCAGGCTCTGGCGAGGTTAAATTGTGATATTGCTATCTTGCAAGAAACCCACCAGACTGCCGAAGAACATGCTAAACTACAGAGAGCTTGGGTGGGGCAAGCTCGGGGTGCCCCGGCTGCCGGGAAAAAGGGTGGAGTGGTCATTTTGATCCATAAGAGGATCCGCTTTGAACTCGAGACAGAATATGCAGACTCTGCGGGTAGATACATCTTGTTGTATGGCACTTTGGAAGGGCAGCCTGTGGTGTTGGGTAACCTGTATGGCCCAAATATCTTGGACAGGGCGTTGTATGCCCACTTGGCCTCTAGAGCTGAACAACTACCGGACGTCCCCTTGATTCTGGCCGGTGATTTTAATGGGGTGTTGGATGTTGAGCTGGACACATCTGGAGATAGGGGGGAGAGACTGCGAGCCCCGACCACTAAGGTACTGCAGGATCTACGGCTCTGTTTGGGGCTAGTGGACCCTTGGCGCTTGCTGCATCCGTCGGAGAGGGACTTTACTCACAAATCGAGAGCCCATGGTTCGAGTGCGAGAATTGATTATGTCTTGGTTTCGGAGCAGCTCTTTGCGCAGGTTGGAGATGCGCAAATCGGCCCGACTGAGGTGTCGGATCATGCGCCGGTTTGGGTGGACCTTCAGTGGGGGGGATCTGGCGGGTTTGCAAAGAATATGGCGGTTCCCCATGGGGCTGTATACGGATATTGAATTTCGTACCTACCTCGGACGGCGTAGGCAGGAGTTCATGGATTGTCATGAGCAACATCAGGATGAGCCGGAGTTGCTTTGGGAAATGGCGAAGGTGGTTTTATGTGGCGATATTATCGTTTATGTGGCGCGAAAGCGAAAATTACTGGTGGCACGGATTGTTCAGTTGGAGAAGCAGATAGTAAAAGCCCGGCGGCGTTTTGCGGGTGACCCTACGGCGGTCAATAAGAGAATACTCTGGAAGACGCAGTCGTCTCTCAATGAATTACTTCACCAGAGAGCAAAGAAATCTTTTTTGTATTTTAGGTATCAACTCTACCACTTTGGAGACAAACCAAAGAAACTTTTGGCGCGTTGCCTTCGGGGTAGTCGAGGTGCTCGATCAATAGTAGCGTTGTGTGATGAGCAGCGTCATCTACATAAAAGTAATCAGGCGATAGCCCAAGTGTTTCGATCCTTTTTTCAGAAGCTATATAGTGGGAGTGAGGGGTCTCTGACTTTGATGGAGAAATACCTCCGGGAGGTGCGGCTGCCAAAGTTAACAGCGGAGCAACGGGCGCAGTTAGATGCACCAGTAATGGTGGAAGAAGTGCATAAAGTTATCCTGAGAGCCAACTGCTATAGAGCGCCGGACCCAGATGGATTTGGGGCAGAATTTTATAAGTTGTTGGCAGAGCAGGTGGCCCCTGCCCTGGTGGCGATGTACCATAGGAGGGTGGAACAGGGAAGATTTTGCTGGGGGATGAACCACGCTTACATCACCCTAATACCTAAACCGGGAAAAGACCCTATGTAGGCGGCTTCGTATTGACCCATCTCCTTATTGAATTTTGATTTGAAAGTGATGGCTAAGGTTTTGGCAGATCGACTCTACTCTGTCTTGGGGGGCCTGGTGCATGACTCACAGGTAGGCTTTGTTAAAGGGTGCTATGCTGTACGGAACTTGCGGAAAATTCTGGCATCGATTGAATGGGTTCATGAGCGGGATTTGCAGTCGCTGTTGATCAGTTTTGATGCGGAAAAGGCATTCGACCAAGTAAATTGGGATTATTTGAAATTTCTTTTGCCTCAATATGGACTGAGTAACTCTTTTTGTAATATGGTGGAGTTGCTTTATGCGAGCCCTACAGCTGGAATACTGTGTAATGGGGTGCTGTCAGAAAAATTTAACCTTGAGAGAGGTACGCGCCAGGGTTGCCCGCTCTCCCCATTGCTTTTTGTGTTGACGCTAGATCCCTTGGTGAGGAGGATAGAGGAGTCCTCGGATATACGTGGCGTTCATATTGGATCGCATGTGTTTAAGTTGGCTGTGTTTGCGGATGATATGCTGGTTCATTTGCTGTCTCCGCAGCAGTCGTTGTCCCATTTACTTGAAGAATTTTCCCTAGATGGTAAATTTGCAGGACTACGTATTAATAGGGACAAGTCGGAGGCTTTGGACGTGGGGGGTATGCTTCGGAGGAATTGGCGGGGGAGCTTCCCACTTCAGTGGGCAGGTGAATCCTTTATCTATTTGGGCATAGAGTTAACTAGAGATCCGGCAGTGCTGTACAAAAGGAATTTTGAGCAAATTTTTTCCAATTTACGGTCGCAGTTGTTGGCTTGGGCTCCCCTTCCATTGTCCTTGTTGGGCAGAGTGGCAGCTTTGGGGATGGTGATCTTACCACGGTTGCTCTACTGGATGCAAACCTTGCCGGTGTGGTTACTGCGCCGTGATCTTATGTGTATTGAACGCGAGATCCGTGAGTTTCTTTGGAAGGGGGCCAGAGCACGCATACCGATGTGCCGGCTGAGAGGGGGCTGGAGGTCAGGTGGGATCGGAGTTCCGGATCTCTGGAAATATGCCCTGGCTTGTCAGGCCAGGCATTTAGGAGATTGGCTAGGAGGCACGGAGGTCTATACCCCTAGAGAGTTTGAGGAGGCCTTTGTGGCTCCACAGGCCTTACTGGCAATTCTGCATTTACTGCGCGCAGCTTTGCCGGATCGGGTGATGAAGAGTGTATTGGTTCAAGCGGCATGGCGTACGTGGCAACAGTTGAATAAACTTTGGGGTAGCTCCCCTGAGATCTCGAGCTGGTTGCCCTTGTAGGGTAATGGCCGTTTTCCACCGGGCTCGGACTCGGCTCCCTTTCGGCGGTGGGAGCGGGTGGGGATACAAAGCTTGGGGCATGTAGTCGATTTGGAAGGGCGATGTAAGACTTTGGAGGTGTTGTGTAGGGAATATGGCCTGAATCCCAGAACCTCATTGTTTGCATATATGCAACTCTCTCACTACGTGGGCTGAGTGTCTGGGAGGGAGCTGACGGTGGAGCACTCGGCGCGGGTTCTTGAATTCTTTGCCCTAGGGACAGGGTCTCCGCCTACTATAGCGATGCTAAAGAGAACGTTGGATGCATATAGTGTGCCTCCTGTTTATGCAGCGGAGGAAGCCTTGTGGGCGCAGGAATTGGGTTGTGAGATAGCCCCAGGCTCTGTTCGTGATGCATTGGGTCAGATTGCGCGTTTGGCGCAGGGGGCCAGATGGCACGAAGTGCAGTTTAAATGTATTGTCCGAGCCCACTTCTCCCCGCGGCGCGCGTTGCGAAGTCATCTTACATTGTATGGCGGGTGTCCAAAGTGTGCCTGTTCATTGGCTGACTTGGGTCATATGTGGTGGGGTTGTTCCCACATTCGTAGATACTGGATGCGGATTGGGAGCTATTTAAGCAGCTTACTGCGGCAACGGATTTGTTGGACAGGGCCATTAGTGGCTTTGGATCGGCTAGGACCACTCCACCCGAAGGGAAGACGGGAGAGAATATTAGTGCGGAAGGCCTTTCTGGTGGGTAAGGGCCCTATACTCCGGCGATGGCAAGAGCCGGCGGCCCCTTCCTTCTGTGAGTGGCGTAATAGTTTCCACCAGTTTATGCTTTTGGAAAGGAGGAGTGCGAGAGGGCATACTGGTCTGACCCAGTATGGCATATCTTATGTTCTTATAGTAAAGGCTGTTAGTGTAGCTGGGTTTAAAAAAGGTTTGGACAAGTTCCTGGAGGAAAGGTCCATAAACCATTATTAAGAAGGGACCCAGGATATCAATGCTTGAACCGGTACAAGCATTGTGGAACCTGTGTCCCTTGGGGAAACTGCTAGGTACGTATGACCTAGATTGGCCACTGTTGGAAACAGAATGCTGGGCTTGATGGACCTTGGTCTGACCCAGTATGGCATATCTTATGATCTTATGTTCTTATGAGATGGGCCTCTTTTCTTCTGGTTTGGATGCCTTATATCCAGGAACTGGGGCCTAAGGCCCGCAGTGAAGTCTTAAACGTTGGATAGTAGTTGGTGAGGTTAAGTTATTGCTCCCTAAAAAGAAGGGCAGTACTGTCTGTGGTTCCGGGAGGGGGGACGACTGGGGGGGGGGAGGTCTTGTGGGTTAAAAATTTTTGTGAATTGTAATGATTTTCTTTTACTTGTGTCACTGTAAAACCCCAGGGTGGTGGACAAGACACAGCCCTACCCGGGGTGTGTTACATATAATGAAAAAATTACTTTGCTATATTGTTCTTTATTGTATTCTATGAACCTAATAAACAGATCTTTGAAAAAAAAAAGAAAAAAAAAGACCCAAGTCTGATATTGATTGAATTTGGTTATGAGATTTTAATTTACTCAAGGTAAATTTGCTGAATCTCAAGGTAACTTAGGTACAGTTGGTATTTCCCCACTCGAGGGCTTACAGCCCGGGTTTCCAAACCTTTTGGCCCGAGGACCACATTGGACCTTTCAGATCACTGAAACTACTACTACTAGTCATTTGTGTAGTACAACAAGGTATGCACAGTGCTGTACATGTAGATGTAAGACACAGTCCCTGCTCATCAGAGCTTACAGTCCAATCAAGATGAAAAAACATCGCAAAACTGGGGACTGGAGTACCGACTCAGGTAGTTTGTTTCAGGCATATGGAGAAACAAGGTGGAATGGAAGAAGTCTGGAGGTGGCAGTGGCAGAGAAGGGCACAGATAAAAGGAATCTGTCAATTTATTTATTTTTATTTATTTATTTAACAATTCTTTTATACCGCGCTATTTCAATCAGTGCGGTGTACATTGAAACAAGAACATACTACAATGCATACAAGTAACATTGAGTTTTACATTGAACAGGGAGATTCAACATAGGATAACCGGGGGAACTATGTACAGATTAACTTAAATGATATATACAGTAATATAAAACATGATTTGGATGTTGCAATGTGGTTCACTAATAGGACTAGAGAGAAGATTGACCAACTAGCCCTTTTCTGGTTGTATTGAGGTGCTAGTATTGTTAATGGCTAGGTTGACTTCTGGGTAGTCAAAGGAGTGGAGTTCCCAAGGAGGAGTGTAGAGTGAGATAAGAGAGAAAAGGTAGTGAGGAGCCGCAGAATGAGTGCACTTGTAGGTAAGTAAGAGAAGTTTGAACTGTATGCGGAAATGGATAGAGAGCCAGTGAAGTGACTTGAGAAGAAAGGTTACAGGAGCATAGCGACATGGGCGGAAGATAAGCCATGCAGCTGAACTCAGGATTTTGCAGAACATAGGGGGGGGGGGACTTCCAGCCCCTTCCCTCCCAAAATATTTCCTCTTCCTCCTTGTCCTTCAGGCCCATGCAGCAGATGCTGATGATGCTCTGGGGATATAGTTTAGGGATCCCCTAGCACAGAGGGTGACAGTCTTGCATCTTCCTTCCTCCCCATCATGCAGCATTTCTCAGCATTTCTCAGCATTTCTCTCTCCCCTTCTTCCATGGGTCCAGCATCTCTCTTCCTCCTCTTCCCTGCATTCCCCTCACTTTCTCCCAGTCTAGCATCTCTCCCTCTTCCGCTACCCATCCTTGTTGTCCTTCAACTCTCCTTTACTTACAATGAACACAGCAACAATTTACAAATGCTACCCCTTGCTAGCTCTAGAGCCTTCCATCTGCTATGTTCCGCTACTGTCAGAAACAGAAAGTTGAATCAGAAGGGATGGGATGTGGCAGAGAGAGGGCTCTGGGGGGCCGGTCAGAGGTAGTGTTTGTAAATCACTGCCTTTGCCATGACTGCTGGGGTAAGGCAAGTTGAAGGACTGCAGGGGAGGGAGGGAAGAAATAAAGAGAAAGAGATGCTAAACCTCAGGGGAGGGATCAGGAAAAGGCAGTGGTGTTAGAACGGGCGAGAATCAGTTCTCCCTGAGGAGCACTGAACTAGCCAGGGGGAATGGGTCCATGTGTTACCATTGTTTAGGGACCCTTGGCTTACAGTCTAAGAATACTGTTAAACTTCAGTAAAATGCTGTTGGCAACACTGTTTAACTGAGGGTAAAAATTTGACAGGATTTGCTAAATTATGGTACCCAAGTACCGTAGTTTAAATCAGTCTCACAGAAGTTTTATTTGTGTCCATAGGTGGTAAACTTGTGCATTCCTTGCCATTACAACATGTGATAGTGAGTGCCCCAATACTAAAGGGGCCACAAAGCCCTGTGTAATGCCTCTCACCCCTTGCTAGTCTTTGGTAATACATAGAGTCTAGGTGCTGTCCTTGACCTCCCAGAACACAAACATTCCTTAAAGTTGTCCCATTTAAGGCCCTCCATCCTTATGTGGTCATTCCCTTTTGAAAAATATAACCGCCATTTTGAGGTTTGTCCTATTCCTTAGGAGCTTATCTCGTAAACAAGTGATGATCTTTAGAAGGCAAGTGTGTTTGTCACCCACAAATATCTAGGTCATGCCAGTTGACCTGTGTTTCTATTTTCTTATGCACATGAGGGTCTTTAAAGGATGTTTTTAATAGATCCTTGGAGACAGGAGAAGTTCCACAGAACTGGAGAAGGGCTGACATGGTACCTCTTCACAAAAGTGGTAATAAGGAAGAAGTGACAAACTACAGGCCTATAAGCCTTACCTTGGTGGCAGGAAAAGTAGTGGAGGCACTCCATAAAGAAAGAATAGTGGACTTTCTGGAAACCGATGGGTTGCATGATCTGAGGCAACATGGTTTTACCAAGGGACGATCATGCCAAACAAATCTGATTGAGTTCTCTGACTGGGTGACCGGCGAACTAGATCAAGGGCAGGCGATGGATGTGATCTACCAGATTTCAGCAAAGCCTTTGATACTGTTCCTCATAGGAGGTTTATCAATAAACTGAACAGCCTGGGAATGGGTCCCAAGGTGGTGAACTGGATCAGAAATTGGTTGACTGACAGACGACAGAAGGTGATGGTAAAAGCATCTGTGATTTAGCCCTAACCTGGTGTAAGTCATACTTATCTGATAGATAGCAGCATGTGAGAACAGAGACATCAACATCTGAACCGTTCCACCAGAAACAGGGCGTTCCGCAGGGATCCTCCCTATCAGACCTAATGTTTAACATCTACATGCAGCCCATCTGCGACCTCATACGCTCATTCAACATTGAGTGCATGATATATGTCGATGACGTCTTGCTCTATACACCTTTCAAGACTGACCAGATCGACCTCTCATCACTAACGAACTGTTCCTTAGCGTCCCTCCAGACTAGTCCTGAACCTTTGGGGTTCTTGCTCTTCCTCCAGCAACTTGGAGACTGAGAAACATCACTTTTGTGATGTCACCCGGTATAAGTACCCTGGATCCGCCTCCTGCCATCAGTATTCTCAGTCTCCAAGCAGCTGGAGGACTAGTGAGTCCGGGGATGGGGCTCATATGGAGGAGCAATTAAGCAGTTGAAAGAAGAGGATTGTAGGGAGCTTGTTCTTAGAGTTCACGGGGGGCATAGAATTTTAGTCAGGCGCTGTGCTGAGCTGCTTATTTCTGTCTTTCTCTTCTGCCTTCTCTCTTTCTCCCCTCCCCCCCCGCAGCACTCTGTCTTACCGGTTCTTCGGGGATATTTGCCTGCTCAGCTTAAAGTAGAGAGTGTTCTGCCCTCCGGTTCCCGATCCCACTAATTTGGGTGAGGAACCGTCAGGTGAAAGTCGGGCGGAAAAAGTATCACGGCCTGCGGGTCAAACGCCGAAGTCAGTTATCGGCGAGACTCTGAAGGCTGTCTGTCTGCTGATAGCTGTTGCTGCCCCGGGTTCTGAAGCCGCGATATCGGCTGAGCGCCGTGCGGCTGGATTGCTTGCCTCGAGGATCTCTGAAAGGTAAGGGGCCAGGGTCATCGAGGCTCCTCTGCCTATCAAAGTCGGGGCTCTCAGACCACGTGTGCAGGCGGCGGTAGGCCGCGCCGCGTTGCAATCGCGCGCGCGCGCGGGGGAAACCTCTGTAGTGGCAGTGCATGAGGGGTTTCTTTCAGGCCTCCTGTTTGCTGAGGGAAGCCTCATTTTTCGCTTTAACTTTTCAGGAGCAGGTGTAGGCAGTGAGAGAAGGTCCCGGTTGTGGTTTTGAATATATAAAAAAAACCCAAAAAAACGGGGTTTTGAGAAGAGCTCTAGTTTTTGCCTGGCATTGTTTCTGGGACAGGAGTGGAAGGTTGCCCTATTTTTCCTGGCCTGGCGGCATGCCGTCCAAATCTCTCTGTTTGATTTGCGGATCCAAGAAAGGGGCTGTGTCCGAGGCTGGGGTCTGCAGAGCCTGCTTTAAAGAAACAGGTTCTATGGAGCAAGGGCTGGGAGATGGTTTGCTGAGCCCAAGGGAGGGCACTTCAGACCTCTCTGAGCCAAAGCCTTCCGGGGATCCCCTTCTGGAGCCTGTAGCGGGGCCGTCGTCCCTGCAGGGGGTCAAGTCTCACAGGGGCAGCTCCCAGGGGGCTTGGAGGCAATTTTTTTCGCCGCAATTTGTCTCTCTGCTTCAGCAGGCCGTAGGGGGGGCTCAGTCTAACCCCAGTGCCAGCTCGGCAGACGGAGGTTTAGGAGACAAGCGGCCTGGTACTCCTCTGAGTTTGGGGGTGGTCGGGGATTCTCGCAAAGAGGCTCCGGTCTGGTAAGGATCTGTCCGTTCAGTCCGTGTCTTCCGAGGCCGTGGATTTAGATGACCTAGGGCAGGATGTGGACTTAGAGGATGACTTAGAAGAAGGGGAGATTACCGAGCAGGAAGATCAGGTGCGAGTGGTTAGGATTTTTAGGAGAGATGAGTTGCCGGCGCTCATCTCTGAAACGCTTAAGGCGCTTAATATGCCTACCGTGGGGCAGCCGGAGGAAGCGGAGCTGGAGGACCCTTTGTTGCAGGCTTTTCGTAAGTCACAGAGGGTTTTCCTGGTTCACAGGGTGTTTAAGGAGATGATTCAAGGTGAGTGGGATACGCCGGAGGCTGGGCTTAAGGGCTCCAGGGTGATGTCTCGGCTCTATCCTTTAGCGGAGCAGGATCGGGAGTGGTTCAAGTCTCCTAAGGTGGATGCCTCAGTGTCGGCAGTTACGAAGAAAACAACTATTCCGGTAGAAGGCAGTGCTGCGCTGAAGGATGCGCAGGACAGGAGGTTGGACAGCTTGTTGAAACAGGTCTTTGATGTTAATGCGCTGTCCCTTCAAGCATCCGTCTGTGGAGCTTGGGTAGCACGAGCTTGCCTGCGTTGGGCTCAGGCTCTGCAGTCCGGGCAGGCGGTGGATTCGTCTGCCGAGGCGGCGCGGTTGGAGACGGGGGCGGCGTATCTAGCCGATATTCATTATGATCTCGTTTGCGGGTTGTCCAATAGCATGGGGTCCGCAATAGCGGCCAGGAGGTATCTCTGGTTACGTAATTGGGCGGCGGATACTTCGTCCAAGGCCCGGCTTAGTAAACTTCTGTTTAGAGGGAAGCTTTTGTTCGGAGAGGACCTGGAAAAGCTGGTAAAGGATTTGGGGGAGTCCAAGGGGGGTAGATTCCCTGAGGATAAGCAGAAGCAAGGTCGCGCGGGGCCGTTGGCTAAGGGACAACAGCGCGACTTTCGGCGTTTTCGTCCCCCTAGGTTTGGACAGGTGCAAAGGGGGCGTTTTCCCTTTCGTGGTCAAGGCTTTCGAGGCTTCAGAGGGGCGAGTAGAGGCTTTGGGGCCTCTTCGTCCTCTTCCTCCAATTTCCGGAAATCACAATGAAGCCAAAGCGGTCCAGGTGGGGCAGGGGCCGATAGGGGGTCGCCTGCGACAGTTTTATCCTGCCTGGACCCAAATCACGTCCGATCAGTGGGTGCTGGAAGTTATCCGAGAGGGGTATGCCTTGGAGCTGCAGCGTCCATTGACCGACTCTTTCATACAGTCCCCCTGCAAAGCACCGGCCAAGTACGCGGTGGTAAAAGAGACCCTAGATTGTCTGCTCTCCCTCGAAGCGGTGGTTCCAGTTCCCCCAGACCAGTGCGGCTGCGGTCAGTACTCCATTTATTTCGTGGTGCCCAAGAAGGAGGGCACTTTTCGGCCCATTTTGGATCTCAAACGCGTAAATCGTTGTCTCAGAGTGTCTCATTTTCAGATGGAAATGTTGCGATCGGTTATAGTAGCGGTGCGCAAGGGCGAGTTTCTTACGTCCCTCAATTTGTCAGAGGCTTATCTGCATATTCCCATCCGGCGGGACCATCAAAAGTTTTTAAGGTTCGCGGTTCCAATGGGACATTTTCAGTTTCAGGCGTTACCATTCGGTCTGGCGACGGCGCCGCAAGTTTTCACCAAAGTGATGGTGGTGGTGGCCGCGGCATTGAGAAAGGAGGGCATCCTGGTGCATCCTTATCTGGACGATTGGTTAATTCGGGCAAAGTCCAGAGAGGAGAGCGAGGCGGCCACAGTCAGGGTAGTAGCATTTTTGGAGAGTCTCAGTTGGGTAGTCAATCGGGGAAAGAGCAGGTTGGGCCAGGTGTTTCTGCCGCGGAGCCGGGCGCAGGTGTTGCGGCGTCTGCTTCGCAAGTTTCTACAAAGACGTTGCCCTACGGCCTGGCACTATCTGCAGGTGTTAGGAACGATGGCGGCGACTCTAGAGGTGGTGCCCTGGGCGAGGGCGCACATGAGACCGCTGCAAAGAGCTTCGCTCAGGCGCTGGTCCCACCAGAATGACAGTCTTTCTCACCGGTTGCCCTGTCGGCCGGAGACGCGTCTCTCCCTGCAATGGTGGCTACGGCCAGAGACCTAAGAGAACGGGATGCCGCTGGAAGTGCGGGATTGGATTCCCCTCACAACAGATGCCAGTCTTTCCGGTTGGGGAGCGCATGTCCTGGGGCGGTACGCGCAGGGGGTGTGGTCCACTCAGGAGAGGACCTGGTTGATCAACCGGTTGGAATTGAGGGCGGTATTTCTAGCGCTCGAAGCCTTTCGGGGATGCCTTCTCGGTTAAGCGGTGCGGGTATTCTCCGACAATGCGACAGCGGTGGCCTACATCAACCGGCAGGGAGGTACCAGCAGTGTGGCGCTGGAGGCCGAAGCCGATCTCTTGTTCGAGTGGGCCGAAAGGCATCTGGCGGCAGTGTCAGCAGCGCATGTCGCAGGAGTGGAAAATGTGGAAGCCGATTTTCTGAGTCGGGTGCGAGTGGATCCGGGGGAGTGGGCCCTCCACCCACAGGTATTCCAGATGCTGGTGCGGCGGTGGGGTCCCCCGGTCATGGACCTCATGGCGACTTTTCAAACCGCGAAGGCCAGTCGCTTCTTCAGCAGGCGGCGGGAGAGAATTTCGGAAGGTCTCAACGCCCTAATCCAACCGTGGCCGGAGGACCGTCTGCTTTATGTGTTTCTGCCGTGGGTTTTAATCGGTCGGGTTCTGTAGCGCATAGAGCGTCACAGAGGCCCGGTGATTGTCATCGCTCCGGACTGGCCAAGGCGGCCGTGGTATGCGGATCTCATCAGGCTTCTGGGAGACAAGCCTTGGAAGCTGACGGTTCGGCGGGACTTATTGGTTCAGGGACCGCTCCTGATGCCTCAGGTGGATCGATTCTCGCTTACGGCTTGCCTCTTGAACGGGCGAGGTTGACAGCGAGGGGTTATTCGCCGGCGGTGGTGAATACGCTGTTGAGGGCTTGTAAGCGATCGACTTCTTTGGCGTATGTCCGTGTTTGGCGAGTGTTCGAAGCTTGGTGTGCGGTCCACAAGGTTACGGCTTTGAGGGCTTCGGTTCCTCAGGTGCTAGCGTTTTTGCAGGAAGGGTATGATAAGGGGTTGGCAGCGGCCTCCCTGAAGGTGCAGTTGGCGGCTCTATCCTGTTACAGAGGTAAGGTAGGAGGACGGGTGCTAGGAGGACATCCAGATGTCAGGCGGTTTTTGAGAGCGGTTGTGCTGTTGCGTCCCCCGTATCGGCGGATAGTTCCGCAGTGGGACTTGCCGTTGGTGCTGGAGGCGTTGGTGCGAGCGCCTTTTGAGCCCTTGGCGAGAGCGTCCTTAAAGGATCTTACCTTGAAAGTGGTGTTTCTGGTGGCTATTTCGTCCGCCAGAAGGATTTCGGAGTTACAGGCTTTATCCTGTAGGGAGCCCTTTCTGGTTTTTAGTGAGTCCAAAGTGATTTTGAGACCAGTACCGTCATTTTTGCCCAAGGTGGTTTCGCCGTTTCATGTAAATCAGGTGGTGTCCCTGCCGGTGTTTGTGGAAGGCGGGGGTGCTACCGTTGTTAGGCAGTTGCATAGATTGGACATTCGGAGAGCTTTGAGGAGGTATTTGAAGGCTACTGCTTCGTTCCGGCGTTCAGATAGACTGTGTTGTTTGGGGGTCCGAACAAAGAGCAAGCTGCGTCGAAAGCTTTGATTGCTCGTTGGATTAAAGAGGCGATTGCGTCCGCATATATTTTGAAAGGTAAACCTGTTCCAGAGGGTTTACGGGCTCATTCGACTAGAGCGCAGGCTACATCATGGGCGGAATATGGTTTGGTTCCCGCAGTAGAAATTTGTAAGGCGGCTACTTGGTCTTCCTTGCATTCTTTTGTTAGACATTACCGCCTGGATGTGCAGGCGGAGAGGGATGCCTTCTTTGGCTCAACGGTGCTTCAGGCGGGGCTGGCGGGTCCCTCCCGTTGATTCTTTGCACTGCTCTGTTACATCCCCAAAGGTTCAGGACTAGCCTGGAGGGACGCTAAGGAAGGTGAAATTAGACTTACCTGCTAATTGTTGTTCCTTTAGGAACTCCAGGCTAGTCCTGTATCCCTCCCAAAGGTTTAAGTGGCCTAGCGCCTGAAGCAGCGAATGTGTGACAGGTAAGAGTGTCGGGTGAAGTTTCCGCGCTGGGTCTATGAAGGGAGGAATTCTTTCTTTTTTCTGTCAGGAAATGGGGATCTCAGCATATTACCTGATAAGGGGTGGGGGACACGGAGTTTTCTTTCGTGTTCGCCCAATTTAGTTATCTTAACAGTTGCATGACAGTTTAATTGTTAATGCTTATACTACTTAATTGTTGCTCTGGTGAGTTTGCTTTGTCAATAGGTTACTGATGGCAGGAGGCGGATCTGGGGTACTTATACCGGGTGACATCACAAAAGTGACGTTTCTCAGTCTCCAAGTTGCTGGAGGAGGAGCAAGAACCCCAAAGGTTCAGGACTAGCCTGGAGTTCCTAAAGGAACAACAATTAGCAGGTAAGTCTAATTTCACCTTCCTGATCGTGTAGCCAGTCTAGTCCCGGACCTATGGGTTGCCCATTTCATACAGCAGCTTGGAGACTGAGAAAAACTCCTCCTTTTATGATGTCACTGGTATATCCATCCGGGAGCCTCCTCCTGAAGCCAGTTACCTCAGTCTCCAAGCAGCTGGATGGTTGGTGAGCCCTGAGGCCCGGGATCACCGGAGAAACAATTAGGACCTTAGGAAAGATCTTTAAGGGCTGTTAGGCTAAGTTTACCTCGGCAATAAACCTGCTACTGATTTGGGGAGGACTATACCTTTAAGCCTGTAGTAGGTTGTCCTCACACTTTACCTCTCCTTTTCCCTCCCTAGCTCTGCCTGCCGTTCTGGATTTCTTTGCAGAGAGCTCAGCAACAACAGGGGGGGGGGGGGGGGACCAGCACCGGTTCGCTGTTGTCGAACAGGCTGAACCGGGGCTGAGCAAATCGTCGCCAGCGGCCTTTGCAGAGGTTTGCTTGTCGGCACGTCCGGTCCCTGTGTCTCAGGAGAAGACGCATTCCGGCGGATTTTAAAGGGGGAGCCGTCCAGAGAACCGGGCTGCAGGAAGGCCCTGGTTCAGCAAGCCCTAGAGTCCCTTCGGGGATTTGCTTCGCAGTGCAGAAAAGGTAAGCGGGGGGGCGTTTTTTGGCGCCAAACAGGCCCGAGCCTCCACCGCGTGGTGAAGGCGTGCTTTTGGCTGCGTCGGAGGTACGTTTGCCTGCTGGGGCCTTAGTTGGAGCACGAAATCCCCTCTCCACCCTCGGAATGCTGGGGGTTTAGGTTTTTTTAGTTTTTTTTATTTTCTTTACTTTCTTTTAGTTTCTTTTTGCTACTTGGGGTTTCCTCAGCGCTGGGAAATTATTTGGAGGAGAGAGTTTCAGGGGGCAGACGTTCGATTTCGGCCGTTTGCCAGACCTTGGGGGTATTGGGTGCAATCCGCTGGGCTCCAGGGGTTAGTCATGCCCTCTAAACCTCTTTGCTTTGTCTGTGGGGCCAAGAAGAGCACAGAATTGGGCCTTTGCAAGTCCTGTGTCAGGGAAGCTGCGGTGCTTCAGCCCCAGGGGGATAAGATAGAGGTCCCGGGGTCCGAGACTGGAACTGGAGCTGGACCTTCGGCCGAGCACTCCCAGGATTTGTCTCCGCTGCCAGGGCCCTCTTCTGTCCCGGACAACATTCCCCTCCAGAGTTCTCTACCGGTGAGTTTAGCTGCCATTTTTTCAAAGGAGTTTGTGAGTCTGCTACACCAAGCGGTGGGGTGGGACTCCCACCTAGGTAAGACGGCATCCCCTCCTTCGCTAAAGAGATTGGCGGCGTCTTTAACGGGGGAGGAGGCTTCTGGAGAAATCAAGAGATCCCGGCTTGAGGGGGAGCTCAGCGAACACTCAGTTGTCTCAGAAGGACCTCTGTCAGGTGAGGAAGGCTTGCCGTTGGACGACGAGTTAGAAGAAGGAGAGCTGTCGGAAAGGGAAGACCAGGCTAGGGTAGTCTGGGTCTTCCGGAGAGAGGAACTGCCGGCGCTTATTGAGGAGACCCTCAAGGCCCTAAACATACAGGTGCCTGGCGCAGCAATGGACAAGGCCCTGGAAGATCCCCTATTACAGGTGTTCTGGAAGAGTCAAAGAGTGTTTCCGGTACACATGGTGTTTCATGAAATGATTCAAGAAGAGTGGACGGTACCGGAGGCTCCGCTAAAAGGGGCCAGAATCATGAGTTGCCTGTATCCTCTAGGGGACCAGGATAAAGAGCTATTTGTGTCGCCTAAAGTGGACGCAGCCGTTTCGTCGGTGACCAAAAAGACAACCATTCCCGTAGAGGGCAGTGCGGCCCTTAAGGATGGTCAAGACAGGAAGTTGGATGTTTTGTTAAGACAGGTTTTTGATGTGAACGCTCTTTCACTCCGGGCAGCTATCTGTGGAGCTTGAGTGGCCAGAGCCTGTCTTCGTTGGGTGCAGCGGGTGCCAGGCACAGTGTCTGACATGTCAGAGCAAGCTTCCCGGTTAGAGTCGGGTGCAGCCTATTTGGCGGATATACACTATGATCTCATGCGGGGCCTGTTGAAGAGCATGGCGTCGGCGGTAGCGGCAAGGCGGTACCTCTGGTTGCGGAACTGGGTGGCGGATGCCTCCTCTAAAGCTAGGCTCAGTAAACTTCCCTTTGAGGGGCACCTCTTATTTGGGGAAGAGTTAGAGAAGTTAGTTAAGGAGTTAGGGGAATCCAAAGGCGGTAGATTGCTGGAGGACAAGCCCAGGCCAGCGCGCTCTACCCCGGCGGGCAGGGGCCAGCTCTGGGAATTTTGTCGCTATCGGTACCAAAGATTCTCCTCGGGCCAGAGAGGTCGTTTCCCCAATAGAAATCAGGGGTTTCGCGGGTTTCGGGGGGCAGGAAGAGGTTTTGGTCCTTCCTCCTCCTCGTCCCTTCCCACCAGAAAATCACAATGAGATCAGGGGGACCCAGGCACCCCTACCTCCCGTGGGGGGGCGGTTGCAGAGTTTTTATTCTGCCTGGGTCCAAATCACCTCAGATCAGTGGGTTCTAGAAGTCATCAGAGAGGGTTATGCGCTCGAGCTTCTTCGCCCGATTCGAGACGCCTTCGTACTGTCCCCCGGCAGGTCTACTTCCAAACTTCAGGCTCTGCGGGAGACAGTGTGGATGCTCTTGGCTCTCAAGGCAATTGTACCAGTTCCGACAGACCAGTGCGGTTCAGGTCGATACTCCATTTACTTTGTGGTACCGAAAAAGACCGGAGGTTTTCGTCCAATCCTGGATCTCAAAGGAGTGAATCGATGCCTGCGGGTGTCTCACTTTCATATGGAAACCCTTCGGTCAGTGATTGTAGCGGTACAAAAAGGGGAATTCCTTACGTCCCTCGATTTGTCAAAAGCGTATCTGCACATTCCCATTCGAGCGGACCACCACAGGTTCCTCAGATTCGCAGTTCCTTTTGGGCACTTCCAGTTTCGTACCCTGCCCTTCAGCCTAGTGACTGCACCGTGGGTCTTTACCAAGGTCATGGTAGTGGTAGCAGCCGTGTTGCGCAAGGAAGGGATTCTCGTTCACCCTTATCTGGATGATTGGCTGATTCGGGCAAAGTCGAGCACAGAGAGCATGAGAGCGACGTCCAGAGTGGTGGCCCTCTTGGAAAGCCTCGGTTGGGTAGTCAACCTAGCCAAAAGCTGGATGGTACCTTCTCAGACTTTGGAATACCTGGGAGTGCGGTTCGATACTGTCCGTGGAAGGGTGTATCTAACGGAACAACGAGCTCGGGTGTTGCAAGATCTCCTTCAAAGATTTTTACTCTACAAGACGCCGTCGGCCTGGCACTACCTCCAACTTTTGGGCACCATGGCGGCTACCATAGAGACGGTACCCTGGGCAAGAGCGCACATGAGGCCTTTGCAAAGAGCGCTGCTATGGCGTTGGTCACATCAGCACAATCCCCTGTCACGGAAGTTGCCCTGCCCGGCGGAGACGCGTCAGGCTCTGCGATGGTGGTTGCGGCCCACTTCCCTATGATCCGGGAAGGGGTTAGACACATTGGAATGGGTGCCCCTGACGACGGACGCCAGCCTGGCGGGCTGGGGGGGCACATTGTCAGGGGAGGTTTGCTCAAGGCGTGTGGTCTCCTCAGGAACAGGCATGGTCAATCAACTGTCTGGAGCTACGAGCAGTGACCCTAGCCCTGCAGGAATTTCGCCCCTTCCTCAAGGGGAGGGCAGTGCGAGTCTTTTCCGACAATGCGACGACAGTGTCCTATGTCAACAAGCAAGGGGGGACAAGCAGCGTCGTGCTGGAGTCCGAGGCTGAAGCGCTGTGCGATTGGGCCGAAGAGAATCTTCTCGAGCTGTCGGCAGCTCATGTAGCAGGGGTGGACAACGTGGAAGCAGATTTTCTCAGCAGGGTGCGAGTAGATCCGGGGGAATGGATCCTGCACCCGGAAGTGTTCGAGATGCTCGAGCGCCGCTGGGGCACGCCAGTCATGGACCTCATGGCAACGTTCCGGTCGGCGAAGGTCAGCCGTTTTTACAGCAGGCGCAAAGAACGAATGTCAGAGGGCTTGGATGCCCTGATACAAAGCTGGCCAGTGGGGCAGCTACTGTATGTCTTTCCTCCGTGGGCGTTGATTGGCAGAGTGGTCCAAAGAATACAGCAATACGAGAGGCATGTGATCCTGATAGCGCCGGACTGGCCATGACGTCCCTGGTACGGCGATCTCATGAGGCTGTTAGTGGCGAAGCCCTGGCGTCTCCCTCCTCGAGCAGATCTGCTGTCTCAGGGTCCGCTTCTCATGCCCCATGTGGATCGATTCTCGCTTACGGCCTGGCTATTGAAAGGGCTCGGTTGAGGTCCCGGGGGTATTCCGGGTCGGTAATTGCCACTTTGCTGAAGGCTCGCAGGAAGTCTACTTTGCTGGCCTACGTTCGCGTTTGGAGAGTTTTCGAAGCCTGGTGAGCAGCCCACAGGTGTGATCCATTAAAATCCTCCATCCCGCAGACGCTTCAGTTCCTACAGGATGGCTTCGACAAGGGTTTAGCCGCCGGTTCCCTTCAGGTACAAGTCGCGGCCCTGGCGTGTTACAGAGGCAAAATCGGGGGCAGACGCTCGGGAGCCAAGCGGATGTCAAGTGTTTCTTGCGAGCGGTGTCGCTCCTCCGTCCGCCCATAAGGCAGATTTTCCCTAAATGGCATCTGCCGTTCATGTTAGAAGCGTTAGAGCGCGAGCCGTTTGAACCACTCTCCAGGGCGTCGATTAAAGACCTCACTTTGAAGGTGGTCTTTCTGGTAGCCATCTGTTCAGCGAGGAGAGTTTCGGAACTGCAGACCCTTTGCTGCAGGGAACCCTACCTGGTTTTTGGGGCATCGAAAGTGGTCTTGAGGCCGGTCCTGGCTTTTCTCCCGAAGGTCGTGTCGGCGTTTCATCTAAACCAGGAGATTTCTTTACCTGTCTTCAGAGAGGCTTCGAGTACTCCGACTTCTAGAAAGCTACATCTACTGGACGCCCGTAGGGCGTTGAAGTATCTTCGGCGGACGGTCGATTTCCGTAAGTCTGACAGGCTTTTTGTGCTTTTTGCGGGGCCACGTAAGGGCAAAGCGGCGTCGAAGGCCTCCATTTCACGGTGGATTAGGGAAGCCATTGCGTCAGCGTATGTCTTGAAGGGCAAACCGGTTCTGAAGGGCCTGACGGCCCACTCCACCAGGTCACAGGCCTCCTCTTGGGCTGAGGTTCGTCTGGTGTCCCCAGTGGAAATCTGTAAGGCGGCGACGTGGTCGTCATTGAATTCTTTCGCTAAGCACTACTGCTTAAATGTGTTCTCTGAGGAGGATTCCTCCTTCGGTGCTGCAGTACTCCAAGCTGGCCTACCGGGTCCCTCCCGTGGTTAACTTCTGTTACTGCTCTGGTACTTCCCAGAGGTCCGAGACTAAACTGGCTACACGACCAGGAAGATGAAATTAGACTTACCTGCTAATTGTAGTTCCTGGAGTGGAGACAGTCTAGTCCCGTGTCCCTACCCAAGCCATTGCTACAGCACATAGAAGTATGGAGTTGACAGGTAGGTGCTGTCTCCCTTATTGGGGGTTGAGAATCTAAGGGATGTCTTGTTCGCTCAGAGGATAGTGTTTACATTGGGGGGTTCTTCTTTTCTCAAAGTGGGAAAGGACTGGCCTCTGCTTGCTTAAGGTTTAAGTTATACTGCAGGTTATTTGCTCCCCAGTTTACTTGTTTGGGTTTTCAGAGTTAACTTTATTATATATTCTTACTTGTTGCTCCGGTGAGTCTGCTTTGTCAATAGGAAACTGGCTTCAGGAGGAGGCTCCCGGCTGGATATGCCAGTGACATCATAAAAGGAGGAGTTTTTCTCAGTCTCCAAGCTGCTGTATGAGATGGGCAACCCAGAGGTCCGGGACTAGACTGTCTCCACTCCAGGAACTACAATTAGCAGGTAAGTCTAATTTCGTCTTTCAACGCAGTGGAAAATTGGCTCCAAAATCAGAATCTCCGGATACGGCACAAGAAGACGGAAGTGCTATTCATTACCAGAAACCCTAACTTCTGTTCACCAACCTACCTAAAAGTCGGGGATGTAGAACTGCAAACCAAGTCCATAATCCGTTACCTGGGCGTAACACTGGACCAAAAACTGGACATGAAGACACACATTGGCAACATGGTAAAATCAACATACCATAAAATCAGGACACTCAGACATCTACGCCCCCTACTACAACCTGATGATTTCAGAACGATCTTTCAGGCGCTAACTATTCCACATCTCGACTGCGCCAGCGCGATACTGCAAGGGTTACCACAATCAACCCTAAGTCCACTCCAACTTGCCATGAACTCTGCAGCCAGAGTTCTAAATGGGGCCTCAAGGCAAGAACATATAACACCTATCCTCAAAAGTCTCCACTGGCTCCCAGTCCACTGTAGGATCGCCTTCAAGATCCTGCTAACTTTCAAGGCCATCAACGGGCTCTCCCCCTCATCACTTGCGAGCATCACCTTCATGACTCCCCCCACCAGGACCAGACGACTTACAACATTAAACACTATGGTAATCCCCAAAACAATAACCCAGTGTACACAGTCAACTGCAAACAGGGCTTTCAGTCTTTGTGCACCTAGATGCTGGAATGCCCTGCCACCCAACATACGAGCAATCACAGAGATAACGAAATTCAGGAAGGCACTGAAGCACCACCTCTTCATCAAGTGCTACCCGGAAGTAGGCATGCCAAAGTGCCCCGCACACAATCACAGATCCATGACTACCCAGTAACCATACTGCAATGTATATATATTTTCTGGTATTTTTTTTGTAAAATAGTTAACATGTTATCCAAGTTGAGCTCCCTGTTCTCTGTAATTACGGTGTAACCCCCACCGTAAAATCTCATTGATGTTCCATGTAAACCGCACTGATATTGAATAGCGCGGTATATAAGAGTATTAAATAAACAGAACTCACTCAGATGAAAGGAAGGTGAGTAGTGGCATGCCTCAGGGATCGGTCCTGGGACCAGTACTGTTCAATGTATTTGTGAGTGATATTGCTGAAGGACTGAATGGAAAAATCTGTCTTTTTGCAGATGACATGAAAATTGTAAGAGAGTGGACTCCCCTAAGGGAGTGGATAACATAAGGAAAGATCTACAAAAGCTGGAAGAATGGACTAATGCTTGGCAATTGAGATTTAATGGGAAGAAGTGCAATGTCATGCACTTGGGAAGTTGAAATCCAAGGGAATTGTATGCCATAGGGGGCAAGAGATTTGTGTGCACAAATCAGGAGAAGGACCTCAGAGTGATCGTTTCTGAGAATCTCAAGTGTGACAAGGCAGTAGCCAAAGCCAGAATGACCCTGGGTTGCATGCATAGAGGAATTGCCATCAGAAAGGAGGAGGTATTAATGCCACTGTACAAGTTGCTGGTGATGCCTCACTTGGAGTATTGTGCTCAGTTTTGGAAACCATATCTCAAAAAGGATATAAAAAGAAACGGTTCAGAAGTTGACCAAAATTATTCGGAGCTTGTGCCAGAAGACTTATGAGAAGAGACTCAAAGATCATCATACAAGACCTTATGAATGACTCAAAACCAGACTTCATATGCTTAACTGAAACATGGCTCTATAACACAGACACTGTACTCCTTAACCAAATGAAAGTACCAGGATACAGCATATACCAGTGCTCAAGATACAACAAAAAGAAAGGAGGAGTAATCATTATTTGCAAAACCTCACTAGGAGCCCAACAAATCTCCTCGTTAAGCACCAATAGTTTAGCTATGCTAACGATCACTACAAGAAGACTTGCAATCAAACTCATATATAGACCCCCTTCATCTGAAACCAGTGCACTGGACAACATAATTGAAAATGCATGCTCTGCATCATCACCAGGCAAAGAACATATATTAGGTGACCAACCTATCTTCATTACACAATGCACAGAGCACTTCCTTCCTCTAGGCAATGGAAGATATTGGTGACAAACATGGATACAGCAACACACACAGAAGGGAATACCCTTGATCTCATTTTCTACCCTAAAATCTGATCCCAAGACAAAAACATATCTATTATAAATATTCAATCTGTACCACGGTCGGATCACTGCCTCATATATTTCAGTACTGAATCAGACCCCTATACAACCAATAATAACCATGAAATAATATCATATAATCGATACATAAAATTTGATAAAGATGAATTCATGAACAAAATAAGACCAGCTCTCTCAATCAACAGTGACAACCTGGAACAGAACTCTTAAGTGCAGCGTCAATAAATCATCAAAGCCACCAATCTAAAAAACATAGAAACTTGCAACCTTGGTATTCTTAAACCTTGAAATATATGAACAGAGACTTAAGGAAGGCTGAAGGGAAATGGAGTCACCAAATCTGACAGAGACAGGCTCAAATACATGAACATTTACTTATTTAACAGGTTTTATATACCGCTTTGTCATTTCAATCAAAGTGGTTTGCAATGTAACTTAAACTTTGTAATGTACATTAAACAGGGACATTGATAACTTGGATTTTTCTGAGGCAATCAAGGGTAAAGTGACTTACACAAGGCCACAAGGAGTGCTAGTGGAAATTGAACCCTGGTCTCTGTGGTCCCAAGCCAATGCTGTAACCATTAGGCTACTCCTCCACTCCATGTATTAAAAATCTACCATCAGAGCCTCTTAGACACAAAGAAAGAATACTACTCAAAACTTCTATGAAAATCTCTTAACCGGCTAAGGAAACTGTTCTTCATAATCCAAAACCTAACATATTGTGCCTATTGGAGCCAAATTGGAATTGCTGGACAATATGTCTAGAGTTTGTAATCTACGTTTGGTAAATTTTCCTAGGTTAATTATGATGTCTCCTAGAGATATGTTTAAAAGTTATTTGGTGGACATTTTGGGGATCCCCCCTGAGTCTCACCCCCCGTTAGTGAAGATGTATTATCTACCCTTGGGGAAAAAAGCTGTGGGTTTGGGGATGGTTGATGGGTTATCTAATGTAGATGTTTTGAATGTAACTGCATTGTTGGAGTCATCGCAGGAGGATCAAGTGGTACCTTCCACTTTGTTGATTACTTTAGCGTTGCTTTCAGACAAAGAATGGCTGATGAAATTATTTTTCAAAAAACGTAATGTTTTGTTTAAGGGGTTGCAGGTTCGTATGTTTCCAGACCTCGCTAGGGAGACCCAGCGGAGACGGAGGGATTTCCTTCTCCTGTGCCCTGGGGTACAGCAACTGGGAGGGCTCTTTTTCCTAAAGTTTCCCTGCAAGTGTCTGATTAAGTATCAATCAGATTCTTTTATTTTTTTTGAGCCCTCACAGTTGCTTGCCTTTATTAATGCCCGCCACAATCGGTTGATGGATGTACCTCCCCCCTCTCCACCCCGAGAATTAGGTTAGCTGTTTGTCACACCTCTACTTCTTGCTGAATTTGGTTGAATTGTTTAATTTCCTATCTATGGTATTCCCTCCTTTAACCATGGTGGGCTAGAGTGGGTTGGGTTGTTTGATTTGTTTTGCCTATGTATTGTATAAGATTATGTTTAAATTGTATTGCTTATACCCTTCTCAATTTCTGTTTCAAGATGTATTCTTGAATGTACATTGAAATTCAAAAATATAAAATAAAAAAAATAAAAAATAATCCAAAACCTAACAAAAAAGCCAAACCCAGAAAACCCTTCAATGAGTAATATGTGTTCAGCATTTCGCAAATCACTACTTGAAAAAATCCAAAATATAGACAACGTGCAACACAACTTCCTCTGACCCCAAACCAACCACCCCTACAACTTGGAACACATTTTCAATAGGAAGCAAAGAACAGATAGAACAATGCATAAAATTACTGAATACTACCACTTCAGTACTAGGCCCTTGTCCAGTCAGCTGGATTTAAACAACTAAATTAGAACTTATACCATACATCCAAAAAATCGTCAACCTCTCTCTATCCCAAGGTCATTTACCAAATGACTTAAAAAGAGCATCCTTACGACTAATCTTGAAACAAAACAAACCAAATAAACCTTTCCCCAACTCTTACAGACCAATATCAAGCCTACTCTTCCTATCCAAAATCACTGAAAAATCAGTAGAATTGCAACTCCAGGACTTCATCGATTCAAGCGCTCCACTTGACCCTCATCAATATGGATTTAGAGCACATCATGGAATTGAAACGCTACTAACATCCCTCCTAGACTTGATTATACAAGGAATCAACAACATAAAACACACATTAATCCTCTTCTTTCTAGATATATCTTCAGCCTTTGATTGTGTAAACCACAATATTCTAATTAACCGCCTTAAGCACCTTGGTGTAGGTGGTATTACTATACAGTGGTTTAAAGACTATCTGTCCAAACGCACTCAACAAGTGTGCTTCAATAACAGCCTCTCCAACCTATTCACCCAGCCACAAGGTGTCCCCCAGAGATCGACATTACCTGCATTACGTTTCAATATATATCTAAAACCTATCTGCAACATCATACAATCACACAATGTAGACTATAGAATGTATGTGGATGACATAATGTTATTCACATCCTTCGATACCACAAACCCCAACTATGCAAAGATCACAAACTGCTTCAATGATCTCGCTGAATGGCTCAACTCAGTTAACTTCTCAGTTAACTTGAAGAAAACGGAAGTATTCATTATTACTAGAAACAAAGCATTCAACCTTCCCCACCTATTACAAGTAAACAATGCTTCACTTGAAATAAAAAAAAGAAATAAAATACCTTGGGATCTACCTTGACCAATATCTTGATCTGACCAAACACATACAGATGACTACTCGTGCAATTTACAACAAAACTAAAATGATACAACATCTGAGACCTCTGCTCTCCCACACTGACTTCCGATCAGTAGCTCAGGCACTGATATGCCCACATTTCGACTACAGCAACAGCATACTCCATGGACTCCCCAAGAAACCTCTAAAGCCCTTACAACTTGCTCAAAATACGGTTGAACATACAATAATGTGAGCTGAAAGAACCCATGACATAACACCCATCCTGTTCCACCTCCACTGGCTCCCAATACTTCAGAGGATCAAATTCAAAGCACTATTGATCATTTTCAAAATAATAAAGGACATAACACCAACATACCTCAGCACACTGATAAACATGCAGCAACTCACAAGAACAAAAAGAGACAATTTGAAAAACGTACTATCCACTCCAAAGAATGTCAGAAAAGTAAATCAATCAACAACCAACAGAACATTCTCACTCTATGTCCCTGCCCTATGGAATAACCTACCTAACACTCTAAGAGACTTAATTCAGAAAACGTCTCAAAATTTTCATCTTTACAGACTACTATCAATGCGAGCAGCCACCATAGACCTCACATACATAACTGGTCAACAATCCAATAGCATTCCCCCATATTCTAACTGTTGCTATACACACTCTTCACTTACTCTACCATATCAACTCAGACCACTTATAATTTATATGTTATGTAAATAGTTATTACACTATCAATGTTACTGTTAATTGTAACTGTTCTCCGTAATTGTTCCCTGTAAACTGCCTCGTGCAGTAGTTTGAATGTTCTCTGTAAACCGCTCTGATTACCTAAATAAAGTGGAATATAAAAATAAATAAGTAAATAAGTGCAGTCGTTCCACTGCTGCTCACTACCTTTCCTCTCTTATCTCTCCCTACACCCGTCTTCGGGAACTCTACTCTTCTAGCAGATTGCTTCTATCTGTGCCCTTCAATTCTACTGCCAACTCTAGACTTTGATTCTTTCACTTTGCTGTTCCTTATGCCTGGAACAAACTACCCGTGTGTATAAGGCAAGCTTCTTCTCTGGTCCTTTACAAATCCAGGTTGAAAACTTACCTCTGTGCTTCCTTACCACTCTCCTAGATATATCCTTGTCCTCAGCTGACTAGACATGACTAGATTGTAAGCTCTGATGAGCAGGAACTGTCTCTTACATTTGTCTGTACAGCACTGCGTATGCCTCGTAGCACTATACAAATTATCAGTTGTAGTAGTAGTAATAGTAGTAGGGTTCTCAAGAGCAGAGATGTCTCTATCCACACAAAAATTGAACTTGCCCAAGTCATGGCATTTTCAATAACATTTTATGGATGTGAAAGTTGGACAGTGAAAAAGATAGACAGGAAGAAAATAGATGCCTTTGAATTATGGTGCTGGCAAAAAATGCTGTGTATACCATGGACTGCCCAAAGAGCAAACCTGTCAGTACTAGAGGAGATCAAACCAAAGCATTCTTTAGAAGCTCAGATGACAAAGACTTCAACTTTTGTACTTTGGACACATGCGAAAAGAGGGTCATGCTTGGCAAGGTTGAGGGTCAGTGCAAAAGAGGAAGGCCAGCAATGAGATGAATCGATACAATAACAGCAACTATGGAAGCCACTCTATCAACCATGAACTGCCAGACTGAAGACTGAATACAGTTTAGGACAGCTATCTAGAGGGTGGCCATGAGTCGACATTGACTCAACAGCACTTTACAACATTTTGATCCAAGTCAGGTTAATTTTTGAGCAGATCACATAAAAACATAGAAGCATGACAGCAGAATAAGACCACATGGCCTATCCAGTCTGCCCTTCCACACCAACTATTATAGTCCCTTTTTTACTTTAGAGATCTTCTGTATTGGTACCATGTTTTCTTGAATTCAGATACTGTCTTGTTTTCTACTACCTCCACTGGGATACTGTTACACACATCTACCACTCTTTCTGTAAAGAAATATTTCCCCATATACTCTTGAGTCTATCCCCTTTCACCTTCATCCTATGCCTACTTGTTGCAGAGCTTTCTTTCAATTGAAAGATACTCTCTTCTTGTGCATTTATGCCACAGAGATATTTAAATGTTTCTATCATATCTCCTCTCTCTCGCCTTTCCTCCAAAGTATGCATATTGAGATCTTTAAGTCTGTCCCCATATGCCTTATGACAAAGTCCATTGACCATTTTGGTAGCTATCCTCTGCACCTACTCCATTCTGCTTTTGTCCTTTTAAAGGTGTGGTCTCCAGAGTTAGCCTTGTTTGCTGTTCAAGGTGAAATTTTGAGTTTTAGAGATAAGGGGACTCGGGTTTTATTAATTATGTTAAAACTCACAATAGCTTTTGATTTGGTGGACTGGTATTTTTTAATTAAGCACTGTAATTTGCTAGGTATGAACGCTGTAGCCTTGAAATGGTTAAAATCTTTCTTGATGGGGAGATCATCTGTGGTTCTGGGGATCAGGAAAGTTCTTTACCTGTTTTCTTTCATTGGGATCATCAAGGGTCTTGTTTATCTCTTTTAGTATTTAATATGTATTTGCAGCCATTATGAGCTTTATGCTGTTTCTTGTATCTTCTTTGCTTTATCTATATGGATGATATACAGTTATCCTTCTACTGTCAGATGTTAGAGATGGAGATAAAAAGCATTTTAGATTATGAACTACAAAGGATTGCTGATTGGCAGAAGGTAGTGGTAAATGGAACTCAATCAGAAGAAAGGAAGGTGCATAGTGGCGTGCCTCACGGATCGGTCCTGGGACCGATACCGTTCAATGTATTTGTGAGTGACATTATGAAAGGACTGAATAGAAAAGTCTGCCTTTTTGCAGATGACACAAAAATTAGCAACAGAGTGGACACTTCTGAAGGAGTGGGCAACATGAGAAAAGATCTAAAAACACTGCAAGAATGGTCTAATGCTTGGCAATTAAGATTTAATATGAAGAAGTGCAGGGTCATGCACTTGGGATGCAGAAATCCAAAGGAAATGTATGCAGTAGGGGGTGTGTATAGGTTGTTATTTATGGACCAGGAGAGGCACCTTGGAGTGCTAGTGTGTGAGGATCTCAAGGTGGCAAAACAAAGCAGTAGCTAAAGCCAGAAGGATGCTGGGCTGCATACATAGAGGAATTATCAGCAGAAAGGAGGAGGAAGTAATGCCCCTGTATAAGGTGTTGGTGAAGCCTCACTTGGAGTATTATGTTCAATTTTGGAGACCATATCTCACAAAGGACATAAAAAGACTTAAAACAGTTCAGAGGAAGGCAACCAAAATGATTTGGAGTATGCGCCAGAAGAATATGAGAAGTGACTCGAAGACCTAAATACATATACCCTAGAGGAGAGGAGGGACAGGGAGATATGATACAGACTTTTAAATACTTTAGGATATCAATGAGCAAACAAACATTTTTCAAAGAAGGGGAACCTGTAAGACTAGAGGGCATACAATGAAGCTGCAAGGCGGTAAACTTAAAAGCAACATCAGGAAATACCTTTTCACTGAAAGGGTGGTGGATGCATGGAAGACCCTCCTGATGAAGGTGGTGGGGGCCAATACAGTGCTGGAATTCAAAATGGCAAGGGATGTTGTTGTTGTTAAGTGCCGTCGAGTCGGAGTCGACTCATGGCGACCCTCTGGATAGCTATCCTAAATTGTGTTCGGTCTTCAGTCAGGCGGCTCATTGTTGACAGACTGGTACCTGTAGCTGCTGTTATTGTATTGATCCATCTCATTGCTGGCCTTCCTCTTTTGCGTTGACCTTTTATCTTGCCAAGCATAATGTCTTTTTCTAATGATCTCTCTCTTCGCATGATGTGTCCAAAGTATGAAAGTCGAAGTCTTGTCATCTGAGCTTCTAAAGAAAGCTTAGGTTTGATCTCCTCTAGTACCGACTGGTTTGTTCTTTGGGCAGTCCATGGTATACACAGTATTCGCCGCCAGCACCATATTTCAAAGGCATCAATTTTCTTCCTGTCTGTCTTTTTCACTGTCCAGCTTTCACATCCATATGATGTTATTGAAAATACCATGGCCTGAACAAGTCGAATCTTTGTATGGAGAGAGACATCTCTGCTCTTGAGAATCTTATCTAGGTCTTTCATAGCCATTCTGCCAAGAGCTATGCGTCGTCTGATTTCTTGACTGCTTGTTGCTTCTTTATTGATAGTTGATCCAAGTAGGTTAAAGTTGTTCACAATTTCAATTTCTTCTCCTTCAACGATGAACCTGTTGATTATGTCAGTTGTCATGATCTTTGTCTTCTTTACATTAAGGTGCAGGCCCATTTTGAGACTATGTTCTTTGATTGTGAAAAGCAAATGTTTCAGATCATCTTCACTTTCAGCCAGTAATGTAGTATCATCAGCATAGCGAAGGTTGTTGATGAGTCTTCCACCAATCTTCACAACTCTGTTGTCTTCATACAATCCTGCTTCTCTGATGATTTGTTCTGCATATAAATTAAACAGGTAGGGGGAAAGTATGCAGCCTTGTCTTACACCTTTGCTTATTTTAAACCATTCTGTTTCTCCTTGTTACGTTCGAACTGTTGCTTCTTGATCAATGTACAGATTGCGCAAGAGAACGATCAGGTGTTCTGGTATACCCATGCTTCTTAATGTAGCCCAGAGTTTCTCATGGTTTACACAGTCAAAAGCCTTGCTATAGTCGATAAAGCACAAATAGATATCCTTTTGGTATTCTTTAGTCTTTTCAAGGATCCATCTCACATCCGCAATGATGTCTCTCGTTCCTCGCCCTTTCCTGAACCCTGCTTGCGCTTCAGGTAGTTCTTGTTCCAGGTATGGTTATAGTCTCTTTTGAATAATCTTCAGTAGAATCTTGCTGGCATGTGGGATCAGAGAGATTGTGCGATAATTTCCACAGTCAGTTGGATCACCTTTCTTTAGTATTGGTATAAACACAGATCTTTTCCAGTCAGTTGGCCATGATGTTGTCTTCCATATTTCTTGGCAGAGCCTTGTAAGTATGGTAACAGCTGCATCAGATTGCTGCAATACTTCTATGGGAATGTTATCAATGCCTGGTGCTTTGTTCTTTGATAAGGCTTTCAATGCTGCTTCAACTTCTTCTTTCATCACCAATGGTTCCCGATTATAAGTGACATCTAACAGGGCCTTCAGATTCTATGCCCCTAAGTACTGGAACGCTCTACCCCCAGAGATTCATGCTATCACTGATCTATCCCTTTTCAGAAAGGCACTCAAATCCCACCTCTTCCCCCAATATTACTTGACCAACTAACCAATCTTAATCACTACCCAAACTAAGAACAAATCCTGTTATGTATACTTGTAAATACTCTTGTAAATAGTTGCAGTAATGACGTCCCATGTTTTATCCAAGTTCTCTGACCTTGTTCTCTGTAAAACCTAACAGTTTGTTGTTATGGTATGTTGTTATATTGTGAACCGCGCTGATTCTGAATAGAGCGGTATATAAGAGCCTGTAATAAATAAATAAATAAGGTACAGGTTGAAACGGCTGTTGGTCCACTTGATCTTTATCATATAAAAACTCTGTATATTCCTTCCACCTTTTCTTGATCTTCTCAGCATCATTCAACATAGAACCTTGAGCATCTTGTAACATTCCAATTCGAGGCTGGAACTTTTTCTTTAACTCTCGTAGCTTTAGGAAAGCCGATCTTGTTCTTCCTCTAATAGTTTTCTTCTTCTATTTCCTTGCAAGTGTCATTGTAGTACTTTTGCTTGTCCTGTCTTGCTGCACGTTGGAAATCTCTATTGAGTTCTGCGATTGTCTTTCTTTCTCCTCTGGCTTTAGCTTCTCTGCGTTTCTGGGCAATTTTCAGAGTTTCTTCCGTCATCCATTTTGGCCGTTTTTGCTTTTTCACCTTTTGTAGAGACTTCTCGCTTTCTTCCAACACAACCTTCTTGATGTCATTCCATAACTCTTCCGGAGCTCTGTCATTTGTATCTAAAGCAGCAAATTGATTTTGCAGGCAGTCTTTAAATTCCAGTGGTATATTCTCACGGTCATATTTTGCTGCATTCATGAGTGGTTTGCTCTTTTTCAAGTTTAGCTTGAGTTTGCATACTAGTAGTTGATGATCTGTAACACAGTCAGCTCCAGGATTTGTCTTTGTTGATGTTACAGAGCTTTTCCATCATTGACTTCCACAGATGTAGTCAATTTGATTTTTATACAATCCATTGGGTGAAGTCCATGTGTACAGTCGCCGCTTGTGTTGCTGGTGTTTGAGATGAATAGATCATTGGTCTTGCAGAATTCTATCAGTCTTTCTCCAGCTTCATTTCTGTTGCCAAGTCCATATTTTCCAACTACTTTGCCTTCTTCTTTGTTGCCAAACTTTGCGTTCCAGTCACCCATGACTATCAGGATATCCTGTTTGCATGTTCTGTCAATTTCAGCTTGTACTTGTTCATAGAACTCTTCAATTTCATTCTCTTCTGCAGCTGTTGTTGGGGCATATACTTGAATTATAGTTGTGTTGATAGGCAATCTTCGTAGACGAACAGAGATTAAGCGTTCGCTGACTGCATTGTATTTCATTACAGTTCTTGCAAGTTTCTTCTTTATTATAAATGCAACACCATTTCTTCTTTGTCTTTCATTTCCAGCATAGTAGACCATGTGATCATCTGATGCAAAGTGCCCGATGCCAGTCCATTTCAGTTCGCTGACACCCAACAGATCAAGTTGTACACAGGGGCGGCCCAAGGGGGGTGAGGGGCCATGTGCGGAGACTCGGTGCGGGGCCTCATTTGCATAAATATTTGCATAATGTTACCATATACTAACTTTTAGTAAACATGCCTCTTAATGAGTGTATGGATAAAGAAAGACTAAAAGACTTCTACATTACTATAATCCAGTGCCAACTGCCAGACACATTAGGAACTACTACAAACCCATAGAACCCATAGCAAACCCGCCGTATCCTGACAGCACTACCAGGATTCACAAAGCACCATACCCTAACTATCAAAAGGAAACGCTGCAAATATTAAACCAATACATTTCAGAGAACAACAATACATGACCTACTGGGGAAAGAGAACAAGTGGCAATGTCAAATAGGAATTACATAAACAGAATACCTCAGCTCAGTTACACATGCAGAACATAGACCATCACCAAACAAGGAATCACAATTTAGAAACAGGAAGACAATAATTAAACTGGGAATCCCAAAAGCCAAACTTGGAATATACAACACTGTAGAAATAAAATTATACATTAATGTGCTCTTGTACTAAACAAAGCGCAGACGTTAATGATGCACATTTCCCAGAGCTGACATATTCCAATTAATAAATTCAAAATAAAGAGATATTTTTCTACCTTTTGTGCATTTTTTTTCAGCTGCAATTGCTCCAGCCACTTTCTTCTGGTTTCTTCGTGTCTTCCGCTAACTCTTCATCGTCTGCTGTCCATTTGTCTTTTCTTCTCTCTTCTAGTTTTTTTCCATTCTCTCTCTACATCTGCTTTAACATACTAATCTTTCTCCTTTTGCTCTTTCCTCATTCCTATTTCATCCACTCAAATTTTACCCCTCCATCCGCAATCCCCACTTACTCTCCCAATATCCGGACAATTGTAGATTTGTCTTCCCTCCCACACAAAATATTTTTTCCCTCTCCATTTCCCTCTCCCAGCTCCATCCCATTCTAATCCTCCCCCAACATCAGCTCCATTCTAGTTCCATTCCCACCCAGCATCCGCTCCCTTCTATTCCCCGCATCAGCCCATTTCCAGTCCTAGCCCCCAATAAGCCCATTTCCAGTCCTATCCTAGCCCCACCATCAGCCTATTTCCAGTCCTAGCTCCCCCATCTATTTGCAGTCCCATCCGAGTCCCTCCATCAGCTCATTTCCAATCCCAGCCCCCCATGAGTCCATTTCTAGTCCTTTCCTAGCCCCACCATCAGCCCATGTCAAATCCTAGCTCCCCTCCACTCAGCCCATTTCCAATCCAAGCCCCCCATGAGCCTACTTCCAGTTCTAGCCCCTTCATGAGTCCATTTCAATCCAAACCCCCACCACAGCCCATTTCCAATCTTAGCACCCCCAACAGCCAATTTCCAGTCCTATTCTAGCCCCTCCATCAGCCCAGTTCCTGTCCTAGCCCCCCCACTCACCCATTTCCAGTCCTAGCTCCCTCCCCCTCACAACCCATTTCCATTCCAAGCCCCCGTCCCCATCAGCTATTTGCAGTTCAAGCCCTCCTTCCCCGCAGCTCATTTCCAGTCCTAGCCTCCTCATAGCCCATTACTAGTCCTAACCCCCCATCAGCCCATTACGTCCTAACCCCCCATCACCCTATTTCCAGTCCTAGCCCCCCCATCAGCCTATTTCCAGTCTTAGCCCCCCCATAGCCAATTATCAGTCCTAACCCCCCCATCAGCCCATTTCCAGTCTTAGCCCCCCCATAGCCCATTACCAGTCCTAACCCCCCCATCAGCCCATTTCCAGTCTTAGCCCCCCCCCATAACCCATTACCAGTCCTAAACCTCCCCATCAGCCCATTTCCAGTCTTAGCCCCCCCCCATAGCCCCTTACCAGTCCTAACCCCCCACCACCAGCCCACTTCCAGCCTTAGCACCCCCCATGGCCCATTACTAGTCCTAACCCTCGAGGCCCCATCAGCCCACTTCCAGTCTTAGCCTCCCCCCCATAGCCCATTACCAGTCCTAAACCCCCTTCCCCCCTATCATCCCAAATAGCCCATAGCCCATTACCAGTCCTAACCCCCCCATCAGCCCATTTCCAGTTTTAGCCCCCTCCCCATAGCCCATTACCAGTCCTAACCCCCCCCATCAACCCACTTCCAGTCTTAGCCCCCACATGGCCCATTACCAGTCCTAACCCCACCCCCCCCCCATCAGCCCACTTCCAGTCTTAGCCTCCCCCCCATAGCCCATTACCAGTCCTAATCCCCCTTCCCCCCTATCATCCCAAATTAAAAAAAAAAAACCAAACAAACCGTCTGCTTCGGCCGCGGCAGCATCAAGAGTTCTGCCGCGGGGCCCCCCTGCCCGGCAGAGCCTCCCTGCATCATCAGTTAGCTTCGAATCCCAAAACGCGGGCTTCTTTCAGAGCCGCGAGAGTTTCCCTTTCTCGCGGCTCTGTTAATCCCGCCGAGGGTGATGGGAAATCCCATCAGCCCCGGCGGGATTAACAGAGCCGCGAGAGAGAAAACTCTCGCGGCTCTGAAAGAAGCCCGTGTTTTGGGACTTGAAGGTAGCTGATGATGCAGGGAGGCTCTGCCGGGCAGGGGGGGCCCTGCGGCAGAACTCTTGATGCTGCCGCGGCAGAACTCTTGATGCTGCCGCGGCAGAAGCAGCCGGTTTGTTGTTTTTTTTTTAAATTTGGGATGATGAAGAATGTTTTTTGCGCGGGGGCCCCCTGAAACGCGGGGCCCTGTGCAAAAAACATTCTTGCTCAATGGACGGGCCGGCCCTGGTTGTACACGTTCCATTTCATTCTTGACCACCTCCAACTTCCCTTGGTTCATGCTTCGTACATTCCATGTTCCAATGTGTAAGACATCTTTACAGCTTCTGACTCTCATTTCTTGCACAGCTACATCAGCAGTCAGACTTCCCGAGGGCTTTGATCCAACCACATCATAAATGCTGGCTTTACTCTGAAATGTCTTCAGCTCTTCCCCAGTAGCCAGTTGAGTGCCTTCCGACCTGGGGGTCTCATCTTCCAGCACCATAGCACAATTTGTTTTCTTGTAACTATCCATTGGGTTTTCATGGCAAGATACAGAAGTAGATTGGCAGGCCTTTCTTCCGCGCAGTTTAAGTTTGATGTTGTTGCCATTGTCACAAGAATGTGATCCTCCGCCGTCAACACTATCCCATTCTGCTGCTGCCCAGATGGGTGGTTTGTCTTGGTCTGGCACCTCAACTGAGACCTGTCCATCTTGGGAGACCCTGCCAGTAGTTAAACTACTGATAGTTTAGCTCTCAGCATCACTGATGCACGCAAGCCCTCACAGCACGACAAGCTGCAAACCAAGGGATAGATACAGTGAATCCCTTTATAGTAACATGCACACATTACAAACCTACAGAGACTCAATCAACACTAGGAAAAAAGAACATCACCCTAATATTCTAACAAAGTCACTCAACCACCCCCATGAACTCTTCCAAATCGTAAAAATACTTACACATAATAGAACTAATGATGACCATTCAAACATCACCACTGATCCTCAAGTTCTAGACAATTTCTACAAAGGCAAGCTAAAATCACAAATAACTCACCCAACCCCCACTCTCTCAAAACCCTCTCAAACAATTCCACGGTCGACCTTCTACTGCACCAAGAAAGACACACAAGAATACTCTATCCAAATTAAACAGTATCACATCCAGTCTTGATCCTTGCCCTGTCAGCTGGATAAAAGCCACTAAATCTGAATTATCCTCGTACATGCTCAAAATAATTAACTGCTCCCTTGAACAAGGTTACATGCCCCTTTCCCTGAAACACGTGATAATTCATCCCATTCTAAAAAACAAAGCTCTCGATTCAAACAACCCTTCATCCTGCAGACCAATTTCTAACCTCCCCTTCCTGGAAAAGATAATGGAAAAGGTAGTCCAAATTCAACTTCAAGACCATATAGATACTTATTTTCCACTTGATGAACATCAATACGGCTTCCGCCCTTATCATGGGGTTGAAACCCTATTAATTGCCTTATTTGACAACCTTCTGCGTGGAATAGATAACTACAAAAAAGCCTTCATCCTTATATTTTTGGACATCACAGCTACATCTGATAGCATCGACCATACTCTAATGATTTCACGATTACAGCAGATAGGATTGAGAGGCACAACCCACAAGTGGTTTCAGTCTTATCTCTCAGACTGAACCCAAGAAGTAAGAATAGGCCACCACATATCCAACCAGTACAATCAAAAACAAGGTCTTCCCCGAGGCTCCATCCTACAGTATCTACCCTCCTTTTTAATCTATACCTCCAGCCTATTTGTAACATATTAAAAAAAAAATCATCATTTCATATCATATATACGCCGATGATATAATGTCATATCTTCCTTTTAACATATCTGACCGCATACCAAAAAAAATTATTAACTTCTTTAAAGAGGCCACAAACTGGTTCACTTCCCACAACCTCCACATACATTTCAGCAAAACTGAGGCATTATACATTAACAGAAATCAGGACTCCTTCCCCCCCCCCCCCCCCCGCCAACTATCCCAATCAATGATATAGACATAACCGTCAAGAATGAAGTAAAATATCTCATGGTCATACTTGACCAAGCCCTCAACTTATCTTTTCACATAAAATATACCACCAAAAAAATTGACTTCAAATTCAAACTGTTAAAATATTTACGCCCTCTTCTACCCAGTCAGGATTTCGGATCAGTACTTCAGGCCTTAATTACACCACAACTTGACTACTGTAATACAAGGCTTAACCAAACAGAACATCTACTCATTTGAAATTGTCCAAAAATGCTGCTGCACAAATAGTCTCACACACAAAAATGTCTGAACACATCACACCGGTATTATATGAATTACACTGGCTCCCTATAAAAAGCCGAATACACTACAAGATAATTGTGACAATCTTCAAGCACCTCCGACAAATATCCCCTTCTCACCTCTCTTCCCTAATCAGTCTACAAGTAGAAACATGATCAAAGCAAGAGAACAATAAAAATACCTTAGAATCTCACCAGATTTCCGTAGCTTCATCAAAGCAACAAATAATAGAGTCTTCTTTCACTAGACACCCATAATCTGTAATGACCTTCTGGCAGATTTAAACCGCTGACCTTTCTTCCGCAAAAAACTAAAAACCCATCTTTCCAGGCAACACTTCGGTAACCGCCCAACTCTCTCTGACAATGACTAAAGACCCTTCTTACACTAGATCAGCGATGGCGAACCTATGGCACGCGTGCCAGCTGTGGCACGCGAAGGCCTTGCAGCTGGCACGCGGGAAGGTCCGCATTTAAAAAAATAAAAAAAAGCTGTCTTCTGCCGCTTCCGGGGCCGCCGCGGCAGAATCGAGTGTGCCGCGGGGCCCCCCTGTGCCTGGCAGAGCCTGCCCTCCAGATCCTGCCTTCCCCGGTATCAGCTCCCTGTTTCCAGCTTGTCACACGCGCCGGCTTTCAGAGCGCGAGGGGAGAGTTTCTCCCTCGCTGCTCTGTTAAGCCCGCGGGGGCTGATGGGAAGTTCCCATCAGCCCCCGCGGGCTTAACAGAGCCGCGAAAGGGAAACTAGTTCCCTTCGCGCTCTGAAAGCCGGCGCGTGTGACAAGCTGGAAACAGGGAGCTGATACCGGGGAAGGCAGGATCTGGAGGGCAGGCTCTGCCAGGCACAGGGGGGGCCCCGCGGCACACTCGATTCTGCCGCGGCGGCCCTGGAAGCGGCAGAAGACAGCTTTTTTTTATTTTAAATTTTGGCTGGGCTGGGCTGGGCTGGGGGGGTTAGGAGTGGTGATGGGCGCTGCGGGGGGATTAGGAGTGGTGATGGGCGCTGGGGGGTTAGGAGTGGTGATGGGCACTGGGGGGGGTTAGGAGTGGTGATGGGCACTGGGGGGGGTAGGAGTGGTGCTGGGTGCTGGGGGGGTTTAGGAGTGGTGATGGGCTATGGGGGGGGCTTAAACTAAAAATTGGGTGATGGATTAGGACTGGAAATGGGCTGGTGGGATTAGGACTGGAAGTGGGTTGATGGGGGTTAGGACTGATAATGGGCTATGGGGGGCTTAAACTAAAAATTGGGTGATGGGGGATTAGGACTGGAAATGGGCTGGTGGGATTAGGACGGAGTGGGCTGATGGGGAGGATAGGACTGGTGATGGGCTATGAGGGGGCTTAAACTGAAAATGGGGTGATGGGGATTAGGACTGGAAATGGGCTGGTGGGATTAGGACTGGGAGTGGGCTATGGGGGGGCTAGGACTGGTAATGGGTTGGGGGGGTTGCTAGGACTGGAAAGGGGCTGAGTGGAAGGGGGCTTGAACTGCAAATAGCTGTTGGGGATGGGGCTTGGAATGGAAATGGGCTGAGGGGAAGTGGGGGGCTTGAACTGCAAATAGCTGATGGGGACGGGGCTTGGAATGGAAATGGGCTGAGGGGAAGTGGGGGGCTTGAACTGCAAATAGCTGATGGGGAGGGGGACTTGGAATGGAAATGGGCTGAGTGGAAGGGGGCTTGAACTGCAAATAGCTGATGGGAAGGGGGGCTTGGAATGGGCTCTTAGGGGAGGGAGCTAGGACAGGAAATGGGCTGATGGAGGGGCTAGGATAGGACTGGGAATTGGGTGTTGGGGGAGCTAAGTTTGGAAATGGGCTGTGGTGGGGGCTTGGATTGAAATGGACTCATGGAGGGGCTAGAACTGGAAGTAGGCTCATGGGGGGCTTGGATTAGAAATGGGCTGAGTGATGGTGGGGCTAGGAAAGGACTAGAAATGGGCTGATGGGAGGCTGGTATTGGAAATGAGCTGATGAAGGGACTCGGATAGGATTGGAAATGGACTGATGGGGGGCCAGGACTGGAAATGGGCTGATGTGGGGACTAGAAGGGAGCGGATACTGGGTGGGGCTGGAATTAAAAGGGAGCTGATGTTGGGGGAGATTAGAAGGGGATGGGGCTGGGAGAGTGAAATGGAGAGGGGAAAAATATTTTGTGTGGGAGGGAAGAAAAATGTACAATTGGCCGGGTATTGGGAGACTAAAAAAGGAGAAAGATTATTATGTTAAAGCAGATGAAGAGAGAGAATGGAAAAAAACTAGAAGAGAAGAAAGGAGAAATGGACAGCAGACGATGGAGAGATAGCAGAAGACACAAATAAACCAGAAGAAAGTGGCTGGAACAATTGCAACTGAAAAAAATGCACAAAAGGTACAAAGATATCTCTTTATTTTGAATTTATTAACTGGAATATGTCAGCTCTGGGAAATGTGCATCATTAGTGTCTGTGCTTTGTTTAGTACAAGAGGAAATTAATTTATAGTTTTATTTCTACAGTGTTGTTGTACATTCCAAGTTTGGCTTTTGGGGTTCCCAGTTTAATTATTGCCTTCCTGTTTCTAAATTGAATGAAATCATTAAAACATTATAAATTGCCAATAAATTGAAATGAAAACCAAAGGATTGTGAATCAAATTGATTCTCTGACAATACAAAGATTCCAAACTTTACAAATGATGTTACATAGTTCAGGCAACTTTATAAAGAGTTTTTAGATACTAAAATCTTGTTGTTAAGGTTTAATTGACGTGCTGGCACTTTGAGGAAATTCTTTGGTTTTGTGCGGCAGTTTGGGCACTCGGGCTCAAAAAGGTTAGCCATCACTGCACTAGATAATAAATCCTCTCCCCCACCTCCATATAATACTTCCATCTTTATCTACCTTCTCTACATAAATATTTCCCATCACTTACATAGTAAATTGATTATGATTATTGCCCTCTGTACATAGTTAATCTGTACATAGTTACGCTGTTATATGTAATTGAATCTGTTTCATGTAAACCACCTTTGATCTATTGGAAAAAGCGGTGTAAAAATACTAATAAATTAAAAAAAACAACCAAAACCCCCCCAAACATAAATGTCTTTTAATAGAGGGGGGCTGACCATCACAAAACAGCAGGTACAACTCTAAACACAGGCATGGGGGGGGGGGGGTGATCTGCATGGAGCAGCAGTTACAACCACTCTAGCCACCTTACTAGGCAGACTAGAAGGACCATACTGGTCTTTATCTGCCATCATATGCTGTTACTGTGATTGGCTGCTTTGTAATATTAAATGAAACCCCCAGAAAACAGAAATTTTTTGGTTGGGAGAATGTGCTCTTTGGAGGAGGGGGGGGGGGGTTTAGGAGGGATTAAAGTTAAATTGCAGTCAGATCAATATCCAATTGTGGAGAAAGTAAAATATCCAGATTGAAATTGTTACTGAAATTATGATTTTTCTTGAATGAGAATTTTGGGGTTCTGATTCAATCATATGTTTTGGTACATCTAGATTGTTGTAATAGGTTATTACTGATATTACCTAAAAAGCTTCTAGCCAGACTCCAAATACCACAGAATGTAGCAGCTAGGTTGGTTCTGGGGATCCATAGTTAGAGCCCTGCAACACTTTTGTTGAAGGAGTTGCACTGGCTCCCTGTTTTGAGTTAGGTCCAGTTTGGATTTTATGAGGAATGTGTCCAGGATTGTTGCAGGATCAATTGCTACTTTATGTATCTCAAAGGTTCTTGCATTCTAGTCAAGGAGGCCCTCGCTAAAGTTGTTGAGAAAAGTTGAAACTAGGAAGAAGGCATTTTCTGGGATAGCTCCTTCGTTTTGGAATAATTTACCTGCAGCTTTTAGAATGGAGTATGATTATTGTAGATTTCAGAAGAATCTAAATGCTTGGTTATTTCCCAAGTAGCAGGTTGATAGTCATGAGTGGAGGATGGGTGGGTTTTACTTAATTGACGTTTGTCTGTACCTGGTGTCTTTTCAGGAGGAATATTTTCTTGCTGCTGATTGTGTTTTTTATGTTGTGATTTTATGTAATGTAATTTTGTTATTCTAAACCACTTTGTGGATGAGAGAATCAGTATTTATTTTATTTGATTATTTTTCTATACCACTTTTCTCTGAGTCAAAGTGGTTTACAAGTAACAGTGACAACTTTTGAATATGTTACATTGAACTATTAACAGGCTATAGTAACAAGAGGTTTAAAGTTTAAAGGTATATTAACAGATTACCATCCCTTATTTTTTCCAGAGGATCAGGTGATGCTCATGTATCTCATCTCTATTCCATTGATATCTGTGGAACAATACACAAATGGTTCCAATTTTTCCTGTCAGAACGCTCTTTCACTGTCCCAATTGCTGGTAATTCCTCTCAAATTTTCCCTCTTGGGTATGAGATCCCCCAAGGTTCAATTCTTGCCCCTAACCTCGTCAATATTTTTCTGAATCCTTTTCTCACATTGATACAAAGCACTGGGGTCACTGCTTATATCTATGCGGATGGTATTCTTCTTGTTTCAGTTATTGATAGCATTGCTCCTAGCTTGGCCTCGATTAACCATTGCTCATATCTATTCTTGGTTTGGTTATGAGAACATTGCTTACAGTTAAATCCCGGGAAATCTACTGCCATGTGGATTACAGGGGGCCTTTCAGCTCCAGTCATTACTCCTACTATTCTAGCCCACCCAATTTCCTTGGTTTCCTTTTTCAGATATTTAGGCATAATTTTGGATACAGATCTCTATTTTACACAGCATATTAGTCATGTAATTAAAGCTTCATTCTGCTCCCGATGTTGGTTATGGGCAGTCCACTCTTTCCCTTGACATTTCGGCGCACATCCCTGTTCTGCTCAGGTTAGACTACTGTAACTTCATATATGTTAGGTTATTGGCTGTGGTCTCAAGTGACTCCAGTCTATGCAAAATACTGCTATTTGTGCACTCACCCAGACCCATAAGTATGACCATGTCACTCCACTTCTTGCATTAACCATAACATCTTTGTTCTAACTTATAAAGCCATTCATCTAATCTAATCTAACAGAGTTTTATATACTGCGATGATCCCAATTAAAAATAAGGTTCTGTGCGATTTACCAGCAAATAAAAAAAATTAACATTTATAAAGAAATAAAGACACTAATCCCTATTAAATAACCAAGTTTTCAAACTTTTATGGAATTGACATAGAGAAGGGATACATTTCAATTGTTTAGGTAATTCAGATCAATGTTGTGCCGCCATAAAAGGGATTGTATGCATAAGGCATGATTGAAAACAAACACCTCTACACAGGGGGGAAACAACAAAGTATTGATTAATTGTAAGCATTTAGATATGCATATTGCTAACGGAAGTAATAAGGAGAAAAAATATTCTGGTACAAAATCATTAAAAACTCTGTATAATAAGAATAAAAAACTTAAAACAAATCTGGTTAGAGACTTTCAACCAATGTAATTTACAGAATAAAGGGATTATTGACGTATATCGAGAAACAAGTAAAAAAAAATCCCCAAAAGAACCAGAAAGGCCCAAATAATAATCCAAATGTAATAAGCCCTCCAGTAATAAGGCAGCATAAAATCATACAAAGAATGTCAGAGCACTGAAATAGAGAGGGGAAACTTATCCACTCACTATCTAGCTCCATTTTAATCATTTTTATTGTCAGAAGAAAAACACTTTTTTATATATTTTCTCAGTTTTCAATGTAAAAGCTGATGCACTTATCTCAAGAGCGCAACTCCAAAGGCCAACAGGAAGTCCCCATATAGCTCTTGTACTGAGCTATACAAAGGCTCGGTTGTAGTAGTAGGACTGAATGGTTTTCTCTTGATAATTGCTGCTGCAGGGGTTTGTCCTTTGTGTTTCATTCCTGCTGTCCTGTCATTAACCTGGAGTTCTTTTCACTTTTTCTAAATTTTTGTTTTTTACTAGAATTGTTGTATACCGCTTTGTATACCGAGAAAAAAAGCGATATAGAAAAGTAAATAAATTATGAACCATAAACTACACATTTACACAACTGTTTGAATAGAGGGAACAGAATAAGATGTTGCTGCATCATTGGCATATTAACATAAAACTTCAAACAGAGCTAAAAGTTAGAAGCAGATAATGGCTTATGTAAGTGGTCCATCAGATTGCTTATGTTTTATCTCTGAAGTGTTCTATGAATAACTAAGTCTTTAGCTCTTTGCGGAAGACTGTGAGTTTGCATATTTATTTATTTATTTAATTGGATTTTTATACCGCCTTATCATACAATCAAAGCGGTTCAACAAACGAAAATATAACAAGTAATAGTGAAACATACAGTGATAAAAGATACATAGTTTGTAAATATATGATATAATGTCTTGGAATAAGGTGCACTATCTACATTGTGAGCTATACTATAATGTGAGCTATTATACAATATATATATATATGATTTGCTTTCTAAAAAATTAATTAGTTGATTGCATGACCGTAGTTTTCTATAAACAAAACTGTTTTCAGTTGCTTCCTAAAGTCATTGATGTCCTGAGCTGCTCTCAGATCATTAGGTAGAGAGTTCCAGATGGAAGGTGCAGCAAAAGAGAAAGCTCTATCAGAGGTGTCCTTACGTGTTTTTCTGACGTCATTTGAGGAGCTGACTCTATTGTCAGACCCACTTCTTCTAGGTCTGTTGCTAATATCTGACTGGATGAGATACGTCAGGCTTTCTGCAGAACATTGTTGCTTTATCTTGAAAATATAAATTATTGTTTTATATTTTATACGAGATGCTATGGGTAACCAGTGAAGCTCCTTTAAGATGGGAGTTACATGCTCTTTACTTGATAGACCAAAAATTATACGTGCAGCGGTGTTTTGCGCTAACTGTAAAGGCTTGAGTGACTGCTTAGTTAAACCCAGATATATTGGATTACAGAAGTCAAGTAATGGTGTAATCAATGCTTGACAAACATTTCGGAAGTGAACAGTTTCAAGAAGCGGCCTTAGTCTTCTGATGATCTTCATTCTATAATATGCGTTTCTAATTGTCTTATTTATGTGTGATTTAAGATTCAACTCATTGTCTAGAGTAACTCCAAGATATTTCACTTCCGATTTAATAGGAATAATTGAGTTATCTATCTTGAGGTCAGGTGGATGTGCAAAATTATAAGAACATAAGATATGCCATACTGGGTCAGACCTAGGTCCATCAAGCCCAGTATTCTGTTTCCAACAGTGGCCAAACTAGGTCATATGTACCTAGCAGTTTCCCCAAGAGACACAAGTTCCACAATGCTTGTACTGGGTCAAGCATTGATATCTTCGGTCACTTCTTAATAATGGTTTATGGACCTTTCCTCCAGGAACTTGTCCAAACCTTTTTTTAAACCCAGCTACACTAACAGCCTTTACTACATCCTCCGGTAACAAATTCCAGAGTTTGATTACACGTTGAGTGAAAAAATATTTTCTTTTATTGGTCTTAAATAGTTTACCCTGTAGCTTCATTGCATGTCCCCTAGTCTTTCTATATTCTGATAACGTAAACAATCGATCTACGTTTACCCGTTCCATTCCATTCATTAATTTATAGACTTCTATCATATCTCCCCTCAGCCGTCTCTTTTCCAGTTTAAAGAGCCCTAACCTTTTTAGCCTTTCTTCATAGGAGTATCCTTCCATCCCCTTTACCATTTTGATGGCTCTTCTCTGAACCTTTTCTAAAATCGCTATATCCTTTTTAAGATACGGCGACCAGAATTGCACACAATATTCAAGGTGCGGTCTCACCATGGAACGATATAGAGGCATTATAATATCTTTTGTTTTATTTTCCATTCCTTTCCTTATCATACCTAGCATTCTATTTGCTCTCTTGGCCGCCGCTGCACACTGGGCCGAGGGTTTTAACATGGTATCCACAATGACGCCTAAATCTTTTTCCTGGGTGGTGGTTCCTAATGTGGAACCTTGCATCGTGTAACCATAGTTTGGGTTGTTCTTCCCTAGGTGCATAACCTTGCACTTGTCCACATTAAATTTCATCTGCCATTTTGATGCCCAGTCTTCCAATTTATCAAGATCCTCTTGCAATTTTTCACAATCCTCTTCGGTTTTAACAACTTTAAATAGTTTTGTGTCATCTACAAATTTGATAACCTCACTCGTTATTCCACTTTCCAGGTCATTTATGAATTATTTACTTATTTATTTATTTTATTTAGTATACATTTTTGTATACCGCTACTTCCAGCGATCAGCAGCGGTTTTTTTGATTACAGATTGGAAATTGTCAAATCATGACAGGAAATTTTTGAGGTATAAACACATTGATTAGACAGGAAAGCACAGCACACAGAGAACTATTTTACAGGGAACATGGGCTATGGAGGGTTAAGTGGCTTGCCCAATTCCACAAGGAGCACCTGTGGGACTAGAAACCCCAGTCCTTCCGGCCCAAGGTTGCTGTCCTCTAGTGGGATTTGAACCCCCGACCTTCCGGCCCGAAGTACCTTGCCCCAACCACTAGGCTACTCCTCCACTATGTCAAAAAGCAGCGGACCCAGCACAGATCCCTGGGGTACACCACTATTCACCTTTCTCCATTGGGAAAATTGGCCATTTAGCCCTACCCTCTGCTTTCTATCTTTTAACCAGTTCCTGATCCACAATAGTACACTGCCTCCTATCCCATGACTCTTTAGTTTTGCCAAAAGTCTCTGATGAGGGACCTTGTCAAAGGCTTTCTGAAAGTCCAGATACACAATATCAACCGACTCACCTTTGTCCACCTGTTTATTCACTCCTTCAAAAAAACATAACAGATTAGTAAGACAAGATCTTCCTTGTCTAAAGCCATGTTGGCTGTCTCCCATTAGGTTGTGACTATCTACATGCTGAGTAATTTTATTCTTTATGATGGTTTCTACAATTTTTCCCGGTACTGACGTCAGACTCACCGGTCTGTAGTTTCCTGGATCACCCCTGGAACCCTTTTTAAAAATTGGTGTTACATTGGCGATCCTCCAATCTTCAGGTATTAGAGATGATTTTAATGATAGTTCACAGATTACTGATAGCAGGTCTGCAATCTCATATTTCAGTTCTTTCAACACCCTTGGATGTATACCATCCGGCCCAGGTGATTTGCTACTCTTCAGTTTATCTAATAGTTGTAAGACATCTTCCCGATGTATCGATATTTCCTTCAATTCTTCCACACCTTTAAATACCACTTCCGTCATGGGTAACATTCCTACATCTTCCTCACTAAAGACCGAAGCAAAGAATTCATTCAGTCTCTCCGCTATCGCCTTGTCGCCTCTTAGTGCTCCTTTAACCCCTTTATCATCTAATGGACCAACTGACTCTCTCACAGGTTTTTTGCTACGAATGTACTTGAAAAGGTCTTTATTTCGCGTTTTTGCTTCCGCAGCAAGCTTCTTCTCAAATTCTCTCTTTGCCTGCCTTATCAATGCCTTGCATTTGACTTGCCAGTGATTGTGCTGTTTCCAGGTTTCGTCGTTTGGCTCTTTTTTTCCATTTCCTGAAAGTTGCTTTTTTGGCAACAACAGCCTCTCTGACCTCACCTTTAAACCATGCTGGCAGTTTTTTGGACTTCCTTCCACTTTTCTTAAAGCATGGAATACAGCTGGTCTGGGCTTCCAAGATAGTATTTTTCAACAACACCCAAGCTTGATGTACGTCTTTAACCTTTGCAACTGCTCCTTTTAGTTTTTTCTTAACTGTTTTCCTCATTTTATCATAGTCTCCCTTTCGAAAGTTAAAAGGTAGTACTGTGGATTTCCTTACTATCCCTCCTCCACTAATTAAATCAAAGGCGATCATGCTATGATCACTATTTCCAAGTGGCCCCAACACCCTTATCTCTTGCACTAGATCTGGTGTTCCACTAAGGACTAGGTCTAATATGGCTTCCCCTCTGGTCGGTTCATGAACCAGCTGCTCCAAGAAGCAGTCATTTATTTCATCCAGGAACTTTATCTCCCTAGCATGTCCTGACGTGACACTGACCCAGTCGATACCAGGGTAATTGAAATCACCCATTATTATTACTGCACTGTAACGTTTGTTAGCTTCCTTGATTTCTTTGAGCATTTCATCATCCATTTGGTCATTCTGGCCAGGCGCTCGATAGTACACCCCCACTACCATTGCCTTCCCCCTTTTACATGGAATTTCAATCCATATAGTTTCTACAGCAGATTTTGTTTCCTGCAAAACTTTAATCCTTTCTGAGTCAATGCCCTCTCTAACATAGAGCGCAACCCCTCCACCAATTTGATCAGCTCTATCATTACGATATAGTTTGTACCCAGGTATCACAGTGTCCCACTGGTTGTCCTCCTTCCACCATGTCTCTGATATTCCAATCATATCTAACATTTCATTTAGTGCTATATATTCTAACTCTCCCATCTTATTGTTTAGACTTCTAGCATTTGCATACAAGCATTTTAGAGAATGTATTTTGTTCATGTTAATTTGGCTATTGTTAGACATGGGTAAATTGGGATCTTTAAGCTCTCTCTGCTCCATACTTGAGGGCATTTGGGCTACTTTACTCTTTTGTGGAACCTCTCTGCTTTTGGTAGTATCCTTCAAGGATACATTCTTCCGAACCATCTGCTCTTAGGCGACTGTCGACTTTCCCCTAATATCTAGTTTAAAAGCTGCTCTATCTCCTTTTTAAAGGTTAATGCCAGCAGCCTGGTTCCATCCCGGTTAAGGTGAAGCCCATCCCTTCGGAAGAGCCCCTCCTTTCCCCAGAATGTTCCCCAGTTCCTAACAAATGCAAAACCCTCATCTCTGCACCATTGTCTCATCCACGCATTGAGATTCCGGAGCTCTGCCTGCCTTTTGGGTCCTGCGCGCGGAACAGGAAGCATTTCGGAGAACGCTACCCTGGAAGTTCTGGATTTCAACTTCCTACCTAAAAGCCTAAATTTTGCCTCCAGAACCTCCCTACCACATTTTCCTATGTCATTGGTACCGACATGTACCAAGACAGCAGACTCCTCCCCAGCACTATCTAAGACCTTATCTAGGTGGCGCGTGAGGTCCGCTACCTTCGCACCAGGCAGGCATGTTACCAGGCGATCCTCACGTCCACCAGCCACCCAGCTATCTACATGCCTAATGATCGAATCACCAACTATAACGGCTGTCCTAACCCTTCCCTCATGGGCACATGGCCCTGAAGAAACTTCCTCGGTGCGAGAGGGTTTTACATTATGGTTACGAGATACAAATAACGCCTCTGTTTTGCTAAAATTAATTTCCATGTTGTTGGTTTTACACCAGGTGGACATTTTTGAGAGACAATCTGTAATGCTGGAAAAATCAGGGTTCTCAATAGAGACAGTTGTGAAAATCATAATGTCGTCAGCATAAATTGTATACTTTATGCCACTTTTCAACGGAATATTGCATATTGGCTGCATATAAATATTGAAAAGAAGCGATGAAAGAGCAGAACCTTGTGGTACACCTTGTAATGCTCTTATGGGCAGAGAAGATTTTTGCCCTATCTTTACTTGTAAAAATCTCTCTGTCAGATAGGAATGGAACCATTTTAATGTGATCCCATATAGACCAATCTCCTCTAATCTATGTAGTAACCTATTGTGATCTACAGAGTCGAATGCAGCAGAAATGTCTATAAAAATCATTATAATACCCTTCTTAATGTCATCAATGGTACGGAGTATGCAGTCAAAAAGATAAATCATTAATGTTTCAACTCCGTGGTTTGGGCGAAAACCATGTTGGTTATCATCTAAAGGCGCGTGAACATCAATGTGTTCTTGGAGTTGAAGTTGCACTGTCTTTTCAATGATCTTCGCTAAAAAGGGTATGCTGGAAATTGGCCGGTAAGCAGCCGGGTTATTCTTGTCTAACGTTGTCTTCTTCGGGATTGATCTAACAGTTGCAAGCTTTAGTTGCTTTGGTAAACTTCCTTGAGAGAGGGAATTTTGCACAATGTTTTGTATGATGTGAATAAAATTTGACTTTGTGGACTTAATCCAAGATACAGGACATGGATCAGTAGGAGAAGTGCATGTATTTATAGAAGAAATAATGTGCGAGAGTTGCTCTTTAGATGGAAAGGAGAATGTATCCCAGACCCTGGAATTTGAGACTAAATTTAAGTTAAGTCTGCATATATCTTTCGCCTTAGAGTGGAATTTTTCCTTAATATATTCTGCATACTTCTGCGGTTCAATTTGAGCTTCACCTTCTGCTTTTTGCTCTTTTGTTAAACTCTTTACAATTTCAAAAAGCTCTCTAGGTTTGTTGATGGAATTATTTATTATATTTGTATGGTATTCTTTCTTAAGAGTATTTAATACGCTCGTCGTATAGTTTTTGTTTTGTTAAGTATAGCTGCCTTAATTCTGTTACCTTATTCCTTCTCCATTTACGCTCTATTCTTCTGAGATCTCTTTTCATCAGACGTATAGCAGTGGAATACCATGGCTTGTGATGTAGCTTATTAATCCTTGCTTTCCTTGGACTCATGTCTGTCATTCTGGCTGCATTAGAAATTATGCAATTCCATTTGGTTACTTGTGTCTCTAGTTCCACTGACTCTGCGGATAGATGAGGTAAAGTATCCTGTATAAATGTATCTCTGTCAAGCTTTTTTAACCGTCTGTGATAGCATTTGTCGTCTAGGCTCATATTATTTTTTGTTTGTAATAAAATTTCTATCCTAACTATGTAGTGATCTGTCCAAGGGACTGGGGTGATGGTAGGAATTGAAATTAGACCTCCTAAGGTCAAATCATTTGAAGCAAAGATGAGGTCAGGCGTATAACCATATATGTGTGTAGGTGCATTAACTATTTGTGTGAAATGTAGTGAGCCCATTGCTTGAAGGAAGGTCTCGGAGTCTCTACAGTTAATCGATTTAAGGTTAAAGTCACCTAGCACTATTGAGGGTTTGTATGGGGAAGTGATGGAACAAATAGTCTCCAGCGTTGAGGCAAGTTCAGCAGAAGACGCTTTTGGTGCTCTATAATGTAAACTGATTGCCATGTGCTTATTCTCAATGTTAATGGAATTACATTATTGCGATTCTAAGATTACATTGTACTCTGAATCTTAAACTCTTTTTTGCAATTATAAGGACACCTCCTCCACGTCTGACAGATCGAGAGCAGCTATAAGCAGAGTAAGAATCTGGGACAAGCTGATTGAGAATTACATTATCAGTTGGATTTAACCAAGATTCTGTGATGCAGAGCACATCTGGTTGTGCTTCATCTATATGGTCAACTATAGTTTGGATCTTATTGCATACGGATCTAGCGTTTACTAATTCAATGTTAATTAGCTTATCTGAATTGGGTAAAGCTTGATTTACTTTTGTTTTGACATGAGATCTTTCATTTAAGTGCGATTGCCTATTTGAACTAGAATTACTACATGTGCCATAATGCCGGAGTTGCGGTTTTACAAAGACGTATTTGCATAACACTAACCAAGTGAAAGGGGGTAGCCAAGTATAATTGCTTTGGCTGTATTGCTGCTGTAAGATTACAGGGATACCTTGTGAACAGATAAGGCAGAATGGTAACAACAGCATTGCATGTATTTAAGAGACAACGCTAGAAGGCTATACTTGCGCTTAGTTGATAGCTACACCTTTTTCCGAAAGTTGATTTCCGCGTTCAAGCATATATATTCTTCCCCTTCGCCTAGGGTCACGCCTAAGGGCCACGCCAAAGGGCCCTCTGGCGAGGCCCTCAGGCGCGGGCACGCCTTTGCTGAAGCGGTTCTAAATCCGTTGTAAAGAGCAGTGATTGGCAGTAGGTTTCCCTCAATCGCAGCTCAAAAAAACACACACAGCTGATTCTCTCTCTGATGTCCCCGATCGTTGTAGAGCCTTTGCTGAAGCGGTTCTAAATCCGTTGTAAAGAGCAGTGATTGGCAGTAGGTTTCCCTCAATCGCAGCTCAAAAAAAAACACACAGCTGATTCTCTCTCTGATGTCCCCGATCGTTGTAGAGCCTTTGCTGAAGCGGTTCTAAATCCGTTGTAAAGAGCAGTGATTGGCAGTAGGTTTCCCTCAATCGCAGCTCAAAAAAACACACACAGCTGATTCTCTCTCTGATGTCTGATATTGTTCGTGTTCTTTCAGGTAATGCCTGGGGCAGACAACAGTAAGAATTTGAGGGTTTATTTTTAGTGGGGTAGGTTTAAAACTCTGCTTTGGTAACTTTCTCAGCTCTTGGGAACTGCTGACACCTAATCAGGAGTTAGTGGGCCTGATTAGCCTGTGAATGAACTGAGAGCAGCTGAAGCCTGCATAAAAGGCTTCCCTGCCCTGTTGAGGCATTCCCAACAGGGGCTATACAGTTCAAACAATGGTAAGAATTTGAGGGTTTATTTTTTAAAATTGCTAGCTCTCTGAATGGGAGCTCTTAAAAGGGTTTTGGTATATTTTAAAAACAAAGTTTGTCAGACGGGTGCCTGGGTGAGAATGTTCACAGTCTTGGCAAAGGCATATATCAATATGATTTGCAAGGGATTGTGGGAAATGCAGTCCATTCACACCAGACACAGCCGCTCACAATAATTAGTTGTGCTTGAGTGTAAAGCCAATAAGATATTTATTTATGGGGTTATTTCTCCCAACACAGATATGCTTGATAGCACATAAAACAGGATACTTGCTTTCAGTGTTAAACTTAGAAAAACAAAATCAGGAAAACAACAGCTGAACTTGTCAGGCAATCAAAGCAAAAGAATAAAGACCAGGATGGTAACAGAATGGTCTTTTCTGTAGGCTTTGGCTAATATTTCCTTAGCAATGCTTCAAACAACAAGCAAAACCCACAAAGAAGGGAAAAACTGTTCTTTTCAGGTTAACTTCTTATATCTTCACACATAGACTCAGAAGTGATTTCCTCAGAGCTCACAAGCAATTAGGTAAGGCTCAATTGCTAGCAGTTACCCAGCTGAAACCCCTTAGCTGGCTTGCTTTCTACTGCGTGGCTCAAAATCCTACTCAGGAACTTTTCTGAGTAGATTTAAAGAACACGTTTGTATTTCTTTGTGATGGTTGTTGTACTTTGTAACAGTAAATTACCAAAGGAGTAATCGGCGTCGGGGCGGATGGCGTCGGTGCCTGCCCACTCGGAGCCACTCGATTTCTCCTCAGAGGAATCGGTTTGGGAGACTGAGGAAGAAGAGTCCCCAGACACCTTCCGGACTCGGTGCGTCCCTTCGGACTCACTGGGATACGAGCCTCGGACAAGGTCCCCCCCGGAGGATACCCGGTTCTCGGACTTCGTACGGGACATGGCCAAAGCCTTGGCCTTCCCGGCGGACCCTGAGGAGGAGCCTCGAGCCGAGGAGCTCCGAGGCCCTGCAGTATGACTCTCCTCCCAAGGAGGCCTTTACTGTGCCCTTTCCTCCGATGCTGGAGCGGTTGCTCTTCCGCATGTGGGAGGCGCCGGCCTTGATGCCGGTTTTAAGCAAGCGGGTCGATTCCATCTATCGAGTCCACAAGAGCCCCGGGTTCCAAAAGGCACAGCTCCCGCACCACTCCATGGTTGTGGAATCAGCCATGCATCGCCTGAAGAGTCAGAAGATGCACTCCTCGGTGCCTCCCGGCAGGGAAGCCCGGAACTTGGATGCCCTTGGTAGAAAGTGCTTCCAGGGCTCTATGCTTGCTTGCCGCGTCCAGACCTACCAGCTGTACATGGGCAAGTACCTTTGAGACCTGGCAAAGGAGATTGCCGGGTTCTCTGCTGGTCTGTCCGAGGAACCCTTGCAGAGGGTTCAAGGCCTTGTCTTCTGGTATTCGAGAGTGCTCGAAGTTTATCTCTCGAGCAGCCTATGATGGATTTGAGGCTTCGGCCGAGTAGCAGGGGCCGGCATCGGTGCACACCGCCAGGCCTGGCTACAATCCTCGGACCTCGAGCCATGCTTACAGGACAAGTTGGTCGATGCCCCCTGTCAAGGTGAAAACCTCTTTGGCAAGCCCATGGCTGAAAAGGCTGCAGAACTCGAGACCGAGACTCTTACCCGGACAAGGCTGTCCAAGAAAACCTCTGCCCCTTCTCAGAAGAAGAAGGGCTCGGGGAAAAAGACCATTTACCCGAGGAGGACCACTGCCTACAAAACCTAACCTCACTACCAGGCCTCTGCAGCTCCCCAACAGGGCCAGCAGGCCAAGGTGCAGGGTCATGGGCCCCGTAGGCAGAAGGCTCCCAAGCCTCCTACTCCGGCTCCTGTTCAGCAGGGAGGGTTTTTTTGACTATGCCAGCATAGCCTCTCCTCCTCTCCAGGTCACAGGAGGTCGGCTGACCCTGTACGCAGACAGGTGACCAGCCATCACAGGGGATACTTTGGTGTTAAGCATCATCGAAAGGGGCTATCTGCTCCACTTCACCCAGATACCCCCCTCCTACTTTCCAGGGGAGCCTCCGACGGAGACCATCTCTGGCATTTTCAGGCCCTCTCAAAGTCCGTCTGAGAATACTCAAAGTAGCTCTCGCAAGCAGTGTACGACGGCTTTGAGTCTTCAGCCTTGGTGGCGGTGGCTGGCATTGGAGCCCGCCGACAAGCTTGGCTCCAGTCCTCGAACCTGGAACAATGGGTCCAGGAGAAGCTACTGGATGTCCCTTGTCTCAAGGAGCAACTATTCGGCAAGCCCATGGAGGATAAGGCAGCGGAGATTGAGATGGAGTACGTGACTCGTACTTGCCTCTCCCGGAAAACTTCCTCCCTCCCCAGGAAGAAGCAGCAGAGCAAGAAGCCTTTCTTCTATCGGAAGGGGCTCCTATACAGGGGCTACCCATCCTACCTCACCAGGCGTCGACCCCCATTGAGGGTGGTCAGGGCAAGACCACGGTCCATGGCCCTCGTAAACCAAAGGGTCCCAAGACCCAACCCATGGCGCCGGCTCATCCACCCTCGGGGTTTTGATGCCATTGGCATAGCCTCTCGTCCGCTGACAGAGCAGCTGTCCGTCGGGGGGGGGGGGGAGGGCGTCTGGTCCATTTCTCCCACAGGTGGGAGTCCATCTCCACTGACGCTTGGGTCCTCCAGGTCATTCGGGAGGGCTATCTTCTCCATCTGGACCAGGCCACTCCTCCGTATTCTCCCTGGGAGCTGTGTCAGCTTCCCCAGCACCAGGCATTCCTGAGTCAGGAGCTCGCAGGCTTCCTTGAGGACGTGGCGGTAGAACCAGTCCCACTGCACTTCTGAGGATGGGGGTTTTACTCCCGATACTTCCACATCCCGAAGCGAACAGGGGGCCTTTGGACCATCCTCGATCTGCAGAACCTAAACAAGTTCCTGGTGCGGGAGAAGTTCAAGATGTTCTCCCTTGGAACATTACTGCCCTACCTCCAGCAGGGTGATTGGCTATGCTCCTTAGACTGATTTTCTCCCAGTTGGTGAGAGGTCTTACGTGTGCACTAGGTGCAAGGAGCTCTTTGCTCTCAGGGAACGAGTCCGTTCTCTAGAGGCTAAATTAGCAGACTTGGAAAGCATAAGACAGACCGAGAGATACATAGACGAGACCTACAGGGATATAGTCCAGAAGTCCCACCTCCAGTCTGTCAGCATCCCTGTTGCCATGGAGGAGAGAGGTCAAGTGACAGGAGAGCATCACCCTGGTGTGGCAGGAAGTGATCCTCTAACTAGGACCTGTCCTCCAGGTGATGTAAAACCCTCTCACACCAAGGAAGTTTCTCCAGGGTCATGTGCCCATGAGGGAAGGGTTAGGACAGCCGTTATAGTTGGTGATTCAATCATTAGGCATGTAGATAGCTGGGTGGCTGGTGGACGTGAGGATCGCCTGGTAACATGCCTGCCTGGTGCGAAGGTAGCGGACCTCACGCGCCACCTAGATAAGGTCTTAGATAGTTCTGGGGAGGAGTCTGCTGTCTTGGTACATGTCTGTACCAGTGACATAGGAAAATGTGGTAGGGAGGTTCTGGAGGCAAAATTTAGGCTTTTAGGTAGGAAGTTGAAATCCAGAACTTCCAGGGTAGCGTTCTCCGAAATGCTTCCTGTTCCATGCGCAGGACCCAAAAGGCAGGCTGAGCTCCGGAGTCTCAATGTATGGATGAGACAATGGTGCAGAGATGAGGGTTTTGCATTTGTTAGGAACTGGGGAACATTCTGGGGAAAGGAGGGGCTCTTCCGAAGGGATGGGCTTCACCTTAACCGGGATGGAACCAGGCTGCTGGCATTAACCTTTAAAAAGGAGATAGAGCAGCTTTTAAACTAGATATTAGGGGAAAGCTGATAGTCGCCCAAGAGCGGATGGTTCGGAAGAATGTATCTTTGAAGGATACTAACAAAAGCAGAGAGGTTCCACAAAAGAGTAAAGTAGCCCAAATGCCCTCAAGTATGGAGCAGACTGAGCTTAAAGATCCCAAATTACCCATGTCTAACAATAGCCAAATTAATATGAATAAAATACATTCTCTAAAATGCTTGTATGCAAATGCTAGAAGTCTAAAAAATAAGATGGGAGAGTTGGAATATATAGCACTAAATGAAAGGTTAGATATGATTGGAATATCAGAGACATGGTGGAAGGAGGACAACCAGTGGGACACTGTGATACCTGGGTACAAACTATATCGTAATGATAGAGCTGATCAAATTGGTGGAGGGGTTGCTCTCTATGTTAGAGAGGGCATTGAGTCAGAAAGGATTAAAGTTTTGCAGGAAACAAAATCTGCTGTAGAAACTATATGGATTGAAATTCCATGTAAAAGGGGGAAGGCAATGGCAGTGGGGGTGAACTATCGAGCGCCTTGCCGGAATGACCAAATGGATGATGAAATGCTCAAAGAAATCAAGGAAGCTAACAAAAGTTACAGTGCAGTAATAATAATGGGTGATTTCAACTACCCCAGTATCGACTGGGTCAGTGTCACGTCAGGACATGCTAGGGAGATAAAGTTCCTAGATGAAATAAATGACTGCTTCTTGGAGCAGCTGGTTCATGAACCGACCAGAGGAGAAGCCATATTAGACCTAGTCCTTAGTGGAACACCAGATCTAGTGCAAGAGATAAGGTTGTTGGGGCCACTTGGCAATAGTGATCATAGCATGATCGCCTTTGATTTAATTAGTGGAGGAGGGATAGTAAGGAACTCCACAGTACGACCTTTTAACTTTCGAAAGGGAGACTATGATAAAATGAGGAAAACAGTTAAGAAAAAAATAAAAGGAGCAGTTGCAAAGGTTAAAGACGTACATCAGGCTTGGCTGTTGTTGAAAAATACTATCTTGGAAGCCCAGACCAGATGTATTCCACGCTTTAAGAAAAGTGGAAGGAAGTCCAAAAAACTGCCAGCATGGTTTAAAGGTGAGGTCAGAGAGGCTGTTGCCAAAAAAGCATCTTTCAGGAAATGGAAAAAAGAGCCAAACGACGAAACCTGGAAACAGCACAAGCACTGGCAAGTCAAATGCAAGGCATTGATAAGGCAGGCAAAGGGAGAATTTGAGAAGAAGCTTGCTGCGGAAGCAAAAACGCGAAGTAAAGATCTTTTCAAGTACATTCGTAGCAAAAAACCTGTGAGAGAGTCAGTTGGTCCATTAGATGATAAAGGGGTTAAAGGAGCACTAAGAGGCGACAAGGCGATAGCAGAGAGATTGAATGAATTCTTTGCTTCAGTCTTTACTGAGGAAGATGTAGGGATGTTACCCATGACTGAAGTGGTATTTAAAGGTTCGGAAGAATTGAAGGAAATATCGATACATCGGGAAGATGTATTACAACTATTAGATAAATGAAGAGTAGCAAATCACCTGGGCCGGATGGTATACATCCAAGGGTGTTGAAAGAACTGAAATATGAGATTGCAGACCTGCTATTAGTAATCTGTGAACTATCATTAAAATCATCTCTAATACCTGAAGATTGGAGGATCGCCAATGTAACACCAATTTTTAAAAAGGGTTCCAGGGGTGATCCGGGAAACTACAGACCGGAGAGCCTGATATCAGTACCAGGAAAAATGGTAGAAACCATCATAAAGAATAAAATTACTCAGCATGTAGATAGTCATGACCTAATGGGATTAAACTCAATGTAGACTCATTCAACAGTTCACTTTGTATTAACTTTCAGTAATGCTATCTTTGTCATTAACATAAGCCTCAGAAAAAACCCAATAGCACTGCCAAATCCAGGAATGTTGTATATTCGCCTGGGCGTGTGCAGGGTATGATGCATCAACGGCTTATGAATAATAGAAAACCAAGTCAACAGTCATTATATAATCTCTATGATAGTGAATAAAAAACTTAGCTCAATACTTGATATGACCCTTCTCGGTCGTCTTATTTTTTTCTTGTTTTTCAATTTTATGCTATGTCACTCTTATTTCTTCTTGCCATTCCTAAGAGATGAAAAGGAAGGCAAGGAAGGCATTGTCCCAACGCCAATCTTATGAGGCGCCCGTGCGTTTCTCCTCTGGGGGTTTCTCAAGGGACTTGTTCTTCAACAGCTTCTAAAAAAAATGACATTCTCTATGACTGAATAATATCATCATAAAAAGAATCCACCATGCTTTACAATGTTGTTAAAAAGATATGAAAAATTATACGAATAAACAGTGTTTAACCTGTTATTGGCGCAGCTGGTAATCTTGAACTATCAATCTCCCGTTACTCTTCCGGGAATGCTGAGAAAGTCGCGCATGCGCTCTCAAGACGGAAACGCCATTTTTAAAGAGCAACAGAGAATCAGGTGCTGAATTATCAACATTAAAGACAGACAGACCAATCGATGTTAAAATTGAGTCCTCCTGGTTGAACTGTGTCTAAAGTATAAATCCACCATTGCTCTCGAAGAAGCAATAGTTTATCCCATGGTCTCCCCGTGTCATTTTGCAGCACTTGTTCAATAAGCTGTTGAAGAAACACTAAAAAAAATTTTTTTTAAACTGCCTCTAATGTTTCGATTGATTTTTACGTTTTTTGGTGCGCTGAATCCAAATCTGGTAACCAATTTGCTCCATCACGTACAGATTTTTTGCTACATTGGGTTAGCAGTTTGAGGTGAACGTTTCAGATTGAGTGCGATCGAGATAAAAGTTTCTTGGATGAATTCTTTATACTAATTGTTTAGTAGTTATTCAAATAAGAATAAAGAAAATTGTAACAAGGCAGCACATAAGAATAGAGTAATGTCAACAAAACACACTGTGATGGTAGCAAAATTGTCTGCACTTAAAACAGCCACATACATGTGCACAAACATTGAGCATATAAGAGCGAGGTTAGACACAAAGCAAAGCAAAGAAATGTGCAAAAAATGTTGTACAGGTATGTATGTAAGAATAGAAAACGCAAACCGCACCATTGCAATACATGAAGACAAACACCCGATGGTGTGAAAATAAAATTCTAATAAATGAGATCCGACACTGTGGTAATAACTAGCAAATTTTTATTTCAAAGTTTAGTAAAAACACGATATTTGTCAACACAGTTTAGATTTTAAAGTCATTCTTGGGTCAATCAATCTCCTGGTGGGCCCGTTTCTTCTTCCCCCGAATGCTTCTCTTGGTGCGCTGCTTGGCGTGTTTTTCATCTGGGGTTTCCCGCAGCAGCAACCAGCAGAAATCAGCCATCATAGTGGTGTTCCATCTTCCTTGGTACCTTCTCTCTGCGTCCTTGATGTCCTGGTGAAACCTTTCACCTTGTTCTTCACTGTACGCCCCCAAGTTTTCGGGAAAGTAGTTCACATGGGAGTGCAAGAAATGGACTTTCAGGCTCATGTTACTCCTTGTAACATAGTTTTACTCCTTGTAACATAGTTTTATATTTCCTTTTATGTTAATAACCCTCACATTGTTTTCCATTTAACCTAGTTATTATGTAACCTAGTTTATGTTCACCTAATATTTAATGTAATTCAATATTGCACTGTTCTGCTATATTGTTGTTTAAGTTCCTTGTTTTTTGCTCAACTAACGTTTAATGTAATTCAATATTGCACTGTTCTGCTATATTGTTGTTTAAGTTCCTTGTAAACCGCCCCTGATCTCTGGAAGGGGCGGTATAGAAAAGCACTCAAATAAATAAAAAAATAATGTTACAGCCTTGTTCTTTGAAGGCATTGAGCATCCTGGCAGCAATATCCTTATAGTTCTCATCCCGCCTGTTCCCCAAGAATTTGAGAACAACATCCTTGAAGGAATCCCAGGCTTCTTTTTCCTTCTCAGACATCGTTTCAGCGAATGCTCCATCTGAAATGAGTTTCCTTATATCAGGGCCAACAAACACTCCTTCCTTTAGCTTTGCTTCAGAAAGTCGGGGGAACTTTGAGCAAAGGTACCGAAAGCACTCACCATCTTTTGGAAGGGACTTGATGAATTGCTTAATGAGACCCAACTTAATGTGGAGAGGTGGTAATAGAATTTTATCACGAGGTACCAAGCTCTCATGAAGAACATTTTTCTCACCGGGTCTCAAATACTCCCGAATTGGCCAGTCTTTTTTCCCCCAGTGTAGGTCGCGGGCCCGGCTATCCCACAAGCAAAGGAAGCAGGGATATTTGGTGAAACTGGATTGCTGCCCTAATAGCATGGAAAGAATTTTAAAGTCTCCACAAATCATCCACTTATGCTCATCATAACGAATCTTCTGAAGAATCAGGGCCAAATTCTCGTATTTTTCTTGGAGAATAACAGAGTGAGCAATAGGAACTGAAGCGAATGTGTTGCCATTATGAAGAAGAACACCTTTTATGCTGTCTTTTGACGAATCAATGAACAGCCGCCATTCAGCAGGATCATACTTGAGTTTAAACTTTTCCATCACTCCGTATATATCGTTGCAAAATACCAAATCTTCCTCTTTGCTGAAATACTTCAAAAATTGTGTCTCGCGGTTGCGGTACCAATAAAAAGTTGTTCCTGGTGACAATAGATTTTTCTGTTTAAGCCGAGAACCTAGCAGTTGGGCAGCATCTTTTGGGAGTCCTAAATCCCGGACTAAATCATTCAATTCAGCTTGAGAGAAAAGTTCAGGTTTCGGATCTGGTTCAGTTTCAAACTCGGAAGTACTGGACTCATCGGGAAAAGCCATCTGATGAGTCTCATCATGATCAGAACCGTCCACACAAATATGATCCAAAGATTTTGGTGGTTCAGGCACAGGTACTTCGTTGCTATGAGGCATAGGCCTAATTGCTGAGGGAAGGTTGGGGTAACTTATTACGTTCTTATTTTTTAAGTTGTATCCCTTCACAATGCAAGAGCAAAAATAGCAGTCACTGCTGTGGTCTCTTTGTTCACGCCACATCATAGGTATTCCGAAACGAAATGCTTGTTTTTTACCTTTCATCCATAAGCGTAGATCTTCCTCACATGTCTTGCACACTTTGTGAGGAGCCCACGGTTTGTCTTGATTGCCTAACTTCAAACCGAAATAGGCGAAATATACTTTTTTAATAAATGCAGAAATGTTCCTCTGCCTCATTTTCACGGTATATTCCCCACAAATAAAACAAAAACTGTCCGGAGAGTTGACGCAACCTCTGGCTCTGTGAGCCATCACAAATACACAGCACTGCAAACTACAACTGTAGTGAACCACTTCGGAATAAAGCTGGATTACGACTGAGCAAACAAAAGGTAATAATGAACTTGCAAGAAACTGAAATTTGACAGGAACGTTCATGTCGCAACCACCGTGTTTGAGCGAGCGAACGAGGCGAGGCGAACAGGAAAGAACATGCGCCAGCGCGAGTACTGGATTTAGCCCCCAGCCTCCCAATTGTCCTGTTAATATAAAATGAATACAAAACACTCTAAAATATCATGAGGGAGTGTTTCTAGTTAGTTAACCATTACAACCTCTATTTTGGGCCAAGAAAATAAACTGCAGTCGGCTAAAAAGAAATTATGTGAACATTCCTTATATGGGTAAGAAATCTAATTTTGCAAGAAAACGTGACGTGATGGAACATTTTGGCTATTTTTCCTGGATTCAGCACCCCAAAATCTATAGGAATCAGTTGCAAAACTGGAGGCAGTTTTTTGGTAGTGTACCTGTGTAATCCAGCAACGAAGCTGGGCAAACGTTTGATGTTCAGCCGAACAATGTTCAACCAGTGGAGCTTCTCTCCGAATACAACGAAGTCGGCTTTCATGTTCCTTCATCCTGATCTTGAAGGAACGAATAATTTTGCCTATATACAACAAACCGCAGGGACACTCTACTGCATAGACTACATAGGTGGATTCACAAGTAGAGGCTTGCTTAAGCACATAGGATGAAGTCAGTGGTAGAGGAGTGGTGTACCCCAGGGATCTGTGCTGGGTCCGCTGCTTTTTGACATATTCATAAATGACCTGGAAAGTGGAATAACGAGTGAGGTTATCAAATTTGCAGATGACACAAAACTATTTAAAGTTGTTAAAACCCAAGAGGATTGTAGAAAATTGCAAGAGGATCTTGATAAATTGGAAGACTGGGCATCAAAATGGCAGATGAAATTTAATGTGGACAAGTGCAAGGTTATGCACCTAGGGAAGAACAACCCAAACTATTGTTACACGATACAAGGTTCCACATTAGGAACCACCACCCAGGAAAAAGATTTAGGCGTCATTGTGGATAACATGTCAAAACCCTCGGCCCAATGTGCAGCGGCGGCCAAGAGAGCAAATAGAATGCTAGGTATCATAAGGAAAGGAATGGAAAATAAAACAAAAGATATTATAATGCCTCTATATCGTTCCATGGTGAGACCGCACTTTGAATATTGTGTGCAATTCTGGTCGCCGTATCTTAAAAAGGATCTAGCGATTTTAGAAAAGGTTCAGAGAAGAGCCACCAAAATGGTAAAGGGGATGGAAGGATACTCCTATGAAGAAAGGCTAAAAAGGTTAGGGCTCTTTAACCTGGAAAAGAGACGGCTGAGGGGTGATATGATAGAAGTCTATAAATTAATGAACGGAGTGGAACGGGTAAACGTAGATCGATTGTTTACCTTATCAGAATATAGAAAGACTAGGGGACATGCAATGAAGCTACAGGTTAAAAACTATTTAAGACTAATAAAAGAAAATATTTTTTCACTCAACGTGTAATCAAACTCTGGAATTTGTTACCGGAGGATGTAGTAAAGGCTGTTAGTGTAGCTGGGTTTAAAAAAGGTTTGGACAAGTTCCTGGAGGAAAGGTCCATAAACCATTATTAAGAAGGGACCCAGGATATCAATGCTTGAAAAAATACAAGCATTGTGGAACCTGTGTCTGTTGGGGAAACTGCTAGGTACGTATGACCTAGATTGGCCACTGTTGGAAACAGAATACTGGGCTTGATGGACCTTGGTCTGACCCAGTATGGCATATCTTATGTTCTTATGTTCTTATGAAAGGATGCTTACGCTCACATCCTCGTCCATCCCAAATACAGAAAGTACCTCCGCTTCATGGTTCAGGGAAATCATTACCAGTACAGGGTACTTCCCTTTGGCCTTGCATCCGTCCCATGGGTCTTCACAAAGTGCCTGGCCATGGCTGTGGCCCACCTACAGCTGCAGGGCACCTTCGTCTACCCATATCTAGATGACTAGCTTGTAACAGGGGGCATGGCCTTTGAAGCCTGGCGGGCTACGGACCACAATATTTGCCTCCTGGAGCATCTGGGGTTCGTGATCAATTACCCAAGGTTCCACCTCACTCCAGTTCAGTCCCTGGAGTTCATCAGAGCTCACTTGGACACCCTGCTGGCCATGGTTTTCCTTCCTCAGGACAGGGTGGACCGCCTCATGTCCCTGGCATCTGAAGTGTGGTGCCGCAGCGCCGTCTTGGTCCGGATGATGCTTTGCCTTCTCGGCCACATGGCCTGCACAGTCCATGTCATGCCCAATGCTCATCTCAACATGTGGGCGGCTCAGTGGTGCCTCTGAGCGCAATTGGCGCAGTCAACCGGCCACCTCCGAGACCCCATCTTGGTCTCTCCCAGCCCGGCGGTGTCTCTCGCTTGGTGGAAGGAGTCTCTGAACCTGCTTTGAGGTATGCCCCTCCAAGCTCTGGCACATCAGGTGGTCTTGACGACGGACGCCTCCCTGACAGGCTGGGGAGCCCACTGCGAGGAACGGCACACTCAAGGGACCTGGTCCCTCGAGGAGTCCTGGTAGCCGATCAATCTGCGAGAGCTCTGGGCCATCCGCCTTGCACTAAAAATTTTCAGGGACCACCTGCAGCACAGAGTGATGCTGGTCCAGATGGACAACCAGGTCAGAATGTTCTGTGTGAACAAACAAGGAAGTACCAGCTCCTACAGCCTCTTTTCGGAGGCGACAGCCCTATGCTCCTTTGCAGTGATCTAGGGCATGACCATTCGGGCCAGGACAATACATTGGTGGACTGACTCAGCAGAGTGCGTCAGCCGCACAAGTGGCACCTGTGTCCTTGGATGCTGCAGCGACTCTTCCAACATTGGGGGACTCCAGACCTGGACCTCTTCACCAATCCTGCAAATTCGCAGCTCCCCCAGTTCTGCGGTCTCCTCCTGCACCTGAGCAGGATGGTCCCGGATGCCTTCCTCATCTCGTGGAAAACAGGCCTGCTGTATGCCTCCCCCCCACGCCCCTCATTCTCTGGACCCTTCTCAAGGTCCAACAGGACAGGGCCTTGATGATTCTCATAGCCCCGAGGTGGCAGCCCTTGGTTTCCCCTGATGCTCCATCTCTCGACGGAGCCCCTGGTCCCTCTCGGGTTCTCACAGGAGCTGCTGATGCAGGATGAGGGTCTGCTTTTTCACCCCAATCTGAGGTCCCTATCCCTCACAGATTTATACAGAGGCATTATCCCCTCCTTCTTCCTGCTGGCCATTCATCTCCCTACTCTATGCACTCAAGCATCCTACTGGCTTTTGTCGTTGCCTTTTCTACCTGCTTAGCCGTCTTACAGTGGTGTGAAAAAGTCTTGCATAGGTAGTGCCGAATTGGCAGTTTTTAATTGTTTGGATCGCAGGGTCAAAATACGTTACAATTTACAACCCCTTCTGCATGCCATTTTCTTCCCTTTTGTCTTTCATACAAATCTGACAAATTTGCCATGACTTGAGCGTTCTTTTATGTTTGTTCAATACCCATGTTCTTTTGGTAGTGAACCTGTGTACAAAGATGCAATGTGTGCCCAAAAGGTTGTTATATTTTCTGTTCCGTGTACATTGGCAGTCTACATGTTTTCTTCTTCATTTCATTAAGTGGCCCTGAAAAGGGCTGTCTTTTGATTTTGGTAGCCATTAGTACTTGATGGGCCAGCCCTTGCTCTTTCTCATCAGAGAACATCTGTCTGACATGGAGTGGACCAGTTTGATGAGATGCTCTCATGTTATGATGCGATTCTAAGCTGTAATCAGTGACTCAATCAGCTCTCGCTAAGTCCGCAGCTGCTACTTGGTGATCCCAATTGATGCCTTGTACAAAAGATTCTCAATCAAGTTGAGATCGGGTGATTGAGATGGCCAATCAGCGGTCTGAACTCCATTTATTTTCTTCCAGTTGTTAACAGTTTTCACTCAGTGGCAAGGTGCATTGTCATCCTGGAAGAAATATCTTCCAGGAAACAGTTGTTCAGTTGATAGCAGCATGCACTTCTGCAGAATTCCTACATAGTAAAACAGTTTGGTACATCTAGTCTGCCCAGCAAGGCGGCAAGAGTAGGTGCACCTGCCACATCATGCAGGTCATCCCTCCCCATGCCTTTGTTTACGAGTGTACCCACCACTCCTTGTAGGTCACCCCTATTTGTTCAGGTATAAGAGATAGTTATGTTTATTTTTATTTTATCTTGTTGCTGTAAAGGGATCCACTGTGTCTGCCATTTTGAATTCTGTCACTGTATTTGCCCCACCACTTCCATCGGGAGGGCATTGCAAGCATCCACCACCCTTTCAGTGCCACCCCTAACATCCAGCCTCTCACCAGGGGTTGATGGGTGGCACAGCGATGACTGCTTTGAAGCTGTGTCAGTCTTTAAATTGCACATGGAGAGGGCATGAGTGGGCATGAGTGTGTATATGTGTTTTAAGGCCTGCCGTGGCTTCAAAGAAATCATCACCGTGCTGGCCATTAGCTCCTGTGAGAGGCTGAATGTCGGGTGTAGCGAGGCAATGTGATGGGGGTGCTACATCAGGCCAGCTTATGGTAGCAAGGATACTTGGGTCATCCCTAGACAGAAGTACTTCACCCCCTATACTGTACTGTTCTCTTGGATTTATGCAGTCCAAATGTATAACCCTGCATTTTTTAGCATTAAATCTCAGCTGCTAAATTCTTGATCATTCTTCAAGCTTTGCGAGATTCCTCTTCATATTATCTACTACTTCCTAGGTGACTTCTCTATTGCAGATTTTGGTATCATCTGCAAAGAGGCAAACTTTACCTGACAACACGTTCACAATATCATTAACAAAAATGTTAAAAAGAATTGGACCAAGGACAGATCCCTGCAGCACACCACTGGTAACATTCTTTTTCCTCAGTGAGAGCTCCATTTGCCTGTATCCTTTGTCGCCTCCCACTCAACCAATTTCTAATCCTGTCAGTCACTTCAGGATCCATTCCCAGGGCACTCAGTTTATTTATAAGTGACAAAGGGCCCGATTTTCGAAGGCAGTTACAAAGGTAACAGCTCATCTTACCCATGTAAATGCCTTAACCGGGATTTTCCAAAGGCACCTAAACAGGTAGTGTCTTTGGAAAATCCCGGTTAAGTCCCTAATGCTCCCAGATGCTGTCCGCTTAGCATCGGGGTGTGTTTGGGGCATTCCGGAGTGGAAGTAGGGAATAGCACTAAGTAGGGAGCAGCGATTTTTTTATGCTGCCCGTTTAGTGCTCTGCAGCTTAAAGATAGGCAAGGAAAACACTTGCCTATCTTTAAGGCACTGCGTAACACAATTTTTGTTCCTGGGTAGTGACTGTTATTTCCTAATTGTTTATAACTTAAACATATGGAAAATGTTTTTTATTCTCATTAAACTTTGCTTTTTGTAAATAGGAGATTGATATTTTTGAAATTTACATATTCCCATTGTTAAAACAGGTTTACTTGTGCCATTTTGTTCACATAAAATAAAAAAAACATAGCATATAATATTTACTTATATTTAAGTTATTCAAGAAAGACCATAAATCATTTAGAAATGAGTAGATTTTTAACATTTACGATTATATTGTAAATCACTTTCACGAATAAGCCCCTAGATGTAGTCTCTCATCATGTTCTCATTATACTGCCCTTGGTAGCGGCATTCAAATTCCAGTATATCCTGGTGGCAATATTTGCTTTGTTCCTCTTGAGTATGCTCCCATGTTCTCCTTGAATTTATCAAGATGAGCATCAAGAATATGGACTTTGAGAGACATCCTGCTGCCCATTTTGCTGTAATTCTTAACCAGAATCTCAACCAGCTCTATACAGTTTTCGGCCTTGTGATTTCCCAAAAAAACATGAACCACTGCAACAAAGCTGTTCCAAGCCGCTTTCTCCTTCCTAGTAAGCAGCTTAGGAAATTCCATGCACTCAAGAATCTTTTTAGTTGTGGTCCACCAAAGACACCAGCTTTGTCCTTTGCCTCAGTTTAGGGAAGAAGTCTTGTAGGTACTTGAAGGCTGTTGATTCTTTCTCTAGAACTGTGACAGATTGTTTCATAAGGTTCCATTTGATGTACAGTGGTGGAATCAGCACCTTCTGTGTTCTACCAGTGGGTCCCACTTCACATTCTTTTGTCCCAACAGAAAATTCGGTTCACTGTGGCCAGTCCTGCCTATGCTAGTGTACCGTGGTGTCCCTGCTGTCCCAAAGACAAAGATAGCAGGGACACTTGGTAAAACCGCTTTAGAGCCCCATCAGAAATGCCACCATTTTAAAGTCTCCGATAACCTCCCAGTCAAACTCAGCATACTTCAAGGCTTCTAGCAAGGTCTTGACGCTGCTGTAATCTTTGAGGCTCACTGAGTGAGCTAGGGGAAGAGGGGTACTTGTTCCCGTTTTGTAGCAGCACGACTTTGAGGTTCCTGGAAGAGCTGTCAATGAATAGGCGCCACTCCTTCGGGTTACATGCAATTCCAATGATGTTGAACAGACTGGTTACATTGTGGCAAAAGCAGAGCCCAATTTGACTAGTGAAGAAGTTAGAAAAAGTGTGGTGACGCTTCCTCTGACCTGTGACTTGCACACTTTCATCCAACAAGTTCCATTGCTTGAACCTGGATGTCAAAAGCTCGGCATTGAACTTGGTGAGACCAAGATTTCTGACCAAGTTGTTGATGTCATTTTGGTTCAGGTAGTAAGGTTTTCTCTCCTCAGCTCCACCTCTGATATTGTAATCCAGATCTGCCACATCTTCTTCATTTTGTGAATTGCTTCTTTCTTCTGAAGACAGCAGCTTTCTTTGTGCAGGAGTGGGAGCTCTGGACAGTGTGGCGCTGGAGCAATGGATGAAGGAATGCTCAGATACAAGACAGAAGGAGCATTCTTGTCAGTCCAATGTTTGGAAGGATCCACCATGCAGAAGTAGCAATTGCTCAAGTGGTCAGTAAGTTCCTGCCAAATTCTTGGGATAGCGAACTTCATGACTCTTTTCCCCTGTGTACCATCCTGCCAAAGAAAAAATGAAAATGTGAAAATAAAAAAAAATAAATTTGAATTAATGATGTTCTTGCTAAATATTTCATACATTATCTAAAAATGTCAGTCTAAGCCAGCATCAGTTGTCCATGTAAATAGTCATGGCTTAATGGGAGACATGGCTTTAGACAAGGAAGATCTTGTCTTACTAATCTGTTATGTTTTTTTGAAGGTGTGCATAAGAAGGTAGACAAAGATGAGTCGGTTGATATAGTATATCTGGACTTTCAGAAAGCCTTTGATAAGGTCCTTCATCAGAGATTTTTGGCAAAACTAAAAAGTCATGGGATAGGAGGCAGTGTACTATTGTGGATCAGGAACTGATTAAAAGATAGAAATCAGAGAGTAGGGCTAAATGGCCAATTTTCCCAATGGAGAAAGGTGAATAGTGGAGTACCCCAGGGATCTGTGCTGGGTCCGCTGCTTGTTGTTAAACTTGTTGTTAAAGTTGTTAAAACCCATGAGGATTGTGGAAAATTGCCGGAGGATCTTGATAAATTGGAAGACTGGGCATCCAAATGGCAGATGAAATTTAATGTGGACAAGTGAAAAGTTATGCCTGCCTAAATGAAAATCGGGCTCAAAGGCTTTACTGAAATCTAAGTACAGCACATCTGCTTTGGTCCAACTCTCTAGTTACTCAGTAAAGAAATTAATTAGATTTGTTTGACAAGATCTGCCTCTAGTAAAATCATGCTGCCTCAGATCCTGCAATCCACTGGACTCCAGAAACCTCACTATCCTCTGTTTTAGAGCATTTCCATTAATTTACTGACCACAGAGGTCAGACTGATAGGTCTGTAGTTCCCATCTTCATCCTTACTTCTGCTTTTGTGTAAAGGGATCTGTGCTGAGTCCGCTGCTTTTTGACATATTCATAAATGACCTGGAAAAGGAATAACAAGTGAGGTTATCAAATTTGCAGATAACACAAAACTATTTAAAGTTGTTAAAGCCCAAGAGGATTGTGTAAATTTTCAAGAGGATTTTGATAAATTGGAAGACTTGGGCATCCAAATGGTAGATGAAATTTAATTTAGACAAGTGCAACGTTTTGCACCTAGGAAAGAACAACCCAAACTATGGTTACATGATGCAATGTTCCACACTGGGAACCACCACCCAGGAAAAAGATTTAGGCGTCATTGTAGATAACATGTTAAAACCCTCTGCCCAGTGTGCAGTGTCGGCCAAGAGAGCAAATAGAATGCTAGGTATCATAAGGAAAGGAATGGAAAATAAAACAAAGGATATTATTATGCCTCTGTATCGCTCCATGGTGCAACCGCACCTTGAATATTGTGTGCAATTCTTAAAAAGGGTATAGCGTTATTAGAAAAGGTACAAAGAAGAGCCACCAAAATGGTAAAGGGGATGGAAGGATACTCCTATGAAGAGAGGCTAAAAAGATTAGGGCTCTTCAACCTGGAAAAGAGACAACTGAGGGGATATATGATAGAGTCTATGAATTAATGAATGGAGTGGAACGGTAAACGTAGATCGATTGTTTACATCATCAGAATATAAAAAGACTATGGGACATGCAATGAAGCTACATTGTAACCTATTTAAGACTAATAAGAGAAAATATTTTTTCACTCAATGTGTAATCAAACTCTGGAACTTGTTGCCGGAGGATGTGGTAAAAGCTGTTAGTGTAGCTGAATTTAAAAAAGGTTTGGACAAGTTCCTGGAGGAAAAGTCCATAAACCATTATTAAGAGGGACCCAGGATATCACTGCTTGACCCAATACAAGCATTGAGGAACCTGTGTCTTTTGGAGAAACTGCTAGGTACTTATGACCTAGATTGGCCACTGTTGGAGAACAGGATACTTGGCTTGATGCTTAATGAGCTATTCTCCAGTCCTCTGGGACCACACCCGACAGTTGAGCAGTTAGAACTTCCCCAGGTTCCTTCAATACTCTGGGATGAATCCCATCCGGCCCCATCATTTGTCTACATTTAATTTAGCTAGTTCCTCATGAACACAGAACAAAAATATTTGTTAAGCATTTCTGCTTTATCCTCATGAACTTCTACATATTTCTCCCCTTAATGCTTGAGTCTTACAATATCAGTTTTGCGCTTCCTCTTCTCACTAACATATCTGAAAAATGTCTTGTCATTCCATTTTACCGCATTGGGTATTTTTTTTCTTTTTTTTTCTTTGCTCTCCTGACTAATTTATTTTATTTATTTGGCTTTTTTTCTATACCACTTATTCAGGGAATCAAAGCAGTTTACATATAAACGATAACTTTAACTTTACATAGAACGAATAACTTAGTATAACATCAAGGACATTGTGATTTTGACTCACAATTTAGGAACTTATATACAGATGTGAGGAGAATATTAAGATATTGTTGTGGGAGTGGAGTATTAGTCCTTGAAGTGGTCTTTGAATAGATGATTTTTTAGGTTCTTGTGGAAATCTGAGAGCTCTGTAATGTTTCTTAACTCTGTGGGGAATGACTACTTTCCAAGCTTCTCCTAATTTTTCCAAATATTAATGCTTGTCTTCCTCTTTCTGTGATCTCTTGTATTTTATTAAGGCCACCAAGGTTAGCCAAAGTTTGGACAGAAAGGGAAGGAGGAATATTTATTTATTTTATTTATTTATTTACATTCTCTTATATACCGCGCTATTCTGCATCAGTGTGGTTTACATTGAACAAACTGAAATTACATTGAACAGGGTATTATAACTTGGAGATAACTATTTTACAGGGAACATGGGCTATGGAGGGTTAAGTGGCTTGCCCAAGACCACAAGGAGCACCTGTGGGACTAGAAACCCCAGTCCTTCCGGCCCAAGGTTGCTGTCTTCTAGTGGGATTTGAACCCCCGACCTTCCAGCCTGAAGTACCTTGCCCCAACCACTAGGCTACTAGAGGGTGGTGGCACTTTAAGGAGAGAGTTGAGCATTGCAAAGAGACAGTGAGGATCAGAGACAAGAAAGTTTGTCAGATGGACATTGTACTCTTGTTTGGCAAGTGTTATGGCAGACTGGAAGGTGGTTAGCATGAATATGAAGTGTAGTAAGTCAGCATGGATACTGGATTTAAGCCAAAGGTGCTCAACAGTGCGGGAACAGGAATTTAGGTAGCGGATTTCAGAGGTCAGCCAAGTCTGAGGTAGACTATGCCTCACAGGGTTTGGAATGGAAGGAGCAAGCATATCCAGAGCAGAGGAGAATACATTGTTTTATGAAGAGACAACCTCATCAGTAGACTCAGATGGAAATGGGAGCAATATGCTATTGCATCACATTGCTAGTGTATACTTTTCAACTTATTTTTTATGTTAATCTTATTTTGTATAAAGTTTAATTTAAAAATCTTTGTGGAATCAAATAAAAAAGATCTCATCTATCTTTTGTACCTGTCTCCTGCCTCCCTTTTTCATATGTGTATGTGTGGTGAGTGATATGTTGCCATGGCCCCAAAATGATATGATGCCTCCCTCTACAATTGCTATGGGCACAATTGCTGCCAGTGTGGGTCCATGATCTGTGGGCTGCTGCAGGGTGGATGAGTGCATATCCATTGGCAGTCCATGGACATGGTGATATCTTTTTAGACATTGGGGCCCTAACTATAGCCATGGTTGGGCTGAAACTTAAACCATGTCCTGGCATGTGCTTTGGGCAGGGGAGTGGATAGGTGTGGGGACATGGCTTCATTTCCATGCATGTATGTAGGTGGCCTGCCATCAGACCTCTGTCTGCATACCTGTGTCACTTCCCACTGGCCACCTCTTGCTCTGCACTATCTTATGGATGGTGGCACTAACCGCATGCTCTACGATGTGCATGGTCTGTGCCCCTGGAGGGCAGTTAACATAAGAACATAAGATATGCCATACTGGGTCAGACCAAGGTCCATCAAGCCCAGTATCCTGTTTCCAATAGTGGCCAATCTAGGTCATACGTACCTAGAAGTTTCCCCAAAAGACACAAGTTCCACAATGCTTGTACTGGGTCAAGCATTGATATCTTCGGTCACTTCTTAATAATGGTTTATGGACCTTTCCTCCAGGAACTTGTCCAAACCTTTTTTAAACCCAGCTACACTAACAGCCTTTACTACATCCTCCGGTAACAAATTCCAGAGTTTGATTACACGTTGAGTGAAAAAATATTTTCTTTTATTAGTCTTAAATAGTTTACCCTGTAGCTTCATTGCATGTCCCCTAGTCTTTCTATATTCTGATAACGTAAACAATCGATCTACATTTACCCGTTCCACTCCGTTCATTAATTTATAGACTTCTATCATATCTCCCCTCAGCCGTCTCTTTTCCAGGTTAAAGAACCCTAACCTTTTTAGCCTTTCTTCATAGGAGTATCCTTCCAGGCTCTTCTTTGTACCTTTTCTAATAACACTATATCCTTTTTAAGAATTGCACACAATATTCAAGGTGCGTACCTAGCAGTATCCCCAAGAGACACAGGTTCTGCAATGCTTGTACTAGGTCAAGCATTGATATCCTGGGTCCCTTCTTAATAATTCCAGAGTTTGATTACACGTTGAGTGAAAAAATATTTTCTTTTATTAGTCTTAAATAGTTTACCCTGTAGCTTCATTGCATGTCCCCTAGTCTTCCTATATTCTGATAACGTTTGGAGCTATTTAGCTCTGTGTGAGGCTGCTAGGTTAGGGGTCCAAGGCCCTTGCATGGGATGTGAGGCCTGGTGTCTCTAGGGTGCTATGGAGTAGCTGGTGATGATATGGCAGCCTGGGCCCTCATGCCAGGCATTCAGGTGGTCATGTGCCCCTGGGTGGCACCATAAGGCAAATGCTGTGGTAATGGGACAGTGGAGGGCTCCAGGAGTGGTTAGGTCCCCTTTTATCTCTCCCTACACTCCTCTTGGGAACTCTGCTCTTCTAGCATATCCTTTCTATCTGTGCCAACTCCAGACTTCGATCTTTCTGCCTTGCTGCTCCTTATGCCTGGATCACCCTACCTGAGTCAGTACATCAGGCTCCATCTGTGGCGTTCTTCAAATACAGGCTAAAAACTAACTACTTTGAGACTGCTTTTTGATCCTGATCCCCTTAGTCTTCTGTTCAACTCCTACATATTTTCTTACTATTCCCTTAGATATATCCTTGTCCCCAGTTGTTGTGTTGTCTGTCTTGACTAGGCTGTAAACTCTTATGAACAGTGACTATCTATTACATGTCCCTGTACAGCGCTACATACACCCTGTAGCGCTATACAAATAAGTAGTAGTAGTAGTAGGTGCACTGAAAGATACAATTCTGGAGATATACTGGCATGTGAAATCCCTTTTATTTACAGTACCAACAGAGCCATGTGTACAGAATATTATAGTCAGATGATACATGGCACTGCCCTACTCCTCACCCTCTCCTTAGCTGCCTGGTGTGGCTGGAGCGGAGATACATGCCATGAGTTGTTGTATGTCCAAAACCATGTCATACATCTCTGCTCTCAGGTCTTCCAGGTGTGTGACCATGAGGTTCTGCGACCAGGTGACCATAGCAAAGCCATGAAACACCTCCCGTCACAGGAACATTAGGTGCAGCAGGATTTCAGTGTCCACGAAGGTACAGGGAACCTCATGGTGGCGCACCTTCTCCAACAGAGGGACAGGCTGAATAGGATGGGTGTCCAATTGATGCGTTATTCTCCAGCCTGTCCACTTGACTCCCCACAACTTCCACCTCCAAGCTTACCCCTCAAGCTCAAGCTCCACTAAATCTTGTGGCCTCTCAGTCATAGTCCACTCTGCTATTGCTCATGCCTCAGGGAGATGCAACTTCTCTACCTACCCCTACTTCTTGACAAGATGATAATCTCATCTGTTGATTCCTCCTCCCTCCTTCTTAGTTGTGGCCACCATCCAGGCCACTGAGCTGCTGCTGCTGTTGGTCTCCCCCCTCGGTGGTGCTGGTGGTGTCCCTATCTGCTGTGGCTGCAGTTGGCGATTGCGATGGTGATGACTGCGGCAGGGATTTTGGTGATGGTAGTGGCGGTGGCTGAGGTCCTGACAGCGATGGTGTGGTGACGGTGGCTGGGGTCTTGATGGCAGTGTTGGTGGTGGCACCGCATTCACAGCTGCTGCTGAAATTGTGAAACAGAAAGTTTCTGCTTAGTGCAATGCTACATGCAGACATTTTGCAGGTATTGAAAGATTACAGCTCTATCCTTGTCAGCTCCCTGTGCCTCCTGACTACATACCATTTTGGAGATGATATTTTGACAATTTTTTAAAAATATTTTATTTATACGAACAAAACATTTAAATGCAATTACAGTACACTTGCAATAAAGAAAGCACTAGAGGCAATAAATGTACAGGAAATAAAGGAAACAGAAATAAAGCAAGCACAAATCAGGCCACTATATAAGAGACGGGGGGGGGGGGGGAGCATAACAACCAGGAGAAATAAATCATGAAATTGTCTTAGGAAAAGAGAGAGATGAGCACATTAACTTTTTTTGCAGTCTCATCCTACTGGAGTAGATATCTGAGTAAACAGATGTCTAGAATCTAAAAAACCTCTGAGCTAACATTATTCAATCTAAGCACACATTTACATGGATACCTGAAAGCTATAAGAGACCAGGAGCCAGTGGATGTGAATGAGAAGTGGGGTCACATGTTCAAAGCGTAAGCAGGTATCTTAATGGCCGTATTCTGAATAAACTGAAAACACTGAGGTTGGTAGTGTGGGAGACCCACATAAACAATATTATAGTAGTCTAAACAAGGTATGATGAATGTTAGCAGTAAAGTAGCCAAGGGGAAGAGGACAGAAGCAGGCATACAGCTCGAATCTATTGGAATGAGTGAAAAAAAGCGACAGATGACAGCTGTAGGGTTGTCATGAAAGATCAAGGAAGAGTCTAAGATAACACCCAAGTAACGAAGCGAGGAGACCAAGGGGATAGGGGTTTCCCAGAGCATCAGGAAAAGTGAAGGGCAAGGGCTACCCCCAGTGAGCCAAATGGAGGAAGTTTTCCCAGGATTCAAGAGGAGAAAATTATATGACATCCAGCTGGTGATTTGTGTGAGACAGATGTTAAGAGGAAACAGATTCAGGAAAAACAGATCAGTGCAAAGGAGGAGTATTATATCAGCAGTATAATAATATGCCAAGATCCCATATTGTTGAACCAAAAGCATAAGAGGAATGAGGTACAGTACATGTTAAACACAAGAGGGGCTAGTACTGGACCTTGCGGAACACTACAGAGAAGCGGAATGAAAGGATGAAGAAGAGTCTGAGATTACAGAGAAAGACTTGTGGAACCAGTGAAGAACAGTACTACTTAGGTCTAAATCATGGAAACGGGAGAGAAAAATAGTGTGGTCCACAAGGTCAAAAGCAGAGGATAGATCCAAGGAAATGGCAAGAGAAATGTTGCCTTCATCATGGGACCCACTGACTTTGTTGAGAAAAGAAAGAAGTATCGTCTCGGTGCTGTGTTCCAGGCGAAAACAAGATTGGAGGGGGGGAGTTGTGTAGGGTGTGTGTGGAATCTAAGTGTGCAGTGAGTTGAGCAAATACCACCTTCTCCAGAATTTTAGACAGAAAAGGGAGGTTAGAAATGGGCCTGCAGTGAGTCAGAGAAGAGCGGTCCAAAGAAGGATTTTTCAGGATGGGACAGATCAGGGCCTTTTTCCATAGGGCTGGCAAGATACCAAAGTCTAAGCTATTGTTGAAGATAGAAGGAATGGGTGGTAGATGGGCCAGTGAAATCTCAGTTAGCCAGGTAGATGGGATCAGATCAGAACGACAAGTGGTTTTATGAGAGGAAGTTATTGTCTTAAGTAACTGCAGAAGATACTGTGTGAAAAGAACACCAGACGTGGGTTAAGGATGGTGATAGGGGGAGGGTCGGGCTTGAGGGAGAGGAGCTGGGCAATCAAAAAAACGTTGAGTGAAGCTTCATGATCTTGTCATGGAAGAACTGAACAAAATGGTCTGGGGCAGGAGCATTGTTCGCAGACCTGTAAGATGAAGCAGAGTTAGAGAGCGTGATGAGAACAGAGTATAACTGCCAAGAACGAATGGCCAAGGAAGAGATGAGATTAGAATAGTAAGCCATTGTAGCAGAGTGGTTGTGATGATGAGACTACTTAAAGTTTTGGAGAAAGCTGAAGGTGTGATCCCCGTTGCAGGGAAATGAAGAGACTGTCACTGGAACTCAATGAGATGTCAAGGTCAGAGAGGGAGCAGTCTCCTGCCTGCTCCAACTCAACAGCCATATCACCCGGTATTCCTAATGACTGAAGTACGGGCAGTTCCGATATCTTCACTTGCCGAGTGGCAGGTTTTGGAGGCAAAGGTGGAGTCTTCACCCCTACCTTCCCCTTCTGTTTTTCCACAATAAGGAAAAAAGTAACTCTTGTACACAGCAAAAGAACTGCAAACATGTCCTCTCTCTAAGATGCCATCTTGCTTCCCTCCCCCAATGTCTTTTATTTTTTATTTGGATGGAGGCACTGGATGACCTACATGAATTTGAGTGGTTGAATTCTTTAAATCCTAATTTGCAATTTACTTTGAAAAGTTATAATGAACTATGAAATGTTCTGTACAAATAATTTCTTGATATACTAATCTATATCCAAAATGGTTGATTGCAAACCACTTTATATAGAAAAGAAGTGGACAGGAATACTTAATTAGAATTTCAGAACTATCATCCATGCTTTTGAAGATGAACTTACCAGTGAGGCAGTTCCAAGACTTTGAAGGATTAGATCTGTGTTGTATAAATTTAAGGTTAAATTGCAAGAATTGAAAACATGGATTTTAAAGAGGTAATCCCAGAAGTTCTATCAGTAGGACGTACAAAAGAGCCCACTTTATGAATTGGAAATTATTATTGCAATATAAACAGTCCCGAACAGAGGAACAATTGACATGTATATTACCAAGGTAATGAGGAAAATGCAATATTTTGGATATTCATCCAGTATTTGAAAGGCAACTAATTATAGCATTAAAATGGAGCAACACTAATAGAGCAACACTATTGGAGAATTGATCTCGTATCCCATCCATTCAGTGAATGAGGATTATACTCATCAAAAATAGTCATTGTCGCTGGTGCGATCGGGCAATTGAAGGGGCTGAATAGTCAGTACCTAATAAGGACTTTATTTGCAGGGCTTGACAGAAGACAGATTGTGAATCTACATGGATTATTTATGCAATAATATGTCCTTGTTTGAAGGTGTATGTTGGCCGTATGGCATGCAAGATTGACACGTTTCAATGAACATGCAAGTTGGATTAACACCAGTAATTTCTGTCGCCAGTAATTTCTGTCACCAGTAATTACTGTTGCCAGTAATTTCATCCAACTTTAATGACTGTTGATTTCATTTACAGCTACTGTCTGATATACTGTTGTCAGTAATTTCATTCACCTATAACTATTGACTGTTTCAATCATTTACAACTACTGTCTGTTGTATTGTTACCAATAATCCCATTCAGCCATAACTAATGTCTGATCTACTGTTGCCAGTAGTCTCACTCATACATAACTACTACCTGAGTTACTGTTGCCAGTAATCCTATTCATTTACAACTACTGTCTACTTTTATTGTAACTATTACCTTCCTGCATAACCCATATAGCGAGTAATTACTAAAAACTACTGTCTGATCATTTTCCATCACAATCTACCGGACCAATTAATCACAACCACGAGTAATAGAATAGATATTGTTACATTTAACTACGAAAGACGCTCTAACCACACAAAGTTTTGCCAACTAGTATCACAATACTGAACATGACACTCTCAAAAACCATGATTCTAAAAATTACATACAACATTATATTATTGACAATCCTAATTGACCTAACTCTTAGCTTATCTACTAATTATCACCACATGGCAATCCCCATAATACGTACAACACCTAGAAATATCCACCACATTAACCACACAAACCCACACAACCAGGCAAAAATAAACTACCACCGACTTATACAAATAAAACAAACGGAACTACAACAAATAAAAATGGAAAACAGCATCAAAAACACCAATTCACTATCTTGTATACTTATCAACGCACGCTCAATGAAAAATAAACTTCCCATATTTACCGACGTAATAACTGACCTAAAACCTGACATCTTATGCGTAACTGAGACATGGCTAAATGTAACAGACTCAGTCTACTTAAACCAAATTAATAATGAAGACTACGATTTAAACTTTTCCCACAGACCAAATAAAAAAGGAGGAGGTGTACTTATCATGACAAGAAAGATATTAAACGCCAGAACAATACAATCAAATATACCCAATAACATAGACACCCTCATCATAAAGACCAACAATCTTAGAATCTGCCTAATATACAGACCCCCTGACAAAAAAGCAGATAACTTGGATCCACTTATTGAATTTCTTGGATCATCCACCGAACAAGATCCTATAATAATGCTAGGTGATTTTAATCTCCCCTCTCTTCCAGTAGCAGAATCCAACCTTTTCCTAGACACCATAACTGACATGGATTTTCACCAGATAATCACCACAACAACACACATAAAAGGAGGCACACTAGACCTTATATTCCTCCCAAACACAATCTTTCAGCTATTCAACCCAGACTCTATAGAATGCATACAAGTTCCTTGGTCCGATCATTACATCATTAAAACAAAACTAACATTCCACACCAATAGCACCAAAACCTATGCAAGAAGTGATCCTACTAAAAAAAAAAATTTAAAAGATTTAATGAAAATGAATTCCTAGATACAATAATACCCCACCTTGTCTCACCCCCAACGGATCTAGATGAAGCAATCAAAAACTGGCATAACACAATAACTGAAGCAGCTAAATCCGACAGATGCAACAAAACACCCATTAACCCAAAAAAAGCTCCATGGTTCAACAACACGCTAAAGCAAATGAAGAGACAGCTTAGAAAAACCGAACTCAAATGGCGCAAAACAAAACTAACTATACACAAGGAGATATACAACAGCCTCCTTACAAAATATAAGGAGACTATAGATAACACAAAAAAAACTTACTATGCATCAATCTTATCAAAATCTTATAACAGACCACGAGAGCTATTCTCTATTGTAAGAAATCTTACTAATAACCCTCAAACAATTAACAACGAAATTACTGACATATCGGTACAAAACACTAGCTGATTACTATCAAAATAAATCTACACAACCTATAATGACCATAGACAACAATAGTGTAGCCCATCATTGCTCAGAAGAATGGTCAAACTTTCACCCCATATCGAAAGAATCACTAAAGAACATTATATCCAATCTCAACACTACCACCTCCTTCCTTGATCCATGCCCTGTAACATGGATAAAAAGCACACTTCCAATACTAATCTCTTTCATCCTCCCCATAGTCAACCTCTCATTACTCCAAGGTTACATCCCCCCTAAACTCAAACACGCACAAATCCGCCCAATTCTCAAGAACGGTAATATGGACAAAACATCACCAAAATCGTATCGTCCCATATCAAGTATCCCTTTCTTAGCTAAAATAATAGAAAAAGTGGTACAGATCCAGACACAGGAATATTTAGACTCTTCCTACCCACTTGATGAACACCAATATGGCTTTAGACCTCAACATGGAGTTGAATCACTATTGACAGTCTTAATCGATGCACTCATTAAAGGGATTGATAACCACAAAAACGCATTCATACTCCTATTTATTGACATTTCTGCAGCATTTGATAGTGTACATCACACCATAATGCTTAATAACCTAAAACAAATAGGAATAAATGCAACAGTACACAAATGGTTCACCTCATATTTATATAATAGAACACAAAATGTAAGAATAGATAATCAGACATCCACCATATATAAACAAGAAATTGGACTCCCACAAGGCTCGGCATTATCAGCCCTCCTATTTAATATATATATAAAACCAGTTTGTGACATATTCAAAAAATTCAGTGTACTATATCATCTATATGCTGATGATATCATGTTATACATTCCATTCACCATCCCTGATGTACCGATAAAACTCCTAACAGATTGCCTTATCGAAGTCACAACCTGGCTAAAAGAGCAAAACCTCCACATAAACCACTCAAAAACAGAAGCATTAATTGTAACAAAAAACCAATCTTACGTTCCTCCAACCCACATAACAATACAAAACCAGGACATAAAAATAAAAAATGAAATAAGATACCTATGAGTCATACTAGATACACACCTCACCTTGAACACCCACATTAGAAACACTATAAAGAAAGTCTACTTCAAACTCAAAATACTCAAGCAACTACGCCCCCTCGTACATTTACAAGATTTCATCAACATAATACAGGCAACCATAACCCCGCACTTTGACTTTTCCAACTTAATTCTCTTAGGTATAACAAAACAAAACATCAAAAGAATACAACTAGCACAGAATGCAGCAGCTAGAATTGTAATGAAAGCACACTCACTCCAGCATATTACTCCAATATTAGCAAACCTACATTGGCTACCAATAAAAAGCAGGATAATATATAAGACTGCAATAACCACATTTAAAGCCCTAAATGGCATCGCGCCAATCCCATTAAGCAAACTTATATGTAAGGAAGCACAAAAAGTCACCCACAGAAAAGGACACTCAAATAAACTAAAGACTCCAAATGATTTTATAAAAGCAAACAAACAAACTAATAACAGAGCCTTTTCACATGCGGCCCCCCTTATTTGGAACTCCATCCCGGAGGACCTACGCTCATCAACAGAAATTATAGAATTCCGCAAAAAACTGAAAACCTATCTCTTCACCTCGCACTACAACACCATAGTTAATCCACTGATCACCCCAGAAAAAGGCTAAAATACAATCACCCCAGAAAAAGGCTAAAACACGATCAACTGCGTAAAGCTAAACATCATAACTTAATAGATATTACAACCACTTGTAAATAACGATGATTCAAATCAAAAGACCCTTCAAACCTGTAATTGTACATAGTTTCTTTACCTTGTTCTTGTTTTGTTATGTATTTTAACCATTACATTGTTCTGTTATGTATTTAAGCATTACACTGTTTACTGCCTAATATTGTTCCATGTAAAACAAGCTCATGCTTTGTTGACTGTTGTTCAATTGTGAACCGCATCTGAACTCTGGAAGATGCGGGATATAAATGATTGTTAAATAAATAAATAAATAAACAAAGTATTCTCAGCCCTGATGATTGCACTTTTTGACAATTTGGACCACGCTGTGAGGGACATATGTTGGAGAATTTTAGAGCATATCATGATTGATTGGTGTGGGGGTGAAAACGAGTGCCTGTTGAATTTTAAAGAATAGGGTTGGATTTTTATATTAAGCACAGAGCACCCTGATGGATTAAATAATGAGTTAGAATGGACTTCACTACTATAATGGTTATGATTGGCTGAATGTGGTCATGTGATGTGGATATAATGTACTAACACCATTGTTTGTTTTAACTGTGTTTGAAGAAATGAAGTCGCTGAGGTTCTAGATAATCCCTAAAGTAGAGAGGCTTTCTAAGGTTTTGTGCTTTTCGATAACATGAATTCTGAAAGAGCGAATAGTGAACTTTCTGAAAACCAACAGCTTGCAAGACCCGAGGCAACATGGTTTTACCGAAGGACGATCTTGCCAAACAAATCTGATCGAGTTCTTTGACTGCGTGACCAGGGAACTAGATCAGGGGCATGCAATGGATGTCATCTACCTGGATTTCAGCAAAGCCTTTGATACTGTTCCTCATAGGAGGCTTGTCAACAAACTCAGTAGCTTGGGGATGGGTCCCAAGATGGTAAACTGGATTAGAAATTGGTTGACTGACAGACGTCAGAAGGTGATTGTACATGGAGCTCACTCGGATGAGAGGAAGGTGATTAGCGGGGTGCCCCAGGGTTCGGTCCTGGGCCCGGCACTGTTCAATGTATTTGTGAGTGATATTGCTGAAGGACTGAATGGAAAGGTCTGTCTTTTTGCAGACGACACAAAACTTTGCAACAGAGTGGACTCCCCCGAGGGAGTGGTTAACATGAAGAAAGATCTACAAAAGCTGGAAGACTGGTCTAAAGCTTGGCAACTACGATTTAATGCAAAAAAGTGCAGTGTCGAGGGGCGGAGCCTGCGACGGTGTAAGATGGCCGCTTGATCCTCTCTCTCCCCAGAATCCTGGTGATTATCCTACCCCTCTGTGAAGAATTACCGGAGTTGGTGTGTTAGCGGCAGTAAGCCCTCAACAATGACTTCCAGTAAACCCTCCAGGCTCGATTTTAATGCGCCCGCGACCACGGGAACTAAGCGGCTGAAGGCTGAGCCCCCTTCTCCGCAAAAGGCCGCCGGTCCGAGAGACGCAGCAGAGGGCCTTTCCGAACTGCTGGCAGAGATCAGGGCAGTGCGAGAGCTGGTCACCGCCAATGGGGAAACCCTGAGCGGGGTGCAAGCTGATGTGGCAGAGCTCAAAGACATGAAAGTACAGCTCGCCACGCTTTCTGAAAAGATGGACGGTCTTTCGATCAGAGTGGAGGTGCATGAGGAAAGGCTGAAGGAGATCGCAGTGAACTCTAAACGCATATCTGCTTTGGAGAAGAACCTCGAGGATCTCAACAACCGGGCCCGACGGAATAATATCCGCTTCCTTATCGTCACTCCAGTCCAGTCCCTTTACTTCTGGGTTGCGTAACCCTTCCAGCAGCTTGGAGGCTGAGTCAAACCCTTTTGAGGCTGGATGGGTATAAATACCTCTGGCACCACCCCTAAGCCCCAGTAATCTCAGCCTCCAAGCAGCTGGAGGGTTCCGTAAGCCAAGGGCTTACTGGAGTCTCCCTTTAGTCCTTTTCATTTAAGTTTGATTATTTATTCATTTAATTTAATGATTTTTACCTGATTTATTTCTTTAATTTCTAAGTTCCTTGTTTGGTAGTGCTCCTTTAAATTTTCTGCTCCTTTCTCCTTCCCCCCCCCCCCCTTCACTCCCTCCTCCGGCGGTAGAACTCTGCTTGCAAGGCCTCCTTACCGGTGGGAGAGGTGCTAGCGCACCGAAGAGGTTTGCCGACGGCAGGAGGTGAACCGCGGGTTTCTTGAGCTCCCCCGGCTCTCCGACCTCGGCAACGGACCCGTCCGCCTCGCGCCGAAGCCCTTAGGCGGCTGAGCGCTTGAGGCCTCAAAGCGCCGTCCCTCCTCCCTCCCGGCTTGGCGAAGCAGCCCGGGAGTGGTCGGAGGTTGCAGCCGGCTGGAGAATTTTCACCCGGCAATTTCTGCGGGGTCAGCGGTGCGAGCCGACTCCCGGGTCCCGGCCTGCTGTCCCGGCCTGCTCTCCACGTGGCTGAGGTCCAGCCACATGTAATACCGCGGAGAGCATTTCCTGCAGCCCCGGAGGTCAGCGCGACAAAACGCAAGTACAAGGGGCTCCTTTGCTCCTATATGGATATATATTATGCTTTGGAGCAGAAATCCATTTAATTTAATTTAATTTATTTAAGTTACTTTTAGGTTTGCTTCGGGGTGTGTGGGGGGAATAAGTTTGGGCCCTGCTGCAGGCCAGAACTGCTACTCAGGAGGGTGCTTTGGGGGATCCCTGTTAATTTTGCTCCCCTTTTTATTTAATTTGTTTGCCTTATTTGGTTCAGTTCCTTTATTTGCAAGGTTTTTAACTCAGCAATGTCTAAGCTGCGGTGCCCGTCTTGTGGTGTCCGCAGGGGCACCGTCTCAGAGACAGGGATCTGCAGGGGTTGCGCTGCAGAAGCTGCCTCTGTGGAACAAGGCATCCAATTGTCCACGCCTCAATCTAATGAGGATTCAGTGGAACATCGGGAAGAGGGAGAGACCTGCATCCCTCCGGCCGCGGCCCATGAATTCCCCGCTCCATCCCTGCCCCCCCCCCTCTTCGGTCCTTGAGGAAGAGGGCCCCAGTGATCTGTTCTCTCCAGAATTCGTCCTCCTGCTGCACAAAGCCTACTGCATGCGCAAGCAGGGGCTGGGGCAGGAGTCCAAAACTCAGGGAAGGAAGCCTTGGTGCTGAACCCAGGGAAGCCCATTCCCCAGGAGTCCGGCATCCCCTCTAAGCGCGCGAGGCTAGCGAACGAAGAGCCATCCGCTTCTTCTCCTCATGACATGCAGGAGGAGGAGGAGCTCTCCGATAAGGAGATAGGGGATGAGGAGGAACTCGAGGAAGGAGAGATTCCGGAGGAAGATCTTTCCCGCATAGTGCGAGTCTTCCGTCAGGAAGAACTCCCGGGCTTAATCAATGAGTCCCTGAAGGTCCTCAGGGTGACTTCGGACACTCCAGCAGAGGAGGAAGTGCTGGAGGATCCCCTGATCCAAGCGGTCAGAAGGTCCCAAAAGGTATTTCCTATTCACAGGGTCGTCCACCAGATGATTCAAGAAGAATGGGACCAACCTGAATCCTCCCTGAGGGGGGTGCGGTCTATGACACGCCTTTATCCGGTACCGGAATCGGACAGAGAATTGCTGAAGTCTCCTAAGGTGGATGCGGCGGTTTCTGCAGTTACTAAAAAGACAACTATTCCAGTAGAAGGTAGCGCGGCTCTGAGAGACGCGCAGGATAGAAAATTAGACACATTACTAAAGCAGGCCTTTGATGTTAGTGCCCTTGCCTTGCAGGCTTCGGTGTCGGGGGCCTGGGTGGCTCGGGCTTGCCTGAGGTGGTCCCAACAGCTTCAACTTCTGAGGGTACTGCAGGAGACGTACAACCTATGACAGCTAGACTGGAGTCAGGAGCAGCCTACCTGGCGGATAGTCAGTACGATCTTATCAGGAGCCTAGCTAAGAGCATGGCATCCGTAGTCGCAGCTAGGCGCTATCTGTGGCTCCGCAATTGGGCAGCCGACTCCTCTTCAAAGGCGCGCTTAGGTCGCCTTCCGTTTAAAGGGAAATTATTATTCGGCGAGGACCTGGAGAAGTTAGTAAAGGACCTGGGCGAATCCAAGGGAGGCAGGCTTCCGGAGGACAGGCCGAAGCAGGCTCGCCTCCCAGCTCCATCTCGGAGTCAACCAAGAGACGCCCGGAGGTTTCGGCCTCCCAGGACAAATCCCTTTTCCAGGGGTCGCTTCCGACCAGGGGGTCAAACTTTAGGGGGTTTCGAGGAGCAGGGAGAGGTTTTGGGGCCTCTACCTCCTTCTCGGGATCTAGGAAATCACAATGAGATAGAAGGGGTCCGGGCGGGCGATCTCCCTTTAAGGGGTCGTCTGAGGCTATTTCTTCCCGCCTGGACCCGAGTCACGTCCGATCAGTGGGTCCTGGAAGTAATCAGAGAAGGTTATGCCCTCGAATTTGGGAAACAGATTCTTCCGGCCTTTATTCAATCCCCCTGCGGCTCTCCGATAAAGAGGAGGGCCATAGAAGACACTCTGTCAAGGCTTGTAGCGCTCGGGGCGGTGTCTCCCGTTCCTCCAGACCAATGCGGCTCCGGTCGGTACTCCATTTATTTTGTAGTCCCAAAGAAGGAAGGCCTTTTTCGTCCTATCCTGGACCTAAAACAGGTCAATCGCTGCCTCAAGGTTCCCCATTTCCGCATGGAAACCCTGAAGTCAGTCATTGCGGCCGTAAGGGCCAGGGGGTTTCTCACTTCCCTAGATTTGACGGAAGCTTACTTACACATTCCGGTTCGAACTTCTCACCAACAGTTCCTGAGGTTCGCAGTGCCAAGAGGTCATTTCCAATTTCAGGCACTGCCCTTCGGCTTAGCTACGGCTCCTCGGACTTTTACCAAAGTAATGGTAGTGGTCGCCGCCTTCCTGCGAAAGGAAGGAATTCTGGTACACCCATACCTCAATGATTGGCTGATCCGGGCGAAATCAGAAGAGGAAAGTCACTCGGCTACATCCCGAGTAGTAGAAGTCCTAGAGGAGTTAGGTTGGATCATCAATCGATCAAAAAGCAAATTGTTACCCACTCAGAATCTCGAGTATCTCGGGGCGAGGTTCGACACCAGAGAAGGAAAGGTGTTCCTCCCTCGGAAGCGGGCAAAGGATCTAAGGACCCTCGTATCGCAGTTCCTGGGAAGAAGAAATCCCTCAGCGTGGCTTTACCTCCAATTACTGGGCACCATGGCTGCGACAATAGAGGTGGTTCCATGGGCCAGGGCCCACATGCGACCGCTACAACGTTCCCTGTTACGTCGTTGGTCTCCTCAGAATCATCCGTTGTCTACCCCACTTCCCTGCGCTCCTCGAACCAGAAGAGCCCTCCACTGGTGGAGGTGCCCGAAGAACCTAGAATGCGGAACGCCTCTCGAGAACCCACAGTGGATTCTGCTAACAACGGACGCCAGCCTAGCGGGCTGGGGAGCTCATTGCCAGGGCCAGTTTGCTCAGGGCCTTTTGTCCCGGGTGGAGTCACAGTGGTCCATCAACAGGCTGGAGTTACGAGCTGTTGCCCTAGCACTCAGGACACTCGAGCCACTAGTGAGGGGAAACACAATCCGCGTCCTCTCGGACAATGTCACCACGGTGGCCTACATCAACCGCCAGGGGGGAACAAGCAGCTCCGCCCTAGAGAAGGAGGCGGCCAGTCTGTTCCATTGGGCCGAGACAAGGTTGACGGCCATCTCAGCGCAACACGTGGCAGGATCAGACAACGTCACAGCAGATTTACCTCAGCAGGTTCAAGATCGACCAGGGAGAGTGGGAGCTGGAGCAGGGAGTCTTCAACCAGATTGTCTCTCTCTGGGGTCCCCCAATCATGGATCTCATGGCCCGGTTCTCGTCGGCCAAAGCAAATCGTTTCTTCAGCCGGAGAAAGGAAAGAATGTCCGAAGGCCTGGATGCTCTGGCTCAGAGGTGGCCCTCCGGGGGACTTCTGTACGTGTTCCCACCGTGGGCTTTGATCGGAAGGGTTCTTCAGAGAGTGGAATCCCACCAAGGCTTGGTCATCCTCATTGCTCCAGATTGGCCTCGCCGTCCTTGGTATGCGGACCTAGTGAGGTTGGCGGTCGACCACCCGTGGCGGCTGCCCTGCAAGAAGGACCTTCTGAGGCAGGGTCCTATACTGATGCCTCACGTGGATCGATTCTCGCTTACGGCCTGGCTATTGAAAGGGCGCGGCTCAGAAAGCGGGGATATTCTGGTCCAGTGATCGCAACCTTGTTGAGCGCGCGAAAGCGTTCCACTTGTCTTTCCTATGTGAGGGTGTGGCGCATATTCGAAGCCTGGTGTACGGGACGTCGGAAGAAACCCCTTTCAACCTCCATCCCAGAGATCCTAGAATTCTTGCAAGCGGGTTTTGAGAAGGGTCTTGCTCCCAGCTCTCTTCGGGTTCAACTGGCTGCCATCTCTTGCTACAGAGGCAAGGTCCGGGGGAAGTCCTTAGGGGTCCACCCGGACGTGACCAGGTTCCTGAGAGCGGTTAGTCATCTGCGCCCACAGAAAAGATCAGTCATCCCTCCCTGGGACCTCAACCTGGTATTAAATGCCTTGGTCAGAGAACCTTTCGAACCAATGAGAGATGCCTCTCTTAAAGATTTGACATTGAAGACGGTCTTCTTAGTAGCCATCTGCTCGGCAAGACGCGTCTCTGAGATTCAGGCGCTGTCCTCCCAGCCACCCTTCCTCTCCTTCTTTAAGGAAAAGGTGGTCTTACGAACAGTCCCTTCCTTCCTTCCAAAAGTAATTTCGCCCTTCCATCTGAATCAGCCGGTTTCGCTGCCTGCGTTCCCAGCCGACGGGCGGGGAGGGAAGGATGACAATCTTCGACGCCTAGATGTACAGAGAGCGTTGAAGCGCTACCTCTCCCGCACGGCCTCCTTTAGAAGGTCTGAACGTTTGTTCATCCAGTTTGGGGGTCCCCTCAAGGGGGAGGCCGCGGCTAAGGCTTCCATCTCCAGATGGATCAGGGAAACGATTGCTTCTGCCTATATCCTGAAGGGGAAACAGGTCCCAGCAGGTCTGCGGGCCCACTCTACCCGGGCGCAGGCCTCCTCCTGGGCTGAATACAGCCTGGTTCCTCCAATAGATATTTGCAGAGCGGCGACTTGGTCCTCCCTGCATACCTTTACCAAGCACTACAGACTGGATGTGCAGAGGTCGGCAGACGCTAGCTTTGGGGACGCGGTAATTCGTTCCGGGTTAGCGAACCCCACCCTAGTTTGAACTGCTCGGTTACATCCCAGAAGTAAAGGGACTGGACTGGAGTGACGATAAGGAAGAGTTAATTAGGCCTTACCTGCTAATTAGTGTTCCTGAAGGAACGACAGTCCAGTCCCTGATCCCACCCGGGCTACGGTAAATATAGCGGAACGATTACGAATCTGTGCCAGCGGCAGAAGGGGTCTTTGTTTGCATGGGGCGGGGAGCCGGGGGGCGGGGAAGGATGCGGCAACCTCAGGTAGACCTTTTCCCCCTTCTCCTCCTGCTTGTGGCCCTTACAGGCCTTCTCTGTTCCTTCATTTAAAAAAAAAAAAAAAAAAAAAAAAAAAAAAAAAAAACAAAGTTTACTACATATATATCTTTCGTGGAGTGCCCTTTTGTTTTCACGTTGCTACAGTTAATGATTATGTTGGTTAAGTCTGCTTTTTCAATAGATTACTGGGGCTTAGGGGTGGTGCCAGAGGTATTTATACCCATCCAGCCTCAAAAGGGTTTGACTCAGCCTCCAAGCTGCTGGAAGGGTTACGCAACCCAGAAGTAAAGGGACTGGACTGTCGTTCCTTCAGGAACACTAATTAGCAGGTAAGGCCTAATTAACTCTTAGTGGGGATGCCTGAAGGGGCTGAAGGCCGCGACATACTGGGCTTTCTGGGCAAAATCATCCCGACTTTGCTACGAATCGAGTTTGGTCAACCATTTGAAATAGAGAGTGCCCATCGTGTCCCCACGCACCAGGACCCACATTCGTCGAGACCACGACCGATCATCATGAAAATACTGCGTTTCCCTCAGGTGGCTCAGATCATGGCAGCTGCGCGGGGTTTGGCGCCGCTGAAATTTGAGGGTGTCAACATTGCATTTTTCCCGGACTTTAATAAGTCCACTGTGGCCCGCCGTAAACAGCTGCTTGCACTAAGGCCGCGTCTGCAAAGCCTTCAAGCTCGCTATGGGCTCTTTGCCCCTGCTAGACTTCGAGTCACGCTCCATAACCAGACTCGGTCTTTTGAGGACCCAAAGACCCTGTTGGCCTTTATTGAGGAACATGAAGCCGCAGTAATGCGATGAGGGTGCTTATGATGTATATTTTGGTGTTCTTTCATGCCTATGGCCATGCTTGGGCCTGAGGGTGAGGCCGTGGGAGGGGCCCTTGATCCCCAGGGTCAGCGTGATTGCGGATGTCTAATTGAGTGACTAGTGAGTGTGTGTGTGGCGTGTTTGGTAAGAGTTGCGTCAGTTGTTGTATCGGATGGATGGGAGAATGTCATTTGTTTCTGAAGGGGTTTGTTGTTTATGAGGAGAGCGAGTTTATATACTGATATGTCTATGAGGAGGGAGGGGGTGCTATGGAGACAAATTCTGTACGTGGGGGGGATAGGTTTCAGAGGGCAATCTTGCGAGATCTGATGGTTCACCCAGGGGGGTGGGGGCGGGGTGGGTTGGGAGGGGTAATGTCTCCATTGATGGGGGTTATTGATCAGAGCTGGAAACTGAGATTCCTGACTAAAGACCATGTTGCTCATGTATATCTCTATATAAAGTGCTATGGGAACCCTTAAGGTCCTCTCGCTGAATGTGAAAGGGGTCAATAACCCCATTAAGAGGAAGAAAATCCTATTATATTGTGCCAAGCAAGGTGCCGATGTTGTCCTTCTCCAGGAGACCCACTTGTCATCGGTAGAAGCAATGAAAATGGGTACGGGACAATATATGGTTGTAGTACATGCTGCAGCAGTAGGCAAAAAGAACGGGGTAATAACTATGGTGCGGAAAACCCTTCAGCCAAAGGTTGAGATGGGACTAGCAGATCCGAATGGGCGGTGGGCGGTGGTGGTATTGCATCTTAACGGGGAGCAATTAGCCGTTTTGAACGTGTATGGGCCCAATTGTGATGATGTCTCCTTTTTTCAGAAGGTGGCAGTGGTGGCTCATGACCTTCGGACCCTCCCTATGATTTTAGGTGGCGATTTTAATCTAGTGCTGGACCCATTGTTAGACCGGCAGCCGTTCCGGTCGTCTAAGGCGGGCAGGGCGGCCTCTGTCCTTTTCTCTCTGATGCAAGATTTGGGTTTGTCCGACATATGGCGCACGTTGCACCCTAAGGATAAAGAATTTACCTTTTACTCTCTCCCACATAAGTCTCATTCTCGTATTGATTTCCTTCTCATTTCCCGACCCTTAGTTGAATCGACACTAGAGGCGGGTATCTGTTCTACAACTGTGTCAGACCATGCGGCAGTCTTCATCCTCTTAGAGTTTGGACATTTGGCTCCCCGGACGTCAGGATGGTTTTTCCCGAGAGACTTATTGGGAGATACAGCTTTTTGCTCCCTGATTCGGTCAGAGATTAAAGTGTTTTTTGAGAAGAACCTCCCTTCCGAGACTGCCGGGTGGGCTTGGTGGGAAGCCTTCAAGGCTTCGATCCGAGCTCAGGTTACCAGCTATGTTATTCGTCGGTCTAAGCAGAGGAAGGCTGAGTTGGCCGCGCTTGAGGAGCAAATTTCCGCGGGGGAAAGATTATTGAGGATGAAGCTGGAGCCTTGCGTGCTCTTGCGCCTGCAGAAACTAAGGTATCAGTACAATATGCTCTTGAGTGCGGAAGTCCGTAAATTGCAACATGCGCAAGATGCGAGATATCACGTCGAGCAAAACAAGGCTGGTAGGTTGCTGGCCTCTGTGCTTAGCCCTCCCAGGGCGAAAACTACCATAACGGCCCTGAGGTCAGAGTCACAGGGTCTGCTCGTTCAGAGTAGTGCGATTGGGGAGAGTTTCCGGTCCTTTTATCAAGACTTGTATACCTCAGCGGGAGAATCCGAAGACGCTGTTTATCAGAGCTTTTTAGAGCATTTGCCCCATCCTGTCCTTAGTGCTCAACAGGTGGAAGGGTTGGGTCTGCCCATAGAAGGGGTTGAAGTCCAAACGGCCCTCCGAGAAACTAAGGCTGGTAAGGCGGCAGGCCCCGATGGCCTCCCAGTTGAATTCTATCAGGTTTTCCAGGAGGAGCTTGCTCCCCAACTAGCCTGTTATTTTCAAATGTTAGTGGAGCAAGCCCCGCGGATAGGGAGTTTCAACTCGGCTACTGTGGTAGTGCTCCCGAAGGACGGGAGGGATCCTCTTGATGTGGGCAGCTATCGGCCGATCTCGCTCTTAAACGCAGATTATAAGATTTTCGCTGGGATTCTCGCCAGGCGTCTCTCGAAGGTAGTCTCTGGGCTGATTCATCCGGATCAATGCGGGTTCCTCCCCGGAAGATCGACTGCAGATAATGCTCGCCTTCTCATAGATCTTTTCGCTTTGACCCAGTCCCAGGATAAACCCATGGTTGGACTCTCTTTAGACGCCGAAAAGGCTTTTGATAGGCTGGAATGGGCCTTTATGTATCGGGTCCTACATTGGTTTGGCTTTGGGGCATCGTTTATTAACCTGATTAAAGTATTGTATGCCGCTCCACAGGCGCGGATTTTAGTGAATGGAACTTTGTCCACCCCCTTTGTGCTACAGCGCGGGACGAGGCAGGGTTGCCCCCTTTCCCCACTCCTGTTTAATCTGGCCCTTGAACCCTTGGCCATAGCTATCCGACACTCTGAGAAGATTCGGGGTATCCGAGTGGGGGACCTGCAGATAAAACTGTCTGCTTACGCTGATGACCTCCTGCTTTTTGTCCAGCCCGACCAGGTGTGCGAAGTCCTTAGGGTTATGGAGGCTTATTCAGAAATATCGGGATACAAGATTAACTGGGGGAAGTCAGTTGCTTTCCCGATGAATAGGGTGACTTTTTCTTCTGCGCTGGGGGCGCACCCCTTTGTGTGGGCACCGGGGCCTATTAAATATCTGGGTTTTAAATATTGTTTCTCCACTGAGGAGACGCTTTCAACTAACTGCCAGACTATAGAGGAATTGCTTCGCACTTTCTCGAGCAGATGGTCCCCCCTCTATTTGTCCTGGTGGGGCAGGATGGAGGCCATTAAGATGGTCCTGTCTCCCAAGATAAACTACATTCTTGAGATGCTCCCAATAGAACTGCCCTCTCGGATGTACAAGGGCTGGGAGCGGCAATTGATACGGTTTCTGTGGGCGGAGAAGCCTCCCAGAATTGCGACTGCCAAACTTAAAGCGGGTAGAGATCAGGGAGGGGTGAATTTTCCTGATTTTAGGTCATATCACCAGGCCTTTTTACTAAAGCAGGGAGCACAGTGGTGTGCACCGGCCGCCTCTGAGTTTGACCCCATATGGTTGGAAGTGGAAAGGAGACTCCTTCCAAAGATCCCGCTCCAGCTCTTACTAGTAATGAAACTCCCGGCGAATCTTCTGCTTTCTCCCACTCTTTCTGCCACGCAGTGGGCCACTTCGGGCCTCGCAGGGGTGATTACCTCTGAGAATCCAGTGTCTAAAGAGTTTCCTATATGGCATAATCCCAAACTTAAAATTGGCGGCAAGACGATCTCTTGGCGCTGCTGGCAGGAGAGAGGTGTTTGGACGCTGGGGCACCTTACTCACCTTCAAGGGTGGAAATCTTGGGAGACACTAGCCAGTGAGTTTGAACTACCGGAGCGATGCCGGTTCCAATGGGTCCAGTTACAAAGTTGCTTTAAGCAGGCACAGATTTCAGGAGCTAGTCTTGTGGAGGACTGGGGGCTCCAACGGGTGCTGCTCACCTGTTCTGAAGGGCCGGGGACTGTATCCAAATTGTATGCAATTCTTAGAGGGGTATGGTCGGCTTCGTTAACCGGCCTAAAAAAGAGCTGGGAGGCGGAGGTAGGCTTCTATATCACGCCCCACTTATGGGCCACACTCTGGTCTAAAATTAACAGGGCCTCTAGTGCTGCAGCAATTACTCAATCTTTATTCTTTCACTCCCACAGGGCATTTTTGACGCCCAGCCGCCTCTCCCGTTGGGCTCCTGGAGTAGTGGCGGAATGTTGGACCTGTTCAACGTCATTAGGTACCTTGAAACATATGTTCTATGACTGCCCAAGAGTACAGCAGTTCTGGCGAGACGTGTGGGATAAGATTCAGCGAATTCTCTCCTTCCGGGCCCCTCTAACGTGGGATCTGGTCTTTCTTAGGTCTGCCAGCCCGACGGCGCATGTACCGAAAGAGAAACGTTTTTTGTTTAACTTTCTGGTTGCAGTTGCTCTCAAGTTGGTCCTGATTTGCTGGAAAGCTGCGGATAAGCTTGATAGCAACCATTGGTGGAACCTAGTTTCTCTTTATGCCAGCTATGAGCGGTCCTGGGAGTCTGGCCAGCGCCGGAGGTGCCGGAAGGAGAGTGGGATCTTCCCTTTGGACTCAGGGAATAAATGGGAGTGCTTGGACGCCTATGCGAGCACGGCTGCTGTATCTCTTACGGGCCAGGGCCCTGCTGGGCAATTTCCTTGGCCTGACTGATGGCTGTCCATTTTATTGACCTTTACGTCATTGATGTGGGTCATAGCTCGATATATTGTCTAGCTCTGTAAAATTTGTGGTATTGTGTGGGTCAATGGAGGCAGGGTGGGTGGGTGGGTAGGGGTTATATTATGTTTTGTGTGTGTTATTGATGTTGCGTTTGAAATTTAAATAAAGAATTAAAAAAAAAAAAAAAAAAAAGTGCAGTGTCATGCACTTGGGTAGCAGAAATCCAAGAGAAATGTACGCGATAGGGGGAGAAAGGTTGGTATGCACAGTTCAGGAAAAAGACCTTGGTGTGATTATCTCTGCTGATCTCAAGGTGGCAAAACAGTGCGACAAGGCAGTGGCAAAAGCCAGGAGGATGTTGGGCTGCATACAAAGAGGGATTACCAGCAGAAAAGAAGAGTTACTTATGCCACTGTATAGGTCACTGGTGAGGCCTCACTTGGAATACTGTGTTCAGTTTTGGAGACCATATCTTGCAAAGGATGTAAAAAGACTGGAGACTGTTCAGAGGAAGGCGACCAAAATGATTTGGAGCCTGCGTCAGAAGCCTTATGAGAAGAGACTTGAAGACCTAAATATGTGTACTTTGGAGGAAAGGAGGGACAGGGGAGATATGATTCAGACCTTTAAATACTTAAAGAGAAATGATGAACAAACAAACCTCTTCCAAAGACGGGGAACCTGTAAAACTAGAGGGCATAACATGAAACTGCAAGGGGGTAAATTGAAAGGCAATGTCAGGAAATATTTTTTCACTGAAAGGGTGGTGGATGCTTGAAATGCCCTCCCGATGGAAGTGGTAGGGGCGAACACGGTGACGGAATTCGAAAAGGCATGGGACAAACACAGAGGATCCCTTTACAGAAATAGGAAAAAAACAAAATAAACGGTACCATCTAACTTCTGAACCATATAACGTCTCAACAAATAGGGATGTCCTACATGGAGTGGTGGGTTTACCCCTGAACAAGGATATGGGGAGGGGTGGCCTGCGCGGAGCGACAGGTGCACCTACTCTTGCCATCTTGCTGGGCAGACTGGATGGACCATGCTGGTCTTTATCTGCCGTCAACTACTATGTTACTATGTTAGTTTGAAGCCACTACACAACATTCAGATAAGTTTTAACTGTTTTCAATAAATGTGGATTTTAACATTGGGTTTAGGGGAACTGATGATGATATATCTCCAGGAACAAGCAGGAATGAGTCTTCACATATGGGTATCGTCGGTACCGACGGAGCCTGCGCGGGAACGCTCCCCAGCGTCCAGTAAGAAAGCTTTTGGGAGCATCCCACAGCGCCTACGTGCTGCCTTCCCGCCTTTCCTAACCGCCTCTCTCCAGTTCTTCTTTTCCGCGGAGCCAGCAGGTCGTGTTCCTGTCACCGCAGAAGAAGTTCTTTATTTTTTTTTTCTCTTTATTTTTCTGTGTTGCGTCTGCCTTCGACGTCAGACCGGTACCGCCGGTCTTTTCTTTCTTCTTCTTCTTCTTCTTAAAAAAAAAACCCCTTTTATTCTTTCAGCTGTGCATTTTCAGTTTGGGCCTTAGGCCTAGATATTTTCTCCTCATGGAGAAGCCCGCTTCCGGGTTCAAAAAGTGCACAAAATGTGGCAGTACTATTTCTGTCACCGACACCCATGATTGGTGTTTGAAATGTTTGGGTCCTGACCATTCCATCACGGATTGTGTGTCCTGCACCATGATGTCTAAAAGGGGTCGGCAGAACCGAGCAGCCAAGCTCAGAACCCTGTTTCCTTCTGATGCAGCCTCGGTGGCATCGACATCTTCCAGGGCTTCTTCTTCCTCTCATGGATCTCAGGTAACCAAACATAAATCTAGCCGGTCCTCGAAGGGCAAATCTCCCTCCAAGCATCGAGATGCCTCCGGGCTTGCCCTCGAGGATTCCGCTCTGGCAAAATTACCCCAGCGGGAAGTTCCGGCTTCCAAAGCATTATCTATGGGGTCACAGGTTGACATCGATGGCACGGCCTCGACCGATCACCTGTTGCCGTGTTCTGGGGTACCGGTGGCCTCCACTGGTACCGACATCCAGACTCTGGTGGCGTCGATGGATCAGAAAATTCTGTCCATGCAGCTAACCCTTACGGCGTTTATGCAGGCTTCGACGCCTTCGGTACCGCAACAATCTCCGTTGCCGGTACCGACTCTGGCATCGGCACCGTTCCTGGTGCCGGTACCGATTGCATCGACATCGGCTTCGGTGTCGGCTGCAACGGTACCCTGTTCTACGATGCCCATCGGTACCGAAGCGGTACCGCTTACTCCCGATGTCGATCCCACTCGGTACGCGTATCGGGCTTTACAGGAGCATCCAGACAGGCGATTCTTCGATTCCTCCGACGACTCTGATGAGTCAGAGGCTTCTGTCGATGCACCGGTGCTTCTTCCTCAGGAGTCTGATTCTCCAAAACGAAGAATGTCTCCTCCAGAGGACTTGTCTTTTCAAGACTTCATTAGGGAAGTGGCTAGAGGCCTGTCCATCACAGTGGCCTCTGAGTCAGAGCCTAGAGCCAAGCAATTAGATATTTTGCAATATCCTAAAGCTCTTAAGGAAGCAGCTACCTTACCTATGAGATTCTCTATGATCTCATGTTGGGCATGTGGGAGACTCCTCTCACCACCTCTCCTCATTCTCGCAGGTTAGACACCATGTACCGTGTCCCTCCCTGGCCTGGTTTTCATAAGACTCAGCTTCCTTACCACTCTCTTGTGGTTGAGTCTGCTATGAAGAAAATAAAGAGTGCAAAGAGACACTCATCTAACCCTCCAGGACATGAATGTAGGACTCTAGATGCTTTTGGCCGAAGGATTTTCCAGGCCAATATGCTTGCTGCCAGAATCAACTCCTATAGTCTCTATATGGGGATGTTTCTAAAAGAAGTCACAGATCATCTGCAGACTTTAGCTCCTTTTATTTCAGAAGATAAAAGGCAGGAATTTCCCACTTGGCTCCAACATGCCCAAGATGTTTCCAAGTTCTCCAACCGTGCAGCCTTTGACTCTTTTGAGTGTGTAAGCAGAGCCATGGCTATTGCCATAGGTGCACGCAGAATTGCTTGGTTACAAGCCTCTGATTTTGGAACTCTGGGTCCAAGATGAGTTGGGAAACCTTCCTTGTACAGGTGAAAACCTGTTTGGCAGGGATTGGCAAGCAAAGGCCACTCAGATGGATGCTGAGAACTCTGCTTTGGATCGACTTTCAAAGTCTACCTCTGCCCCTGTTAAGAAAAGATTGTTCAAAAAGACATCTTTTTATAAAAAGGGAAGATATTATCCTGCTCATGGGCAGACATCTTCGGCAGGTCGTTTTGCTGCAAAGCGTCAGCAACCACCTAAACAGGCCAAGTCAAAGGCTGCCAGGCCTACCACAACCCAGCAGCCTCAACCTCCTCAGGGCCTTTGACTTGCAACTAGAGAACTTAGCCTTTCTAGCTCTGGGAAACCCAGAGCCCCTCACCATTCCAGGAAGGTTGACTTACTTTGCTCCCAGATGGGAGCAAATCACAGCAGAGCAATGGCCCCTCTCCATCATAAAGGAAGGGTACAAGCTTCACTTCTTAAACCTTCCTCCTCACACCATGGTGAAACAGTTCAATTCTCCAACATCTCTCCTCAACCTTCTAGGTCAGGAGATTGCTACCCTTCTTGCCCAAGGGGCAATAGAAGAAGTACCTCTTCTTCAACAGGGCTCAGGGTTCTACTCCCCTTATTTTCTTATCCCAAAGAAAACAGGGGGCTACAGACCCATATGTGGAGTGGAGGAGTGGCCTAGTGGTTGGGGCAAGGTACTTCAGGCCGGAAGGTCGGGGGTTCAAATCCCACTAGAGGACAGCAACCTTGGGCCGGAAGGACTGGGGTTTCTAGTCCCACAGGTGCTCCTTGTGGTCTTGGGCAAGTCACTTAACCCTCCATAGCCCATGTTCCCTGTAAAATAGTTATCTCCAAGTTATAATGCCCTGTTCAATGTAATTTCAGTTTGTTCAATGTAAACCGCCTTGATATCATGAAAGGCGGTATATAAGAAATGTTAAATAAATAAATAAATAAATAAATATTAGATCTCAGAGAATTGAACAAGTTTCTTTTCAAGGAGAAATTCAAAATGATTTCTCTAGGGGCTCTGCCTCCATACCTTCAGAGTCAGGATTGGCTTTGTTCTCTAGATCTCAAGGATGCGTACACCCATGTCCTCATCCATCCAACACACAGAAGGTTCCTTCGGTTCCTTTTTCAAGGAAAGCACTACCAATACAGGGTGCTTCCTTTCAGTCTGGCCTCTGCACCAAGGGTGTTCACGAAATGCATGGCAGTAGTAGCTGCATTTCTCCGCACTCTAGGAATATTCGTATTCCCATATCTGGATGACTGGCTCATTCGAGCCCCATCCCAGTCAGAGGTCCAGACTTGTCTAACCTGCACAATGCGTATCCTTCAGTATTTGGGACTAGTAATAAACGTCCCAAAATCCAATCTCACCCCTACTCAGTCTCTGGAGTTCATAGGGGCCTTGCTGGATACCACAACTGCAGGGGCCTATCTTCCTCAGGCCCGTTGCCTACGTCTGGTGTAGTTAGCCTCCCAGATTCAGTTAAAGTCCCAATAAACTGTTCGAGAGATGTTACAACTATTAGGCCACATGGCATCCACCGTGCATGTGGTTCCATATGCTCGCCTTCACATGAGGGCAGCTCAATGGACTTTGTCCACCCAATGGACTCAGGCATCAGGTTGCCTGTCAGGCAAAATAGCAAACTCCAGTCGTCTATTTTGGTCTCTCCAGTGGTGGAAGTCCTCTCAAAACCTGTTGCTGGGGTCCCCTTTTCAGCAACCGCTACCCCAAGCAACTCTCACAACAGATTCTTCTCCAAAGGGTTGGGGAGCTCATCTGCAAGATCTCTCTACCCAGGGCATCTGGTCTCCACAGGAGACTTCTCTGCTTATCAATCTATTGGAACTCAGAGCAATATTCTTAGCTCTCAGAGTGTTCTATTCCCTGCTCAGCTACAGGACAGCCCTCATCCATATGGACAATCAAGTAGCCATGTTCTATGTAAACAAGCAGGGAGGGACTGGCTCTCTGTCGCTTTGCAACGAAGCTTTGCGACTGTGGGCCTTCGCCAGAGAGCATCACATCCATCTTCTGGCAGTATATCTTCCAGGTATTCAAAACTCTTGGGCGGACAGACTCAGTCGAGTTCTGCTCCCACACGAGTGGTCCCTTCACATGGACCAGGTAGCCAGGATTTTTCGAATTTGGGGAACCCTGGACATAGACCTTCAAGATTTTCATCTCTCTCAACAAGTCAGAGATGTTATTCATGCCTCTAGGAAGCCTTCTACTAGACGTTCCTATGCTTTCAAATGGAAGAGATTCACCATTTGGTGTTCAGAGAAGGGTCTAAACCCTCTTGCAATACCTCTGAATTCTCTACTAGAGTATCTCCTGCATCTATCCCATGCAGGCCTGAAAACGAATTCAGTAAGAGTCCATTTGAGTGCTATTGCAGCGTCCCTCAAGCCTCTCAATGGACAACCTATCTCCTCTCACCCTCTTATAGCAAGATTCATGAGAGGCCTTTTTTTAACTAAACCTCCCATTAGACCACCTCCAGTGGCATGGGACTTAAACCTGGTTCTTGGCCAGCTTATGAAGCCACCCTTTGAACCTTTAGCCACCACCTCCTTGTAATTTCTTTCTTGGAAAGTTGTTTTTCTCATTGCAGTCACCTCAGCACGCCGCATCAGTGAGTTGCAAGCTTTGGTGGCTAATCCACCTTATACAAGGTTCCATCATGATAAGGTAGTCCTCAGGACCAATCCACACTTTATGCCTAAAGTGGTCTCGCTTTTTCATCTGAATCAGGAGGTATTTTTACCTGTCTTTTTTCCAGGACCTCATGCATCAAATGCAGAGAGGAATCTTCATACCTTGGATTGTAAGAGAGCTCTCGCTTTCTACTTACAAAGAACACAGCAACATAGAAAGTCTTCTCAACTCTTTGTTGCTTTTGATCCTTCTCATTTAGGACTTCCAGTCTCTAAGAGAACACTGTCCAGCTGGATTGCTCAGTGTATTTCTTTCGCCTACCAGAGTAAGAACATTTCTCTGGAGGGGCCATGTCACAGCTCACAATGTGAGAGCCATGGCAGCCTCAATGGCTCATCTGAACTCGGTGTCCATCGACCAGATCTGTCGAGCGGCCACCTGGGCCTCGGTTCACACCTTCACAGCCCATTACTGTTTGGACAAGGACTCCCGCCGGGATGCCTCGTTTGGTCAGGCTGTCCTCAAACACCTGTTCCATTCCTAATCAACTCCTACCCACCTACCCTGATTGGAAGCCAAGATCCATGGGGGTGAAGTGAAGCCCTCTGCAAGGGCACACAGCCATGGGGTCTCTCCCTGGCATCTGCAGCTAGGGAGTCCCCATATGTGAAGACTCGTTCCTGCTTGTTCCTGGAGATAGCACAGTTACTTACCTGTAACAGGTGATCTCTGGGAACAGCAGGAATAAGTCTTCACAACCCACCCACCTCCCCTAGGAGTTGTATCTCTCTATCTATCTTTCCTTTCCTTTCCTCTCTCTCTCTTTGTCTCAGCTTTAAAACTCGAACTGGAGAGAGGCGGTTAGGAAAGGCGGGAAGGCAGCGCGCAGGCGCTGTGGGATGCTCCCAAAAGCTTTCTTACTGGACGCTGGGGAGCGTTCCCGCGCAGGCTCTGTCAGTACCGACGATACCCATATGTGAAGACTTATTCCTGCTGTTCCCAGAGATCACCTGTTACAGGTAAGTAACTGTGCTTTATCGGAGAAAAAGTAATGGTCTATAAATGAGAATACATTTGCTCCCAGATTGATGGTTCCCCTATAGTACATATAAAAATGTGTTTGGCATGCAGTTAACAACGTTTAAGAATTACCAAGTAACCCACTACACGTGAGAGTGAGATTGTTATATGTGTGCCAACAGTGGCACATATGCCCTGCTCCTGTTTTTCACCTTCTCATGCCATCACCGTTTGCCACTCATGAGCAGTAAGACTTAGAAACATAGAAACATAGAAACATGATGACAGAAAAAGACCACAAGGCCCATCTAGTCTGTCCTTCCATAACAACTACAACAGTCCACTCTTTACCTTTAGAGATCCTCTGTGTTGGTCCCATGCTTTTTTGAATTCAGTTACTGTCCTCATCTCTACCACCTCCACTGGGAGACTATTCCACGGATCCACTACTCTTTCCGTAAAGAAATATTTCCGCATATCACTCCTGAATCTATCTCCCTTCACCCTCATCCCATGTCCCCTCGTCGCAGAACTTGCTTTCAATTGAAAGAGGCTCTCTCCTGAACATTTATGCCACGGAGGTATTTAAACATCTCAATCATATCACCTCTATCCCGCCTTTCCTCTAAGGTGTACATATTAAGATCCTTAAGTCTGTCCTCATATGCTTTATAATGAAGACCACTAATCATCTTAGTAGCAACCCTCTGCACCGACTCCATCCTGTTCACATCCTTTTGAAGGTGCGGTCTCCAGAATTGCACACCATACTCCAAATGAGGTCGCACCAAAGACTTATACAGAGGCATTATCACCTCCTTTTTTCTGCTAGCCATTCCTCTCCGTATGCACCCAAGCATCCTTCTAGCTTTTGCCGTCGCCTTTTCTACCTGTTTAGCTACTTTAAGATCATCGGACACAACTACGCCTAGGTCCCGCTCTTCTTTAGTGGACAAAAGTACTTCACCTCCTATACTGCATTGCTCCCTTGGATTGCTGCAGCCCAAATGCATGACCTTACATTTTTTAACATTAAATCCCAGTTGCCAAATTCTAGACCATTCTTCAAGCTTAGCCAGATCCCTCCTCATGTTATCTACACCTTCCTGGGTGTCTGCTTTATTGCAGATTTTGGTATCATCCGCAAAGAGGCAAACCTTACCCGACAGCCCTTCCGCTATATCACTAACAAAGATGTTAAAAAGAATCGGACCAAGGACAGATCCCTGGGGCACACCACTGGTAACATCCTTCTCCTCAGAGTGAGCTCCATTTACTTGTACTCTTTGTCGCCTCCCACCCAACCAATTTCTAACCCAAGCAGTAACTTTAGGGTCCATCCCTAGGGTGCTCAGTTTGTTTATAAGTCGCCTGTGAGGAACAGTGTCAAAGGCTTTACTGAAATCTAAATACACCACATCTAGAGCTCTCCCTCGGTCCAACTCCCTGGTCACCCAGTCAAAGAAATCAATCAGATTTGTCTGACAAGACCTGCCTCTGGTGAATCTTGGCTGGGTTCCCTATACTATCTATTCTGTTGGTCCTCGTCCTTGATTCTTACCCCCCTCTCTTCCCCCCCCCCCCCCACTCCATATGTTTGCAGATACCATGTTCTGCTGGGCACACTTTAGGCCCTTTTTACAACATACAGTATGCTAGCAGCCATGCAGGGTTCTCTGCTTCATGCTATTATTCTGGCTCATACCCTGTCTGCTGTGGCAGTGCATCTGGTGATCCATTATAGCCACATGTGCCATGGCTTATCTTGCTGCTGTTGTAGCTCTAGCCAGAGGTTGTGCAGCAATTTTGGTTGGGTCCTCCGTATGGCCCTTACCTGATCTTCAAGGACTCCAGGTCTTGGAGGATTCAAAAGTGGCTGTTGGGGATAAGTAGCAACATCCTGCTTAGTCATACTCTCATTTCACAGATCTTTCCCTATTACCCACCTGACTCTTTCACTCTGTTGCCTTTGTCCAGGTGTACAGAGGCAGTAACATGTAGTCATCGAGCACACGCTGGTACTAGAGGTAGGTCCCATCTTCCACCCCTCCCTTTCGACATCAGGGTTCCCAGTGCAACCCATGTACATTGCTGATGGCTGTCATCTCTGGTTGTGCACTATCAGGACACAATTTGGCTGCTTTCCTGCTGTTGTGCCTCTGTGAACGAGCACTGCCTGCAACCACCTGCACATTGTATTCAGCATGTGACCTGATCTGGGTGTTGGCCTTGTAGGGCCTTATGCATGCCTGAAAACCTGTCCTTTTCTTTCCATGACCATGGCTCATGGCATTTGCTGATAAGTTCATGTGCCACTGACCACATATCACAGCACACTACACATGTTAGCTGTGTCCTGCCTGCCTCTTGGCTCATGTTTCTTTGCCACTGCTCTTGTATGTGTATGCCTATTCTCTGGCAGATTGCAATTTTGCTTCTGGTTGTCCTTGTGTCTGTGGCTCTGATTGCTCTGATTACTGTTGCTCTTTCAGGTCCCACAAAGGGTATTGCCCAGGGGGACCCAGGGTCAGCCCATCTGCTAGCCAGCCACCTAAGGTGTCCGACCTGGGTGGGTGGTGACAGCGGCACACATGACCGGCCCGCCACCCCTCCCAGCTACCACCATTTCCATTCGGGGGGAGACGGGCAGCAGCAGCAACAGTATTTCCAAAAGCGGCAGCTTTTTGCCACTGCTTTCTTGCCCACAGCAGGCTATGTTCTTCAGCACACATGGCCTGCAACTTCTGAACCCTCCTGACAGTAAGTTGCATCAGAAAGGGATCAGAAAAGGCAGGCCATGTGTGCTGAAAGACATGGCCTGCTGCAGACAAGAAAGTAAAAAAAAAAAAAAAAAAAAAATTATCACCACCCCCAAAAAGTGAAACACATAAATCAGAATTTTTACAAGAATCACTAAATATCACCTCATTACTTTCATATTTTTGTCGAAGCTATGCTGTAGGAGGGACAGTAGTGTCAACTGTCCCACACCAAGCAGCTAGCTGCCTTTTTTTCTTTTATATGTGATCCTGTGTCACTTCTCAAATTATTTTCTATAACCACAAAAATGCACTTAGCTGAAGCCTCTTAATTTTCACTCATCCTTCCGTTGATCCTGAAGAGGAAGATGGAACATGACGCGCGCGTTTCGAGCCCTAAGGCTCTGTATCAAATGTTGAACTCTTCTTCAATTCAAAAAACGGAATCCCAACAAAACGCCGTCGTCGCGGCTGAGGCATACGTCTCTCCTCTATGGCTGCACCATTAGACTATACGATTTTTAAACAGGAGCACAACCTATCAGAAAGGGAACGCCCCACATGAAGGGGAATCCCAATTCGGATTGGTTCTCTGAAGATGACATCAGACTATTGAATACCATTCAACCTCCCGATTTAAACCTGCCGGTTCTACTGTATTCAAAGAAAAAATCCATCTTTGTTCTGATAGTTGAAGTTGATAGAGACGATCTCCTCCTCTGGGATCAGCTGGAATGTGGTCAATAACTGTCCATCGTAAATCAGTAAATGAATGATTGAATTGTAAACAATGGGATACCATCGGTGCTGTCAGGACTCTATTTCGCAATCGGGAAGCGTGTTCCATTAAACGTATCTTCACAGCACGACTAGTCCTACCTATGTAGAGCAATAAACACGGGCACAGCAGCAAGTAGACTACATAGCTAGAGAGACAGTTCGTATCCCAGCGTCGTGTAAACAGTTGTTTTGTTTTTGGATGTGTCCATTGTAGCCCAAGCATAGATAATGCACAGAATTGACATGATCCACATGTTAAATGTCCAGTCTTAGCAGGAAGTCGATCGAGTCTATCAGATGGTAATGCTGTCTTCATCAGCATATCGCCAAGATTCCGCCCCCGAGAAAATGCTATCTGAAGAGGTTTATTAAAACAATCAATTAATTGTAACATTGGCCAATGTTGTTTTAAAATCTTTAAAACTGCAGAGCTACCCTCAGTAAATGGAAGAATACCCACTATTGAATCTTCTGAACTTTGACCCGAATTGACATAATTAGGATCAAGCAACCATTCGCGATGAACGAAACGTGCTCGTTTCATTGCTTTTTGAATGATGTGACTGGAGTAACCACGATTAATTAAACGATGACTCAATTCAGAAGCATGGGTCATATAATCCTCAAGTGTGTTGCAATTCCGCCGTAATCTAAGAAATTGGCCAAAAGGCAATCCACGTTTAAGTGGGCCAGGGTGGTAGCTGCGAAAATGTAACAAGCTGTTTCTTTGTACATTTTTTCGATAAAGAGTGGTATGTAAACTACCATCCAATAATGTAATTTGCAAATCCAAAAATTCGATCGTAGTAGAATGGACATGTGCTGTGAACTGTATATTGGTCCGTACAGTGTTTAGCCAATTCAAAAACTCAGTGAGCGCCGGCAAATCTGAAACCCAGATAAACAGAATATCATCGAGGAATCTTTTCCAGAATAAAACATTTGAAAAACCAGAAAATTGTTGTATTTGAGATGACTCCATGTGACCCATATATAGAGTAGCTATGGAGGGGGCACATGTGGCCCCCATCGCTATACCTGAAATTTGCTGGTAGTAGACACCCTCTGAGACAAAATAGTTTTTTGTGAGAATCAATTGCATCATTTTTAATAAAAAAGATCGTGGAAGTCGAGATGGAGCGGTCTGAAAACTATCTGCCAACAACATGAGGGCCTCCTGTTGATCTATCTTCGTATAAAGCGAGACTACATCAAGAGTGACTAGAAAAGCTCCTGGAGGGACCTTTAGTGTTGACAACAGCTGTAATAGATGGGTTGTATCACGAAGAAAGGAGGGCACCTGACAAGCCTCCTGTTTGAGAAATACATCGCAAAACTTTGAAAGCGGCTCAAGGACAGAATCCCTACAGGACACAATAGGGCGTCCAGGAGGTCTTGATAGAGTTTTATGAATTTTTGGCACCAGATAAAGTATAGGGACTCGAGGATGTGTATTAATCAAAAATCGATGTTCTTTAGAGGTAATCCAACCCTGTTGTAAGGCTTCACCCATTAAAAGCTTGATTTCCATCAAAAGATCCGTAGTAGGGTTCGCAGACAATACTCGATAAGTATGAATATCTCCTAAATGTTGAGACAGTGTCAATCGGTATTCTTCCACAGACCATAACACCAGAGCCCCTCCCTTATCAGCTCTCCGTACTATTACTGAAGGATCAGATTGCAATTCTGCAAGAGCTTTCCAACTATTAGAATCTAAGTTGGAGGAATGGTGTAAAGAGGTACTTGCTAGTTGTTTAACATCCCTCAACACTAAGGATTGATACGTTGATAACACAGGATCCAATGGACCAGGGGGAATCCAACGGGAAGAAGGCTTTACTACCGATGAATCGGGGTTGCAAACCTTTCCTTGAAAATATTGAATAATATGTAACTTACGAAAAAATCGTTGTAAATATAATGTCATAGAAAATGCATCAAAACGGGCTGTGGGTACAAAAGACACTGGTCCATTGGATCCTGTGTTATCAACGTATCAATCCTTAGTGTTGAGGGATGTTAAACAACTAGCAAGTACCTCTTTACACCATTCCTCCAACTTAGATTCTAATAGTTGGAAAGCTCTTGCAGAATTGCAATCTGATCCTTCAGTAATAGTACGGAGAGCTGATAAGGGAGGGGCTCTGGTGTTATGGTCTGTGGAAGAATACCGATTGACACTGTCTGAACATTTAGGAGATATTCATACTTATCGAGTATTGTCTGCGAACCCTACTACGGATCTTTTGATGGAAATCAAGCTTTTAATGGGTGAAGCCTTACAACAGGGTTGGATTACCTCTAAAGAACATCGATTTTTGATTAATACACATCCTCGAGTCCCTATACTTTATCTGGTGCCAAAAATTCATAAAACTCTATCAAGACCTCCTGGACGCCCTATTGTGTCCTGTAGGGATTCTGTCCTTGAGCCGCTTTCAAAGTTTTGCGATGTATTTCTCAAACAGGAGGCTTGTCAGGTGCCCTCCTTTCTTCGAGATACAACCCATCTATTACAGCTGTTGTCAACACTAAAGGTCCCTCCAGGAGCTTTTCTAGTCACTCTTGATGTAGTCTCGCTTTATACGAAGATAGATCAACAGGAGGCCCTCATGTTGTTGGCAGATAGTTTTCAGACCGCTCCATCTCGACTTCCACGATCTTTTTTATTAAAAATGATGCAATTGATTCTCACAAAAAACTATTTTGTCTCAGAGGGTGTCTACTACCAGCAAATTTCAGGTATAGTGATGGGGGCCACATGTGCCCCCTCCATAGCTACTCTATATATGGGTCACATGGAGTCATCTCAAATACAACAATTTTCTGGTTTTTCAAATGTTTTATTCTGGAAAAGATTCCTCGATGATATTCTGTTTATCTGGGTTTCAGATTTGCCGGCGCTCACTGAGTTTTTGAATTGGCTAAACACTGTACGGACCAATATACAGTTCACAGCACATGTCCATTCTACTACGATCGAATTTTTGGATTTGCAAATTACATTATTGGATGGTAGTTTACATACCACTCTTTATCGAAAAAATGTACAAAGAAACAGCTTGTTACATTTTCGCAGCTACCACCCTGGCCCACTTAAACGTGGATTGCCTTTTGGCCAATTTCTTAGATTACGGCGGAATTGCAACACACTTGAGGATTATATGACCCATGCTTCTGAAATGAGTCATCGTTTAATTAATCGTGGTTACCCCAGTCACATCATTCAAAAAGCAATGAAACGAGCACGTTTCGTTCATCGCGAATGGTTGCTTGATCCTAATTATGTCAATTCGGGTCAAAGTTCAGAAGATTCAATAGTGGGTATTCTTCCATTTACTTGAGGGTAGCTCTGCAGTTTTAAAGATTTTAAAACAACATTGGCCAATGTTACAATTAATTGATTGTTTTAATAAACCTCTTCAGATAGCATTTTCTCGGGAGCGGAATCTTGGCGATATGCTGATGAAGACAGCATTACCATCTGATAGACTCGATCGACTTCCTGCTAAGACTGGACATTTAACATGTGGATCATGTCAATTCTGTGCATTATCTATGCTTGGGCTACAATGGACACATCCAAAAACAAACCAACTGTTTACACGACGCTGGGATACGAACTGTCTCTCTAGCTATGTAGTCTACTTGCTGCTGTGCCCGTGTTTATTGCTCTACATAGGTAGGACTAGTCGTGCTGTGAAGATACGTTTAATGGAACACGCTTCCCGATTGCGAAATAGAGTCCTGACAGCACCGATGGTATCCCATTGTTTACAATTCAATCATTCATTTACTGATTTACGATGGACAGTTATTGACCACATTCCAGCTGATCCCAGAGGAGGAGATCGTCTCTATCAACTTCAACTATCAGAACAAAGATGGATTTTTTCTTTGAATACAGTAGAACCGGCAGATTTAAATCGGGAGGTTGAATGGTATTTGATAGTCTGATGTCATCTTCAGAGAACCAATCCGAATTGGGATTCCCCTTCATGTGGGGCGTTCCCTTTCTGATAGGTTGTGCTCCTGTTTAAAAATCGTATAGTCTAATGGTGCAGCCATAGAGGAGAGACGTATGCCTCAGCCGCGACGACGGCGTTTTGTTGGGATTCCGTTTTTTGAATTGAAGAAGAGTTCAACATTTGATACAGAGCCTTAGGTCTCGAAACGCGCGCGTTATGTTCCATCTTCCTCTTCAGGATCAACGGAAGGATGAGTGAAAATTAAGAGGCTTCAGCTAAGTGCATTTTTGTGGTTATAGAAAATAATTTGAGAAGTGACACAGGATCACATACAAAAGAAAAAAAGGCAACTAGCTGCTTGGTGTGGGACAGTTGACACTACTGTCCCTCCTACAGCATAGCTTCGACAAAAATATGAAAGTAATGAGGTGATATTTAGTGATTCTTGTAAAAATTCTGCAGACAAGAAAGTGGCAGCCAAAAGCCACTGCTTTTTGAAATGCTGCTGCTGCTGCCCACCTCCCCCTCAAATACAGAATTGGTGGCAGCTGGGGAGCCGGCAGCAGTAGCAGCTGGGGAGGGAATGGCGGCAGCTGGGGGGGGGGGGAGTGTGGCGAGTCGGGGTTTCTGCCTAGGGCAGCAGAAACACTTGGGCCAGCCCTGGGGGGACCGATTTGTTTTGGCTTCCTTTTTTACCCAGCTCTGGCCACTTTACTTCTCTGCCTGCACAATAATTGTCTCTCAGCAGCTACATGTCCCCCCCAATGTGCTATGTCCTTGTGTGACTCACCTTGCCAGGACCACACAGATTCTCCCCCAGACCCTTCTTGCTGCAGAATAGGGTGGCCTGTGTCATCATGGGTGGAGGTACAGCAGCTCCTCCTTAGCACAAGTCGACAGAGCATTAGGGTCTCAGCCCTTGAAACATGAGGTTGTCTGGAGGCCATCTTGAAGTGCTTTATGCATAGAGCATAAGGATGTGCTATCACGCACAGCTATCACACACATGTGCACTGTCTAGATGACATGAGTATCTGTATTTTGCATTGCGCTTGAACATCTCCACAGCTACTGTTCTCTGTGTGTGTTCTACACATGCGAGGTGCTTCATTTTATTTATTATTAATCTAATTACAACTATTAGATAAACTGAAGAGTAGCAAATCACCAGGGCCGGATGGTATACATCCAAGGGTGTTGAAAGAACTGAAATATGAGATTGCAGACCTGCTATTAGTAATCTGTGAACTATCAGTAAATCATCTCTAATACCTGAAGATTGGAGGATCGCCAATGTAACACCAATTTTTAAAAAGGGTTCCAGGGGTGATCCGGGAAACTACAGACCGGTGAGCCTGACATCAGTACCGGGAATAATGGTAGAAACCATTATAAAGAATAAAATTACTCAGCATGTAGATAGTCATGACCTAATGGGAGACAGCCAACATGGCTTTAGACAAGGAAGATCTTGTCTTACTAATCTGTTATGTTTTTTTGAAGGAGTGAATAAACAGGTGGACAAAGGTGAGTCAGTTGATATTGTGTATCTGGACTTTCAGAAAGCCTTTGACAAGGTCCCTCATCAGAGACTTTTGGCAAAACTAAAGAGTCATGGGATAGGAGGCAGTGTACTATTGTGGATCAGGAACTGGTTAAAAGATAGAAAACAGAGGGTAGGGCTAAATGGCCAATTTTCCCAATGGAGAAAGGTGAATAGTGGTGTACCCCAGGGATATGTGCTGGGTCCGCTGCTTTTTGACATATTCATAAATGACCTGGAAAGTGGAATAACGAGTGAGGTTATCAAATTTGCAGATGACACAAAACTATTTAAAGTTGTTAAAACCCAAGAGGATTGTGGAAATTTCCAAGAGGATCTTGATAAATTAGAAGACTGGGCATCAAAATGGCAGATGAAATTTAATGTGGACAAGTGCAAGGTTATGCACCTAGGGAAGAACAACCCAAACTATGGTTACACGATGCAAGGTTCCACATTAGGAACCACCACCCAGGAAAAAGATTTAGGTGTCATTGTGGATACCGTGTTAAAACCCTCGGCCCAGTGTGCAGCGGCGGCCAAGAGAGCAAATAGAATGCTAGGTATGATAAGGAAAGGAATGGAAAATAAAATAAAAGATATTATAATGCCTCTATATCGTTCCATGGTGAGACCGCACCTTGAATATTGTGTGCAATTCTGGTCGCCGTATCTTAAAAAGGATATAGCGATTTTAGAAAAGGTTCAGAGAAGAGCCACCAAAATGGTAAAGGGGATGGAAGGATACTCCTATGAAGAAAGGCTAAAAAGGTTAGGGCTCTATCCTGAAAAAGAGACGGCTGAGGGGAGATATGATAGAAGTCTATAATTAATGAACGGAGTGGAACGGGTAAATGTAGATCGATTGTTTACGTTATCAGAATATAGAAAGACTAGGGGACATGCAATGAAGCTACAGGGTAAACTATTTAAGACTAATAAAAGAAAATATTTTTTCACTCAATGTGTAATCAAACTCTGGAATTTGTTACCGGAGGATGTAGTAAAGGCTGTTAGTGTAGCTGGGTTTAAAAATGGTTTGGACAAGTTCCTGGAGGAAAGGTCCATAAACCATTATTAAGAAGGGACCCAGGATATCAATGCTTGACCCAGTACAAGCATTGTGGAACCTGTGTCTTTTGGGGAAACTGCTAGGTACTTGTGACCTAGATTGGCCACTGTTGGAAACAGGATACTGGGCTTGATGGACCTTGGTCTGACCCAGTATGGCATATCTTATGTTCTTAATTTAATTTAATTAATTAATGTATGTATTTATTTAGCTAAGCTTATATACCGCCCAGTCTAATAGTCAGGGCTGTTTACAGAGAAATAAGTGAGCTAGTGTGGCTTTATATAGAACAAGTAGTTAAGTGAGAGAGGGTAAAAACATGTGAGTGACTATAAGGTAAGTAACACAATATTTGATTTACAAATCATATTTAAGCAGTCCATGTCTGTGCAGTCTCGTTAACCGCAAAGTAATTGGTGAAGAGAAAAGTTTTTAGTTTCTTTCGAAAATCTTGAAGGTCACCGATGCCACATAGTGCAGGGGGGATTGTATTACACAAAGTGGGGGCAAAGAGGGACAATGCTCTTTTAGAGGTGAAGCAAGTAGTTTTAGCATTTAATGTTGGTATATGTAACATGTTGGCAGAGCTGGATCTTCTGTTTCTGTTACTAGGCTCTTTGGAGATGAGACTTTCAAGGTAGGCCACAGAGAGATTTGTGTCACTTTGAAGGTCGTTAGCAGGGACTTAAATCTAACCCTCTCAAATAGGAAGCCAATGTAGTAGTTGCTGCAAGATGGGGGTTATATGATCATTTCTTGATTTATTGCTAAGGATGCGTGCAGCTATGTTTAATGCTTGCTGCAGCGGTTAGGTTGTAGATTTTGGGAGACCTTGGAGAACAATATTATAGTAGTCAATGGGGCCTGCAGAACACTGCAGAAATCATTGTGATCCATGAAACTTTTAAGGTGTGAGATGATGCTGAGTTTGCGGTATACGTTCTTTGCAACATTATTCACATGCACAACAAGGGATAGATGTTGATCTATAATTACACCATGGTGAGGAAGCTGACACTTAACTTTCAATTTGAACCCGCCAATGGAGACAGAATTTGGTGGTGTAAAATTAGGATTTCTGGTGATAGAGAGGGCCTCTGTCTTGCTATGATTTATTGCAAAGTTATGAGCAGATAACCAGCTGGTAATAGCTGTGAAGCGACTTTCCATATTTGTGATCAGGGTTTAGGTATATTGATGGGAGCATAGATGTGATACTGAATGCTGAATTCCCTAACGATTGTACATAAAGGTTGTAAAAAGATATTGAAAAGGAGGGAAGATAATGCTGACCCCTGTAGAACTCCTTGAAGTTGGGGGAATGGAGCTGATGTTTCTTTGCCTATTTTTACTTGTAATTGTTGATTGGAAAAGTAGGATTTGAACCATTTTATTGAACAATCTGATTGTGTGGTATTGAGTCAAAAGCTGCTTTGATATCAAGGAAGACATCATTGAACTTGGCTGCCTTCGTAGACAACATAATTAAAGGTATTGACATCAGGGATTCTGCACCGTGATTGGGTCTGAATCTAAATTGATGTGTATCAAGTGGAAAATGAGAATCAACATGTTCCTGAAGTTGGATTAAAACAGTTTTTTCAATGATTTTTGCTAAGAAAGGAATGCTTGAAATGGGCCTATAGGATGATGCTTTTTTCACTGGGCGGATAGAAACAATTTTAAGTTGGGAGGTAGGTACCTTGGTCTAGTGATTGTTGAACAATGTTTAAGATAAAAGGCAAGAGTTCAGTGCAGGCAGATTGGATCCAGTTAACAGGACATGGATCTAGAGGTGATGTGGTGTTTCTGATACTTGCGATGATTTTTATCAGTTGATCTTTGGTGACGGTTGCAAAAGAATTCCAGGTCACTACTGTAGATTGTCCGAGTGTGTGGATAAATTGGAATCTAGCTTGTTGAAGTGGAGGCTTTTTGATGGGTGAGTTAGGGACTGAAAGTGGTTAGCCATTATTTGGGCAGTTATGTAAGGGTCATCTTTATGCGAAGAGGGATCTTTTGTTAAGGATTTGATTATATTAAATAGCTCATGTGGACGATTTAGTGACTTGTTCAAAAGATTAGAGTAGTAGTCTTTTTTAGTCTTATAAGTGGCTGCTTGGTATTCATGCAATTTGGCAATGTAGAGCTTAAGGTGGTCAGGCAGTTTAGTGTTTCACCACTTTCTTTCTAGGGCTCTAAGCTTACATTTCAGATCCTTAAGTTGAGGAGAATACCATTTTGCAGAGTGTTTCCTATTAGGTGCTGTGTGTGAGTCTTCCTTTATGGCTATCTTTGAAATAATCTCATTCCAATTGTGCACTAGTGTCACGGTCCGTAATGGATATTGTAAGGTGGGGGATAATTTTACTTGTAAAATCTTTTGTGTCCATGTTGTAAAAATCAATGTTTAGCGGTTCTTTGAGGGCATATGTCACAATTAATTACTTGTGGGGGCAGTAGGATGGTGATAATCTTGTGATCAGACCAAGGAATTGAGAGCAGTTCAGGTTGGGGAGGAGTACAATTCTGAAGTATAGCATGGGGTAAAAATATCATGTCCAGTATGTTCCCTTTGCTACGATTGGTTGATAATTTGTGTGTAGCGCATGACGTTCATGGCATCTATGAAAGCTTGCAATGTTTTTGAGGGGAAAGAGGATAGTTCAGGTCGCCTAGTAGGATTAGTTGATTATTGTGTGAAACATGACTACAGACTTTTTCTAAGATGATGTCAAGCTCACTTGGACTAGCGCTTGGGGACCTGTAGGAGAGACAGGTGTTTATTTGAGAGGAGCAGTGTATCTAATCCTTTAGCTGTGTCAAGAGGAAAAGGTTTGAAATTGAGAGTCTGCTGGTAATTATAAAAACCCCTCCACCTCTTCTGTCTATACTTGTGGAACTAAAAAGGTTGTAGCTGTGTTTGACCAGTTGGTTCATAAGTATGTTACCTGTGTCTGTTAACCAAGACTCATTGACACATAGGATATCTATGAGATTATCTTTTAGATAGTCATTAATGATTTGTGTTTTGTTTCGAGTGGAATGAGCATTTGATAGGTGACATACTGCAAGTCGAGACTTGGTTGGGAGGGGATTCCTTAACAGGTTTAATTACTTTGAGGTATCTGCGATGTTGAATCTGGTCCTTGCGGTATGGTAGCATGTGCAGAGATGATATGAGAGTAAGTAAAAATGTGATGCAAGGGAAGTGAGATGTGTATAAGTGAGGGATAGAATGCCTATGGGTAAATAGGGAGGATTATAAAAGCATTAAACATCATGCCTAAACAGAAAATTGCATGTGAGATGTCTAGATGTCAGTATTATTCTACCAATGTACTTATTGCATTCCTTTTGGCGGTTACACTGAGGGGGCGGCCTTGTTCCCTGCCGAAGGGCCCACGCCAAAGGGCCCTTTGGCGGGCCCTTCGGTGTGGACACACCAAGGTGCACTGTCCTTTAAATGGCTGTGGTGAGACGTTAAGGAGGCAATGAGCAGGCTTGTGCTGAAACTGATGAAGTTGAAACAGTCGTGATTTAAAATTGAAAGCCCTTCTCTTCCCGATGTGATCTGTCATGTGCACATGCAAATCCCACAGCCAGGGACACTTTTATATTCAGAGACAGGGAAATGGCAATTTTAGAAGGTCCTTGCACATGCATGGCACATATCTGAAATTACCATTGCATTCCACTTGTTCTGCATGTCCCTGTCACCACTGCCTGGACGACCTTTCTAAAATGTGTCTTTTTTTTAACTTCTTTATTTATATTTTCCAACAAAATACAAAAGAAAAGAAAACCAAATTACAATAAATCAAAATACATAATACTTCTCTGTAACAGGAAACAAGAAGAGAAAAAGGCTATTCACAGCCCACCCCACCCTGTCCCTCCCATCATCATGCAATCATCAAGGGCTATAGAAAAACACCAAAAAAACAGCTCAAGGCCTACAAGGGCTATGGAACATCAAACACTCCACTACATAAGAAACGAGAAGATTTAACTAATAACTCCTTATTATATTTCATATCGTGCTTTAGAGATGTAATTCTGTAGGAGTTTCCACTTGAGAAGAGTGGAGGGTGTTCTACCCCACCAAGGCATTTGCTCATATTTGCAGCATAAGCACAAGCGGTTCCACCATTCGTGTCAACTAAGCTCTGCTGTATGTTTCCAGTTAGAAATAACGAGATGTAGGGCCACTCCCAACATGAAGTCAAATAAAAACTGACAATCCCTCTGTAACAACGAGATGCCAATTGCTGATCGAAAAATGACCACAGACCAGGAGAGAGTGGCCCTGAATCCCAGCACCTCTTGAATGCGATTCCATATTGAAACCCAATAAGACTGAATGTTAGGGCAATCATACACCACTTGTCTCAAAGTGCCGACATCTCCCCGACAAGACCAACACTCATTCCCAATTGCCTTATCCCATTTAGCAACCTTTACCGGAGTAAAGTGCACTCTATGCGCAAAGAAGTACAAAGCTTGTGAGACAGAGGCAGACTGAGAAACCTTGTTTATCTTACTCCAGAATTTTGTCCAAGTTTCCGGAGAAAGAACTTCCCCAGTGTCATGTTCCCATATTCGTTGAACACCAATGGCCTGAGAACTGTTGTTCTGAACCACCAGTTTATAATAGTGAGAAGCCACCCCAGAGGTCATATGTACTGAGCCTGTCATACTCATCAACCCCCACTCGTCAGACAACGATGTAATATCCAACTGGGATTTCTCTATACAATGCTTCAACTGAATCCACTGAAAGTATAGAGATTTAGGCAAATCAAATTCACTTTGTAAAGAGGAAAAAGGTTTCCACTTACTATCCATTATCATTTGGCAAATGCTCCAAATGCCCCTGCTAAACCATTGTTACCATGCGAATGAACTTTGATTGACTTTTAAAAAAGGAAAAGGACTATGCCAGATGGGTATTAATTTTGATAGGCAATCCTCCTTAGGAATTGCATATGCTAACTGTTGAAAAGTCTTCTGAGTGTCCGATATAACCCTATGAGACTTCAACCTCTTAATAGACAAGAATGCCAGGAAGGTGATTTAAGGGGAAGGGAGCACTTAATCTCTCTTCTAGTTCAAGCCATACTGGACGTATACGTACGGCCCCCTCCACCCATCGTGAACCTTGTTTTAGCAAAAAAGCACAGTGATAGGCCTGAAAGTCAGGGAAATTCACCCCCACCCTTCTTATTTTTTAGATTTAAGTTTCCTAAGAGCAATTCTAGGCGGTTTATTGAACCAGAATCCTTTCAATTTAACGATAAACTTTACTTGTAAGAAAGACTGGTAGCATTTCTAATATATAATTTACTTTAGGAGTGATAGTCATTTTTATAGCTTGAAGACGACCCCACCAAGAAAGATAGACCGGCGGCCACTTTGCTGTTATATTGTGAACTGTAGATAGGATCTCTTCTTCATTGTACTGTAGGGTTACACTAAGTGGGTAGCAATAGTGAACTCCCAAATACTTCACCATCTTAGGCTCCCATACAAAAGGAAAATCCTCCATATCTGTCCTACATACTCTTGAGTTCAAGGGGAAAACGACAGACTTTGACCAATTAATTTTATAGCTAGACAATCCTGAATATTTATCAATTCTAAAATGACCAGTATGGAGCTAGGTGTGGTGAAAAGCAGAAAATCATCCGCATATGCAGATAGTTTAATTTCCATGCCAGCAATAGAAACGCCCTTAACCGCGAGACTTTGACTTATCAGTAGGGCCAAAGGTTCCAAGGCCAGATTGAAGAGAATGGGAGAAAGAGGACAACCCTGACGGGTACCCAACCCTAGAAGAAATTCTCTAGACTGAGTCGCATTCACAGAAATTTTCGCACTCGGTCTCGCATACATAAGTTTTATGAGATTGCAGAAACCCTCACCAAATCCAAACCACTTCAGAACAGCAAAGAGGAAAGACCACTCCAGCCAATCAAACACTTTCTCTGCTTCTAGTGAGAGTCCCACAAGAGGGTCCTCTGTTTCCTCCGTGCCTTCCAAAACGTGACAAAGCACTTTGGCATTATCGGCTGTGAAGCGTCCCTTAGTAAAGCCACATTGGTCCGCGTGAATCAAAGAAGGGATCAATTTGGAGAGATGACCAGCTAAGATGGTCGCAAAGATTTTATAATCTGTGTTTAACAACAAAATTGGCCGATAGTTACTAACTAACTGAGGGTCCCTCTCAGGTTTTTCAAGAACAACAATGTTTGCAGAGGCGAACGCTCCAGTCTGTGCTGCATTGTCCAGAAGAAGTCTATAATATTGTTGAAGGTATGGCCCTAAGGTTTTGGAAAAAAAATTATAAAATTCAGCCAGAAGGCCGTCTGGTCTGGTAGCCTTGCCAACTTGCGTAGAGTCAATAGCCTGAATCCCACTAGAGGATAGCAACCTTGGGCCGGAAGGACTGGGGTTTCTAGTCTCACAGGTGCTCCTTGTGGTCTTGGGCAAGCCACTTAACCCTCCATAGCCCATGTTCCCTGTAAAATAGTTATCTCCAAGTTATAATGCCCTGTTCAATGTAATTTCAGTTTGTTCAATGTAAACCGCACTGATGCAGAATAGCGCGGTATATAAGAGAATGTAAATAAATAAATAAATTTCCATGACTGTGATCTGCTTATCCAGTCCCGCAGCAGTTTCTTGATCTAACACCGGCCTTTGAATATTATTTAGCAAACTATCAAACTCCTTCACAGAGAAATCTATCTGTGGGGAGTATAACTGAGCGTAAAATTGGCAAAAGGTCTCTACAATGTCGGGGCCCTTGACAATCGATTGTTGCACCTGAGGATCCCTTAAAGCTGTAACGTGCGAAGCTTCCTTACGACCCTTTAACGAGTTAGCTGGCAGCCGTCCAGCTCTGTTACCTTCCAAGTAATATCGTCCTTTCTGCCCTTGAATATTTTCTGAAGCCTCAGTGATCAAAACTGAATTATATCTAAATCTAAGGCGCTGAAATCTTATCAAAATATTAGGATCGGTTTTCTGGCATAAAATACGTTCTCCCACTTTCATCTGTTTTTCTAGTACACCAAGTTCTGCTTTACGCTGCTTGGCCTGCTTTATAGAAAAACTGGTAATGGTGGCTCGCATACTAGCCTTAAAGCCTTCCCACCATGCCCATCCCGAGGAGTCTTGAGGTAGATTGAATTGAAAATACTCCTCTATAGGGGCGGAGCCTGGTTTCTGGTCAAGATGGACATGTAAGAGCTGTGCTACGGAGGGCAATAGACAAGAATCCTGACTTTGGCAATCTTTAATCAAATAGTTCTTACCTACGTTGATACCATTCCATCCCGGATATGTCTGATTCCAAACAGATGCAGCTGGAGTACCAAATATCCCAAAATGCTAGTGCAAAGAGAACCAAGACGGAACCTTTCTCACCTCACAAGATGGCGGTTATCCGAGATTGTCCTGCGACCTTGCAGGAGATCCTGGCTGTGATTCGGGCGGTCAAGGACTTGGTCAAAGCTAATGGAGAATCGCTATGTGCAGTGCAGGAAGAAATCAACGCTTTGCGATCCTCTTTGGAGTCAAATAGAGCTCGTTTGGAGAAGGTGGAGAACGTGGTGGCTTCACATGGAGAAAGACTCGAGGACGTTGAGAAGCAGGCCAAGTTGATGTGTTCATTACAAAGAGAGGTGGAAGATGGTACTAATCACTCATGGCGGAATAATATAAGAATACTAGGAGTTCCTAAGGGAGCAAAGGGTCCTGACTTGGTGTCCTTTTTGCAGGCCATTATTCCAGGTGTGTTAAAGTTGCAGTTTGTTATGCCGTTCAAGATCGAGTGCGCCCATAGAGTGCCTACTCAGTCTGTGGTCATGGGCAAGCGTCCACGCCAAATCATCTTGAAAGTTTTACGTTTTCAGCAAGTTTTGCAAATAATGGGAGCAGCCAGAGCACTTTCAACTTTGGAATATCAGGGACATAAACGCCTGTTCTTCCCGGACTTCGCGAAGGCGACAGTGGATTGGAGAAAAGGTTTTATGGCGCTGCGTCCACGCTTGGTGCAACTGCAGGCCCGTTTTCGACTGCTATATCCTGCCCGCATGAGAGTCACGCTGCATAACCAGACCAAGACTTTTGATGATCCCAGGGAGTTATATGCATTTCAGGAAGCTAAGGAGTTGGTGACGATGTGGTGAAAGTCATTCTGCAACTTTTATTCGCTGCAATTTTATGGCGCTTGCTATCATGGGTGTTTGACCGGTCTGAGGTCGTGTATAGGCGACTTTATCCACGCAGGAACGACATTTCATTATGTAACATTGTTATATACTGGGACATCCATTCTGTATTGTGTGAAGGAGCTCCAGGGTACTATCCTGGCGGAGATGTTTCTTTTGTTTTCTCTCTTTCTTTCTTTTATATAGTGCGATATTTTGAGTGACATAGAAGAGCAGAAGTATTAGGTCTTTTGCCCTCTGTGTCCGTCTTGTCCTGGTGGGCTCACCCGCTAAGTTTTGTGTGTTATATAGCCCCCCTGGGTTAGGTGGTTTTGGGAAAATGTTTTTCCAGTTTTAGGTGTTCTTATTAGGACTGATCATATGACAGGGCTGGGGTTAAAATGTGTCTTTTTTTTTTGTTGGGTTTTCTTCTCTGGGCTATAGGGGCAGCTAACTTTAAGGGCGCTTAAGAAATTGTCCTAAAATGTAAACTAAATGCTACAATTTGGTATGTTTCTGCAACATTTGATTGTTAATCGGAACTATATTGTCAGTATGTTTGCCTTTAAGATTGTTTAACTGAATGTTGGGGCATTAATAATCCCACTCAGAGGAAAAGCTTTTTGAGGTATGGTCGGAAAGAAAGTGCTGACATCTTACTGTTGTAGGAGACACACTTAAATGGAGAGGAGTCGTTGAGGATAAATACAGTAGAAAGACAAACTCTTTAGGCGTTTCTCAGCTGCCCATCATAAGAACAATGGAGTAGCCATCTTAATGAGGAAAGTTCTATCCTTTATGGATTTTCAAATATCAAACACTGATTTTTCCTAGTTTCCAAGGGATTTTGTTATAGAACTAGGGAGTCTACTATTCCTGAGGCTCACATTTCTGTTCATTTTGCAATCTCATTTACCGTATTTGACTCAGCTAGCTTTCAGCAGTATATCAAAGTGGTCGCTGGTCTGTTTTATTGGTGGGGTCGTCTTAAAGCTATAAATATAACTATCACTCCTAAAGTGAATTGTATAGTTGAAATGTTATCAGTTCTCCTTACAGGGAGAGTATATCGTCAGATTGAAAGCATTCTAGCTCAGTTTCTATGGGAAAATAACCGCCCAGAATTGCTTTCAGGAAGTTTAAATCTTAAAGGGGTGTGTGTGTGATTTTCTCTGATTTTCAGGCCTAGTACTGTGATTATTTTACTAAAACAAGGTTTGCGATGGGTGGAGGGGACCATATGTTTGCGCTCAATATGGCTTGAACTGGAAGAGAGGTTAAGTAATCCCTTCCTCTAGATCCTTCTTCTTGGCATGGTGTCTGTTGGGAGGTTGAAGTTTCATGGGGTATATCGGATACTCAGAAGGCCTTTCAAGAGTAGTAGATATAACCCCTAAGGAGGATTGCCTGTTGAAGGGTAGCTAAATGGGTTCAGACATCTGGGAATTAGTGTTAGTCTCATCGAGGAGACGTCGGCACTTTGAGACAAGTGGTGTGTGATTGTCCTAACATTCAGTCTTATTGGGTTTCAATATGGAACCGTATTAAAGAGGTGCTGGGATTTGGGGCCAATCTCTCCTGGTCTGGGGTCGTTTTTCTATCAATAATTAGCATCTTGCCGTAACAGCGGGATTGCCCGTTTTAATTAACTTCATATTGGAAGTGGCCCTATTTTTCATTATTTCTAACTGTAAACATGCGGTAGAGCTGGGTTGATGCGAAGGGTGGAACACTTGTGCTTATGATATATATATGTGCAAACATCATGATGTAGTTGTTCCCTTGCATCCTTCTTTTCTTAAGTGAAAACTCTTCCTTTGTAGTGGAGTGGTTGCTTTTATATTGCCTTTGTAGGCCTAGTAAGCTCGCAGATGTTTTGTGTTTTTTTATATAGCTCCTGATGATCGCATGATGATGGGAGGGACAGGATGGGGCGGGCTATGTTTAACCATTTCTTTTCTCATGTTAAAGAGAAGAATTGTGTATTTTGATTTACTGCAATTTGTTTTTTCTCTTTTGTTTGTATTCTGTTGGAAAATATAAATAAAGAAACTAAAAAAAAGAAAATACTCCTCTATAGCTGCCAGGATGGTCTCACAAAATTCCTGACTGGCTAGACGAGTCCTATCAAATTGCCAACGTGAGTGAGATTGATAGCTCGTTGAGTCAAATAGGGTGAATGAGATTGCGGAATGATCAGAGATGTGAGCCGCATGAATATTAGACCCACTGATTCTAGAACAAAGTCCCTTGGAGACTAGGAAAAAGTCTATACGTGATAACGAGTTATGAGGAGGAGAAAAGAAAGTGAATTCTTTGACTGTAGGGTGTTGCAACCGCCATATGTCTATCAGGCCCAATTCCTGCATTAGAGATAAAAGAACTGGGTGAGCCTTGGGAACCCTAATGGTTCTCACTAGAATCCTATCCACCAATGGGTCCAGCACAAGGTTGAAGTCTCCCCCCACAATAATCGTATATCTGGACACCTCCTGCGCCAAGGCCGCAATGGAGCAAAAAAAAGTAGGGCAGTCAATGTTAGGAGCATAAATATTAATTAAGGCCAGTTCAGTGGATCCAGTTTTAATGACAGCCATTGTCCACCGCCCATCAGTATCAGACCTAGTTTGAATAACCATGGGGGATAAAGCTTTCCGCACAAAAATGGCTACCCCATTTTTCTTATGATGGGCAGCTGAAAAAGCCACTAGAGAAAAGGGTTTTATATCTAGTTTTAATGACTCCTTTAAATTCAAGAATGTCTTTTGTAGCAGTAAGATGTCAGCACTTTCTTTCCTACCTTACAGAAGAATCTAGTTCCTCTTAATAGGATTGTTAATGCCCTTAACATTCAATGAAACTATCTTAAAGGAAGACATACTGACAATATAGCACAGATTGACAGACAAATGTTACAAAAACATACCAAATTGTAGCATATAGTTTTACATTGTAGAACAACACCTTAAGCGCCCTCAGAGTGTTAGCTGCACTTTTAGCCCAGAAAAGAAAACCCAACAAAAAGAGACACAGTTTAACCCTGGCCCCTGCACGATTGCTCACAATAAGAACACATAATTCTGAAATACAAATCACCAAAACACAAAAAACTTAGCAGGTGAGCCCACCAGGACAAGACAGACACAGAGTGCAAAATGACCTAGTGCATTCCCACTTCTTTGTCACTTAAAATATCGCACCTTGCCCATCTCCCACAATAAGAGTAAAGACAATGTACTCAAAACCCAAAACACCAGAGCTGCATGGCAGGGCATCCCCCATCGAATCAGTTTATGACCTAGAAGACCCAACCTAATGAATAAGGGTCATCCCGCTCTTCCAAGCCCCAATACTCTCTCAACCGCCATAGACATCACAGACAACATATAACATAAAAGAAGAAAGAGAGAGACAAAAGGAGAAACATCTTGACCAGGATAGTATCCTGGAGCTCCTTCAAAAGAGACAGAATGGATGTCCCATTGTATAGCAATACTGCATGATTAAATGTCACTTCTGCATGGATACGTTGCCTGCACATGACCTCAGACCAGTCAAACCAGTCAAACGCTCATGATAGCAAGCGCCGTAGAACTTTAGCAAATAAGAGCTACAAAGTGAATTTCACCGCATCACCGCTGACTCCTTGCCTTCCAGAAATGCATATAACTCCCCTGGATCATCAAAAGTCTTGGTCTGGTTATGCAGCGTGACTCTCATGTGGGCAGGATAGAGCAGCCCAAAATGGGCCTACAGCTGTAACAAGCGTGGACGCAGCGCCAGAAAACTCTTTCTCCGATCCACCGTTGCCTTCGCGAAGTCCGAGAAGAACAGGAGTTTATGTCCCTGATATTCCAAAGTTGAAAGTGCTCTGGCTGTTCCCATTATTTGCGATACTTGCTGAAAACATAAAACTTTCAAGATGATTGGGTGTGGACGCTTGCCCGCAGCCACGGACTGAGTAGGCACTCAATGTGTGCGCTCGATCTCGAATGGCATGGCAAACTGCAACTTTAACACACCCGGAATCATGGCCTGCAAAAAGGACACCATATCAGGGCTCTCTGCTCCCTCAGGAACTCCTAGTATTCTTATGTTGTTCCTCCGATAGCAATTGTTACCGTCTTCCACCTCTCTTTGCAATGAACATATCAGCTTGGCCTGCTTCTCAACGGCCTTCAGCCTTTCCCCATGCGATGCCACCACATTCTCTACCTTCTCCAAACGAACCGTAATTGACTCCAAAGAAGTTCTCAAAGCGTTGATATCTTCCTGCATTGCACATAGCGATTCTCCATTAGATTTGACCAAGTCTTTGACTGCCCGAATCTCAGCCAGGAGCTCCTGCAAGGTCTCAGGACAATCTGGCGTTTTGAGATACTTTGGTAATCCAGCCGTGTCGGCTTGGGGCCTGACATATCCGAGATTGAATGATATCAAAGTAGGTTGGAATTATTTGATTAAAGACTGCAGAAGTCAGGATTCTTGCCTGTTGCTCTCCGGAGCACAGCTCTTACATGTCCATCTTGACCAAAAAAAGGCTCCGCGCCCCCCCCCCCCCCAAAAAAAAGTGTCTTAAAAGCTAGTAGTGTAGCCGAGTTTAGTAAAGGTTTGGACAAATTCCTGGAGGAAAAGTCTATAAACAATTATTAAGGTGGACTTGGGGATATCTAGCTATCTTTTGGGATTCTGCCAGGTACTTTTGAACAGGATTGGCCACTGTTGAAAACAGGATACTGGGCTTTGATGGACCTTTGGTCTGATCCAGTTAGGCAAATCTTAGGTAATTATGTTCTATAGCTATAGTACAGTAGATAGCTATTATGTTGTATAGTAGAGAGTATAGCAATTGTATATAGTATGTTCTAGCTTAAGTAGATAGAAAGCTAGATGAGATGAATAGGGACATAAGATGAAACAAGGATCATGTCAAATGCAGATGTAGGGGGTGACTCAAAAAAGACTAGAACAGTAAAGAAGTAGAAAATGGGAATTTGATCCTGGAAAAGGATTTAGGAGAAAAGTAAACAGAGGAAGAGATAAAGAGAGACCAGGATCAACCCAGTTAGAAAATAAAATTATCAGACTAAAAAGATACAAAAAGAAATTAATTTCAGTTTTTAGAAAATGAACTCTGTCATTTCTGAAAATGTGCATTTCTTTGCTTTTGTTCCATATAGGCTGAATTGCCTTTCTGTTTCTGTTTCTTCAGTGTCCTATGGCTCACAGAGTCTGGTGTCTTATGTTTTCATTTTCAATTTTTGTATGCATGTTTGTTTATAAGTTATTTATTTATTTATTTAAATGGATTTGTATCCTGCCTTATCCTAAAATCAAGGCGGCTTTCACATCAAATGATTTAGATTTGTGGTAGGGTGGGGGTGTTGGCATGCAGTGGTTGAGTAGAAGTGTTTGTGAGGGGGAGGACCTGTAGAGTTTAATCAATACATGCAATATATACAGCGTGTGCTATTTAGAATGTACTATACACAGTTGTTGGAAGGGGGGTTGAAGAGAAAAAAGGGGGGGAACTTTGAAGTGAGGAGGATTGTGGTGAATGGAGAAGGGTTTATAGTCTCATTCTTTACTAGGTGATAGTCTGTAACCACAGTGAGGATTTTATTAAGTTGTAGATTCTGTACAGGAATCCAAAGCAGTCTCTTTGCCCAACTGGAGTTTTTTTGTTGTTCTGGAATATTGGCAGTGCTGATTATTCATACTCCAAACTTCGATCCTTCCACCTTGCTCATCCGTATTCCCAGAACAAACTACCCGAGTCTGTGCGTCAGGCTTCATCTCTGGCCTTTTTCAAATTCAGGCTGAAGGCTCACCTCTTCAAGGCCGCCTTTGGATCCGGATCCACTTAGTCTCCTATGAGTTTCCTTACTATTCCCCTAGATATATCCTTGTCCTCAGCTGTTGTGCTGTCTGTCTTGATTAGACTGTAAGCTCTGATGAGCAGGGACCGTCCTTTACATGTGTCTGTACAGCTCTGCGTACACCTTGAAGCGCTATACAAATGATAAGTAGTAGTAGTAGTAGTACTGGATGGTCGGTGCAGTTGAGTTCTTGGACTTCTTGCTGGTATGGTTTGCTAAGCTTCTAAGGTCCAAGCTTATTAAGCATTAACACGCTTTGTCTGCTGCAGCATCCATGTTATTCCTATGGGCACATGGCAGATAGTGCACACTAGTGTTTAGTAAACATGGCTCCAAGTGTCCATTTGCAGGGTTCTGTATTACTTCACATACTTTCAGATAGCAAAAGGACTTTGTGTCACTGTTATTGATGTGACATTAGAATTTGAATAGATTTGTTTTGTATATTGATTTGTACAGTGAAACATTCTACTTCTGCTCTGTACTCATTTTGGGTGATTTTTATTGATTGCTCTTGGAATGTCGCATGGGAATGAATAATTATACTGTAAGGGTAATTTGTGATAGGTAGCTTATGTGAGAAGGCCACATAGATGCCTATTTTCTAAAGACGCATAGATGATTGTGTCTTTATAAAATACTAGGGGCAAGCCAGCAGAAATAGCAACTTGACTGAAGCCACAGACATTTATGCCTGCTTGGAAGCAGGTTTACATGTTAATGTGTAAATATGTGCATATTTACCTATGTTGTAAAATATATTCATAAATTGTTACTCTGCCCATTCTTTTGCCAAACTCGACTACAGAATATGCCTACATAGGAGTTGCATAACAGTATGTTCCACCTTGTCACTGCACACACCTTCAAGGCCATACCAAGGGCTGTGGAAACAGTGCAGCTGCACAAGGTCCAAGTATGGAAGGAGCACCATTGCCATCACTAGGCTTCCAGGAACCCCAAGAAGAGCAATTTTCAGCGTGCAGATGGTTGTTTTGGGGGCACCAGGTTCACAAGTTGTACAGGGTGCATTTCTAGCTTGGTATTGTTCTACGTTCTTCTATGTGGGTAATCTCTGGGGTAATTTAATAAAAGCCCTTTATAAAATTATTTCCTATATGATTTAGCTAAAACATTTACATAAGAAGTGACTATGGATAAGTATAAGGTGAGAAACTTGGGCGTTAACTGGGGGAGGGGGGGGGGTGGAGTTGGTTTCCACAGTTAAAAAGATGTTCTGCTGCCACTGCTGCCAACTATCTCAGCAGTTTTAACTCTTAGGGGTATGTTTTTTTTTAACTCTGTTTATTAACCACCAACATATTGCATACATCATAAATATAACAACATACTGCCTCTGGGCAGGGCTGACTCTTATCCACCGCCCAGGAAGCATACCGCCAGTCAACAAGTGGTTTATAACATTTTGTTTATCCCAACAGCACCCCCTCCCCCCTCGCTGCTACCGTGGTTTAGTAAACATACCCCTAACTCTTGCCACTCCTACTGTCTCTAACAGATAAAGTTGTAGGCCCATGCATCAGTAGCAGTCCGTTGATTTTGGAAGAATTTCTAGTTGCTTCCACAGAAACATAGAAACATGATGACAGAAAAAGACCACATGGCCTATCTATTCTGTCCTTCCATATCAACCACTACAACAGTCCTCTTTTTTTCCTCTAGAGATCATCTGTGTTTGTCCCATGCTTCTTTGAATTCAGATACTGTCCTCATCTCTACCACCTCCACAGGGAGACTGTTCCACGGATCTACCACTCTTTCCATAAAGAAATATTTCTGAATATCACTCCTGAATCTATCCTCTTTATATCTCCCTGCAATCCAATGTACACTGAAATTAAGGATTAGTTATGCTGTTGTGTAAATATGACTACTTATCTTGTAAACCGCTCTGATTAAAGGATAGTGCGGTATATAAAACCTGATAAATAAATAAATCCTCTTTCACCCTCATTCCATGTCCCCTCGTAGCAGAGTTTGCTGTCAATGGAAAGAAGCTCTCCTCCTGTGCATTTATGCCATTCAGGTATTTAAACGTCTCAATCATGCCACCTCTATCCCGCCTTTCTTCTAAGGTGTGACCTAGTGGTTGGGGCAAGGTACTTCAGGCTAGAAGGTCAGGGGTTCAAATCCCACTAGAACATAGCAAACTTGGGCAGGAAGGACTGGGGTTTCTAGTCCCACAGGTGCTCCTTGTGGTCTTGGGCAAGCCACTTAACTCGCCATAGCCCATGTTCCCTTTAAAATAGTTATCTCTGTTATAATGCCCTGTTCAATGTAATTTCAGTTTGTTCAATGTAAACCACCTTGATATCATGAAAGGCGGTATATAAGAAATGTTAAAAAAATAAATATTAAGATCCCTAAGTATGTCCTCATATGCTTTATAATGAATAACATTAACCATTTTAGTAACCTCCCTCTGTACTGACTCCAGCCTGTTTATATCATTTGAAGGTGCGGTCTCCAGAATTGCACACAATACTCCAAATGAGGTCGCACCAAAGGCTTATACAGAGGCACTATCACCTCCTTTCTTCTGCTGGCCATTCCTCTCCCTATGCACCCAAGCATCCTTCTAGCTTTTGCCATTGCCTTTTCTACCTGTTTAGCTACTTTAAGATCATCAGACACAATCACGCCTAGGTTACGCTCTTCTTTAGTGGACAAAAGTACTTCACCCCTTATACTATATTGCTCCTTGGGACTGCTGCAGCCCAAATGCATGACCTTGCAATTTTTAACATTAAATCTCGGCTGCCAAATTCTAGACCATTCTTCAAGCTTAGCTAGATCCCTTCTCATGTCATCTATGCAATGTTCCCTCTAATTTTCTGTAGGCTGTGTGTGCATAAAATATCAGCTGTGCAGCTTTTGAAGGAAGGTTAAATTTTTGTGTGGCACATAACGACACTCGGAGTTATATACTTTAAAATTTGACTACACGTCAGAATGCACCACATTGATTGCACTAGAAAATATTGTAGAACTTGTGAAAACCATAAATGCACAACAACTTTTAAATTTTAAGACATCTGTGTTGTTTTCTATCAGAATCAGAACCGTAATTTTTGTGCGCTTTGTTGTAAAGTATGTGCGCTCACTCGGTGAGGTGTGTGCGTGCGCACACACGCACAGCTTAGAGGGAACAGTGCATCTATGCCTTCCTGGGTGTCTATTCTATTGCATATTTTGGTATCATCTGCAAAGAGGCAAACCTTACCCGACAGCCCTTCTGCTATATCATTAACAAAGATGTTAAATAGAATTGGACCAAGGACAGATCCCTGGGACACACTACTGGTAATCTCCTTCTCTTCAGAGTGAGCTCAAGTTACCTGTACCCTTTGTCGCCCCCACTCAACCAATTTCTAACCCAATCAGTAACTTTAGGGTCCATTCCTAGGATGCTTAATTTGTTTATAAGTTATCTGTGAGGAACGATGTCAAAGGCTTTACTGAAATCTAAATACACCACATCTAGGGTTCTCCCTCGGTCCAATTCCCTGGTCACCCAGTTGAAGAAATCAATCAGATTTGTCTGACAAGACCTGCCTCTGGTGAATCCATGCTGACTCCGATCCTGTAATCCGCTGGATTCCAGAAACCTCATTATTTTCTCTTTCAGCAGCACTTCCAATAATTTACTCACCATCAAATTTAAACTAACTGACTTGTAGTTTTCAACCACATCCTTACTTCCGCTTTTGTGTAAAGGGACCACATGTGCCTCTCTGCAGTCATTTGGCACCATTCCCGATCTAAAGAATAGTTTTGCCTCCACTGTGCAGCTGAGATGCCCATTTATTACCCTATTCTAGGTGTGAGATAGTCTGCTATTGTGTGTGTGTATATATATATATATATATATATATATCTCAAATTGTTTATCCACTTTTGTGAAATTAATGTAAATATATTTCTTATAAGAAATTATATTTTTGTTTTAAATATACCATTTCTGTGTTTTTGTTTCAGGAGACCCAGCTATGACTTCCACTACTACATCAACACGTCTGGATAATGGAAATTCTTTAATGTATTCAAGTCAACCAGAAGAAGATTCTGGTTGTGATCTATCTAATGAAGACATAATTGATTCAGTTGAAATGCTGGATAGTTTTGAGCATTCTAGTCAATGTCACAAAAACACTCCAACTTTCATGTTCTTAATTAATACACCACCCACTGTGGAAACTAATCATGATTACAAAGAAACAACCTTTTCAACTAGCACACAATTTTTACAGCATCTGTTTAAACTAAGAATGATGACAAAAACAGGAAGTTCTTTAATAAATTTCATGGAGCATGGAAGTGACATTTCAGTTATATCAGATTCTGTTTTCCAGTTACTCAATGGTTTGGTTACTTTTTGTAAGAATCCAAACTCCGTATGCTCAGCCTTCCAAGTGGAAGCAGTTTCTGTTTTGTCTGATATAGTAGCTAATTCATCTTTCTGTGACTATTTTCTCAAAAACCATTTCAGTAAACTAAAAGAATTTGGAAAAGATTTAATAGAACATATTGTATTCAACTGTGATATCAACAGGGTAAGTAAAATACTTTTCCATTTTCTTGTGAGTTGTTGATTAATTATGCTTAGCAAGACTTAGTCAGGCACACAGCTGGGTGACATCATCACATATCAATGGAATACAACAGCTGTCCCAGAACTAAGTGTGAAATTCTGAGCATGCTTGGGCTTCCCTATATGCAGCAGTCTTCTCAGCTATCATGTTTGGGTTTTTTCTACTCTGTTAGACAGGCATGAAACCAAAGCACCTCCAATTGCATAAGAGATTTAAGCTCTGCATGTTCTCTGACATTGTTCTTTCACACAGGAAAGGAACGGAGTCTTCTACTTCAGGTACTTCCTGATTCCCAAGAAGACAGGAGACTTGTGTCCCATTTTAGACCTCGGGGATCTAAATCTTTTTTTTCTGCAGAGAGAAATTCAAAATGAACACTCTTTTCTCCATTCTCCTCTCATTGCAGATGAGACTGGCTGTACACACTGAATCCTCAAAGATTCTTATGCACACATTCCCATTTATCCACCTTATAGAAAATAACTCAAGATCCTTCTTTATAAGGACCACTATCACTATAAGATCCTCTCCTTCCGCTTTTCATTGGTCCCCAGCATCTTCACCAAGTACCTTGTGATGGTGGCTACACATCTGCCCAAATGGGGTCATCTAATCTTTCCATATCTCACTGAATGGCCCTGCACTATCATCTGAAAATCTAGCTTTCTATATTGTCCCTCCAGTCCAGTCCAGAATAAGTAGATTGTCTCCCTCCACCAGCAGCTGAGGATTGAGCATGTCAGAATTCTGATGTCACAGTGCAAGAGCTCCCTCTGCAGCTCCAGAATCCAGTATTCAGTCCTCAGCAGCTGAGGGAGTAGCCTTTTCGTAGTGGACTTCTCTGAAAGGACTTAAGATTAAAAACAGAAAAAAAAGGAGAAAAGGAGAGGAAAGAGGTAGATCTCTAAGAAAGAGCAGACAGAGGAGAGGAGCAACAACCACTGAAATATAGTAGCCTGGGGCTGGGTTTCACTCCAGTTCACCTTGCAGGAGTGTGGGGGGCTGACAGAGCAGCAGGCCCTGTCCTATTCCACCAAGATCCTTTGGTGGGTCTAGTGGGCCACTGGGGTCAAATAGCCTGGTGGTCCAGACTCCCATCCCCGATGAACTGCCCACAGTCTATTTGTCAGAATGCTGGGCTTTCCTTCATTTACTATTGCAGCTTGTCTTAGTGGCGCTGTTCTTTTAAAGGTTCAGACTTGCGCAAAAAAACCTCCATAATCGGAACACGTTAAGGCATGAAGTCGGCAGCAGGTATTTTTTTTAATGATCATGGTCAGTTTTAAGTTTGAGCTGTAGGTCTTTTCTCTGACACAGTTTATTTGTCTTTTCTGCCAATGGGCCAGCCTTGAGGGAGTTGTGCATGCTGGTGGCTTCCTCGCGGTGTGCCATGTGTGGAGGAAGTCACAGCTTAGACAATCAAGATCTTTTCCGCGTTTGTCTTTGGCTTGGCAGATCATTTGAGAGGGGCCTTTTGTCAGTAAATATGCAGGAACAGTCAGAGGAGATCGATCTGTCAGTGACAGGGCCAGCGGTTCCCGTGGTTTTGGCAGAAACCGCAGCCAACCGCAGCCATGTAATCTCAAGCGGCCATTTCATCAGCACAGCAAGACAAGCCAGCTAAAGCAAGAAAGAAAATTAAAATAGGGCCGCAGCAGCCTTTAGAACCACGGGGTAAGTGATGTGCATGGATAGTGACTAGGCAGACACAATTCTTTTCTCCTGATTTCATTTTGGCAATGCACAAAGCTTACTTCATAAAAAGGAGTCAGTGTTCTACTTCTGCCAAAGCTGCTCTCCCTTCCCTAATGTCGGTAGAAGCCCTGCAGAAGGGTGATCTGGATACAGAGATCTCCAGGAACAAGCAGGAATGAGTCTTCACATATGAGTACGTCGGTACCGACGGAGCCTGCGCGGGAACGCTCCCCAGCATCCAATCAGAAAGCTTTTGGGAGCATCCCACAGCGCCTGCATGCTGCCTTCCCGCCTTTCCAACTGTCTCTCCTCAGTTGTTCTTTTTCCGCGGAGCCAGCAGGTCGTGTTTCTGTCACCGCAGAAGAATTTCCTTATTTCTTTTCTGTCGCGTCTGCCTTCCTCGACGCTATACCGGTACCACCGGTTCTTATTCTTTTCCTAAAAAAAAAAAGACCTTCTATTTTTTTCTTCAGGTGTACTTCAGTTTTGGGCCTTAGGCCCAAAACCTTTTTCCTTAAATATGGAAAAACCTGCCTCAGGTTTTAAGAAGTGCACAAAATGTGGCGGTACTATATCCGTCACCGACACCCATGACTGGTGTCTCAAATGTTTAGGCCCTGACCATTCCATCAAAGATTGTATGTCCTGTTCCATGATGTCTAAGAGAGGTCGACAGAACCGAGCTGCCAAGCTCAGTACCCTGTTTCCCTCTGATGCAGCTTCGGTGGCATCGACGTCTTCCAGGGCTTCTTCTTCCTCACATGGATCTCAGGTAACTAAACAAAAATCCAGCCGGTCCTCGAAGGGCAAATCTCCTTCTAAGCATCGAGATGCCTCTGGCCTTGCCCTCGAGGATTCTGCACCGGCAAAATTACCCCGGCGGGAGGCTTCGGCTTCTAAAGCATCATCATCGGGGTTCCAGGACGATCTAGATGGTGTGGCCTCAACCGATCTCCTGGTGCCATGCTCTGGGGTACCGGTGGCCTCCACCGGTACCGACTTCCAGGCATTGGCAGCGTCCATGGATCAGAGGATTCTGTCCATGGAACGCAGTCTGGCGGCTTTCCTTGTGGCATCGACGCCCGTGGTACCGCAACAGACTACTCCGCAGGTACCAGCTCCGGTATCGCCATTGGTACCGATCCCGGTACCGGTGGCATCGGCATCGGTGTCAGCCATGCCGGTACCCTGCCCTCTGCAGCCTTCCGGTACCGATACCCCGGTACCGATGATTCACGATACCGACCCCGGTCGGTACGGGTATCGGGCTTTGCAAGAGCATCCCGACAGACGATACTTTGATTCCTCTGATGACTCTGAGGATTCTGAAGAGTCTGTCGATGCAGCGATGCTTCTTCCACAGGAGGAGTCCTCTCCTAAACGAAGGATGTCTCCTCCAGAGGACTTGTCTTTTCAGGACTTTATCAGAGAGGTGGCTCGGGGTCTCTCTATTACAGTAGCCCCAGAGTCAGAGCCTAGAGCTAAGGAGTTAGATATTTTACAATATCCTAAAACTCCTGAAGAGGCAGCTACCTTTCCTATTCATGAGATTCTGTATGATCTCATGTTAAGGATGTGGGAAGCACCTCTAACCACCTCTCCTCATTCTCGCAGGTTGGACACCATGTATCGTGTCCCTCCTTGTCCTGGTTTCCATAAGACTCAGCTTCCTCACCACTCTATTGTGGTTGAGTCTGCAATGAAAAAGATTAGAAGTGCCAAGAGACATGCCTCTAATCCTCCAGGACGTGAATGTAGAACCCTGGATGCTTTTGGTAGAAGAATCTTCCAAGCTTCCATGCTTGCTGCAAGAATTAATTCTTATAATCTCTACATGGGCATGTTCTTAAAAGAGGTCACTGACCATTTGCAGACTTTAAGTCCTTTTATGTCTGACAATAAAAGGCAAGAATTTCTCTCTGCGCTCAAACATGCCCAGGATGTCTCCAAATTCTCCAACCGTGCAGCTTTCGATTCCTTTGAATGCGTAAGCAGAGCCTCAGCTATAGCTATAGGAGCACGTAGGGTTGCTTGGCTTCAAGCATCTGATTTGGAGACCTGGGTCCAAGATGAATTGGGAAATATCCCTTGTACAGGTGAAAATCTGTTTGGTAAAGATTGGCAAGCAAAAGCCAATCAGATGGATGCTGAAAATTCTGCTTTGGATAGACTATCCAAATCTACAGCTGCTCCTGCTAAGAAAAGGTTGTTCAAGAAAACACCTTTTTCAAAGAAGGGAAGATCCTATCCTGCTTATAGTCAGAGAGCATCTGCTGCAGCTCAGTTCCATTCCAAACGTCAGCAATCCTCCAAAAGCTTTCTGATTGGACGCTGGGGAGCGTTCCCACGCAGGCTCCGTCGGTACCGATGTACCCATATGTGAAGACTTATTCCTGCTGTTCCCAGAGATCACCTGTTACAGGTAAGTAACTGTGCTGAGCCTCCTAACAAGAAGTCAAAGGGGAAAGGAGATATCTGAGGGGGGGGGGGAGTAGGATTCCCCACATTCCCAAGTCTCAGAGGAATTGAGGGAAGAGGGAGATTCCTCCAGGTGATGATCCAAATGTGTTCTGACAGTTTCATCAGGAGGAGCTGGCTGTGCTGATTAGTCATTCTCATGCTGCCTTGAATATGGTGCCTCCTCTGGCGATAGCAGAGGAGCCGTTGGAGGATCCCTTGTTGTAGGGCTTCAAGGGCTCCCAGATGTGTTTACCTGTCCATAGAGTAATTAAGAAGATGATTAAATCTGAGTGGGAAGTTCCAGAGGCTGGCTTGAAAGGGGGCAGAACGATAGGTTGCTAATACCCCATTCTGCAGAAAGAAAAGGATCTCCTTAAAATGCCTATAGTTGATGCACTGGTATCTGTAGTAAATAAAAAGATCACTATTCTGGTCGAAGGTGGAGCAGCGCTTAAGGACCTTCAGGACCAGAAACTGGAATCCCTATTGAAACAAGACTTTGACACTGGTGCCTTGACTCTGCAAGCTTCTATCTGTGGAGCCCATGTGGCCAGGGCATCCATTCGCTGGCTTCAGGCTTGGCATCGGTAGAGATGGAATAGCCTATGGCGCCAGAGAGGGCCAAGTTGGAATCGGCATCAGCATACGATCTAGTGGATGCCTTTTATGATTTGGTGCAGGCCTTCTTGAAAACCATGGCCTCTGTTATAGCGGTCAGGCATATTCTCCAGGAACAAGCAGGAAGTCAGTCCTCACATATGGGTGACGGCATCAACGGAGCTCGCGCGGAGCATTTCCCTAGCTTTCAAAGAAAGCCTTTGGGAATGCTACCATGCATTCGTGGTCCCCTTCCCGCCCAAGGGTGCCATCTTATTCAGTCCCCTTTTACCGTGGAGCCCAATGGATGTATGTCCTGTGTCCCTGGAAAAACTCCTTAAAATTTATCCTCTTAGTTGAGTTTTTCTGGTTTGTTTATTGGTTCCTCTTCCTGCTTTGAGCCAGCGTCATCCTTGGCACTGTTCTTGGCTCCTTTCTCTTTTTTCATCGAAGCTCGCCTCGACTGGCGTCCGTGCCCTTTTTTGCTTGGGGGTCGTTGACCCCATCCGGGTGTGATCCACCATGTCTCCCGGTGGCTTTAAAAGGTGTGATCGTTGTAGTCAAATCATGTCTGTCACAGACATAAACACCTACACCCACAGGCTCCACTATCCAAAGCCTCATGGAGAGTCAGGCTGTTGGGCCCTGCGCGCAGCAGCATCTCCCAATACTAGCACTTGCATACCTTAGCAATGCCGCCCTAAACTTGGGAATATGTTACACATATATCAAAAGGTTGCTATGATTAATGGCAGATAACAATTCCTAAGTTAAGCACAATTTGCTGATAGAGCTTTAACTTTAACTTTATTATAACTTTATTCCATACTTGATAGACCGCTTACGTTAAAAACATTAAAGCGGTGTACAAATAAAATAAAAGGCAGCACTGCAAACTACGGAAAGGGAACGCCAAAAATCATAGGAAAGAAAGAAAAGAATAGTACAAAGAAAAACTGTGCAAAACAATAATAAATAACAATTAACAAGGGCACAAGTTAAAACAACAAACAGTAGCCAAGTAACATAGATTAAAAACAATAAAATCAAACAATAAAAGGCAATAAATAGCCGCCAATTAACAATATTCAAACACTAACCTAATAATTAACACCAAAAATATAAAAACAAAGAATACAGACAGCATCACTTAACAAAGACAAACAGAAGGGGACAAGACCAACTAGACTTAAGACAAGACACTTAACCAAGGACGGTATCAGGGAGGGAAAATCAGAGGGGAAAAATCAGGGAGGGAGATCAAACACTTTGTGAAACAAATGAGTTTTGAGAGAGGATTTAAACTGTGAGTAGGAGGATTCTAAATGGAGGGATGAAGGTAAGGCATTCCATAACCAAGGTCCAAGGAAGAAGAAAGCAGCCTGACGGGTCTTTTCAAGGTGGGCATGAGATGGAGACGGTAAGACCAAACGGTTAGCGTGAAGGGAGCGGAGCTGACGGTAGGGTGTGTGAAGGGAAATTAAATCAGCCAGGTATAAAGGGTTATTAGTATAGAGTGCACGGTGAACAAGAATCAGAAATTTGTAATGAAACCTAACACGGAGGGGCAACCAGTGAAGACGAATGAGAATGGGAGTGATGTGATCAAAACGGCGAGCAAAGGTTACAATACGGGCGGCAGTGTTTTGAATGACCTGTAAGCGATGAAGTTGGTACTTGGGGAGATTGGCCAGAAAAATGTTACAATAGTCGAGACGACTGATAATAAGCGCAAGGGCGAGAGTGACCAGGGACCCAAGGGGAAGAATAGAACAAACAGCCCGAAGACGACGAAGAATGGCAAAGGAGCGTCTTGTAAGGGAAGAAATATGATCATGAAAAGAGAGAGAAGAATCAAGAATCACCCCGAGATACCGAAAAGAAGACACCAAAGGGACAGGAATAGAATCAATCATGGGTGTGACTGACGGACATGACCCAGAAAGTGAAACCCACATAGCAGTGGACTTAGAAGGGTTAAGACGGAGAAAGTGTTGAGAGAGCCAGAAAGCCACCTGGGAAAGACAAGCGTTGAAGGGAGAAAGATCTAAGGAAAGTGGAGAGGTGTGAAAGAGCAAAATAATATCATCTGCATAGACATAACAAGACACAGGATATTGCTGAAGTACCAGAAGCAAAGGGGCTAGGAAAATATTAAACAACAAAGGGGACAAAACATAACCTTGAGGGACACCGCAAGTAAGAGGACAAGAACTGGAAGACTTACCATTTAAAGTAAAAGAAAAGGAGCGGGAAGTGAGGAAAGAACGAAACCAGAGAAGAACCGCCCCACGTAACCCCACCTCAGCAAGACGAGTGAGAAGAAGAGTGTGATCAATTAAATCAAAAGCCGCGGATAGATCAAGAGAAACCAGAAGAGTGAGATCACCGCGGTCATGTGCAACGTGTATTTCATTTAGGACAGCAAGAAGAACAGTCTCAGTACTATGACCTTGACGAAAACCGGCCTGCCGGGGTGAAGTGTGTTTGTGGACTCAACATGGGAAGACAACTGATGGAATGCAAATCGCTCCAGAAGTTTGGCCAGGTAGGGAAGGTTTGAAACAGGGCGCCAGTTGGCAAGAACAGAGGGATCAAGGGAGGGTTGTTTTAAGAGTGGATGAACAATTGCTGATTTCCAAGGAGAGGGGAACAAACCAGAGGAGAAACTCGTATTAATAATAGTAGTGATAATGGGGACCAGCTGTAGGGAGGGTTCAGACAGCCAACGAGAAGGAATAGGGTCAAGGGAACAGGTGGTCTTACGGGTGGTAGATAGAGTTGAGAGAATTTCAGACGGGAGAATTGGATGATAAGAAGACCATGTATGGGCAAGAGCCCGATTGGGCAGAACGGTAGATGGCAACAGCGCAAGATTAGTGGCAACTGGATCGTAAGGGGAAGCATAGCAACCTTTCTGATATCTGTGGAGTGTGTTTCAGTTTTGGTTTCTGATAGTGTTTGCCACCCCTGGGAGTGACCCCAACAGTATTGCGTACCATAGCCATGCCTGCACTGTGCCCAGGACTGGTGTGGTGGCCAGGGCTGCCAAAAGCCTTTATATTTGCACAATGCTGGCATAGGTGTGGGAGTGTGTGTCTGTCTATCCAGTGTGTTGTGGCTGCCTACACCTTACTCAGCCCACACTGCTTGCACTGTTTCCAGTGTTAGCCTGCCAGTGTGCATAATGAGGAGCAAGGTACTGTGGGTATGACCCGGACAGGGTGGCCTGGGCAGGATGCATCTGCATAGGGAAATGGCTGGGACATTGTAGTGCCCGGCCACCACCTGCCCGGACAGGGTGGCCACAGCATGTCCTGCTGGGAGGTCACTCTCACCCTGACTGAGCAGTGACCATGGCATGGCTAGGTTCCCCCATAGTGCTGTATATACTATTTCTCTCAAGTGATGTTTATGGGTTGTCTTTTTTTGGGGCCCAATCACTGACTTATCTGCTTCGTGGGTGTGCTCATATCCCAGTTTTGGGTGCACACATTTCTTCCAGGAACATGCACTATGGACTAGCTAGAAGATTGTCTGCAGTTAGTATGTGTATGGCTGGAAAACCTTGCAGGGTGCAGCAGCTGGAGACTCACTGTGCTTGCTGCTGGAGATTGTCAGATAGTGGTGGGGGGCAGCTGAGCATTTCCAGGCCTACTGTCTGTCTGCCATTGCCTTATGGATGTGTAAATATCTGCATTGACTGCCCTGTAGGGTGCCTGTTCCCCAGCAGGACTGGGGTTGATGGTCCCCTCTACTGCCACCATTGCAGGGATGTAGAATGTGGATCTGTTGGTGGGAAATCCTGAGCCCCAGAGAGTGGGTTGGGTGGTGCTACATAATCCACATATGGGTCCAAACACCCCCCTTCACTTAAATCATGTGACCATGGCACCCACACAGGATATGCACTATTCTGGGTGCATCATAGTCCACAAGGGATAGACGTGACTGGGAAATATGGAGGGACACAGGTGTATCCTAGGGGTGTCTGCAAGGACTACCTATCACACACTGGCACTGATGGCGACCTGCAGCTTAGCCTATCTCAGCTAAACCAGGTGCTGCGGACCTGGTGCTGGGTGCCCCACCTCGCCCTCAGGGTGAGCACAGTACCCCCACAATGTGTCGGTCTGTAGCTACTCTTTGCCAGTAACACACACGATCAGTTCCCCCTACCAGGCCGAGGTGCTGTGGGGGTGCATACCCCATCTTGTGATCATCTGCCAGCAAACACACCCTCACAGTGCTGTAACCTAAGGTGCCTTATAAGGCGCCCTATAGGGAACATTATAAAGTGCCTTGGCAGACAGTGCACTTTATAATGTGCCCTCTGGAGTGGCTTATAGGGCGCCTTATGCGGCACCTTAGGTTACGGCACTGTGAGGGTGTGTTTGCTGGCAGCACTGATTTAAAGTAAAGGGCAATGCCTCAGACAGCCTTACTCATTAAGCCCACTGGGGGGTTGAACTCATGACCTCTGTTTCATCAGTCAATGTATTAACCATTGTGCTACACCTGCTGCTGTGTTTGCAGGTCAGCGTGCCTAATTAAGGCTAATGCACGTTTACGTGCCACAGCTCCCTCTATCGCGCGATAACGGACTTTATCGTGCGATAACCCGAAATGCTACCTTAAGACCGGAACGCCCACTACCTTATATGGCATTCGTCACAGTAAGACTGCAACTACTGCTGGTAACATTAAGATGGTTTAGTAAACATACCCCATAATCTAAGTGCCATGATATTAAACAAATAACCAGGCTTTCAATTTATTTCTAAACTGTAGATATGTCTGAGCCTTAGCAGCATCATGTTCTACAAGGTGGGTTCATAATAAGCAAAAACATTCAAAAGAGTAGTAGTTAGATGCACCTCTGACAAAGGAGGCAACTGCAAAAGTCTCCGTAAGGACCTTAGTTGGCGACTAGGCATGTAATCAACAAGGTATTTTGCTAAATAGGATGAACTGCCTTTTTAAAAAGCCTTAAAAATTAGAGAACCTTGAATTTGGACATGGCCTCCATAGCAAGGCAATGTAGTTTACTAAAGATAGAAATAATATGATCATATTGTTTTGCTCCAGTTAGTAGCCTAACATAAGTATTCTGTACCATTCAGGCCATTTCAAACATGGGGGGGATGTTTACTAAACCGTGGTAGAGTCACCAGCGGTAAGGGCAGCGTTAAGGTGCCTGAAGCCATATAAGGCATTGGGCAGGTAGAGCGTTCCGGCGTAAAGGGAGCAATGGGCTCTTTAACACGTGTTAACGGGGACATTGCACATTAAGGTGACAAGCATGCACTATAGGGCATGTTAAGGCTGACAAATGTGCTGTAAGGTGCTCTAAGGGCTTTAATGCGCTTTAACTTAAGGTGTCCTAAAGACTTTAAGGTGCCTTAACTTAAGGTGTCCTGAGGATTTTAAGGTGCCTTAATTTAAGGAGCCTTATCTTAAGGTGCCCTAAGGGCTTTAAGGTGCTTTAACTTAAACTGCCCCAAGGGCTGTAAAGTGCTTCAAGTTGACAACGTGCACTGTAAGGCACGAAAACAGCTGCAACCCTAACGCTGGACAGAGCACCAAGGAAAGGCAATGTACAGGTGATGGAAGGAAGGAGAGGTGGGAGCTGATGGACCTGCCATATCCACGGGCACCCTATGTGGCAGCTGGTAAAGCAGACAAACATGTTGGAGGCAGCTGTACTGATACCAATATAAAGTGCTGTAATGATAGTGTGTGGCATAGGATGGGGAAAACGTATCTCCCGGCGGAGGCAGAAGCGTCAGGATGTTTGCAGCGACAGGAGGACAGAGTAGTAGTGGTGACATGCAGAACAGGCACAAGAGAGGCAAGCGCAAAGAGATGAAATGCGCATAAGAGTACCAGTGTAGGTCATGGAGTAGCAGCCTGCACAAGAAGATAGGACTGTACACAGCCGGCAGAGGCAGATAGATGGGCTGAAGAACGGATGGCAGCTGAGGAAAGGGTGGTATGGGTTGGCAGCACAGATCTGCAGAGCCCTGACTGTTACAGGCATGAAAATGATCTGAGTAGCACAATCACAAAAAGAAGAGGTAGGAATAGAACCCCTGTCCCCCGCATACATAGACCTTGCTTGGCAAGATAGAAGGTCAATGCAAAAGAGGAAGGCCAGCAATGAGATGGATTGATACAGTAACAGAAGGTATGGGTGCCAGTCTGTCAGCAATGAGCCACCTGATTGAATACTGAACACAATTTAGGTCAACTATCCAGAGGATCGCCATGAGTCAACACTGACTCGATGGCACTTAACAAAAACAACAACGCTAACAGCTTGTACTGCATCCTCCGGTAGCAAATTCCAGAGTTTGATTACAAGTTGAGTGAAAAAATATTTTCTCTTATTAGTCTTAAATAGCTTTATTGCATGCCCCCTAGTCTTTCTATATTTTGATGGTATAAACATTCGATCCAAGTTTAGCCATTCCACTCCATTCATTAATTTATAGACCTCTATCATATCTCCCCTCAGCCGTCTCTTTTCAAGGTTGAAGAGCCCTAACCTTTTTAGCCTCTCTTCATAGCAGTATCCTTCCATCCCCTTTACTATTTTGGTGGCTCTTCTCTGAACCTTTTCTAATAACGCTATATCCTTTTCAAGATACGGCGATCAGAATTACACACAATATTCGAGGTGCGGTCGCACCATGGAACAATACAGAAGCATTATAATATCCTTTGTTTTATTCTCCATTCCTTTCCTTATGATACCTACCATTCTATTTGTCTCTTGGCCACTGCTGCACACTGGGCGGAGGGTTTTACATGTTATCCACGATGACGCCTAAATCTTTTTCCTGGGTGGTGGTTCCTAATGTGGAACCTTGCATTGTGTAACCATAGTTTGCCATTTGCATGCCCAGTCTTCCAGCTTATCAGGATCTTCTTGCAATTTTCCACAACCCTCTTGGGTTTTATCAACTTTGAATAGTTTTGTGTTATCTGCAAATTTGATAACCTCACTTGTTATTCCCATTTCCAGGTCATTTATGAATATGTTAAAAAGCAGAGGACCCAGCACGGATCCCTGGAGTACTCTATTCATCTTTCTCCGTTGGGAAAATTGGACTTTTAGCCCTACCCTTTGCTTTCTATCTTTTAGCCAGTTCCTAATCCACAATAGTACACTGCCTCCTATCCCATGACTTTTTAATTTTGCCAAAAGTCTCTCATGAGGTACCTTGTCAAAGGCTTTCTGAAAGTCCAGATACACTATATCAACTGACTCACCTTTGTCTACCTGTTTATTCACACCTTCAAAAAAAGATAACAGATTAGTTAGACAAAACCTTCCTTGGCTAAAGCCATGTTGGCAATCTCCCATTAAGCCATGACTATCTACATGTTCAGTAATTTTGTTTTTTATGATGGTTTCTACCATTTTTCCTGGTACTGACTTCAGGCTCACCAGTCTGTAGTTCCCCGGATCACCCCTGGAACCCTTCTTAAAAACTGGCGTTATATTGGCCATCCTCCAACCTTCACAGATTACTAATAGCAGGTCTGCAATCTCATATTTCAGTTCTTTTAACATCCTTGGATGTTCAAGTGATTTGCTACTCTTCAGTTTATCAAATAGTTGTAATACATCTTTCTGGTGTATCGATATTTCTTTCAATTCTTCCACAGCATCTCCTTTAAATACTCTTTCAGTCATGGGTAACATTCCTACATCTTCCTCAGTAAAGACTGAAGCAGAGAATTAATTCAGTCTCTCCACTATGGCCTTGTCCCCTCTTAGTGCCTCTTTTATCTCTCTATCATCTAATGGTCCAGCTGATTCTCTCATAGGTTTTTTGCTACAAATGTACTTGAACAAGTCTTTATTATGCATTTTTACTTCCACAGCAAGCTTCTTCTCAAATTCTCTCTTTGCCTTCCTAAACAATGCCTTGCATCTAACTTGCCAGTGCTTGTGTTGTTTCCAGTTTTTGACATTTAGCTCCTTTTTCAATTTCTTAAAAGATGCTTTTTGGCAACAACAGCCTCTCTGACCTCACCTTTAAACCATGCTGGCATTTTTATGGACTTACTTCCACTTTTCTTAAAGCGTGGAATACATCTGGTCTGGGCTTCCAAGATAGTATTTTTAAACAACACCCAAGCTTGATGTAAATCTTTAACCTTTGCAACTTCTCCTTTTAGTTTTTTCTTAACTATTTTCCTCATTTTATCGTAGTCTCCCTTTTGAATGTTAAAAGATAGTACTGTGGATTTCCTTACCATCCTTCCTTCATTTATTAAATCAAACGCAAACATGCTATGATCACTATTGCCAAGTGGCCTCAACACCCTTATCTCTTACACCAGATCTTGTGTTCCACTAAGGACTCGGTCCAACCCTCTAGTTGGTTCATGAACCAACTGTTTCAAGAAGCAGTCATTTATTTCATCTAGAAACTTTATCTCCCTAGCATGTCCTGCCATGACACTAACCCAGTCGATACCGGGGTAATTGAAATCACCCATTATTATTACTTTGTTATATCTTTTGTTAGCTTCCCTGGTTTCTTTGAGCATTTCATCATCCATTTGTTCCTTCTGGCCAGGCGGTCGATAGTATACCCCCACTGCCACCCCCTTCCCCTTTTTACATGGAATTTCAATCTATGGAGATTCTACAGTGAATTTTGTTTCCTGCAAAACTTTAATCCTTTGTGACTCAATGCCCTCTCTAACATAGAGTGCAACACCTTCACTAATTTGATCTTCTGTATCATTACGATATAGTTTGTACCCAGGTATTACATTGTCCCACAGGTTGTCCTCCTTCCACCATGTCTCTGAGACACCAATCATATCTAACCTCTCATTTAGTGCTATATATTCTAACTCTCCCATCTTATGTTTTAGACTTCTAGTGTTTGCATACAAGCATTTTAGAGGCTGTATTTTATTCATATGAATCTGGATATCAGTAAGCAGGAGTAATTTGGAATCTTTAAGCTCTGTCTGCTCTATACTTAAAGACATTTGGGCTACTTTTGTCTTTATTGGAACCTCTCTACTGATAAGCCCTAACTTCAATCTTTTGCTAGTATCCTTCAAGGATACATTGTTCCGAACCATGTGCTTTTGGGCAACTGTCGGCTTTCCCCAATTATCTAGTTTAAAAGCTGCTCTATCTCCTTTTTAAAGGTTAATGCCAGAAGCCTGGCGCCATTCCGGTTAAGGTGAAGCCCATCCCTTCGGAAGAGCAACTCCTTTCCCCAGAATGTTCCCCAGTTCCTAGAAAATTCAAAATCCTCATCCTTGTACCATTTTCTCTTCCACACATTAAGACTCTGTAACTCTGCCTGCATTTTTGATCCTGCGCGTGGAACGGGAAGCATTTCAGAGAATGCTACCCTGGATGTTCTCGATCATCTGCAGTGTGATATGCCAGTCACATCTAGCCCTGTTGGACTGGGGCCCACCTAAAACAGTGCATTGGAATATCCACTGTTATATTTCTGATGCCAACTACCAAAGAAGAGAGGCCTCTAGGCCTGCAAGGGGGTCATTCGTGGGGTCTTACTGGCCCTACCTGTAACACTGAGAGTAGGCCTGGAACACCTCACTTCCCATACACATAGGCCTAACATTCACCCACAGCAAGCACAGTCAGACTCTACCTGATGCCCACCACTGGGTGTCCCAGCCATTCACATATAAACTGCAGACAGTCTACTGACTAGTATGTATTGCAAGTGCACAGAGTGACCATAGCCACCCAGCAGTTGGCTCAGTGATCAGAACACCAGGATAGGAAGTGCACCCATCTTACTAGAAACAGGGACTTGATTGCACTATGTGGATACATAGCCATGTCATGGTCACTGCTTGGTCAGAGTGAGAGGACCCCCCAGCATGAAATGCTGAGGCCACTCGGTCTATGCAGGTGGCAGTCAGGAACTATGATATCCAGCCGTTGCCCTACCCCCGATGCAGATGCATCCTGGCCAATCTGCCCTGTTCGGGCCATACCCACAATTCCTTGCTGCTCATCATGCACATTTACAGACTAATGCTGGAAACCGCTTAGGCACTGCGAAGCTCAGTGAGGAGTAGAAAGACAAAACAATGGATAGACATCCACACACACACATATCGACGCACTGTGCAAAAATGGGGATGTTTGGCATTCCTGCCTGCCATTCTGGTCCCAAACTCGGCTGAGGCATTGTTAAGGTGTGCTCATTGTGCAGGAGCTAGTAGTAGTGCTCTGGTGTTAACGGCCAGTGCCATCAACTGGACTCTCCATCCAGCTGAGGATAGTGGAGCCTGTCTGTGTAGGTGCTTGTACCCTTGCTGGCCAATTCATTGGGGATTGCATATGTTGGTGTTCTACCTGCACTGTGGGATAAAATCTAGGGACATGCACAGCATGATCCACAGCCAGGAACTGAATCTGTAACCCTATGCTTCAATACACACCAACTGTGTGTAGTTCACCACAGTGCTGCCACATAAGCACATCAGTCCCTGGAGATGACATGCTTCCCATCAGACAGACCTTGAAACATGTTGCACTGAGCACAGCGCAATAGAGCAGGGCATGGCTTGGTCTGCTGCAGGCTGGTGCCGCTGCCCCTTCCGTCAACACCCCCCACACCATGCTGACATGCCCATGTGCTGTCAGTGTTGGTGGTGCACAGTCCCAGGCCAGCCAACATGCGGGTAGGTTGATGCCTAGGGCACAGGGTTTGGGTGTGGGGGGGGGCGGAGGCATACATGGATGGCAACACATCCCCCCTCCCTACAACCATCTGCCTCTCCAGGGACCCCATTACTGCCTGTCAATAGTATGTCTCTTCAACCTGGGGAAGAGATGTCTGAGGGGTGTTATGTTAGAGGTCTAGAAAATATTGCCTGGAATGGAACAGGTAAACATTGATTGAGTGTTTATGCCATCAGAATGTAGAAAGACTAGGGGACCTGCAATGTGGCTACAGTGTAACCAATTTAGGACTACTAGGTGAAAATATATTTTCTGTCAACGCATAATTACACCCTGCAATTCATTACTGAATACTGTAGTAAAGGCTGTTAGTGTGGCAGGGTTTGAAAAATGTTTGGACAGGTTCCTGGGGAAGGTCCATAAACCATTATTAAAGGGGACACGGAATTTGCACTGCTTGCCCCATTACAAGCATTGTGGATCCTGTGTGTCTTTTGGGGAAATTGTTAGGTACTTGTGAAATAGATTGGCCACTGTTGGGCACAGGCTACTGGGTCCTTGGTCTGATGCAGTCTGGCATATTTTCTAATCCTATATTCTTATGTGCCCCCCTAGGCAGCCGCCTGGTCCACCCTGTGCACCAGCAGTCCCCACTGAATGACCCACATGCATCCTCCTTTGCACCATCAACATAGTGCCCTTTAATACTTGGGCACTATGCTGATCTCCAGGAACAAGCAGGAATGAGTCTTCACATATGGGTACGTCGGTACCGACGGAGCCTGCGCGGGAACGCTCCCCAGCTTCCCAAAAAAGGAAAGCTTTTGGGAGCATCCCACAGCGCCTGCACGCTGCCTTCCCGCCTTTCCTAACCGCCTCTCCCCAGTTCTTCTTTTCCACGGAGCCAGCAGGTCGTGTTCCTGTCACCGCTGAAGAAGTTCTTTGTTTTATTTTATTTCTTTGGTCGCGCGTCTGCCTTCCCCGACGTCGGACCGGTACCGCCGGTCTTTCTTTCTTTTCTTATAAAAAAAAAAAAAAAAAAAGAACATATTTTTCCCTCACTTTGTGTGTTTTTCCTCTTTTGGTCCTTAGGCCTCACGAGAAATTTTCCTCATGGAAAAAACAGCCTCCGGGTTTAAAAAATGCACTACTAAGTGCAGCGGTACTATTTCTGTCACCGACACCCATGAATGGTATCTTAAATGTTTGGGTCCTGACCACTCCATTTTGGATTGTTCGTCCTGCTCCTTGATGTCTAAACGAGGTTTACAGAACCGAGCAGCTAAGCTCCATGTGCTGTTTCCCTCTGATGCAGCTTCAGTGGCATCAACGTCTTCCAGGGCTTCTTCTTCCTCCCATGGATCTCAGGTAACCAAACATAAATCCAGCCGGTCCTCGAAGGGTAGATCTCCTTCCAAGCATCGAGATGCCTCCAGGCTTGCCCTCGAGGATCCCACACCGGCAAAACAACCCCGGCAGGAAGCTCCGGCTTCCAAAGCTCCACCTATGGGGTTACAGGTTGACATCGATGGCACGGCCTCGACCTGTTAGAATGCTCTGGGGTACCGGTGCAACCTTCCGTACGGAATTCCAGGCATTCATGGCGTCGATGGATCAGAATGTCCTATCCATGCAGCAGGCTATCACGGCCTTCATTCAAGCTGCGACGCCGCTGATACCACAACAAACTCCGTTGTCGGTATCAGCTCCGGTACCGGCACCTGTGTCGGTACCGATACCGACTGCATCGACATCGACCAGGAGGCTGACTGCAGCGGTTCCCTGTCCAGGGATGCCCATTGGTACCGAACCGGTACTGATGACGCCCGATGTCGATACCGCTCGATACGCGTATCAAGCTTTGGAAGAGCACCCTGACAGTCGATACTTTGATTCCTCCGAAGATTCTGATGCATCGGAGGAGTCTGCTGAAGTATCCATAGCCCTTCCTGAAGAGCCTTCTTCTCCAAAAAGAAGAATGTCTCCTCCAGAGGACTTGTCCTTTCAAGACTTCATAAGAGAAGTGGCTAAAGGGCTTTCTATTTCAGTAACCTCTGAATCAGAGCCTAGAGCTAAAAAATTGGATATTTTAGGTTATTCTAAGGCTCGTAAGGAGGCAGTCACCTTGCCAATTCATGAGATTCTTTATGATCACATGATTGACTTATGGGAGACTCCTCTCACTATCTCTCCTCATTCTCGTAGATTGGACACTATGTACCGTGTCCCTCCTTGTCCTGGGTTTCATAAAACACAGCTTCCTCACCATTCTATTGTGGTGGAGTCAGCTATGAAAAAGATAAAGAGTGCAAAAAGACACTCCTCTGCTCCTCCAGGAAGAGAATGCAGGACCTTGGATGCTTTTGGTAGGAAAATCTTACAAGCCAGTATGCTCATAGCCAGAATCAACTCCTATAGTCTTTATATGGGTATGTTTCTGAAAGAAGTTGCAGATAAGCTGCTCACTTTCCTCCCTTTTCTTCCAGAGGATAAAAGGGAAGAATTTCTTCTTTGGCTTAAGCATACTCAAGATATTTCAAAGTTTTCCAATCGTGCAGCCTTTGACTCCTTTGAGGGTGCCAGCAGAGCTTCGGCCATTGCGATAGCTGCTCACAGAATTGCTTGGCTCCAGGCTTCTGATCTAGAATCTTGGGTCCAGGATGGCTTGGGAAATCTTCCCTGTACAGGTGAAAACCTGTTTGGCAAAGATTGGCAAATAAAAGCCACTCAAATGGATGCAGAAAATTCTGCTTTGGATTGACTTTCAAAGTCAACATCCATTCCTGCCAAGAAAAAACCTTTCAAGAAGTCTTTTTTCAAGAAAGGCAGATTCCATCCTGTTTCTGGCCAACAATCATCTACAGGTCGTTTTGCTGCTAAGCGTCAGCAACCTAAACAGGCCAGGCCTAAGCCTACAGGGGCTGCTGCAACTCAGCAGACCCAGCCTCCTCAGGGCTTTTGACTTGATGCTAGAGAACTTAGCCTTTCTGGCTCTGAAACATCCAGAGCCTCTCACCATTCCAGGAAGTTTAGCTCATTTTGCTCCCAGATGGGAGCAAATTACAGCAGAGCAGTGGACCCTCTCCATCATAAGAGAGGGCTACAAACTTCATTTCTCAAACCTTCCTCCTCACACCATGGTGAGACATTTCAATTCTCCAACATCTCTCCTCGACCTTCTAGGTCAGGAGGTGGCTACCCTTCTTGCCCAAGGGGCAATAGAAGAAGTACCTCTTCTTCAACAGGGGTCAGGGTTTTACTCCCCCTACTTTCTGATCCCAAAGAAAACAGGGGGCTACAGACCCATATTAGATCTCAGAGAATTGAACAAATTTCTATGCAAGGAGAAGTTCAAGATGCTTTCTCTGGGAACTCTCCTTCCATACCTTCAGAGTCAGGATTGGCTTTGTTCTCTAGATCTCAAGGATGCGTACACACATGTCCTCATCCATCCATCTCACAGAAGGTTCCTCCGTTTTCTTTTCCAAGGAAAGCATTACCAATACAGGGTGCTTCCTTTCGGTCTGGCCTCTGCTCCAAGAGTGTTCACCAAATGCATGGCAGTAGTAGCTGCATTTCTACGCACTCTGGGAATATTTGTATTCCCATACCTGGACAACTGGCTCATCCGAGCTCCATCTCAGTCAGAGGCCCAGACTTCCCTGGACTGCACAAGGCGCATTCTGCAGTATCTGGGACTTGTGGTAAACCTCCCAAAGTCCCAGCTCACCCCTACTCAGTCCCTCGAGTTCATAGGGGCCTGGCTAGATACTACCACTGCAAGGGCCTATCTCCTCAGGCCCGTTGCCTACGCCTAGTGCAGTTAGCCTCCCAGATTCAGTCAAAGAGCCATTTAACTGCCCGGGAGATGCTACAACTGCTAGGTCACATGGCATCCACAGTGCATGTGGTACCCTATGCTCGCCTTCACATGAGAGCAGCTCAATGGACTTTGTCCACCCAGTGGACTCAAGCATCAGGAGCTCTCTCAGACAAAATAGCAACCTCCAGGCGCCTCTTTTGGTCTCTCCAGTGGTGGAGGTCTACCCAAAATCTGTTGCTGGGGTCCCCCTTCCAACAGTTGTTGCCCCAGGCAACCCTCACAACAGATGCCTCCCAAACAGGTTGGGGAGCTCATCTGCAAGACCTCTCCACTCAGGGCACTTGTTCTCCACAGGAGACCTCTCTACATATCAACCACTTGGAGCTCCGAGCAGTTTTTCTAGCTCTCAAGGTCTTCCATACCCTGCTCAGCTACAAGACAGTCCTCATTCATATGGACAATCAAGTAGCCATGTTTTACATAAACAAGCAAGGAGGAACTGGCTCTCTGTCGCTTTGCAACAAAGCTTTAAGATTGTGGGCCTTCGCCAGAGAGCATCAAATCCATCTCCTGGCCGTATACCTTCCAGGAATCCAAAACTCTTGGACAGACAGACCCAGTCGAATTCTGCTTCCACACGAATGGTCCCTGCACATGGACCAAGTACTCAGAATCTTTCAAGAGTGGGGAACCCCGGACATAGACCTCTTTGCAAGTCCGTGGAATGCCAAACTTCCCCGGTTCTGTTCCAGAATTCCGTGTCAGGGAGTTCAGGCCAAGGATGCCTTCCTCCTTCACTGGGGTCAAGACTTCCTGTATGCCTTTCCACCCATTCCCTTAATTCCCAAGACTCTGTTCAAGCTCCAGAGGGATCAAGGATCCATGATCCTCATAGCTCCATGCTGGCCACGCCAAGTGTGGTACCCTCTACTTCTGCATCTCTCTCAAGCTCCCTCCCTAGACTTGGGAGCTGCTCCAGACCTTCTGTCCCAGGAGGAGGGGACTTTGTGGCACCCAAACCCCAAGTCCCTTCACCTCAGAGCTTGGTTGCTGAAGGCCTAGACCTTCAAGGTTGGAATCTTTCTCAGCAAGTGAAGGATATCCTCCATGCTTCCAGAAAACCTTCTACTAGACTTTCCTATGCTTTTAAATGGAAAAGGTTTTCCATTTGGTGTACTAAGAAGGGTCTTGTCCCTCTAGCACTACCTTTGAATTCTCTATTGGAATATCTCCTGCATCTCTCCAATGCAGGCCTTAAGACGAATTCAGTAAGGGTCCATTTGAGTGCTATTGCAGCATCCCTTAAGCCTATCAATGGACAGCCTATTTCCTCTCATCCTCTTAATGCAAGATTCATGAGAGGCCTAACTTTAACTAAACCTCCCATTAGGCCGCCTCCGGTGGCATGGGACTTAAATTTGGTTCTTGGTCAGCTTATGAAGCCACCTTTTGAACCCTTAGCCACCACCTCCTTGAAATTTCTTTCCTGGAAGGTTATTTTCCTCATTGCAGTCACCTCAGCTCGCCGCATCAGTGAACTGCAGGCCTTAGTGGCTAATCCACCTTATACAAGGTTCCATCATGATAAGGTAGTCCTTAGGACCAATCCACACTTTATGCCTAAAGTGGTCTCACCTTTTCATCTTAATCAAGAGGTGTATTTACCTGTCTTTTTTCCAGGTCCTCATGCATCAAGTGCAGAGAGGAATCTTCATACCCTGGATTGTAAGAGAGCTCTTGCCTTTTACTTACAAAGGACACAGCAACATAGAAAGTCTTCCCAACTCTTTGTTGCTTTTGATCACTCTAATTTGGGACTTCCAGTCTCTAAGAGGACACTGTCCAATTGGATTGCTCAGTGTATTTCTTTCGCCTACCAGAGTAAGAACCTTTCTCTGGAGGGCCATGTCACAGCTCATAATGTAAGGGCCATGGCCACCTCTATGGCTCATCTAAATTCTGTGTCCATCGACCAGATCTGTCGAGCGGCCACCTGGGCCTCGGTTCATACCTTCACAGCCCATTACTGTTTGGACAAGGACTTCCGCCGGGATGCCTTGTTTGGTCAGGCTGTTCTCAAACACCTGTTCCATGCTTAATCAACTCCTGCCCTCCTTCCCTGGATGGATGCCTGAGATCCATAGGAGGAGATAGAGCCCTTCCCAGGGTCTCATAACCTTGGGGATCTCCCAGGCATCTCTAGCTAGGGAGTCCCTATATGTGAAGACTCATTCCTCCTTGTTCCTGGAGATAGCACAGTTACTTACCTGTAACAGGTGATCTCTGGGAACAGCAGGAATAAATCTTCACAACCCACCCACCTCCCCTAGGAGTTGTATCTCTCTATCTATTTTTCCTTTCCTCTCTCTCTTTGTCTCAGCTTTAAAACTCGAACTGGGGAGAGGCGGTTAGGAAAGGCGGGAAGGCAGCGCGCAGGCGCTGTGGGATGCTCCCAAAAGCTTTCCTTTTTTGGGAAGCTGGGGAGCGTTCCCGCGCAGGCTCCGTCGGTACCGACGTACCCATATGTGAAGACTTATTCCTGCTGTTCCCAGAGATCACCTGTTACAGGTAAGTAACTGGGCTTTGCTGCTAATGGAGCACTACTATCACTTTCTTGGACTCACCTGTCTGTGCAGCAAATTGCAGACATTTAAATGGGCTCTCTCTCCTCAAAATGCACACTTACTGACAGGTTTTGATATGCAGTAAGGTTCTTAGTGGTAAGGTGCCGTCGTTAAGGGAACACTCCTCGCCCATTGACCCCCTACTCTCTGCCTATTCTCTGCCCATAGGGCGCTTTACGCTGCCGGTCCCATTAGTGAGCACAAAGGTGGCGTTTTACGCACGTTAAGGGTGCAATTGTACTGTTAGCGTGCGCTAACGGCACACTTGCTCCTTTAGCGCAGTTTAGTAAACATCCCCCATAGATTTGGCATGCCTTGGTAAAGAGAATTGAAGTAATTTAGTTTGATGATCTGTGCTGCAGATTGGATGGGCTAATTGGGTGCTTTGTTTTCAGTACTGCAACCTGTTAACCTTCCTCCAAAACTGTCCTCATCCTCTGTTCTTTACTCAGTGCCGTCATGACCTAATATGTGAACTAGGTGGTTACCTAGATTGGCAACATTTCTAGGTCGTCCCATTGCTGCCGCCGCCACCCCTCTACAAGACCTGCAGTAGCATTTAAAACCAATATAGTGCATTGCAGTTCCCGCCTGACACTTACCCCCCCCCCCCCCCTCTACTTGCAATGCAGACTTCCGTTTGCATGGAGGCACACAAGGCAGAAACTACAACACAGCACTGGAGAGTTTGGGTAAGTGCTGTGTTGCGGTTTAAATGCCAGTGCCATCGCTGCAGGCCCTGGAGACGGGTAGCAGTAGTGACAGTGGAAGTAGGGGAAGGGGATAGGAGTGAGGGCTCTTAGGGCACTTTATACCCTTTCCCCGTCTTTGCCTATACTTTACCATTTTCGGAGGCTCAGCATTGTTTTTAAATGAGTGGTGCTTCTCCTTTGTCATAAATATGGTATAAATTATTTTAGCATGCACTTCAACTGTTTGTTTGTTTTTGTTTTTTAATTTAGGCATTTGACCAGTGTTGGAGTGTCTGTGTTTTGCCAAGGGTGGATACTGCCTTGGGCAAAACCTCAGATTTTCCTATTAGAAAGATTGCTTGCTTGGCTGTCAGCTTCTGCAAGTGTATTTAATTGTCCTGACCCTGGAAGACTTCACCATCCAAATATCTAATCAAGAGCTTCTAGGCATTGAAAGATAGTGAAGGTTCCAGGGTGTCTGAAGGCAAGTACATTATATTAGAACAGTCAATTTGGCTATGAGACCACTGTTTTTCATTGGAATAGCTTAGTAGTATAATTTGCCAATATCCTGCAGTAAGGTTTATGGTTTGGATTTGCATATCCAATTCCAATCTCAGTTATGCCACCATTCAAATGTGATACGTGTTTAGCTAACAGAAACCTTGTGCCATAATAAATCTGTAAGTCTGTATGGTGCCACCAGCTTCTATGTTTTCACAAAAATAGAGTCTGAGTTTTCTCTGCGCGCTTCTGTTTTAATCAGAAAGAAGACTAGTCATTTATTAATTCTTATAATCAGTTTCAGGTGCAACAAAACATCATTAACTGCCTTATCTTACTGGGAAGGTGCAGCTTGTTAAGAAAACACATAATAGAGCTACTTTTCTCTGAAGTAAACCGTTTTGTTGATGAGTTGCTACATACATGCCAGGTAATGAAGTACTGAAAATGTCACTATCCTGAACTGCAGTACTTAACATGACTTGTTAATAACATAGCTATTTATATTAAACGTTCTGTGAATTCATTAAATTAAGAAATAGAAAAAAACAATGGGCCTGATTTTCGAAGGCAGTTACATAGGTAACAGCCCATCGTACCTGTGTAAATGCCTTAACCGGAATTTTCCAAAAGCACCTACACAGGTAGTGCCTTTGGAAAATCCTGATTAAGTCCCTAACATGCCCAGATGCTAGCATGTTTGGGGCGTTCCAGAGCAGAGCGGATGTGGGGAATAGTACTAAGTGGGTAGCAGCGATTTTCGATGCTGCCCGCTTAGCGCTCTGCACATTAAAGATAGGTGAGGAAAACTCTTGCCTATCTTTAAGGCACTGAGGCTAAACAGGCAGCATCGAAAATCGTTGCTAACCACTTAGCCATGGCGGCTGCTGGCTTGTGTGGCATGACCTGGATTTTCATTTCTGTCGCCACAAAATGAAAATCCGGGTTAAGGGGATCGGCAAACAGGCTATGTGCCGATGCGGCGCATAGCCTGCCTAAATAAAAATCAGGCCCAGTGTATCTTTCAGTTGCTTGCTTTTGTAATGTCTTCTGTTTTTCAAAAATATGTGAATGGAATTTAGGATGAATGTTACGACACTTTTGTCATACATCTAAACTGCATTTCCAAATTAGACCAAGTTATTAGAAATATAACAACATTCATTTAGGCATTTAATTTATCTGTATGGTGGTGGTCTCAATATTCACAAGGATTTTGGAAATCAGAAAAGGATTCACTTAATATAATTTGAGCTTCCAAAGTAGGAGCGTATTATAGTATTTGCTTTTGCACTTGCTTTTCGGGTACTGATTTTTTTTTATCACTGCACAGTAAGCTACCAAGCAATGAAATGTGTATATATTTATTCAAAAGTGGGACAGCTTATCCATAGAAGTCTGAATATCTGGACATTTGTGGCTGAGAAGATATGTGGACAAACTTGGTTATGTGGCTAAAGTGTTCATCTCTTTCTGGATAAAGAGATATCTACTGTATATATATTTGAATTTTGTGTTGACTTATATATGGGTTTTATCCACATACCTTTGAATATATATATGGATATGTCAGTTTTATCTATGTACTTTTCATTATACACAGTTATGTTTATATGGATATCCTTGCATATACATGGATATGTTGGCTTTACACAGAATATATATTTTCTAAAATGTGGGTTCAATGCACACTAAAAGCAGAGAAAACATTTTTCATAATTATGCTATGCACCAGGCACTCTTTATTTCTCTGGAGAGGGATATAGTGCTGCTTACAAGGCTGGTAAAGGCAAAAAAACCCACATTCACTAATCACAGGGCAGGAAGAAGAGCAGCCTTAAGGTTTTCTGCTAAGCCTGGACTGAAATCAGGATGTCCTGACAGAGGTAAGCATGCTTTTCATTGTAGGCTACCACTACATAGCCTTGGGATGTATCCAGCAAGGTGTATCCAATCTTTGGATACACTTTGCTGTTCATGTTTTCAGGATAACCACAATGGATATGATCACCTGCGATCTTCCCATTCCGACCAATAAAAAGCTGGATACAAAGGAGCCAGACATAGTAGTGAAGGAGAAGAACACCAAGACAGCATTAATTATAGAGGTGTCAATCCCAAGTGACTGTTCTGCGACTTGCGTTAAGAGGGAGAACTTCAAGTACCTCGGATTACAGTCAGAGACCAAGAAAATGTGGCATAAAGATACCAAGTTATTTCCCATTGTGTTGAATGCCACAGGCTTGTTTGAGAATTTCCAAGCACACCTTGATAAATTGTGCATACATTTTACATCTTTGGCATGATGCAAGTACTGCAGCAAGCATTAGCAGTAAATTTGAGAAACTAAGATCATACTCCACATACCCTAGCTTAGAAGTGAGGTCCATAACTGTCATAGTATATGCAAAACTAATCCAAACGTATCTCCTACACAGAGTTCCCTAGATAATCAAATGAGAGATGAGAAGTTAGTAAAATTAAACCAGTAGCTTACCAGCCATCAAAATGAGGAGAAAAATACCTCTATACTGTTGGGGACAAATACAGGATGCCGAGTAAATCAATAGCTCCTGATGCAGCTACCAGCAAACCAAATATCTTTGTGGGGAAAAGAATTTCGAGTGGGAAATGAATATTAAGAGAATTTGTTGAGATGAAACCTTTAGAAAATGGATGAGAAAGATTGACAGATAAAGGTTGTTTGTACTGAATATAAGACAAGTCGTCTAGTGATAGCCGAATACTGGCACTTTTTCAGCTTTGTGTTTATGAAATGGACTTATGATTTTATATAAAGAAAAGTAACATAAGTTAAATAAGTAGCACATGAGCATATGCATATAACGTTTATAAGGAGTTTTTATGACCTGTGATGTTTATATTACTATATCCCCTAACAGCAAAGATTTGTTCCCAGCAGTATAGAGGAAGAAACTACACTGAGGTCTTTTTCTTCTTACTTTTGATGGCTGGTAAGCTACTGGTTTAATTTTATGAGCTTCTCATCTGTCTCAGTTGATTATCTTGGGAACTCCGTGTAGGAGATATTTTTGGATTTGTTTTAGTCCCTAGGATACCATGTGGTATTTGGAAGTTTATGCACAAAACTAACCCATTTGAAGAAATTGCCCCGTGATATGAATCAGAGAGCTTTATGTACAGTGGAAACAGTGCATGCAAATCCCTCTTATGTATATTTGTTTTGGTAATCCTGAAAACCTGATTGGCTAGGTGTGTCCTGAGGGTTGGGTTGAGAACCCTGGATTAGATGATAGGAGAGTAGTAAGTAGTAGTACAAGGCTTCGCTGATTTTGATTGCTAACCTCTCTGGTGTTTGTAACTATTTAGCTGGGAGTAGAAGTGAGTTACTTGTAACATCATTACTTACAATGTCCTGTGGGGCTAGCAAGTCATCATTTTCTTACTGACCTCTAATTGCCCTTCTTCTTACTTATGTGTTTTTGGTAACCAATGCATAGCATATGTAGGAGACAGGTCTAGAGCTACAGCATTACTTGTGATTGTCCACTGGGTCTTACAGTTATGGAGCCAGAGCTTCCTTAATACTGTTGAACTCAAGATCAGCATTGAAGCAAAGTGAGGGCCCTTTTTACTTCACCATTAAACCATGCTGGCAGTCTCTTAGTCTTCCTTCAACCCTTTCTAATGAACAGAATACATTTTATCTAGAAAACCAAACTATATAGAGGGAGTAGTGGCCTAGTGGTTAGGACACAGTACTGAGGGCCAGGGATGCAAGTCCCACCTGGGGACAGGAATCTCAGGCCAGAGGGACTGGGATTCCTAGTCCTATAGGCACACCTTGTGCACTTGGGCAAGCCACTTAACTCTCCATTACCTCAGGTACACATAGATTGTGAGCCCTTTGGGGACAAGGGAATATATCCAGTGCCTGTTTGTAGTGATTACATAATGTAAACTGCTTTGATTGAAGGATCAGGTGGTATAGAAAAACAGTTAAAGAAATAATGTACATACCTCATACAAACTTTTTTTGACCCTTATAACAATTTTTTTTTCACAAAAAATGTTCTTATTTTATTGATTAATGGAACTCCTGATTTGTTGTTTTCAATCAAGATGGTAGAAGTTTAGGTGGGGGAAGAGGACGAGACCTGATCTTCTACAACTCTAGTACAAGCTTTCCGCAATCTGACTGCCCTCACATTATTGGCTTCAAGGTGGCAGGGTGAGTGAGATGAGCTAGTTACTCTCAAGTCTTTTGAACACAAAAGAGGAGATCCTTTCTGAGAGCACACTGTTAAGGGAAATAAAGGTTTCTCTGGCACAATTAAATTTACAGGTCCTGGGTGTATAAATCACATATAGTGCTGACTACTGTTCTTTGTATAAAATGCATCAGTGAAAGTACATGTTTAATGAATTGCTCTTGGTCCTGCCCCACCCTCACCCCCATGAAAACTCCAGCAACCCTACACCCTCACGCTCCCCAACCCCTTCTCCACTTTTAACCATGTTGGCAGTTTTTTGGACTTCCTTCCACCTTTCTTAAAAGCGTGGAATACAGCTGGTCTGGGCTTCCAAGATAGTATTTTTAAACAACGCCCATGCTTGATGTACACCTTTAACCTTTGCAGCTGCTCCTTTTAGTTTTTTCTTAACTCTCTTCCTCATTTTATCATAGTCTCCCTTTTGAAAGTTAAAAGGCAGTACTGTGGATTGCCTTGCCATCTTTCATCCATTTGTGAAATCAAACGTGATCATGCTATGACCACTATTGCCAAGTGGCCCCAACACCCTTATCTCTTGCACCAAATCTTGTGTACCACTAAGGACTAGGGGTCTGTTTACAAGGGCGCCGTGGCTCTGATTTCGCACGAAGCTGCTAGCGCCGCTTAGTAAACAGATCCCTAGGTTAGTATGTCTCCTTCATAGGTGGCATTGCTGGCCAAAGCCTATGTTCACATAGCCAGAACCTATGTGGGCCTACTGAGTGGCTGCATGTGTTACATCAGTTGGCCTGCATGGCAGCCTCACTGGCTCCCTATTGGCACCGAGTGTGCAAGTTACAGGGATGGTGTTTTCATACAGAGAGCCAGAGTTTGGTGGGGTATGTGTCGCCAGCAACTGTGCAAACATCCAACACCATGTCCACCCTGCCATGAATCCATTGGCCCAGGGAGGGAGGGGGGCACGTCGTCTGCCGAATGGGAGAGTGCATGAGCTGCACTGCCCATGTTTTAGAGAATCCATGGCTAAGAACATGACATTCAGTGCACATATGGGCATGGAACTAGGTGCAATGTCCACTGTCAAGAGCTGTGTAAGGGAACACCGTAGATGTGTATGTGACAGACATTGGCCACTGTGCGCCAGCATGCACTCTAATCCTGTCCCTGGGCCACATTCCACACATTGCATGAGCTGTCCCCAGGTCTGAGAGATGAGAGTACATAATGAAGAGGAAAGGATTCTGGGTATAGCCTAGGACAGAGGTGTCCATAGAGGATGTGAACGTGTCAGAGGTTAGGTGACTGGCTGTGGTAACTAAGCATGGGTCAGCCATGGACATGGACTGGTGCACACCCCTGTTCATTCTGAGAAACTACTCTTACTCTGACCATTCTGTGACCCTGTCACAGCCAGGTATGTACATGGTGCTATATAGGATCAAGTTGTAGTAATCTGTGGGCTGTGATGGTTGTCCAGTCACTGGAGAGGATGCTTGTACAAAGCCAATGCGTTCCTGTTTATTAGGTGCACAGGCAGTGTGTGGTGACCTGCAGGTGGTATGTCCATGGCTGGTCCTAGATGATGTTGCCCAACATTTGCTGGAAGCCTGGAAGTGTTCTGGTTGCTTGAACTACCCAAATATTGGCTGTTGGTAACATGATGATAATTATGGTCTGGGCAGGTTCTCCTGCTTGGTGTCAGACCTCCCCTTCCCCCATCAAGGAGACAGCTGAGGCAAGCTTAGAGGCTGGCATGACATGATCTTGGGATTGTTCAGCCAACAGGTGCAGGGCCCAGATAGAAGAGGGCACACCAGCATACTGTATTTGGTCAGAATATCAGCTGGACAGCAGCTCATACTGCAAACAATACTTACAGCGCACAAGCACTGATGACGACCAGGACCTGGAGAGTCCATCTATTGTAGGGCTTTCTCTGGAGACCAGGTTATGTGTGCCCTCCCTCATTGTCAGGGTGACTGCAGGAACAGGTCATTGTACATACTGCAGCTGTAATGTGCTGCTGGCATACAATGTCCCATCAGATTATAGAGCTGACGTGATGGATTGTGGCATTCTACAGTTGGGCAGCAGTTGCATATTACTGCTCAGGTTGTGCAGTGCATCATGGGTAATGGTGGGGGCTAACCAATACAGGCACCCAGAGTCCAAATTGGAGCCAGAGTGGCGACTGAGGCCCCCTGGAGCATTGCCTTGTACCTGCTGGTCTTCAATGCTGGTGGGAGATATGCGCATTGCACCCTGGGGGAGCAGGATGGTCTGTAATGGACTGCATGGGACATGACTGTGTTTTGAGTTTGGCATATGTGCAGGTGTACCTATCTTGCAGTTTACAGCAGGTAAGGGGGGACTGTATGTCCTGCACATCTGCTGCTCCAGGGGCTCATGCTGCACTGTGGTGCAGCAGACCATTGCATGTGCCTGTTTGATGGTGTAGGGTACAGTGCAGGGATGGGCATTTTGACCTCACATGTGGCTTGGCCTTTGGATAAAAGACATTTTGTGCTGCTGAGTGTCTGTTATACAGCTACGTAACTGTGTCCAGTGCAGTGTGTACTGCATGTGTGCCGCTGTTGGCAGGTCCTTGGTGTTGTTTCACACTGTCTCTAACTGCGCCAGCCACATTGTTTCACGTCCTGGGTTTTGGCCTTTGCTGTCAAGGGTGTGATTTCTCTTTGGTTCTGAACAGTGCTGTGCTGAAAAGTGTGGTGTTGTAGCCTAATGGGTAAAGCATTGATGCAGTAATCAAGAGACCATGGTTTAAATCCCATTTGTTATCATGGTGGCTGTGGGTAACTCACTTCATTATACTGCCAGAATCAGGTTGGGGTCTGTATGGAAAGGTGGTGGCACATTCATCATCTTTTTTGATTGTGTTACAATGGCACATTGGATCAATGTACATGCACATCACACTCATGCCCATCTGACAGCATAAATTTCTTGTCTCAGCTGTAGCCCATTGCAAGGGGTAAGACATGTTCACCCTGCAGTTGTCTGACACATGCGTTGTCCATGATTGGAATATTTCATCATACCTGTGACTGGACGTTGTTGACTCCATCACATACATGCTGTACGTGCAGGCACATCCACTCCTTGGATGGCCACCTGTAGGTATGATCACATGTCTTTACTTGCTCCATATGGCCAAGATGAGTGACACTTTTCTGGTTGCTCTGTGCACATGCATCAGGATGATTGTTTGGTTGTTGGAGATGCTGCGGCAGCAGTCATGCCCATATTGCTGGTATTGGGATATCTCCAGGAACAAGCAGGAATGAGTTTTCACATATAGGTACGTCGGTACCGACGGAGCCTGCACGGGAACGCTCCCCAGCGTCCCAAAAAAGGAAAGCTTTTGGGAGCATCCCACAGCGCCTGCGCGCTGCCTTCCCGCCTTTCCTAACCGCCTCTCTCCAGTTCTTCTTTTCCGCGGAGCCAGCAGGTCGTGTTCCTGTCACCGCTGAAGAAGTTCTTTATTTTATTTTATTTTATTTCTTTAGTCGCGCGTCTGCCTTCTTCGACGTCGGACCGGTACCGCCGGTATTTTCTTTCTTTTCTTTAAAAAAAAAAAAGAAAGAATACTCCGTTCCACTTCAGTGTATTTTTTCTTCTTTGGGCCTTGGGCCTAACAGAAAAATTCCTCATGGAAAAGCCCGCCTCCGGGTTTAAAAAATGCACTAAGTGCAGCGGTACCATCTCTGTTACCAACACCCATGTCTGGTGTCTTAAGTGTTTGGGTCCTGACCATTCCATCACGGATTGTGCGTCCTGCTCCATGATGTCTAAAAGAGATTTACAGAACCGAGCAGCCAAGCTCAGTACACTGTTTCCCTCTGATGCAGCTTCGGTGGCATCGACGTCGTCCAGGGCTTCTTCTTCCTCATATGGATCTCAGGTAACCAAACATAAGTCCAGCCGGTCCTCGAAGGGTAGATCTCCCTCTAAGCATCGAGATGCCTCCGGGCTTGCCCTCGAGGATCCTCCGGCAAAAGTACCCCGGCGGGAAGCTCCGGCTTCCAAAGCTCCTCCTGTGGGGTCACAGGTTGACATCGATGGCACGGCCTCGACCGATCACCTGTTGCAATGTTCTGGGGTACCGGTGGAATCTGCCAGTACCAACCTCCAGACATTCATGGCGTCGATGGATCAGAATGTTCTGACCATGCAGCGTGCCATTACGGCATTCATACAAGCTGCGACGCCGCTGGTACCGCAACAAGCTTCGTTGTCGGTACCAGCTCCGACACCGGCTCCGATATTGGTTCCGGTGCCGGTACCGGTTGCATCGACATCGGCTTCGGTGTCGACTGCAGCGGTACCCTGTCCGATGATGCCTATTGGTACCGATTCGGTACCGATGACTCCCGATGTCGATACCACAAGGTATGCGTATCGGGCTTTACAGGAGCATCCAGACAGGCGATACTTCGATTCCTCCGAAGACTCTGATGCATCGGAGGCCTCTGTCGAAGCATCGGTACTCCTTCCTCAGGAGCCTTCTTCTCCAAAAAGAAGAATGTCCCCTCCAGAAGACTTGTCTTTTCAAGACTTCATAAGGGAAGTGGCCAAGGGACTTTCTATCTCAGTAGCCCCTGAGACAGAGCCTAGAGCCAAAAAATTGGATATTTTGCAATATCCCAAGGCTCCTAAAGAAGCAGCCACTTTGCCAATTCATGAGATCCTCTATGACCACATGATAGGCATATGGGAGACTCCTCTCACCATCTCTTCTCTTTCTCGTAGGTTGGACACCATGTATCGTGTCTCTCCTTGTCCTGGATTTCATAAAACTCAGCTTCCTCACCATTCTATTGTGGTGGAGTCTGCTATGAAAAAGTTAAAGAGTGCAAAGAGGCACTCATCTGCTCCTCCAGGAAGAGAATGTAGAACCTTAGATGCTTTTGGCAGGAAAATCTTCCAGGCCAGTATGCTTGTTGCCAGAATCAACTCCTATAGTCTCTATATGGGGATGTTTCTGAAGGAAGTCACAGATCATCTGCAAACGTTCCTCCCTTTTCTTCCAGAAGATAAAAGGGAGGACTTTCTTACCTGGCTTAAGCATGCCCAAGATGTTTCCAAATTCTCTAACCGTGCAGCCTTTGGCTCTTTTGAGGGGGCCAGCAGAGCCTCGGCCATTGCCATAGGTGCACGCAGAATTGCTTGGTTACAAGCTTCTGATTTGGAACCCTGGGTCCAAGATGGATTAGGAAATCTTCCTTGTACAGGTGAAAACCTGTTTGGCAAAGATTGGCAAGCAAAGGCCACCCAGATGGATGCAGAAAACTCTGCTTTGGATAGGCTTTCCAAATCTACCTCTAATCCTGTACAGAAGAGGTTATTCAAAAAGACATATTTTCCCAAGAAGGGAAGATATTATCCTGTTTATGGTCAGCAGACATCTTCTGCAGGTCGTTTTGCTGCAAAGCGTCAACAACCTAAACAGGCCAAGTCTGCCTTTCTTACAGCCCATTCTCACAATGTAATTTATATTTGAAACGGACTTATTTTATACTGTTCAATTCAATCATGTTATAGGTCTTTTACGTCATACATTTGACCTATTTCATGTTTATATTTCATGTATATAGTTCATGTATATAGTTCAACCCCCCCTGTTATCCAAGTTTATACCCCTGTTCGATGTAAAACCAAACAGAAATGTGTTTTGGTCATTTTGTTATACTGTGAACCGCGCTGATGCCGAATAGTGCGGTATATAAGCAACTGTAATAAATAATAAATAAATAAGTCTAAGGCTGCAAGGCCTACTGTAGCCCAACAGCCTCAGCCTCCTCAGGGCCTTTGACTTGCAGCTAGAGAACTTAGCCTTTCTGGCTCTAAAAGAACCAGAGCCTCTCACCATTCCAGGAAGGTTAGCTCACTTTGCTCCCAGATGGGAGCAAATTACAGCAGAGCAGTGGACCCTTCCCATCATAAGGGAAGGGTACAAACTTCATTTCTTAAACCTTCCTCCTCACACCATGGTGAGACAGTTCAATTCTCCAACATCTCTCCTCGACCTTCTGGGTCAAGAGATTTCTACCCTTCTTGCCCAAGGGGCAATAGAAGAAGTGCCTCTTCTTCAACAGGGCTCAGGGTTCTACTCCCCCTACTTTCTGATTCCAAAGAAAACAGGGGGTTACAGACCCATATTAGATCTCAGAGAATTGAACAAATTCCTATGCAAGAAGAAATTCAAGATGATTTCTCTAGGTACTCTCCTTCCATTCCTTCAGAGTCAGGATTGGCTTTGTTCTCTAGATCTCAAGGATGCGTATACCCATATACTCATCCATCCAGCACACAGAAGGTTCCTTCGGTTCCTTTATCAGGGAAAGCACTATCAATACAAGGTGCTTCCCTTTGGTCTGGCCTCTGCTCCAAGAGTGTTCACAAAATGCATGGCAGTAATAGCTGCATTTCTACGCACTCTAGGAATATTCATATTCCCATATCTGGACGACTGGCTCATCCGAGCTCCATCCCAGTCAGAGGCCCAGACTTCCCTAGCCTGCACAATGCGTGTCCTGCAGTATCTGGGACTGGTTATAAACATTCCAAATTCCCAACTCACCCCTACTCAGTCTCTAGAGTTCATAGGGGCCTTGCTGGATACCACAACTGCAAGGGCCTATCTTCCCCATGCCCGTTGCCTACGCTTAGTGCAGTTAGCCTCTCAGATTCAGTTAAAAACCCACCTAACTGCTCGAGAGATGTTACAACTGCTAGGCCACATGGCATTCACTGTGCATGTGGTCCCTTATGCTCGCCTTCACATGAGGGCAGCTCAATGGACTTTGTCCACCCAGTGGACCCAGGCATCTGGAAGTCTGTCAGACAAAATAGCAACCTCCAGGTGCCTCTTTTGGTCTCTCCAGTGGTGGAAGTCCACTCAAAATCTGTTGCTGGGGTCCCCCTTCCAACAGTTGTTACCCCAAGCAATCCTTACAACAGATGCCTCTCCAAAGCGTTGGGGAGCTCATCTTCAAGACCTCTCCACCCAGGGCATTTGGTCCCCACAGGAGACCTCCCTACATATCAACTTCTTAGAGCTCAGAGCAATCTTCTTGGCTCTCAGAGTCTTCCATACCCTGCTCAGCTACAAGACAGTACTCATTCACATGGACAACCAAGTAGCCATGTTCTATGTGAACAAGCAGGGAGGAACTGGCTCTCTGTCGCTTTGCAACAAAGCTCTGAGATTGTGGGCCTTCGCCAGAGAGCATCAAATTCATCTTCTGGCAGTATACCTTCCAGGAGTTCAAAACTCTTGGGCAGACAGACTCAGTCGAGTTCTGCTTCCACACGAATGGTCCCGGAGTTCAAAACTCTTGGGCAGACAGACTCAGTCGAGTTCTGCTTCCACACGAATGGTCCCTTCATATGGACCAGATAGTCAGAATCTTTTGAATTTGGGGAACTCCAGACATAGACCTCTTCGCAAGTCCGTGGAATGCCAAACTTCCCCGATTCTGTTCCAGAATTCCGTGTCAGGGAGTTCAGGCCAAGGATGCCTTCCTCCTTCATTGGGGTCAAGACTTCCTGTACGCCTTTCCACCCATTCCCCTAATTCCCAAGACCCTGTTCAAGCTTCAGAGAGATCGAGGGACTATGATCCTCATAGTTCCACGTTGGCCACGCCAAGTGTGGTACCCTCTACTTCTGCATCTTTCCCAAGCTCCCTCCCTGGACTTAGGGTCTGCTCCAGATCTCCTGTCTCAGGAGGGCGGAACGTTGTGGCACCCAAACCCCCAATCTCTCCATCTCATGGCTTGGTTGCTGAAGGCTTAGACCTTCAAGATTGGCATCTTTCTCAGCAAGTAAGGGATATCCTTCATGCTTCCAGAAAGCCTTCTACCAGACGTTCCTATGCTTTTAAATGGAAAAGGTTTACCATTTGGTGTGCTGAGAAGGGTATTAACCCTCTAGCAATACCTTTGAATTCCTTACTAGAGTATCTCCTGCATCTTTCCCATGCAGGCCTCAAGACGAATTCAGTAAGGGTCCATTTGAGTGCTATTGCAGCATCTCTCAAGCCTCTCAATGGACAACCTGTTTCCTCTCATCCTCTTATTGCAAGATTCATGAGAGGCCTTCTTTTAACTAAACCTCCCATTAGACCACCTCCAGTGGCATGGGACTTGAATCTGGTTCTTGGTAAGCTCACGAAGCCACCCTTTGAACCCTTAGCCATCACCTCCTTGAAATTTCTTTCCTGGAAGGTTATCTTTCTTATTGCAGTCACCTCAGCTCACCGCATCAGTGAACTGCAAGCCTTAGTGGCTAATCCACCTTATACAAGGTTCCATCATGATAAGGCAGTCCTTAGGACCCATCCACACTTTATGCCTAAAGTGGTCTCGCCCTTTCATCTTAACCAAGAGGTATATTTACCTGTCTTTTTTCCAGGTCCTCATGCATCAAGTGCAGAGAGGAATCTTCATACCCTGGATTGTAAGAGGGCTCTTGCCTTTTACTTGCAAAGGACACAGCAACATAGAAAGTCTTCTCAACTCTTTGTTGCCTTTGATCCTTCTCATTTGGGACTTCCAGTCTCTAAGAGGACACTGTCAAATTGGATTGCTCAGTGTATTTCTTTCACCTACCATAGTAAGAACCTTTCTCTGGAGGGCCATGTCACAGCTCACAAAGTGAGGGCCATGGCAACCTCTATGGCTCTTCTAAATTCTGTGTCCATCGACCAGATCTGTCGAGCGGCCACCTGGGCCTCGGTTCATACCTTCACAGCCCATTACTGCTTGGACAAGGACTCCCGCCAGGATGCCTCATTTGGTCAGGCTGTTCTCAAACACCTGTTCCATTCTTAATCAACTCCTACCCTCCATCCCTGGTTGGATGCCTGAGATCCATGGGAGGAGGTAGAGCCCTTCTCAGGGTCTCACAACCTTGGGGATCTCCCGGGCATCTCTAGCTGGGGAGTTCCCATATGTGAAGACTCATTCCTGCTTGTTCCTGGAGATAGCACAGTTACTTACCTGTAACAGGTGATCTCTGGGAACAGCAGGAATAAGTCTTCACAACCCACCCACCTCCCCTAGGAGTTGTATTTCTCTATCTATCTTTCCTTTCCTCTCTCTCTCTTTGTCTCAGTTTTAAAACTCGAACTGGAGAGAGGCGGTTAGGAAAGGCGGGAAGGCAGCGCGCAGGTGCTGTTGGATGCTCCCAAAAGCTTTCCTTTTTTGGGACGCTGGGGAGCGTTCCCGCGCAGGCTCCGTCGGTACCGACGTACCCATATGTGAAGACTTATTCCTGCTGTTCCCAGAGATCACCTGTTACAGGTAAGTAACTGTGCTTTCCTGTTACAGGTAAGTAATTGTGCTACAATTTTTTCACAGATGCTACAACTGCATTGGTGTGGTAAAATCAGGTACATAGGGGCAGCACAGCCTTACTGCACACCCATCTACCACTATCCATCCCTCAGCCCATCCACTGCTATTTGCCCATCATGTACAGTCACGCAATCCCCTGGCAGTTGCTACACCGTGGGTCACAAATGTACGTTGTAATCTTTAGGACGTATCACTCACACCTCTCCTGTGGCTGATCTGCACATCACCACTCCTGCTCAGTCATTTTAATGCCCACATTGTGGCCATGCAGGCTCCATCAGGGAATACTTGTTCAGGATCCCATGCCACCCACTGACATTACCGCACATTTTGTGGGCACCCCTCACTGGTACAGTCAAGGTGCCTACAATGTGCTCCTCCCACATACTGGCTGCCACGTAGGATACATATGGCTCTTTCCTGTCCCTTGACTGTTGCCTTTCCTTCCATCCATCACCTGCAATTTGGCTTTCACAAGAGCTCCCTTCTCCTACATTCAGGTGATTGCCGTTTTCAGACATTAAGGTGCGTGCTTGGCACGTTAACGCCCAGTGTTCTGTTAGCACCCGCTACATGCAGCGAAGTGCCCTTAATACTGGAACGCCTACTCCCTGCCCAAGCCTTTGTCCACACAAAGACCCTTACCGCTGCCAATAACACTATTATCCACTGCTCCCTTACTGCCCCAATGTGTCTACTAATCTGTGAGAAAAATACCCACATAACATTCCTCAGCTTAATTGACCAGGGACCATATATAATAGTTGTCTAACTGGTGACAGAACTCTGCAAAGATTCAGCATAATTATAAGGCCTGGAAAAGGAACCCTAAACTGAGCAAAATGGAATGTGTATTCACATCTGGACTAAAGTATATTTTTGAAGAACTATTGCTAAAAGAAACGTGTAGTAAACAAGATTTGGTTTCCCTTCAGGTGCAAGTCATTTCTAGGAAACAGCAAATGGACTGTATTGATATTTTATTTATTTACTTACTTACTTGCTGGCTATGATATATGTGTTTTTTTATTAGTTTGAATAAATCAAATAATTCATTCCCCCCACTAGTTATAAGTGATACACTCATACATAGAGGAGGTAATTTTTATAAAGTTTTATCTGTATGTAAGACCTGTGATTACATGCAGAAAAAGGCTTTTCTAAAATGCTTTACTACATATCTATGTAAAAGGTGCATGCATGGAAAGTGTGCACCTACTTTTTTGAAATCTGTGCATAGGCATTCCCAGGGGCATAGTTTGCCTGAAATGGGTGGAGTTGCAATATACGTGCAAGCCAAATTAATTAAAACACATGCACTGTATACATGCATGTATTTACATCAAAGCAGGTATAGATGTGCATGTCAGCATTGGCGTACTAGAGGAGCTGGTTCTACATGTCTATTTTATAAAGGCACATAGGTGCCTGAATTGCTTTTATAGAATAGACTTAATAAGCACCTTTTTGAACTTCACACATAGGATCTAGTTATAAAATTAGCTCCATACTGTTTGGCAATTTTCATTTGTATAAAATTGCTGTTCTTTGTCCTTTGTTATTTCATTTGCTTCATACTATAACACTGAAATAGCTTTAAATCACAGACATCATAGAAGAACTGGAAAAGCAATGTCAAATGTACTGATCCATCATGCACCGCCTTGGCTTTTTATGACATCTTAACAATAGACTTTAATGATTTCCCCCTTCTTCACGGGCAAGCTTAGAGTTAACCTTGAAACTCTGCATTCTCTATTTTGGCACCATTATTATGGAACGCAATTCTTTGTTTCTTCAAGTCTGGTCTCAAAACCTTTTTTTCTCTCCCAGGCATTTGGGTTTTGATGCTTGTGAACCATCGGCTGGGATCATCTGTGCCTGTGGCAAGACTTTCTTTTATATCTTAAAATTTTGATTCTGTAAACCAGATTAAGGGGTATGTTTACTAAATTCTGTAAACCAGATTAAGGGGTATGTTTACTAAACCACGATAAAGTTACCAGTGGTAAGTGCAGTTTTAAGGTACCCGAAGCCATATAAGGAAGTGGGCAAGAAGGGGGCATTCTGGTGTAAAGGGAGCAATGGGCTGTTTAACGTGCAGTAAAGGGCGACTTGGCTGTTTAACGCACCTTAACGGGACATTGCACTTTAAGGTGACAAGAAGGGCATGTTAAGGCAGACAAGGCACCCTAAGGGCTTTAAGGCACCCTAATTTAAGGTGCCTTAATTCAAGGCAACCTAAGGGCTTTAAGGTGCCTTAGGTTAAGGCGCCTTATAAGGCACCTTAGGTTAAGGCGCCTTAGGTTAAGGTGCCTTAAGATAAGGTGCCCTAAGGGCAGTAAGATGCTTCAAGTTGACAAGCATGAACTGTAAGGCATAAAAACAGATGTAACCCTAACACTGGATAGAGCACCAAGGAAAGGCAATGAACAAGTGATGGAAGGACTGGAAAGGGGGGCTGTTACTTCTGGAGAGAAATCTGAAATTGTGAGTATATACTTCTGGGAATTTTTCTGAAAGGAATTTTTTTTCTTTCTTTTAAAGCTAATTAATCTGTGAACCCACTATTTTTTTTGTTAAATCAGTCAGGGCCTAGTAGCAACAGTTTAAGATTCAATTTAAAAACACAGAAGAGAACTTTCTGGTTACCTTTCATACCCAGTAGACAGCTGTAGTTTACATTTCATAGTCACTCAGGGCCTAGCATCAGCAAAGTACTTTTAGTTTCAAATTAAAACACAGAAGAGAGCTTTCTGGTTAAATTTAGAATCCAGCAGAGAGCTTGTAGTTTAAATTTCATAATAGGTTAGAGCCTAGTAGCAGCAAAGAGCTGTAATTTAAATCAAATCAGAATATAGCTTAGCACAAGAGGCAAAACAAGGTCAATTCTCCTTGAGCAGCATATAAAGTCTTCTAGAGACCTTTACAAAGAGGCCTTCTACCTAGTGGGCAAGCAACCTGTGAAGCTTTTTCAATAGGTGTTAACACCAGCTGGCAGTTCAAAAGGCCATTTTGAAAGACTCCTTCTATCCAAGCAAGGACTGTTAATTACCCAGGAAGTAGGTCACTGCTTACATCATCAGCACAAGCATAAATAGCTCAACCAGAGCTCTGTGACCCTGTCTTGAAGGACTGGAAAGGGGGGCTGTTACTTCTGGAGAGAAATCTGAAATTGTGAGTATATACTTCTGGGAATTTTTCTGAAAGGAATTTTTTTTCTTTTAAAGCTAATTAATCTGTGAACCCACTATTTTTTTTGTTAAATCAGTCAGGGCCTAGTAGCAACAGTTTAAGATTCAATTTAAAAACACAGAAGAGAACTTTCTGGTTACCTTTCATACCCAGTAGACAGCTGTAGTTTACATTTCATAGTCACTCAGGGCCTAGCATCAGCAAAGTACTTTTAGTTTCAAATTAAAACACAGAAGAGAGCTTTCTGGTTAAATTTAGAATCCAGCAGAGAGCTTGTAGTTTAAATTTCATAATAGGTTAGAGCCTAGTAGCAGCAAAGAGCTGTAATTTAAATCAAATCAGAATATAGTTTTCCTCAGCAGCACAGGACAAGGTACTGTGTAGCAGCCCTTTTTTAATAAGTGTTATATCCCTCCCTCCCTCCCCACACCCACCCTCCCCTGGGAAAATCACAGCTTTATAGGTACTTGCACACCTTAAAAGACAGGAGGTGCTCTCAGGTGAAGCTCATTACCCAAATCAGTCATACACCAAGGACCTGAGATTAATTAAGCTTCAGGTGAACAAGGTATATTAAACTTCTTAGGTACAGTTTTAGTGGTATAAATATCCATTGCACCCTTTAGTACATATAGAACTTAAAGATCTAAACACAAACTTAAAACTAAGATGCAGACAGCAGTCCAGCAGCGGGATGTGGGCTTTCCAGTCTTTTGCATTGAGTGTCACATGTATGATTTTCTCCCAGCTGGTGAGAGGTCTTACGTGTGCACTAGGTGCAAGGAGCTCTCTGCTCTCAGGGAACGAGTCCGTTCTCTAGAGGCTAGAGTAGCAGACTTGGAAAACATAAGACAGACAGAGAGGTACATAGACGAGACCTACAGGGATATAGTCCTGAAGTCCCACCTCCAGTCTGGCAGCATCCCTGTTGCCATGGAGGAGAGAGGTCACGTGACAGGAGAGCATCACCCTGGTGTGGCAGGAAGTGATCCTGTAACTAGGACCTGTCCTCCAGGTGATGTAAACCCCTCTCGCACCGAGGAGGTTTCTCCATGGCCAAGTGCCCATGCGGGAAGGGTTAGGACAGCAGTTATAGTTGGTGATTCGATCATTAGGCATGTAGATAGCTGGGTGGCTGGTGGACGTGAGGATCGCCTGGTAACATGCCTGCCTGGTGCGAAGGTAGCGCACCTCACACGCCACCTAGATAAGGTCTTAGATAGTGCTGGGGAGGAGTCTGCTGTCTTGGTACATGTTGGTACCAATGACATAGGAAAATGTGGTAGGGAGGTTCTGGAAGCTAAATTTAGGCTTTTAGGTAGGAAGTTGAAATCCAGAAATTCCAGGGTAGCGTTCTCCGAAATGCTTCCCGTTCCACGCGCAGGACCCAATAGGCAGGCAGAGCTCCGGAGTCTCAATGCGTGGATGAGACAATGGTGCAGAGATGAGGGGTTCGGATTTGTTAGGAACTGGGGAACATTCTGGGGAAAGGAGGGGCTCTTCCGAAGGGATGGGCTTCACCTTAACCGGGATGGAACCAGGCTGCTGGCATTAACCTTTAAAAAGGAGATAGAGCAGCTTTTAAACTAGATAATAGGGGAAAGCCGACAGTCGCCCAAGAGCGCATGGTTCGGAAGAATGTATCCTTGAAGGATACTACAAAAAGCAGAGAGGTTCCAAAAAAGAGTAAAGTAGCCCAAATGCCCTCGAGTATGGAGCAGACAGAACTTAAAGATCCCAAATTACCCATGTCTACCAATAGCCAAATTAATATGAATAAAATACAGTCTCTAAAATGCTTGTATGCAAATGCTAGAAGTCTACAAAACAAGATGGGAGAGTTAGAATATATAGCACTAAACGAGAGGTTAGATATGATTGGAATATCAGAGACATGGTGGAAGGAGGACAACCAGTGGGACACTGTGATACCTGGGTACAAACTATATCGAAATGATAGAGCTGATCAAATTGGTGGAGGGGTTGCGCTCTATGTTAGAGAGGGCATTGAATCAGAAAGGATTAAAGTTTTGCAAGAAACAAAATTTGCTGTAGAATCTCTATGGATTGAAATTCCATGTAAAAAGGGGAAGGCGATGGCAGTGGGGGTGTACTATCGTCCGCCTGGCCAGAATGAACAAATGGATGATGAAATGCTCAAAGAAATCAAGGAAGCTAGCAAAAGTTACAGTGCAGTAATAATAATGGGTGATTTCAATTACCCCGGCATCGACTGGGTCAGTGTCACAACAGGACATGCTAGGGAGATAAAGTTCCTAGATGAAATAAATGACTGCTTCTTGGAGCAGCTGGTTCATGAACCGACCAGAGGGGAAGCAATATTAGACCTAGTCCTTAGTGGAACACCAGATGTAGTGCAAGAGATAAGGGTGTTGGGGCCACTTGGCAATAGTGATCATAGCATGATCGCCTTTGATTTAATTAGTGGAGGAGGGATAGTAAGGAAATCCACAGTACTACCCTTTAACTTTCGAAAGGGAGACTATGATAGAATGAGGAAAACAGTTAAGAAAAAACTAAAAGGAGCAGTTGCAAAGGTTAAAGACGTACATCAAGCTTGGGTGTTGTTGAAAAATACTATCTTGGAAGCCCAGACCAGCTGTATTCCACGCTTTAAGAAAAGTGGAAGGAAGTCTAAAAAATTGCCAGCATGGTTTAAAGCTGAGGTCAGAGAGGCTGTTGTTGCCAAAAAAGCATCTTTCAAGAAATGGAAAAAAGAGCCAAATGATGAAACCTGGAAACAGCACAAGCACTGGCAAGTCAAATGCAAGGCATTGATAAGGCAGGCAAAGAGAGAATTTGAGAAGAAGCTTGCTGCGGAAGCAAAAACGCGAAATAAAGACCTTTTCAAGTACATTCGTAGCAAAAAACCCGTGAGAGAGTCAGTTGGTCCATTAGATGATAAAGGGGTTAAAGGAGCACTAAGAGGCGACAAGGCGATAGCGGAGAGACTGAATGAATTCTTTGCTTCGGTCTTTACTGAGGAAGATGTAGGGATGTTACCCACGACTGAAGTGGTATTTAAAGGTGTGGAAGAATTGAAGGAAATATCGATACATCGGGAAGATGTCTTACAACTATTAGATAAACTGAAGAGTAGCAAATCACCTGGGCCGGATGGTATACATCCAAGGGTGTTGAAAGAACTGAAATTTGAGATTGCAGACCTGCTATCAGTAATCTGTGAACTATCATTAAAATCATCTCTAATACCTGAGGATTGGAGGATCGCCAATGTAACACCAATTTTTAAAAAGGGTTCGAGGGGTGATCCGGGAAACTACAGACCGGTGAGCCTGACATCAGTACCGGGAAAAATGGTAGAAACCATCATAAAGAATAAAATTACTCAGCATATAGATAGTCATGACCTAATGGGAGACAGCCAACATGGCTTTAGACAAGGAAGATCTTGTCTTACTAATCTGTTATGTTTTTTTGAAGGAGTGAATAAACAGGTGGACAAAGGTGAGTCGGTTGATATTGTGTATCTGGACTTTCAGAAAGCCTTTGACAAGGTCCCTCATGAGAGACTTTTGGCAAAACTAAAGAGTCATGGGATAGGAGGCAGTGTACTACTGTGGATCAGGAACTGGTTAAAAGATAGAAAGCAGAGGGTAGGGCTAAATGGCCAATTTTCCCAATGGAGAAAGGTGAATAGTGGTGTACCCCAGGGATCTGTGCTGGGTCCGCTGCTTTTTGACATATTCATAAATGACCTGGAAAGTGGAATAACGAGTGAGGTTATCAAATTTGCTGATGACACAAAACTATTTAAAGTTGTTAAAACCCAGGAGGATTGTGGAAAATTGCAAGAGGATCTTGATAAATTGGAAGACTGGGCATCAAAATGGCAGATTAAATTTAATGTGGAGAAGTGCAAGGTTATGCACCTAGGGAAGAACAACCCAAACTATGGTTACACGATGCAAGGTTCCACATTAGGAACCACCACCCAAGAAAAAGATTTAGGCGTCCTTGTGGATACCATGTTAAAACCCTCGGCCCAGTGTGCAGCGGCGGCCAAGAGAGCAAATAGAATGCTAGGTATGATAAGGAAAGGAATGGAAAATAAAACAAAAGATATTATAATGCCTCTATATCGTTCCATGGTGAGACCGCACCTTGAATATTGTGTGCAATTCTGGTCGCCGTGTCTTAAAAAGGATATAGCGATTTTAGAAAAGGTTCAGAGAAGAGCCACCAAAATGGTAAAGGGGATGGAAGGATACTCCTATGAAGAAAGGCTAAAAAGGTTGGGGCTCTTTAACCTGGAAAAGAGACGGCTGAGGGGAGATATGATAGAAGTCTATAAATTAATGAACGGAGTGGAACGGGTAAACGTAGATCGATTGTTTACCTTATCAGAATATAGAAAGACTAGGGGACATGCAATGAAGCTACAGGGTAAACTATTTAAGACTAATAAAAGAAAATATTTTTTCACTCAACGTGTAATCAAACTCTGGAATTTGTTACCGGAGGATGTAGTAAAGGCTGTTAGTGTAGCTGGGTTTAAAAAAGGTTTGGACAAGTTCCTGGAGGAAAGGTCCATAAACCATTATTAAGATGGGACCCAGGATATCAATGCTTGAACCAATACAAGCATTGTGGAACCTGTGTCCCTTGGGGAAACTGCTAGGTACGTATGACCTAGATTGGCCACTGTTGGAAACAGAATACTGGGCTTGATGGACCTTGGTCTGACCCAGTATGGCATATCTTATGTTCTTATGTTCTTAAGGAAGGAGAGGTGGGAGCTGATGGACCTGCCATATCTGCGGGCATCCTATGTGGCAGCCGTTAAAGTGAACAAACATGTTGGAGGCAACTGTACCTCCAACATGCACAGGGTGTTGGCATTGTAAAGTGCTGCAATGACAGTGGGCGGCAGAGGATAGGAATGTGTGTCCCCCAGTGGAGGCAAAGAGGGCAGGATATTTGCAATGATAGGAGGACAGAGGAGTAGTGCCATGCAGATCAGGCACAGGCGAGACAAGCACGAAGAGCCGCAATGCAGAAAAGGACATGGGGTAGCAGTCTGCACAAGAAGATAGGGCTCTATACAGCTGACAGAGGCAGATAGATGGGCTGAAGGATGGTTGGCAGCTGAGCTGAGGGTGTTATGGACTGGCAGCACAGATCTGCAGAGATGTGACTGATTGTTACAGGCATGAAAATAATTTGAGTAGGACAGGCATAAAAAAAGAGAACAAAGAGGAACTGAACCCATAACCCCTGCCTAGGAAATCTTTGTACTAACCAGTAGACTACACCTCCATAGCGTGTTGCACAACAATGGCTGGATACAGAAAGACTGCAGGTCACCGCATAAAATGTCTGCTATGTGTGCCAGGATAGGGTTACCCCACCAGTACCCATGATGCAATGCACATGCAGAATAGCAGTCTACAGCTGATCACCAAATGGACAATGCACCTCTCCAGCACCTCAGCTTGGTAAGAAGAACTGACAGTGTGTGATAGTGGCACAGAGCAGCTACAGACCATGCCACTGCGCAGATTCTGTGTTCATCCTGAGGATGAGGATGGGTGCCCAGCATCAGGTCTGCAGTACATGTGTTATTAGAGATAGGCTCTGCTGCAGATCCCCATCACTAGCTGTGTGTGGCAAGTGTTCCCTGTAGTATGATCTAGTATCATCCTGTGTCCATCTGTATACCCCAGTCACATCTAGCCCTGGTAGAGTGGGACCCACCCAAAGTAGTGCATACCCAGTGTAACAATGCAGCTGCCACGGCTACCTATTATCAGGGCAGAAGAGTGTCTAGGCTCTCATAAGGTTTATGTAGCAAATATCCTGCCCTCTTTGCCTCCACTGGGGGACATGTATTTCCATCCTCTACTGCCCATGGTCATTTCAGCACTTTACAATGCCCTCTCCTGGTCAAAGTTGTTTACAGTATATGCCACTTGTCCCCAAAGGGCCAGCAATCAACCCTTTTGTAATTGAGGCAATGGAGGGACGTGTGGTTCAGCCATGAAGAATGGCTGTGAACCAGCAACCTCATTCCCCTGGCCAAAGGCTGCTGTCGAGGGGGGGGGGGGGTATTGGAGCAGTAGGCCAGATCTGCTCCTCTTAGCAAGGTGCCTACAGACCAGCAGCTTTGCTGGGAGTAGGCCTGGGAAACCTCAGCTGCCACTCACCAAGTTCTGACATTCACCACCAGGTGTTACAACCATGCACATACTAACTGCATGCTAACTGTGGACAGTCCATTAGCCAGTTCATATTGCATGTTCACAGAGAAACTATGTGCAACCAATCTGGTGCCTCAATGATTGGGCGCCAGAACAGGGAACACACAGATATCACTAGAAACAAGCACTATACAGCACTATGTGGGAACATAGCTGTGCCATGGTCCCTGCTCGGTCAGAGTGAGAGTGTCCTCCTAGCATGACATGCTGTGGCCACCCTGTCCTTACAGGTGGTGATCGGGCACTATGATGTCCCAGCCATTGCCCTACCCCTGATGCAGATGCATCCTGCCCAATCCGCCTTGTCTGGGCCATCCCCACAATACTTTGTTCCTCAGTATGCACATTTGCAGGCTAACTCTGGAAACAGTGTAAGCATTGTGGGCCCAGTGAGGAGTAGGAAGCCACAAAACAATGGATAGACATACACACACCCACTCCTATTGCAGCATTGTGCAAAGATAGGGATGGTTGTCAACCCTACCCGCCACACTGGGCCTGATCACAATGCAGGCATTGCTAAGGTGTGCTGGAGCCAATAACCTGACTCTCAATGAAGCTTTGGATAGTGGAGCCTCTATATGTAGGTGTTTGTACCCCTGTTGGCTCATGCTTTTGGGATAGCACATGTTGATGTTGTATCTGCAATGTAGGACATGCTTTGCAAGATCCACAGCTAGGACCTGAACCCATGACCTTCTGCTCTAAGACATACTGGCTGTGTGTACTGCACCACACCATTGCCGTAGGAGCACAGTAGTCCCTGGTAAAGGAGATGGAAGGATACCCCTGTGAGGAGAGGCTAAAAAGGTTAGGGCTTTTTATCCTGGAAAAGAGACGGCTGAGGGGAGATATGATAGAGGTCTACAAATTAATGAATGGAGTGGAACGGATAAACGTAAATCAATAATTTACACCATCAAAAAGTAGAAAGACTAGGGGACATGCTATGAAGCTACAGTGTAACCCATATAAGACTAATAAGAGAAAATATTTTTTCACTCAACGCGTAATCAAACTCTGGAATTTGTTACTGGAAGATGTAGTAAAAGCTGTTAGTGTAGCTGGGTTTCAAAAAGGTTTGGACAAGTTCCTGGAGGAAAGGTCCATAAACCATTATTAAAGGGGATCCGGGAAATCCACTGCTTGTCCCAGTACAAGCATTGTGTCTTATGGGGAAACTACTGTAGGTAAGTATGACCTAGATTGGCCACTGTTGGAAACAGGATACAGAACCTTGGGCTGACCCAGTATGGCATATCTTATGTTCTTAGCCTGTGGCTTGATCTCTTACTGGAGTGCAATGTGGAAGGCTCCACTAAACTGCGGTCTTGTTGGTAGTGATAGATGGAGGGAAAATTGGTTCTGCTCTGTAATCTTACCATAGATAAGAGCCTGTTGAACAGCCAGAAATTGGAATGATTTGGAAGAGTACGACTGCTTCACACAAATGCAACACCCCCTCCCTCCTCCTCTGCCCCCGCCCTGATGCTCTCCCAAAGATTGCAGAAGGCTCTCAGAAGTATCTTCCTACCAGCCAACTTAAACTCAGTGCTGTAAGCCAGAGAAACAGTTCCTGGGAATAAAGCATGGATTTTCAGCCTGGGGCTCTCAGGAAGTGAATACCAAAGCTTGACCTCATCATTGTCCTTGTTTGGGGGCTCCCAATTCCATCTTTCTGGGACGCAATTCAGGTTGGACCGCTGATGACCATTGGTGCCGTGTGGGGGGTTCCCACCATTTTCTGCACCATTTATAGCATTTTTACCAATTGTGCACCTGGTCTTTGCGCGGTCCTATTGCATGTTCCACCCATGCGGTTCCAACGTGTGATCTCCAGGAACAAGCAGGAATGAGTCTTCACATATGGGTACGTCGGTACCGACGGAGCCTGCGCGGGAACGCTCCCCAGCGTCCCAAAAAGGAAAGCTTTTGGGAGCATCCCACAGCGCCTGCGCGCTGCCTTCCCGCCTTTCCTAACCGCCTCTCTCCAGTTTTCCTTTTCCGCGGAGCCAGCAGGTCGTGTTCCTGTCACCGCTGAAGAACTTCTTTATTTTATTTTATTTCTTTGGTCGCGCGTCTGCCTTCTTCGACGTCGGACCGGTACCGCCGGTCTTTTCTTTCTTTTCTTAAAAAAATATAATTCTTCCGTTCCACTTTAGTGTATATTTTTTGTCTCTTTGGGCCTTAGGCCTAAGGGAAATTTCCTCATGGAAAAGCCCGCCTCCGGGTTTAAAAAATGCACTAAGTGCAGCGGTACCATTTCTGTTACCGACACCCATGACTGGTGTCTTAAATGTTTGGGTCCTGACCATTCCATCACGGATTGTGCGTCCTGTTCCATGATGTCTAAGAGAGGTTTACAGAACTGAGCAGCTAAGCTCAGTACCCTGTTTCCCTCTGATGCAGCTTCGGTGGCATCGATGTCGTCCAGGGCTTCTTCTTCCTCCTATGGATCTCAGGTAACCAAACATAAATCCAACCGGTCCTCGAAGGGTAGATCTCCCTCTAAGCATCGAGATGCCTCCGGACTTGCCTTCGAGGATCTTGCACCGGCAAAAGTACCCCGGTGGGAAGCTCCAGCTTCCAAAGCTCCTCCTATGGGGTCACAGGTTGACATCGATGGCACGGCCTCGACCGATCACCTGTTACAATGTTCTGGGGTACCAGTGAAATCTGCCGGTACCGATGTCCAGACATTGATGGCGTTGATGGATCAGAATATTCTGACCATGCAGCAAGCCATCAATGCATTCATTCAAGCTGCGATGCCACTGGTACCGCAACAGGCTCCGTTGCCGGTACCGGCTCCGGCACCAATCCCGGTTCCGGTGCCGGTACCGATTGCATCGACATCGGCTTCGGTGTTGACTGCAACGGTACCCTGTCCGATGATGCCCATCGGTACCGAACCGGTACCGATCACTCCCGATGTCGATACCACTCGGTACGCGTATCGGGCTCTACAGGAGCATCCAGACAGGCGATACTTCGATTCCTCCGAAGACTCTGATGCATCGGAGGTTTCTGTCGAAGCATCGGTACTCCTTCCTCAAGAGCCTTCTTCTCCAAAAAGAAGAATGTCTCCTCCAGAGGACTTGTCTTTTCAGGACTTTATAAGAGAAGTGGCCAAGGGGCTGTCTATCTCAGTAGCCCCTGAGTCAGAGCCTAGAGCCAAAAAGTTGGATATTTTGCAATATCCCAAGGCTCCTAAAGAGGCAGCCACTTTGCCAGTTCATGAGATCCTTTATGATCACATGTTGGGCATATGGGAGACCGCTCTTACTATCTCTTCCCACTCTCGTAGGCTAGACACCATGTATCGTGTCCCGCCTTGTCCTAGGTTTCATAAGACTCAACTTCCTCACCACTCTATTGTGGTGGAGTCTGCCATGAAAAAGTTAGAGTGCAAAAAGGCACTCTTCTACCCCTCCAGGGAGAGAATGTAGAACCTTAGATGCTTTTGGCAGAAAAGTCTTTCAAGCCAGCATGCTTGTTGCTAGAATCAACTCCTATAGTCTCTATATGGGGTTGTATATGCTCCTGTTGTGGTTGGGGAGGTTGGCTGGTCAGTGATTTTACTAGATTGAAAAGGTTGCGAGGCTTATTTAACGAGCGGTTAAGAAGCTCGGCATGGAATTTTTTTCTCTCTGTCCACGTTGAGTCCCTATGATTTTTCAGATGTTCTAGATATGTAGATTAGTCTGTTGCACTGCGGGTCCGTCTCCACTTTCTCTCCAGTTTTCTCAGATGTAGTAATGAGGATCGTAGCTTGGAGGAGAACCATGGGGCGTTCAGCTTCTTGGAGGAACGACTATTGGTTGTAGGCTTTTTGTCATTCCTTGGCTGTTGGGCGTACAGAGTGAGGGTGTTATTCCAGTTTGTGAGCAATTCGTTGAGGTTGGCAGATGGTTTGGATAATGTTGGGAGTACCTGCTGAGTGAACAGCTCTCTGTCTAGTTGTTTGATGCGGAATGGTTTTTCAGGTTTACAAGTGATTGGGCAGCAGTCTGTTGTCTGTTGGTATCTGAAATGTTATTAGGTTATGATCAGACCAGGGGACAGGGGTAACTGATAATTCAATTTGGCTCAGCCTTCTAGAGACTCTGGGTGGAATGAAGATTAGGTCAAGGAGGTTGCCTTGTTGGTGGGTGGGGTCTTTTACGACTTGTTCGTAGCCTAGATTGGACATTGCTTCTAGGAAGGTATTAGCTAGTTCCTGCTGAGTGGAGGCAAAATTAAAGTCTCCCATCAACCAGTTTGTTTTGTAGGTGTCTTGAGGATTACAGGCTAGATCAATCACATCAGAGAGTTCATCTGATGCGGTGCTGGGTGCCCTGTAAATGAGGTTTATAGTGTTGTGTTTGTTGGAGACTGTTAACATATTTAGGTGTGGCGCTGTCTTAGTGAAGTTAATCCGGTATTGTAGTGCAGTCTTTGCTAGGATGAGAACACCGCCTCCTCTTCTGCTTTCTCTGTTGCATGTGAAGATCGAGAAATTAGTTGGGGTGATTTGATTTAGTATAGCATTATCAGTGTCTGACAGCCACGTTTCAGTAACCAATAGGATATCTAGGTTGAGCTTTGAAAGTAGGTCTGTGATGGCAGGCCATTTGTTGCGGATGGATCGTGCATTGATGAGGGCGCACTTGAGGGCTTTTTGGTTCTGTTCTTCCTTATGGTTTATTGTTGTTGCGGGTTCAAGTGTGACATAGAGCAAATGCGACTGCCTTTTGTGGTATGGATTTGGGGGTGGTTGGTATTGGTTATGATAATATTTCCTACTTGTGCTGAGAAGTAGTGGGATAGGGTTGTCACTGTGTAAAAGAAGTAGCTTCGTAAAACGTGCTGGTCAGTGTGTAAATCAGAGTGAGAGAAAGGAAAGATATTGCCATATTTGTGGTGTGTTGATTGTGTCTGGTTAACTTAGTGTGAGTTTATTCTTCTGAGAGCGTATGGTGAGGTCAACAATTTAAATATCAACTTCTGGTTAGATGGATCTCTCAATAGTTACTATTGCTATTTAAGCTTGATCACAATACAGTGGACTCTTCAATATACAGATTATAGATAGAGTGAGATATTATATAGGCATCTGTGAGGTTAGACACAGTTTCGAATTAGTAAATATACATTAGACACTATAAACATGGTTAAGTCAATTCACCTTATAGGTCTGTAGGCAGCTTAATAGTTAGGTTGATTTCCTTAGGCAGGGTGGACTGGAGGTGGTTTCGTGACTCGTTGTTGTAGCTGATGAATGAGGCTGGGACAGCAGGAGCGGTATTTTGTGTGCCCTTTTCTTCGGTCCCGCGCCTAAGGGCCCTCTGGCGAGGCCCTCAGGCGCGGGCCTGCCGGATGGTGCCTCTGTTTTTTTTTTTTTTTGAAACTTTTATTTTCATTTTGCAACAAACAAAAGAAACAACACACCAAAAGAGACAAAACAAGTATACAATAAGGAAAAGTAAACCCATTACCCCCCACCCCGATGCTTCTTCTCTACCCGTTTATATCAGCATGTGAGCGCTTCCAATTAACAGTGATTATACATCAAACGATCAAAAAAGTATCCACAATACAGCATGATCATGGGACAGAGATATATACAAAGTTAGACAGTCAGATGAGAGCATTTAGCAAAATGTACATATTCATTGAGCATCTTCCATTGAGACCAATGTGAAGGAGTCTGAACGGAGGAAGCGAACAGACGAGGTATTTGTTCATATTTACTGTAGAGACAGGCATGATTCCACCATTCATTGGGGCTCAGATGGGAACTAATTTCCCAGTATTACTTAATTAGGGGAATAGCAATGCCAAGCATAAAGTTCGAAAGGAGATAAGCCATTTTTGGGAGAGAGGGGATCCCCGCAACTGGGCGAAGTCCCACTATCCTCCAAGAAAGGGACTCCTGAGAGTGCGAGATAGACTAAATACGACCCCAGACCCGACGCCAGTAATACTGTAGTGCGGGATATTCATGCATAACATGAAGCAATAAACCAATGGCCGCAGGACGTGTCCAGCAACCAGTACCCTGAGTAGTGTTCCATTTGTCTAATCTGTGAGGAGTGTAAAAACACCGGTGGGCTAGAAAGAAGAGGGTCTGAGTGAGTGAGGCGGGTCGGGAACCCGTGTCCCTCTACTCCAGATAAGGCTCCATTGCTCCGAGGTCTAAGTCACATGCAATTCTCTCTCCCATACTTTCTGCGCTATAGAGGCATCGCTAGTGATAGCATCACATAAGGTTTAGTAAAATTGGATGCTACACCCGGTGAACTACCGAGAGATCGGAAGTCTCCAATCAACCTTATGCAGAGAATGCCGATGGCGGGAGTACTCTAGTGCTCCGAATGCAATGCTGAAGTTGCACTGACCAGAATCGGGAGTCTAAAGTTTGCATAAGAGTATTAAAGGCACCTAAAGTGTCGAAAAGCATTGGTGGATAGTGGGAGTCTAATGGGAGAGTCATACCAGGGAGAAAGGTAAGAGGAATCGGTTAGCAAAGGCCCGCTACTATATCTAGCCACACAGGTCTGCTCGGTACTGGATCTTCCAACCAACGAGCACCTTGTTTGAGAAGAAAAGATTGAGGGAACACTTGAGTAAAATCGCCACCAAGTATTAATGGAGCATTGGCGGAGGCCGAGGCCAACTGCGCAAAACTTGCATAGTAAGCAGGGTTGTCCACATTCGGGGCATAGTGCAAATACACGTGAATTCACTATCTCCAACCTCAAGGTGTACACGGGCCCATCTACCTTCCATGTCAGCGCTAATATCAGGTACAGTAGCGTGCAAAGACTTCTTAACCAGAATGGCTATCCCGTACCATTTGGAAACGGAGGGAGAATAGGCAGCTACCATGTGAGGCCTAGCATTGAGTATCAGTGTTTCAGCAGAGTGAAATGCGTTTCCTGAAGAAACACCAAATCAACATGCTCGTGGCTAAGATAGCTAAGGATTTTCTTTCCTTTGAGTGGACCAGTAATGCCTTTGACGATGAATAATAAGATTTTACATAAGGCCATTCAGAAAAGTTAAAGATTCTGAGCATGATAGCACACATAATTTCACTGTGTCCCTCAAACTGACTGTATCTGGCTGTACACATGACATAGGAAAAATAAGCTAATATAATACAATGAAGCGCCCCACATTAACAAAGAAAACCGCAGTACGGTAGAGGAGAAGCAAAACCCCAAAATTACTGGCGACCATGTGTCTGCGGGGAGAAACCCCAGAGAAGGCCGAAATTGAAAAAACACATAACCTGTAGGACTGTGCGTGCTCCGAATCCGACCGAGGCACACATCATGAAGGGATAGGAGACCAAAAACAAAAGTCATACAGAGAAAGAAAGAAAGTCCAGGCTATTTCTCTGCTTGGCTATGACCGCCGCATCGGGCCCTTCAAAATGGCGGACAGAGCCGGCAGATAAGAGTCCAAGATTTGGGATTAGCGCATCTGCTCTGCTTCTTTGGAGTCCAAAAATGTTGATAGTAGATCAGGATCCTCGAACGTCCTGGTCTGGTTGTGGAGAGTCACTCGGAGCTTCGCTGGATACAACAGGCCAAAGCGAGCCTGTAGCTGTTGAAGTCGAGGGCGAAGAGCAAGGAGTTTCTTCCGACGGTCAACGGTAGGCTTTGCCAAATCAGGAAAGAAGGAGACCTTACGACCTTCAAATTCCAAATGATGATTCGCTCGGGCAGCATGTAAAATTTGTTCCACTTGTTGATATCGTAGCAAGCTAAAGATAATAGGCCGGGGGGTCGTGCGGTTGAGCGCCATGCGGGCAGGAACACGGTGTGCTCGATCGATTTCCAGTTCTCTGTGAAAAGTGATCTTCAGCAAGGAGGGAAGAGTTTTGAGCAAGAATTCTCTTATATCTCCTGCTTCCACCCCCTCCGGCATTCCGAGGAGCCTCACATTGTTGCGACGGGCTCGATGATTATTGCTATCTTCCAACTCCCTTTGAAGAGTCTGTATCTGGCGCTCAGCCTTGTCCAGTTTGCCCAAGCGCACCTCGTGCGAGTCGAGGACCCCCGCCATATTGTCCTGCCGTAATGAAAGACCTTCAAGTCGGTCCTGGAGCACTCCAAAGTCTTCTCGCATGGCTCGAAGCGCTTCTCCATTGGACTGCACCAATTCCTTCACACCGCGTATTTCCTCCAAAATCTCCAGGTGCATTGCGGGGTTTTCACGAAAAGGAACCATCTTCTGTGGGGAGGACACCTCTGTTTTGGAGCGTTTTCCGTGAGAAGAAGAAGGAGACCCGAAGTCCAAGCGCGCTGGTTTATGGGCCGCCATCCCCCCCGAGGTGCCCCGGTCAGCTCGGAGCGAAATAGTAAATTTATATAGGTATTAAGTCAGGATTCTGAGTAGGCCTCTCGGGAGCTTCAACGCGAAGCGTCCTACCCGCTGGACATCAGGCTCCGCCCCCCTCCGGTGCCTCTGTTTTTAAATGTAGAGTGCCTGCCCCAATTGGGCAGCACGCTGGAGGGCTGGGCTCCTGCTCCGGAGGCTCAATCCCGTGCAGGGAGAGCTGATGGTGTCAGGGAGCTGATGGTTCGCCGCGCCGGATGGCGCCTCTGCTTTTTAAATGTAGAGTGCCTGCAGATGACACAAAACTATTTAAAGTTGTTAAAACCCATGAGGACTGTGGAAAATTGCAAGAGGGTCTTGATAAATTGGAAGACAGAGCATCAAAATGGCAGATGAAATTTAATGTGGACAAGTGCAAAGTTATGCACCAAGGGAAGAACAACCCAAACTATGGTTACACAATGCAAGGTTCCACATTAGGAACCACCACCCAGGAAAACGATTTAGGTGTCATTGTGGATAACATGTTAAAAACCTCCGCCCAGTGTGCAGCGGCAGCCAAGAGAGCAAATAGAATGCTAGGTATCATAAGGAAAGGAATGGAAAATAAAACAAAGGATATTATAATGTCTCTGCATCATTCCATGGTGCGACCGCACCTTGAATATTGTGTGCTATTCTGGTCGCCGTATCTTATAAAGGATATAGCGTTATTAGAAAAGGTTCAGAGAAGAGCCACCAAAATGGTAAAGGGGATAGAAGGATACCCCTATGAAGAAAGGCTAAAAAGGTTAGGGTTCTTTAACCTAGAAAAGAGATGGCAGAGGGGAGATATGATAAAAGTCTATAAATTAATAAATGGAGTGGAACGGGTAAACGTAGATCGATTGTTTACATCATCAGAATATAAAAAGACTAGGGGACATGCAATGAAGCTACAAGATAAACTATTCAAGACAAATAAGAGAAAATATTTTTTCACTCAACGTGTAATCAAACTCTGGAATTTGTTACCAGAGGATGTAGTAAAATCTGTTAGTGTAGCTGGGTTTAAAAAGGTTTGGACAAGTTCCTGGAGGAAAGGTCCATAAACCATTATTAAGAAGGGACCCAGGATATCACTGCTTGACCCAATACAAGCATTGTGGAACCTGTGTCTTTTGGGGAAACTGCTAGGTATGTATGACCTGGATTGGCCACTGTTGGAAACAGGATACTGGGCTTGATGGACCTTGGTCTGACCCAGTTTGGCATATCTTATGTTCTTATAAACATGCACTTTAAGGCACCTTAAGACAGACAAATGTACTTTAAGGTGCCCTAAGGGTTTTAAGGTTTGCTAACATAAGGTGCCCTAAGGTTTTAAGGTGCCCAAACATAAGGTGCCCTAAGGGGTTTAAGGAACTCTAAGGTGTTTAAGGTGCCTTAACATAATGTTCCCTAAGTGTTTAAGGTGCCGAAACATAAGGTGCCCTAAGGATTTAAGTTTCCCTAAGGTATTTAAGGCACCCTAAGGGGTTTAAGGTGCCCAAACATAGGGTGCCCTAAGGGTTTAAGGTGCCCAAACATAAGATGCCCTAAGGGGTTTAAGGCGACCCAAGGGTTTTAAGGTGCATGAAAACGGCTGTAACCTAACGCTGGATAGAGCGCCATGGACAGTCAGTGTAAAGGTGATGGAAGGAAGGATGGGTGGGAGCGGATGGACCTGCCATAATGGTGGGCACCTATGTGGCAGCCAGTAAAGTGGACGAGCATGTGGGTGGCAGCTGTACCAATGCACAGGGTGGTGCCAATGTAAAGTGTTGCAATGTCAGTTGTGGCATAGGATGAGAGAGACGTGCCCCTCAGCCAAGCCAGAAGCAGCAGGATGCTTGTAGCACAGGAGCACAGAGTGGGAGTGGTGATGTGCAGATCAGGCACAGGCGAGCCCTGACTATCACAGGCATGAAAATGACCTGAGTAGCAGACAGTCACAAAAAGAGCAAGTAAGAATCAAACCCCTGTGCCCTGCGTACAGGAACAGTGCACTAACAAGTATGCTACACCTCCACACTGCTTAAACCTGAAATGTCTGGAGCTGAAGAGCATGCAGGTCTCTGCCTAAACTCACTGCTGTGTGTGCTGGTATAGGTTAACTCCTCCAGAATGCATAGTTTCCTGTTCTTCTCTAGCTTTTCATCAGGAACTCAGATCATCTGGGCAATTCATCAACTCCAGTTATTCAGGATCAAGAAACTCTGTGGCACTCCAACATCAAGTCTCTGAACTTGTCTGTTGGTGTTACCTCCATCTTTGATTCCAGAAGAGATTCCACATGGAGATCCTATGGTTTCAAGTGGAGGAGATTTGCCATCTGGTGTGAGGGAAAGGCCCTATATCCATTTTCATGTCCAACACAGTAACTACTTGAATATCTTCTGCATTTGAGTCTGGCTTAAAAACCAACTTTGTAAGGGTACACCTCAGTGCAGGTGGTATCTACCACCACCATGTAAAAGGTATCTCTCTGTAACCTTTAGTTATTTGCTTTATGCAGTGGTTGCTTCTTATAAAGCCTTCCCATAAGCTTCCTTCAGCGTCTTGGGACCTCAACATAATTAAAAACATAAGAACATAAACGCATAAGATATGCCATGCTGGGTCAGACCAAGGTCCATCAAGCCCAGTATCCTGCTTCCAACAGTGGCCAATCTAGATCACAAGTACCTAGCAGTTTCCCCAAAAGACACAGGTTCCACAATGCTTGTATTGGGGCAAGCAGTGGATTTCCCGGGTCCCCTTTAATCATGGTATATGGACCTTTCTGCCAGGAACGCGTCCAAATCTTTATTTAAACCCAGCTACACTAACAGCTTTTACTATATCCTCCGGTAACAAATTCCTGAGTTTGATTCCATGTTGAGTGAAAAAATATTTTCTCTTATTAGTCTTAAATAGGTTACACTGTAGCTTCATTGCATGTTGCCTAGTCTTTCTATATTTTGATGGCGTAAACAATCGATCTACATTTAACGGTTCCGCTCCATTCGTTAATTTTAACTCAGCTGATGAAAACTCCTTTTAGTCACTGGATACCTATTCTCTGAAGTTCCTGACCTGGAAGATCTTGTTTTTGCTGACAGCAACTTCAGCGAGCAAAGTTAGCAAGTTCCAGGCTCTGGTTGTAGATCCACCCTTTCTCCAGAAAAAACAAGCAGGAAGTCAGTCCTCACTTATGTGTGATGTCGGCACCAACAGAGCCCACGCAGAGCAATTCCCCAGCTTTCAAAGAAAGCCTTTAGGATTGCTGCTACGCATGCGTGGTCCTCTTCCCGCCCAAGGGTGCCATCTTGCTCAGTCTCCCTTTTTCTGTGGAGCCCTCCGGACGCACGTCCTCGTCCCTTGGAAAAAGTCTTTCGTTTTTGGCCTACTGGCCTTCTATTTTCCGGTTGCACCGGTCCTCTACCCGTCTTTCCCCTGCTCTTCCTTCTCAGAGCTGTTCGGAGACAGTTTTTTCTTCACCTTTTTTGCCAACGGTTTTCTCACCCTTTTCTTTCCCTAACCACAGGCCGCGTGGGTCTTTGACCCTGCGGGGGGGCCATTTTTGCCCTTATGGCCACCAGCTTCAAAAAATGCGATAGATGCTCTAGGAACATGTCGCTTATGGACACTCACTACTGTTGTCTGCGGTGCCTCGGAGCTGATCATGATCCAGAGCTCTGTTCGCTCTTTAAGAAAATGTCCTCTAAGGCCCTGCTCAGTCGTAAGCAGAAGTCCGAAGACATTTTTCGAAAGGCCGCCTCGGAATCCCCTGTGGCGCCCTCGGTTGTCTCTCCCCCAGTGGGGTCCCCCTTTTCGGCACCGTGCTCTCAGCAGCACTCCGACCAGTGATCCCCTGAGGTTGAGCGGTGCAAGAAGAAAAAGGCCTCAAAGTCACTTTTGGGGGCTCCTGACAAGCGCGATTGCTCCCGCACTCGGTCGCTTACCCCCCTTCGGCGTTCCTGATAGTCAGACAAGGAGCGGCCCCGCAAGGTACCCCGCACGGATATGGAGGCCTTCGGTGAAGGCGCCCGGTATCCTGAGGGCCGTCCAGGTCTGAACCCCCTCTTCTCCTCGATGCCGGACCCAGTGACTCTGGGGTCAGCGTCACAGGGCTCCATGCCCACGTGGGAGTCCCACGTGCTGGTGCTAGAATGCAGCATTTCTGCATTCATCACTTCCCAGCAGGCGCTCACAGCCAGCTTTGCTGACTCGTGCCCAGAGATCATGGGTCCCTCGCATGGGACACCGAAATCCATCCAGGAAACTCTAGAGAGCTGCGGGCCTCGTGAGGGTCCTCGATGTCGATCTTGCTTGCCCTCCCGTTCCTCGGAGGCAAAATCTTCCAGGGCCTCCGGCTCCAAATGGGCCCCGGCTGCCGCACCGGCAATCTACCCAGCTCGGACTCCTCGACCGAGTTCTCAGATTGGGAGTCCAATGGGGACACCTCCCAGGAAACACATACTCACTGGGACCTTCCATCGGACCCCTCCCCACTCGCATTCCAGCGGCGATCGCCACCCGAAGACACCTCCTTTCTGGTGTTCATCCGGGATATGGCACGGGCTCTTATCCTTGCCACTCAGGCTGAAGAGGACCCTTGAGCTAAAGAACTGGATATTCTTCAGTTCGAGTCCCTGCCTAGGGAATCTCTCACTGTTTCGGTCCCTCCCTTTCTATCTCGGCTGCTGCTCTGCATGTGGGAGGCACCTGCCCAGGGTCTCCATCGTGAGCAAGCGCCTTGATACTATGTACAAGGTACAGCATGGACCGGGATTTAGAAAGACCCAACTTCCCCACACCTCTGTGGTGGTGGAGTCGGCCATGAGGAAACAGAAGAGCCATAAATCATACTGGTTGGTCCCTCCGGGCCGAGAGTCGAGAGCCCTTGATGCCCTGGGCCGCAAGGCCTACCAACACTCCATGCTATCTTGTTGCATTCAAGCATACCAACTATACATGGGCATGTTCTTGCGCGACTTAGCCAAGGAGCATGGAGGTATCTCCAGGAACAAGCAGGAATGAGTCTTCACATATGGGTATCGTCGGTACCGACGGAGCCTGCGCGGGAACGCTCCCCAGCGTCCAAAAGAAAAGCTTTTGGGAGCATCCCACAGCGCCTGCGCGCTGCCTTCCCGCCTTTCCCAGCTGCCTCTCTCCAGTTCTTCTTTTCCGCGGAGCCAGCAGGTCGTGTTTCCTGTCACCGCTGAAGAATTTCTTATTTTCTTTTATTTTTCTTTAGTCACGTGTCTGCCTTCTCGATTCTGGACTGGTACCACCGGTCTTTTTTCTTTCTTTAAAAAAAACCCAAAAAACCTTCTACTCTCTTCGGTGCATTTTTTCTTCTGGGGCCTTAGGCCTACAGATATATTTTTCCTCATGGAAAAACCCGCCTCCGGGTTTAAAAAGTGCACGAAGTGCAGTAGCACTATTTCTGTCACTGACACCCATGACTGGTGTCTAAAATGTTTAGGTCCTGTCCACTCCATTGCAGATTGTGAGTCCTGTTCCATGATGTCTAAGAGAGGGTTACAGAATCGGGCAGCCAAGCTCAGTACCCTGTTTCCCTCCAATGCAGCTTCTGTGGCATCGACGTCTTCCAGGGCTTCTTCTTCATCCCATGGATCTCAGGTAACCAAACTTAAATCTGGCCGGTCCTCAAAGAGTTCATCTCCCTCTAAGTATCGAGATGCCCCCGGGCTTACTCTTGAGGAACCCACACCGGCAAAATTACCCCGGCGGGAGGCTCCGGCTTCCAAAGCACTACCTATGGGGTCACAGGTTGACATTCGATGTCTCGGCCTCGACCGATCACCTGTTACAATGTTCTGGGGTACCGGCGGTCTCCACCGGTACCGACATCCAGATATTGGTGGCATCAATGGATCAGAATATTCTGACGATGCAGCGTGCCATCACGGCATTCATACAAGCTGTGACGCCTACGGTACGGCAACAAACCCCGTTGTCAGTACCTGTACCGATTCTGGTACCGGACCCGATATCGGTCCCGATACCAGTACCGCTTGCATCGACATCAGCATCGACGGCAGCGGTACGCTATCCAGTGATGCCCATCAGTACCGACCCGGTACCGATTACTCCCGATGTCGATACCTCCCGGTACGCGTATCGGGCTCTGTGAGAGCATCCAGACAGTTGATACTTCGATTCCTCTGAAGACTCTGATTCTTCAAAGGCCTCAATTGAAGCATCGGGGATCCTTCCTCAGGAACCCTCTTCTCCAAAAAGGAGAATGTCTCCTCCTGAAAACTTGTCTTTTCAGGACTTCATTAGGGAGGTGGCCAAAGGCCTGTCCATCTCAGTGACCTATGAAACTGAACTTAGAGCCAAAAAATTAGATATCCTACAATATCCTAAGGCTCCTAAAGAGGCAGCCACCTTACTAATACATGAGATTCTTTATGATCACATGTTGGGCATATGGGAAACTCCTCTTTCCACCTCCCCTCATTCCAGAAGGTTGGACACCATGTATCGTGTTCCTCCTTGTCCTGGGTTTCATAAGACTCAGCTTCCTCACCACTCCATTGTGGTAGAGTCTGCTATGAAAAAGATCAAGAGTACAAAAAGGCACTCCTCTGCTCCTCCAGGAAGAGAATGCAGAACCCTAGATGCCTTTGGCAGGAAAATCTTCCAGGCCAGTATGCTTGTAGCCAGAATCAACTCCTATAGTCTCTATATGGGGATGTTTCTAAAAGAAGTTACAGATTATCTGCAAACCTTATCTCCTTTTATGTCAGAAGATAAGAGAGAAGAATATATCACCTGGCTTAAACATGCACAGGATGTATCCAAGTTTTCCAACCGTGCAGCCTTTGACTCTTTTGAGGGGGCCAGTAGAGCCTCGGCTATTGCCATAGGTGCACGCAGAGTTGCTTGGTTGCAAGCCTCTGATTTGGAATCCTGGGTACAGGATGGTCTAGGTAACCTTCCCTGTACAGGCGAAAACCTGTTTGGCAAAGATTGGCAAGCAAAGGCCAACCAGATGGATGCTGAAAATTCTGCTTTAGATAGACTTTCAAAGTCTACTACTGCTCCTTTTAAAAAGAGGTTGTTCAAAAAGGGATCTTTCCCAAAGAAAGGGAAATTTTCTTCTAATGGTCAGGCCTCTTCTCAAGGTCGTTTTGCTATAAAGAGACAGCAACAACCAAAACAGGCCAAAACCCAGGCTGCGAGGACTACTACGGCCCAACAGCCTCAGCCTCCTCAGGGCCTTTGACTTTCCACTAGAGAACTTAGCCTTTCTGGCTCTAGAACATCCAGAGCCTCTCACCATCCCAGGAAGGTTAGCTCACTTTGCTCCCAGATGGGAACAAATCACAGCAGAGCAGTGGACCCTCTCCATCATAAGGGAAGGGTACAAACTTCATTTCTTAAACCTTCCTCCTCACACCATGGTGAAACAGTTCAATTCTCCAACATCTCTCCTCAACCTTCTAGGTCAAGAGATTGCTACCCTTCTTGCCCTTCTTCAACAGGGCTCAGGGTTCTACTCCCCCTATTTTCTCATTCCAAAGAAAACAGGGGGCTACAGACCCATATTAGATCTCAGAGAATTGAACAAGTTTCTATGCAAGGAGAAATTCAAGATGACTTCTCTCGGAACTCTCCTTCCATACCTCCAGAGTCAGGACTGGCTTTGTTCTCTAGATCTTAAGGATGCGTACACCCATGTTCTCATCCATCCAACACACAGAAGATTCCTTTGTTTCCTTTACCAAGGAAAGCACTACCAATACAAGGTGCTTCCTTTCGGTCTGGCCTCTGCTCCAAGAGTGTTCACAAAATGCATGGCAGTAGCAGCTGCATTCCTGCGCACTCTAGGAATATTCGTATTCCCATATCTGGACGACTGGCTCATCCGAGCTCCATCCCAGTCAGAGGCCCAGACTTCCCTGGCCTGCACAAGGCGTGTTCTTCAGTATCTGGGACTGGTAATCAACATTCCAAAATCCCATCTCACACCTACTCAGTCTCTAGAGTTCATAGGGGCCTTACTGGATACCACAACTGCAAGGGCCTATCTTCCCCAGGCCCGTTACCTACGCTTGGTGCAGTTAGCCTCCCAGATTCAGTTAAAATCCCATTTAACTGCTCGAGAGATGTTGCAACTCTTAGGCCACATGGCATCCACGGTGCATGTGGTTCCCTATGCTCGCCTTCACATGAGAGCAGCTCAGTGGACCCTATCCACCCAATGGACCCAGGCATCAGGTTGCCTGTCAGACAAAATAGCAACCTCCAGTCGCCTATTTTGGTCCCTCCACTTGTGGAAGTCCACTCAGAATCTGTTGCTGGGGTCCCCCTTTCAACAGGTGTTACCCCAAGCAACCCTTACAACAGATGCCTCTCCAAAGAGTTGGGGGCATCTCTACAAGATCTCTCGACCCAGGGCATCTGGTCTCCACAGGAGACATCTCTTCATATCAACCTCTTAGAGCTCAGAGCAATCTTTTTGGCTCTCAGAGTCTTCCACACCCTGCTCAGCTACAAGACAGTCCTCATCCACACGGACAACCAGGTAGCCATGTTCTACATGAACAAGTAGGGAGGGACTGGCTCTCTGTCGCTTTGCAATGAAGCTCTGAGATTGTGGGCCTTCGCCAGAGAGCATCATATCCATCTCATGGCAGTGTATCTTCCAGGGGTTCAAAACTCTTGGGCAGACAGACTCAGTCGAGTTCTGCTTCCGCACGAATGGTCCCTCCATGGGGACCAGATAGCCAGGATTTTTCGGATTTGGGGTACCCCAGACATAGACCTATTTGCAAGTCCGTGGAATGCCAAACTTCCCCGGTTCTGTTCCAGGATTCCATGTCAGGGAGTTCAGGCCAGGGATGCCTTCCTCCTTTATTGGGGGCAAGACTTCCTCTATGCCTTTCCACCTATTCCCCTCATCCCCAAGACTCTGTTCAAGCTTCAGAGAGGACAAGGGGTCTATGATCCTCATAGCACCACTTTGGCCACGCCAAGTGTGGTACCCTCTACTTCTGCATCTCTCTCAAGCTCCCTCCCTAGACCTGGGGTCTGCTCCAGATCTCCTCTCCCAGGAGGAGGGAAACTTGTGGCACCCAAATCCTCAGTCTCTTCATCTCAGGGCCTGGTTGCTGAAGGCCTAGACCTTCAAGATTTACACCTTTTCTCAGCAAGTGAAGGATATCCTTCATGCTTCCAGAAAGCCTTCCACCAGACGTTCATATGCTTTTAAATGGAAAAGGTTTTCCATTTGGTGTGCAGAGAAGGGTTTCAACCCTCTTGCAATACCTTTGAATTCTTTACTAGACTATTTGCTGCATTTATCCCATGCAGGCTTTAAAACAAATTCAATCAGAGTCCATTTGAGTGCTATTGCAGCATCCCTTAAGCCTCTCAATGGACAACCTATTTCCTCTCATCCTCTTATAGCAAGATTTATGAGAGGCCTTCTTTTGACTAAACCTCCCATTAGACCACCTCCAGTGGCATGGGACTTGAATCTGGTTCTTGGCCAGCTTATGAAGCCACCCTTTGAACCCTTAGCCACTACCTCCTTGAAATTCCTTTCCTGGAAGGTTATTTTTCTCATTGCAGTCACCTCAGCTCGCCGTATCAGTGAGTTGCAAGCTTTAGTGGCTAATCCTCCTTATACAAGGTTCCATCATGACAAGGTAGTCCTCAGAACTAATCCACACTTTATGCCTAAAGTGGTCTAACTTTTTCATCTGAACCAGGAGGTGTATTTACCTGTCTTTTTTCCAGGACCTCATGCATCAAGTGCAGAGAGGAGTCTTCATACCCTGGATTGTAAACGAGCACTTGCTTTCTACTTACAAAGGACACAGCAACATAGAAAGTCCTCTCAACTTTTTGTTGCTTTTGATCCTTCTCATTTAGGACTTCCAGTCTCTAAGAGAACTCTGTCCAATTGGATTGCTCAGTGTATTTCCTTCGCCTACCAGAGTAAGAACCTTTCTCTGGAGGGCCATGTCACAGCTCACAATGTGAGGGCCATGGCAACCTCTATGGCTCATCTCAACTCTGTGTCCATCGACCAAATCTGTCGAGCGGCCACCTGGGCATCGGTTCATACCTTCACAGCTCATTACTGCTTGGACAAGGACTCCCGCCGGGATGCCTTGTTTGGTCAGGCTGTTCTCAAACACCTGTTCCATACCTAATCAACTCCTACCCTCCATCCCTGACTGGATGCCTGAGATTTATGGGTGGAGGTGGAGCCCTTCCCAGGGACTCACAATCTGGGTGATCTCCCAGGCATCTCTAGCTGGGGAGTCCCCATATGTGAAGACTCATTCCTGCTTGTTCCTGGAGATAGCACAGTTACTTACCTGTAACAGGTGATCTCTGGGAACAGCAGGAATAAGTCTTCACAACCCACCCACCTCCCCTAGGAGTTGTATCTCTCTATCTATCTTTCCTTTCCTCTCTCTCTCTCTTTGTCTCAGCTTTAAAACTCGAACTGGAGAGAGGCAGTTGGGAAAGGCGGGAAGGCAGCGCGCAGGCGCTGTGGGATGCTCCCAAAAGCTTTCTTTTTGGACGCTGGGGAGCGTTCCCGCGCAGGCTCCGTCGGTACCGACGATACCCATATGTGAAGATTTATTCCTGCTGTTCCCAGAGATCACCTGTTACAGGTAAGTAACTGTGCTTTCTCCGCGGGCCTCGAGGGCAAGCCTCTCAATAGGTTCAATACTCTGTTGAAGTCTGTCGCGGACTGCTCAAAATACCTCTCCCGAGCCGCCTACGATGGATTCGAGTCATTGGCTCGGGTGGCGGCTGGGGGCATCGGGGCCCACTGCCAGGTATGGCTCCAATCATCAGATTTGGAGCAGTGGGTGCATGAGAAGCGCTTAGACGTCCACTGCCTCGACGAACAGCTCTTCAGCAAGCCGATGGAGGATAAGGCCGCAGAGATAGAGACGGAGTTCATCATCAGAACATGTCTCTCATGCAAGACCCCCACTCTGCCCCAGAAAAAGCAACAGGCCAAGAAGCCATTCTTTCTGAGGAAGGGCCTTCAATACCGTGGCTACCCACCGTACCCGACTACCCCCATGCCGACCACTCCGGCGCAGGGTAAGTACGGCCAAGGGCATCACAAGCCGAAAGGGCCAAAAGCCCAAACTCCGGCTCTGCACAACCCGCACAAGGGTTTTGACGCCATTGGCATAGCCCCTCGCCCTCCGACGATGCAGCAGCCAGTGAGGGGACGCCTGTCTTATTTCATTCCTTTGTGGGCTTCCATCACCTTGGACACCTGGGTTCTCCAGGTCATCCTAGACGGCTATCGCCTTTGCTTCGACAGGCTTCCACGTCCCTTCTCCCCAGCGGAACCTCCTCGACTCCCCGCGCACCAGGTTTTACTGCAGCGGGAACTACTCTCTCCTCACCCAACGAGCAGTCGAGAAGATCCTTCCGCACCTTCAAGGGCGGGGCTTCTATTTTCGGTACTTCCTTGTCCCGAAGAAGATGGGGGGTCTGCGGCCCATCCTCTACCTCCGGAAGTTGAACAAGTTCTTGGTGCGGGAGAAGTTCAAGATGTTATCCTTTGGTGTTCTGCTGCCCTTCCTCGGCAGGGCGACTGGCTATGCTGCTTGGTTCTGAAGGACACTTACGTCCACATCTTAATTTACCCCCAGCACAGGCAATACCTGCGCTTCAGGGTGCCAGGAGAGCACTTCCAGTACAGGGTGCTCCCCTTCGGCCTCACGTCCGCCCCACGAGTCTTCACGAAATGCCTCTCCATGGTCACCGCCTGTCTCCGGCATCAGGGCATGCCGGTCTTTCCCTACCTTGATAACTGACTCATCACGGGATCCTCGGTCGAGGAAACCCGGCGAGCAACGTCGCACACCATCCTTCTGTTGGAAGGTTTGAGGTTCTTGGTCAACTACCCAAAGTCTCACCTTGAGCCGGTGCAGGCACTCGGGTTTATCGGGGCATGCCTCGATACTCAGCAGGTGACCGCATTCTTACTAGCGGATTGCGCCGACCGCCTCCGAGCCCTAGCGGATCAGGTCCAAAGCACTCCCCGGGTCACAGCTCGGACTATGCTACACCTCCTGGACCACATGGCCTCTACCGTATATGTTGTTCCCCATGCCCACCTGCACATGCGGACAGCTCAGTGGTGCCTCAGCGCCCAATGGAGCCCATCCATCAGCCACCTCAAGGTCCCCATCAAGGTCCTTCCCGACCTTCGCTTGTCCCTGAGCTGGTGGCAAAGCCCCCACAATCTCCTCTGGGGGTTGCCCTTCCAGGCCTCACAGCACAATGTGGTGCTGACTACAGATGCTTCCCTGTTAGGGTGGGGAGCCCACTGCAGGCCACTGTGCATGCAGGGGCAGTGGTCGCCCAAGAAGTCTCAGCAACAGATAAACTTACTTGAACTCCGGGCGATTCAGTGGGCCCTGAGGGCCTTCGAGGACCACCTCAAGGCGAGATTGGTACTTGTGCAGACCGACATCAGTGTGGCGATGTTCTACGTCAACAAGGAGGGAGGACTAGATCATGCTTCCTCTGCCGGGAAGCGGTTCTCCTCTGCTCCTTTGTCGTCCGATGGAAGATGTCCCTCAAGGCGATCTACCTTCTGGGTCAGGAAAATGTCCTGGCGGACAGGCTCAGCGGGATCCTTCACCCCCACGAATGGCAGCTGGATCCAGGGGTAGCAGGCTGGCTGTTTCTTCGCTTGGGGACGCCGGCGATAGACCTCTTCGCCAGTCCCCAGAATGCGCAGCTTCCCCGCTTTTGCGGCCCGGTACTGCACCCAAGCAGGGAGAGTCCGGATGCATTCCTTTTGGACTGGTCATCCAGCCTGCTCTATGCATTCCCTCCCTTCCCTCTTATTGTGAGAACCCTTTTCAAGGCTCAGCGGGATCTGGCATTGTTGATCCTCGTAGCCCCCTCATTGCCTCGGCAGCCTTGGTACCCACTTCTGCTCCTGCTGTAGACGGAGCTTCTTATTCCCCTGGGCTCTGCCCCGGGTCTGCTAACACAGGAGAAGGGCGGGTTAAGCATCCGAACCTAGCCTCCTTATCCCTCACAGCTTGGCAGCCGAACGTGTTTTCCTAGCCTTACTAGCTGTTCCAGAGGAGGTTGAGGAGGTCCTCGCCTCGAGAAATGACTTCACTAGACGGGCCTAGGCTTTCAGGTGGCGACGCTCATCAGTTTGATGCTCGGGGCTCCAGATCTACCCGTTCTCGTGTCCCATATGATGGATCCTCCAGTAGCTCCTCCATCTCTCGAAGGAAGATCTGAAGTCGAATTCTGTCAGGGTACACTTGAGCGTCATCTCGGCCAACCACCTCCCCATCAAAGAAAAGCCCCTCTCGGGACAGCCATTAGTCTCCTGCTTCATTCGGGGTCTTTTGCTTCCAAGCTGCCCATCCGATCTCCACCGGTGGAATCGGACCTGAATGTGGTGCTTATGCAGCTCACCATCCACTCTTCAAGCCGATGGTGATGTGCTCGCTCTGGCACCTATACTGGAAGGTGGTCTTCCTGGTGGTGCTGACCTCAGCCCGCCGAGTCAGTGAGCTCCAGGCTTTCATGGCCGATGCCCCTTACACCAGGTTCTATTGGAATAGGGTGGGTATGGAGGACCGCCTTATTCTGATAGAACCTGATGTAAGTGGTCCTCTTCTTTGCCCAAGGGTGTCTAAAGTTGTCTTGGATTTCAATCTTAACCAGGAGATAGTCTTGCCGACTTTCTTCCCGAGGCCCCATGCTGACCAGGCATCGGCGGCTCTCCACACCCTCGACTGCAGAAGGGCTCTCGCCTTCTACTTGCAATGCACCCAGACTCATCCCAAGTCTGGCCGACTCTTTGTGACCTACGATCCCAATCAACCGGGACAGGTAGTTACCAAATGCACCCTCTCGGTTTGGGTGGCGGACTGCTCATACAAAGGTGGGTGCCCCATTAAATCATCACGTTGCCACACACGGGGTTCGGGCCAAAGCGGTCTCGGTGACCTCACTGCGCTCCGTACCTCTGATGGACATCTGCCAGGTGGCGACCTGGTCTTCCACGAATACCTTTACTGCACACTACTGCCTGGAGAGGGAGAACCGCCGGGACAGTGCCTTCGGCCAGGCTGTACTCTGTAATCTGTTTGGGGTATAAGCAACTCCTGTCCTCCGACCCTTCTTCATGGCTACCGAGGACGAGGACCCGAGGACTCAGGCTTCTTCGGGCATCGGCTTCTGCTCACGGCCTCGTGGAGGCATTTTTTGGTTACAGGTTCGGTAGCCTGTAGTTGGGGAGTCCCATAAGAGAGGACTGACTTCCTGCTTGTTCCTGGAGAAAGCGTAGTTACTCAACTTTAACAGGTGTTCCCTAGGGATAGCAGAAATCAGTCCTCACTACCCTCCCACCTCCTCTGATAAGCTGCTGAATTTTTGTCCTTCCCTTGCCATCTGCTTGGTAGGGCTCGAGCTAAGGGACCTGACTGAGCAAGATGGCACCCTTGGGTGGGAAGAGGACCACACATGCATGGCAGAAATCCCAAAGACTTTTTTTGAAAGCTGGGGAATTGTTCATCTGGGGCTCCGTCGGTGACGACATCACTCATAAGTTTCATAAGTGAGGACTGATTCCTGCTGTCCCTGGAGAATACCTGTTACAGGTGAGTAACTACGCTTTACAAAATATTTCAACAATAGGGTGTGTTGTGTACATATCCTATATTTCTTTCTGAAGTGCCAGATCCGGTGCAAGAGATAAGGGTGCTGGGGCCACTTGGAAATGGTGATCATAGTATGATCACGTTTGATTTAATTAATGGAGGAGGGATGGTAACGAAATCCACAGTACTACCTTTTAACTTTCAAAAGGGAGACTGATAAGATGAGGATAATAGTTAAGAAAAAACTAAAAGGAGCAGTTGCTAAGGTTAAAGACTTACATCAAGCTTGCGTATTGTTTAAAAATACTATCTTGGAAGCCCAGACCAGCTGTATTCCATGCTTTAAAAAAAGTGGAAGGAAGTCCAAAAAACTGCCAGCATGATTTAAAGGTGAGGTCAGAGAGGCTGTTGTTGCCAAAAAAAGCATCTTTCAGGAAATGGAAAAAAGAGCCAAATGATGAAAACTGGAAACAGCACAAGCACTGGCAAGTTAAATGCAAGGCATTGATAAGGCAGGCAAAGAGAGAATTTGAGAAGAAACTTGCTGTGGAAGCAAAAACGCATAATAAAGACTTTTTCAAGTACATTCGTAGCAAAAAACCTGTGAGAGAGCCAGTTGGACCATTAGATAATAAAGGGGTAAAAGGGGCAGTAAGAGGGGACAAGGCTATAGCAGAGAGATTGAATGAATTCTTTGCTCCGGTCTTTACTGAGGAAGATGTAGGGATGTTACTCATGACTGAAGTGGTATTTAAAGATGATATTGCAGAGGAATTGAAAGAAATATCGCTACACCGGGAAGATGTATTACAACTATTTGATAAACTGAAGAGTAACAAATCACCAGGACCGGATGGGGTATACATCCAAGGGTGTTGAAAGAACTGAAATATGAGATTGCAGACCTGCTATTGGTAATCTGTGAACTATCATTAAAATCATCTGTAATAGCTGAAGATTGGAGGATCGCCAATGTAACACCAATTTTTTATAAGGGTTTCTTGGGTGATCCGGGAAACTACAGACCGGTGAGCTTGACATTAGTATCAGGAAAAATGGAAGAAACCATTATAAAGAACAAAATTAGTGAGAATGTAGATAGTCATGGCCTAATGGGAGATAGCCAACATGGCTTTAGACAAGGAAGATCTTGTCTTACTAATCTGTTATGTTTTTTTGAAGGTGTGAATAAACAAGTAGACAAAGGTGAGTTGGTTGATATAGGGGCTTGTTTACAAAGCTGCGGTAGAGCTGCGGCCCCATTGATTTCAATGGAGCCGCGGCTCCGATAACGATCGGAAACTGCTACCGCAGCTTTGTAAACAAGCCCCATAGTGTATCTGGACCTTCAGACAGCCTTTGACAAGGTCCCTCATCTGAGACTTTTGGCAAAACTAAAATGTCATGGGAGAGGAGGTAATGTACTATTGTGGATCAGGAACTGGTTAAAAGTTAGAAAGCAGAGGGTAGGGCTAAATGGCCAATTTTCACAATGGAGAAAGGTGAATAGTGGAGTATCCAAGGGATCTATGCTGGGTCCGCTGCTTTTTGACATATTCATAAATGACCTGTAAAAGGGAATAACGAGTGAGGTTATCAAATTTGCAGATGACACAAAACTATTTAAAGTTGTTAAAACCCAAAAGGATTGTGGGAAATTGCAAGAGGATCTTGATAAATTGGAAGACTGGGCATCCAAATGGCAGATGAAATTTAATGTGGACAAGTGCAAAGTTATGCACCTAGGAAAGAACAACCCAAACTATGGTTACATAATGCAAGATTCCACTTTGAGAACCACCACCCAGGAAAAAGATTTAGGCATCATCATGGACAACATGTTAAAACACTCCGCCCAGTGTGCAGTGGTGGCCATGAGAGCAAATAGAATGCTAGGTATCATAAGGAAAGGAATGGAAAATAAAACAAAGGACATTATAATGCCTCTGTATCATTCCATGGTGCGACCGCACCTTGAATATTGCGTGCAATTATGGTCACAGTATCTTAAAAAGGATATAGCGTTATTAGAAAAGGTACAGAAAAGAGCCACCAAAATGGTAAAGGGGATGAAAGACTACTTCTATGAAGAGAGGCTAAAAAGGTTAGGGCTCTTCAACCTGGAAAAGAGCCAGCTAAGGGGAGATATGATAGAGGTCTATAAATTAATGAATGGAGTGGAATGGGTAAACGTAGATCAATTGTTTATGTCATCAGAATATAAAAAGACTAGGGGACATGCAATGAAGCTACAGGGTAACCTATTTAAAACTAATAAGAGAAAATATTTTTGCACTCAACATGTAATCAAACTCTGGAATTTGTTACCAGGGGATGTAGTAAGAGCTGTTAGTGTAGCTGGATTTAAAAAAGGTTTGGACAAGTTCCTGGAGGAAAGGTCCATAAACCATTATTAAAAGGGACTCGGGATATCACTGCTTGACCCAATACAAGCATTGAGGAACCTGTGTCCTTTGGGGAAACTGCTAGGTACTTGTGACCTGGATTGGCCACTGTTGGAAGCAGGATACTGGGCTTGATGGACCTTGGTCTGACCCAGTATGGCATATCTTATGTTCTTAGACTTCCACCTTAATCAGTGAATAGTCCTTCCAGCACTTTTCCCAAGGGACAGCACTTTGCATACATTTGACTTGAAGCGGATTAAATCCTACTATTACTACTACTAATCATACTACTACAAGGCATACACAGTACTGTATACATAGATGTAAGACAGTCCCTGCTCATCAGAGCTTACAATCTAATACTATAGAAAGTCCTCCCAGATTTTTGTTTCTTTTGACACCAATAGGTTGGGGGCAAATTGCATCACTTTCACTTATGCCTAGGTAGGTCTGGCACTTGAGGGCCATGTCATGGCTCATAACGTCTGAGCCATCTCTGCGTCAGTGGCGCACGTATGCTTAGTCTCCATGAAAGAGATTTGCAGGGCTGCAACTTAGCTTCTGTCCACACATTCACCTACTGTTACTTCTTAGAAAGGGACTCCTGACATGATAGCAACCCCTCCTTGGCTCTCTTCTGTTCCATGCTGCCTTGTTGTTGACATATGTTTGCCTAAAAGCCTGTTGTAAAAAGAAAAAGCTCTTCTGTTCTCTGATGCCTGCCAGTTGCAACACTCCATGTTAACCTTTTTTTTTTCTTTGAGGCAGCTGTTATCTAGGGAATCTTATATGTAAGCACTTATCCTGCTTATCCATCGAAAAAACAAGGTTACTCACCTGTAGAAGGTGTTCCCCACGGACAGCAGGATAAGTCCTCACAACTCTCCCACCTCCACTTAATGTTAAATTCTGGTACAAGCTGGTTACGAGAATGAGATGAGGCATGGCAGCAGTAAGCGAGAAATTATGTACATATTTATGTTTTTTTCAAACTTTCTATACTGCCATTCGCAAACATTAAGGCAGTTTACAATAATTACCAAATACATTTGAAAGGAGAGATGAATAACGTAAAAAGTAAACAACATGGAAATAAGAAAGAACTAATACATTGTAATACATCTAACCAGAAAAAGGGGACAGCAAAAGAGAGAGCAAGAGAAAAAGGTGTAGCAATTCTGTAGCAGTCATATGCCGGGAAAAACAACACACTAAACTTCCTGAAAAGCTACGGAGAAGTAATAGGTTGTAAGAGCAATTTTAAATTTGGAAAGTGATGTTTCAAGGTGGATATATAGTGGCAAACTATTCCAGAGATGAGGAGCTACAAAGTTGAATGCAGCATGGTGAGTGGATTCAAGTCTGGCCTGGATGGGTTTAGGAAGGAAAAGAAAATTCTGAGCCTGGGATCTAAGTACGTGTGATGGTACATAGGAAAGAAGATTAGACAAGTATTGAGGCTGACCAGAGCATAAAACCTTAAAAGTTAATAGCAGATCTTAAATTTGATTCTGAAAGTAAGAGGTAGCCAGTGCTCTGCAATAAGTAGAGGTATGACATGATTACAACAGCTATCCAATGAAACCAGCTTTATTGCAGTATTTGAACCAGTTGTAAACACTTAAAGTGTGATTGTGGTTTCTCCAGGAACAAGCAGGAAGTCAGTCCTCACATATGGGTGACGTCGGCGCCGACAGAGCCATTGTGCGGAGCAAATTCCCAGCTTTCTAAGAAAGCCTTTGGGAATTGCATCACGCATGCGCGGTCCCCTTCCCGCCCAAGGGTGCCATCTTGCTCAATCTCCTTTTTTCCGCGGAGCCCAACGGATGTTGTCCCACTGTCCCCGAGAAAAAAGTGTTTAAAAGTGAGAAATTATTTATCTATTTTTACCGGTTCGTCATTGGTTCCCCTTCCCGCCTTGGGCTCGGTACACCGATATCAAGTCCGGTCCAATTTTTCATTTTTTGTCCTTGGTGACTAGCGTTCACGCTTTTTTTTTTTTCACTAGCAGCCCATCCTTTGACCTTGCAGGGGTTCTTTTTCCCCCAATGGCTGCCAGCAGGTTTAAAAAGTGTGATCGGTGTACAAAATTAATGTCCCTCACCGGTACACATGACTGCTGCCTCCGATGCCTCAGGCCCGACCTCGACCCGAAGGTCTGTGGCCCATGTAGGAAAATGTCCTCTAAGGCCTTGAGGAGCCGTCAGCAGCAACATGCTGCATCCATGCTGGTACTCAGCAGACGAATCGATTCCATCTATCGAGGTTGTAAGAGCCCTGGATTCCAAAAGGCACAACTACCACACAACTCCATGGTTGTGGAATCGGCCATGCACTGGCTCAAGAGCCAGAAGACGCACTCCTCGGTGCCTTCTGGCAGGGAGGCCCACAACTTGGATGCCCTCAGCAAGAAGTGCTACCAGGGTTCAATGCTATCATGCTGAATCCAGACATACCAGCTTTACATGGGCATGTACCTAAGAGACCTGGCAAAGGAGATTGCCGGATCCTCAGCTGGTCTCTCTGAGGGACCTTTGCAGTGCTTCAAGACCTTGTCCACTGGGATCCATGAGTGCTTGAAGTTTATGACTGCTGGGCCAGGAAAACTGCTTAGCCATCAGGCTAAGCAGAATCCTCCAGCCGCACGAGTGGCAGCTGGATCCCAACATAGCCCAAGGGCTGTTTCAGACCTGGGGACAACCATCCATAGACATTTTTGCAAGCCTGCAGAACTATCAGTTTTCCCAATTTTGCTCCCGACAGCCACACCCGGACAGGGTAGCTGCGGATGCTTTTCTAATTTCATTGTCTATGGGTCTCCTCTATGCGTTTCCTCCCACGCCTCTAGAGGCCAAGACTCTATTTAAGATCCTCCAGGACAGGGCCTCGGTCATTCTGGTAGTCCCCAGGTGGTTTCCACTTCTGCTTCAATTGGCAGTGGAGGCCCCAATTCCTCTGGGTTCACAACCCAACCTCCTGTCTCAGGAGGGGGGCACACTCATGTATCCCAGCCTCAGATCTCTCAACCTGATGGCCTGGCTGCTGAAAGGGTAGTACTGGCACCACTGCTTCTCCCCAAAAATGTGGAGGAAGTGTTACTAGCCTCAAGGAGGCACTCAATAAGGCGAACTTATGCTTTCAAGTGGTATCAGTTTGAGGTGTGGTGTGCAACAAAAGAGAAAACCCCTTTTTCCTGCCAAGTCACTGTGGTACTCCAGTACCACCTTCATCTCTCCGATTTGGGCCTTAAGTCCAACTCAGTCAGAGTCCACCTTAGTGCCTTGGCCACACACCATTCTCCAGTGGAAGACAATCCTATTTCTGCGCACCCTTTGGTGTCCAGGTTCCTGAGAGGTTTACTACTGCTGAAACTCCCAGTTCGCCCTCCAGCGACTGAGTGGGATTTAAATGTGGTCTTAGGACAGCTCACTCACTCTCCAGTCGAGCCAATAGCGACCTGCCATCTATGTTACCTTTCTTGGAAGGTAGTTTTCTTGGTGGCGCTCATGTCGGCCAGGCGAGTGAGTGAGCTGCAAGCTCTGGTATCTGACCGGCCTTACACAAGGTTCTATAGGAACAGGGTGGTGCTCCGCACTCACCCCAAGTTTCTGCCAAAAGTGGTCTCTTTGTTCCACCTCATTCAGGAGGTAGTTCTCCCTACCTTCTTTCCCAGCCCATATGTCAGTCAGGCAGAGGCAGTGTTGCATACCCTGGACTGTAAGAGGGTGTTAGCCTTCTACATTGAGTGTATGCAGGGGCACCGAAGGGCTTCTCAGCTCTTTGTATCCTATGGCCCCAGTAAACTGGGGATGGCTGTCTCCAAGCATACATTGTCTACTTGGGTGGCAGACTGTATTGCCTGGACGTACAGGGCAGCTGATCTTCTGTTGCAGGGTCAAGTTATGGCCCACTGGGTCAGGGCTGTGGCAGCATCAGTGGCTCATTTCTGCTCTGTTCCACTGGCAGACATCTGCCAGGCTTCCACCTGGTCTTTGGGTCAGACATTTGCAACCCATTCCTTCCTGGATAGGGAGTCCCAACAGGACAGTGCTTTCAGCCAGGCTGTACTCCATAACCTTTTTGAGGGTCTAGGCAACTCTTACCCTCTAGTGTCAAGCTACTGGAGTGTTGCTTTCTCAGCTTAAATCCTATTATGGCTGCAGTTCTCATAGAGGGAGCCTATTTTACAGCTATTTATTTAGACAGTTTTGTATACCACCTTATCCTTCAATCAAAATGGTCACAACACACAATTGGGGGGGATACATTTTTAGCATGAGGGGATATGAGACACATACACTAATGCTTACAGGGAACATGGGCAATGGAGGGTTAAGTGGCTTGCCCAAGACCACAAGAAGTCCCTGTGGGACTAGAAACCCCAGTCCTTCCGGCCCAAGGTTGCTGTCCTCTAGTGGTATTTGAATCCCCAACCTTCTGATCTGATGTAACCTGCCCCAACCACTAGGCCACTCCTCCACTCCTATGGGTTCTTGGTAGCCTGTAGCTAGGGAGTTCCATATGTGAGGACTGACTTCCTGCTTGTTCCTGGAGAAAGCGTAGTTACTCACCTGTAACAAGTGTTCTCTAGGGACAGCAGGAATCAGTCCTCACAACCCTCCCTCCTCCCCTTAGAGTTGCAGTCCTATTATTATATTTTGTTCTTTTTGCCGTCTTTTTAGCTATGTCATTTGACTGAGCAAGATGGCACCCTTGGGCAGGAAGGGGGCCGCGCATGCGTGATGCAATTCTCAAAGGCTTTCTTAGAAAGCTGGTGATTTGCTCCGCACAAGGGCTCCATCGGCCCTTGAATGGAAACATACTTTGGTAGCTTAAGAGATTATCCGAGTGCATGGCAGAAACCACATCCTGGATGGAAACCAACTACCTCAGCATCAATCTCAAAAAAACTGAGGCAATGTTCGTATCAAGATCACCTGTGACTGAAGATACCTACCCAACAACAATCTCCATCAATAACACAACTATACCTGTTAAAAAAGAGGTAAAATACCTAGGTGTTATAATCGATCACACACTCACCATGCTACCACACATAAAGCAGACGGTAAAAACCATATTCTACAAACTCAAAACTATTCAACACTTAAGGCCCCTTCTTGACACGCATGACTTTAGATCAGTTGTCAGTTCACTCATAACCCCTCACTTTGACTATTGTAACAGTCTCCTAATTGGCCTCCCACAAAAGAATATCTACTTATTACAAAGAGCACAGAACATTTGTGCAAAAGTAGTCACTAAAGCCCGCCTAGCGGACCATGTAACCCCTATACTGCTAGAACTACACTGGCTCCCCATAAATAACCGAATCAAATACAAAACACTACTAACAACATTCAAACTACTAAACGATATTGCCCCCCTCCCATCTATCCACACTCCTTCACGCACCAAATGATTCAAGAGCCCGAAGACTAAATGCAACCCTCTCACTGGAGTTACCAAAAACATTCACGAGGACTAAAAAATCCACCAGTGCCAGAGCCTTCACATTCACCGCTCCCACACTCTGGAATGACCTCCCAATAGACATCCGAATCATAAAGGACCTCTCTCAATTCAGGAAAGAACTCAAGACATACCTATTCTCCGAACACTTCGGAATCCCCTACCCTCCAAGCCCAGCCACACAGCGTCCACAGACACACAAACAAAAAAACCTGCAAAAACACAATTAACTGAACATACACAGCCCCCCTCAAACAGTTCTCCCAAAGACACACAAAAAACCCACGAAAAATGGAAATAAATTCCATCACACACACACGCGCACGCACACACACACACTTGAATAGTGAATTCACTACACTGTATCCTAACCTTTTTGTAAATAACACCTGTAAATAGAAATGTCAGCACGCTGCCTATTCCCTGTAAAAAGTTAGAAACTTCTGATCAAGTTATACACCTTGTAAATAGTTTTAATAATTTACTGTTCTGTTATATGTAAAAAGTTAAAAAGTTCTTGTTCAATGTACTGTTATACGAACGTATACAAAACTGTTAAATTGTTCCATGTAAACCGCCCCTGATCTCTGGAAGGGGCGGTATAGAAGAAATAGATAAATAAATAAATAAATAAGAGATCTGTTGCATAAAAGTCAAGTGAGTATTCAGATGACATTCTATTATGTGCAGAACAGGTTGTAGTGATAAGGAGTGGCCATTTATTACAGGCATTATAGATAGAGCAATTGGAAGATCTGCCACCCACATTGTACAACAATTTAGAATAATTAAACTTGAGCTGGTTGTTAGCAAGCCATATGACTATGTAATCTATGGAGGAATCAATCTAAAAGCTTTTAGAAGAAATTGGGATAGGTTCCCATGTGGTGCTCCATCAGTGACATCACCCAATTATGAAGACTTATTTGGCTGTCCACAGAGAACCCCTGCTACATGTAAGTAACTTTGTTTTCTCCAGAGCATCAGGGAGTTGTGAAGATCTGAGGCAGAGCTGACAAGTGTTCATTTGTACATGCAAAAATATGAACCTCAATGAAAGTGCACATGCACAGTTTCACCACCATCCTCACATCTTTTTGAGTGGCATTTGTTTGTCAGATGTACTTCTTTCATGTGTGAGGATTGAATTCCTGGCCTGGAAACTGTACAGGTGAAACACAGGTGGAGCAGTAAGCTCCATTCTTTGGCTGCTATTTTGGAGCACCCTGGCTTGTTCGAAAAGTCACTGGTACTGACCTGCTTCCTGTTGGCGACTGCTAGACTCCAATCTATACTAACTGAGCTATATTACCTTAACTAATACCACAGTACTTCATTTTTTTGTTCAATTGAAACACATTGGAGGCTGTAAAGTCGGCCCCCGGGTGATATCATTTTGGAGCATACTGGTTTTTCAAGTTGCCACCCCGAATGTGCACTCCTTATATGTCACTTCTTATGGCTTTTATGCGGTTTCTGTGAGATTTTTTGGATGAATGTTTACTGTTTTTGGGAAGCTCTCTATTACTTGATATTTTCTTTATACAATGCGTTTGAGAAGGGACATTTTTCAAAAGCAAAGTATTACTTTAGTGGTGGGGAGAGGGTAGTTTGATATGGAAAATACAAGTGGCATTATACTTTCTCCAGGAACAAGTAGGAAGTCAGTCCTCACATATAAGTGACGTCGGCGCCGATGGAGCCCCCATGGAAGCATCTCCCCAGCTTTCATTTTGTTTTATTGTTTGTAAACCGCTCTGTAGCTTTTGTATGAGCGGTATATTAAGTGCTTAATAATAAATAATAAAGAAGATGCCAACATGCATGCGTGGTCCCCTTCCCACCTAGGGGTGCCATCTTACTCAGTCTCTCTTCCGCGGAGCCCAACAGACGTCCGTCTTTCCCTGGAAAAAAGTTAATATTTTTGTGCATAAAACTGCCTTCTCCGGGAACAAGCAGGAAGTCAGTCCTCACATATGGGTGATGTTGGCACCGACGGAGCCCACGCGGAAGCATCTCCCCAGCTTTCAAATAAAGCCTTTGGGAGATGCCACCACGCATGCGTGGTCTCCTTCCCGCCCAAGGGTGCCATCTTGCTCAGTCTCCTTGGCATCGGGTTCGGTTCAGAATTTTTTTAGTTTTCTTGTCCTTTTGCTTTTCTGGTTCCTTCGCGCCTTTTTTCTCCCGCTGGCAGCCCAGAGGATCTTCGACCTCGCAGGGGTGCTTTTTTCCCCCATGGCTACTAGTGGATTTAAGAAGTGTGATCGGTGCTCTAAAATTATGTCTTTGGCCGACACACACGACTGCTGTCTTCGTTGCCTCGGGCCAGACCATGACCTGGCGGCCTGAAGTCTCTGCAAGAGGATGGTCATCAAGGCCCTCAAGAGCCGTCAGCAGCAGCACGACAAGTTCTTCCCGGAGTCCCCGGTACCTCTCAAAGCCAGGGCCTTGTCTGAGGCCCCAACATTTTGGGCAGAACCAACCCGGGTCTTCTATCCCAGGAGGGAGGCTCTCTCCTGCACCCCAACCTCTGGTCTCTCTCACTGACAGCATGGCTGCTAAGAGGGTAACTCTGGCTCCTCTCAACCTCCCGGTGGATGTGGAGAACATTCTGCTGGCCTCTCGCAAGGCCTCCACTAGGAAGACTTACCCCCTAAAGTAGAGCAGGTTCTCTGCTTGGTGTGTCCAACGGGGGGCTGACCCTTTCTTTTGCCCGGTGCCTCTGGTGTTACAGTACCTTCTCCACCTGTCTTAGTCCAGGTTCAAGTCTAACTCCGTTCGGGTGCACCTTAATGCCCTGGCGGTGCACCACCATCCGGTGGATGGTAAGCCTCTCTCGGTCCAACCGTTGGTGACCCATTTCCTTAGGGGCCTTCTATCAAAGCCTCCAGTTCGCCCTCTGGCAACCGAATGGGACCTCAACGTGGTGTTGGGGCAGCTCACTCGCCCACCCTGTGAGCCTTTGGCTACCTGCCACCTTCACTACCTCTCGTGGAAAGTGGTTTTCCTGGTTGCGCTCACCTCCGCTCGCAGAGTCAGCGAGCTCCAAGCCCTTGTGGCGGAGGCGCCTTATAGCAGGTTCTACAAGAACAGAGTGGTGTTTCGCACACATCCCAAATTCCTGCCGAAAGTAGTGTCGTCCGTCCATCTCAACTAGGAAGTGGTGCTCATTACCTTCTTCCCAAGACCTCATTCCAGTCGGGCGGAGATGGTCATTCACACCTTGGACTGTAAGAGGGCCTTGTCCTTCTATATCCAGTGCACTCAGAGCCACTGCAAGGCTTCTCAGCTATTTATCTCCTATGACCCCAGTAGGCTGGGGGAGGCAATGACTAAGTGTACGTTGTCCACCTGGTTGGTGGACTGTATCTCCCTCGCCTATGAGCAGACGGAGCTCCCGCTGGAGGGCCGCATCACAGCACACCGTGTCAGGGCCATGGCGGCTTCAGTAGCAAACTAGCACGCCATCCTGATGGTGGACATCTGCCTGGTCTTCAGTATATACCTTTGCAGCCCATTACTGCCTGGAAAGAGAGTCCCAACACGACAGTGCCTTCAGCCAAGCTGTGCTCTGTAACCTTTTCGGGGTCTAGGCAACTCCTACCCTCTGACCCTTCTGTGTTCAGGCTACCGGAGTGCTGGTTCATCGGACACAGGGATCCTACTGTGGTCTGTGGACACGGACCAAATTGTTGCTGCTCGTGTCTCACCTTGGGGAGGCCTATTTTTTTGTAATGGGCTTGCAGTAGCCTGTAGCTGGGGAGTCCCATGTGTGAGGACTGAGTTCCTGCTTGTTCCTGGAGAAAGCATAGTTACTCACTTGTAACAGGTGTTCTCCAGGGACAGAAGGAATCAGTCCTTACAACCTCCCCTTCGAGTTGCTGTACAAATTTTGCCATCTTCTTTTGTTGGCTCTAGCTATGTCATCTGACTGAGTAAGATGGCACCCTTAGGCGGGAAGAGAATGATGCATGCATGGCGGCATCTCCCAAAGGCTTTCTTTGAAAGCTGGGGAGAAGCTTCTGCGGGGGCTCCATCAGTGTCAACGTCGCCATTATGTGATGACTTATTCCTGCTGTCTGTGGAGAACACCTGTTACAGGTGAGTAACTACGCTTTTTGTACTCATGATTCCCACGTTAGTGGCTCTGGAGTATTCTCTCCCTGTTGCAGTTTTGCAGCAGCCCCTTGTGAATGTAGAGCCTGATATTCAAAGGCGTTTACATGGTTTGCAAAATGCAATGTGTGCCTTCGAGTCAGTCCTGACTCCTGGCGACCCAGAAGCTCCTGGGTTTTCTTGGCAGTGTCACTGGAAGTAGATTGCCAGGCCTTTCTTCCAAGGCAATGGAGGGTTAAGTGACTTGCCCAAGGCCACAAGGAGTGCCAGTGGGAATTGAACCCTGGTTGCTTGATTACCAAGCCAGTTTTCTAACCACTAGGCTACTCCTCCACTCCTTACATGGTTTACAGAGCTCTAAACCGTGTAAATGCCTCTAAGGGATTAGTGCTGCTGAATATTGCAGAGTAATGCCACTATACACCCCAATGCTAACCACTGGGGCTTGTCAGGGGCAGTACTCCGGGATAACCGTACAGTGGTGATATTCGGCTGCTGCCTGGTTATCCCTCAGCAGCGAAAGTGAGGCACAGCAAAAACAGTCCAAACTCTCGCCGCTGAAGCTAAGTGGACAGTGGCTAAATATTGCCGCTGCACGGTTAGCTTCTGCACCATGTGCAGCTGTGTGGCAAACCCAAATATTTAATGCCAGTGGCCAGAAATGGCCCAGATTGAATATCCAGGGATAAAGTTCAGCAGCAACGGCTATGCGCCTTAGAGGCACAAAGCCATTCTAAATCAATATTGGGCCCATAAAGTTTAAAATGTTGTCTCAATGCACATTCAGTCTTGAATAAATCTTAGCTTCATTTTTGTTTGTTATCTAAAGGGAAGCTAGAAGTTTACAGTATGACTGGATCTTGGCATTCTGATTCAGACTTGTTTTCTCTTGTAGCCTCTATAGGTTATCGTTATAAATATTTTGCCCGGAAACGTAAGCATAATACTGTTGTGGAATACTGGCTGTGAATGTTGAATACTTTGTTTTGGAGTATGGTCTATTTTTTTTATTTTTATTACTATTACTACTACTACTGAATATTTGTATAGCGCTACAAGACATACACAGTGCTGTGTCTGTATAGCGCTGTGGCACATACACATGTAAAAGGCAGTCCCTGCTCTACAGAGCTTAACATTTTTATTTTAGCATCCATCTGTTTCTTCTGTAATTGACTCAAGTGTATTTCTTGAATGGTTGTCAGTTTTGTCAGTTGATTTACACTCTACTACTGTTTTTGGTGATTTTAGTTTGCATGTAGATATGCCATCACAAGGTGAGGTTGGGTATTTTTTTTGCAAAAATGGGGAATGTTTTTACCTATAGTCTCTGAGGGGAGATATGATAGAGGTCTATAAATTAATGAATGGAGTAGAACGGGTAAACGTAGATCGATTGTTTACGCTATCAGAATATAGAAAGACTAGGGGACATGTAATGAAGCTACAGGGTAAACTATTTAAGACAAGAGAAAATATTTTTTCACTCAACGTGTAATCAAACTCTGGAATTTGTTACCGAAGGATGTAGTAAGAGCTGTTAGTGTAGCTGGGTTTAAAAAAGGTTTGGACAAGTTCCTGGAGGAAAGGTCCATAAACTATTATTAAAAAGGGACCCAGGATTTCAATGCTTGACCCAATACAAGCATTGTGGGACCTGTGTCTTTTGGGGATACTGCTAGGTACGTATGACCTAGATTGGCCTCTGTTGGAAACAGGATACTGGGCTTGATGGACCTTGGTCTGACCCAGTATGGCATATCTTATGTTCTCTATTGCCCCAGTCTGTTGTGAAAAGAATATAATGGAAAGGTCTACCTTCACTCCTTGGTTTTCTTATGAATTAGCAATTGCAAACAGACACTTGTAGTAGGTGGAGAGCTGTTGGAGGAAGGTTTGTTCTACTGAAGCTTTGCTGGATTATCAATGAATGCTTTGTCAGTATTGTCATTCTGTCACCGGTTGAAAAAAATGTGTTTCTCACCTTGCCAAGTCTCTTAATAGAATCAGAGACTATTTCATTTGTTGAATCATTGGTAAGTAAACAAAAGTATAGTCCTAAAGAATAACTTGAGATGCCATCGGCCTCTGAATATGCTGGGGGGCGGGGGGGGGGGGGGCGTTGCTCTTAAGGTATCCACTCTTAATGGCACACTCCCTGTTGGCCTGGAAACATTCACCTTTAATGGATTGTATTTTTAATGTCTAATGTGTCTTTTGTTATCATCATAGAAAGGGCCATTGTCAAAACTTTGCTGAAAGATCCCTCATTAACAAAAGTTAAACCTAAGTGTTCAAAGATAAGCTCATTGAGAAATGTGTATTGTTGAGGTTGTCTGAGTTTTAGATGAGAATGCAGTTTTGGATCCAATGCAAACAACCGATACTGTAAACAACCGATAAGACCCAGTCCTTACCACGAGGATTGGGTCTAACATCTAACATGTAAATAGTCACCTCGCCACATCTTTTGATGGTCTAATGTAAATAGTCCACCCAGTAAATAGTAAATAGTTCACCCAGTTACAACTCCAAGTTACCGCTCCTGTTCAATGTAAGCACAAGGTAGTTCTGCCTTGACTGTTCGAGAATTGTTAATTGTAAACCACACTGATAATAAAGAGCGCGGTATAGAAAAGATTTTAAATAAATAAATGAGGGTTTCTTTAGGGATTCAGCACTGAAACAGTTATTATTTTAGTGCTTAATTCACTGCAATGTGGTATTGTCCCATATGTGTCCCATGAGGATTATTGTATTTGTAAGATACCACATATGTATGAAAATAATCCCACATTTATATCTGGTTGGAATTCTATTTTGAGTAAATGTTCATATGATCTTGTTATTGTTAAGTGTTGTTGAGTTGAGGTCTACTCATGGTGACCCTGTGGATAGTAGGGATATGCATTTGTTTGAAACAGAATGGGATTTCTATTTCATTTCAAATCATTTTAATTTGAAACAGGGCACTGAAAAATCCAAAATTTGGTTTTCCTCAGTTTCATCACAGGTCAGTCTAGCTTCAAGCCAGTAACCTTTGGGATGGAAGGCAGAAATCTTTCAAAAGAGCTATCCCTGCCTCTGTAGGAGTTGGCTCTAGTCAGCCTACTGTATTGCTGCTGAACTTCCTTTGTGTTTCCTGATTGGCCCAAATTTGTCTTGTCTAGAGCTTTATGTAAAATGCTAACTGGATTTTCTCCGTGAACAAGCAGGAAGAAGTCCTCACGTATGGGGGATGTCCCCCTGATGGAGCCCCCACACAGGAATGCTTCTCAGTTTCTACCAAATGCTTTTGGGAGCCTCTATCATGCATGTGCGCCTGCCTTCCCACTCGCTATGGTCACATTTTTATCCTGTCAGAGCACCGGTTTGCCAGCGCCAGCCATTGTGTGGAGCATTTTTCCCCTAATTTTGCCATTTTTGCCTGAGCAGTAATCCTCTTCTTTTTCTTGGGCTTTTGCACCATTCACTGGCAGAGCCCTTCAACCTTGCAGAGGCGTTTTTTCTGATAATGTTGAAGCCGGCCAGTGGTTTTAAAAAATGCACCTGCTGTGCACGCACTATTTCGGTGACAGACTGTCACAGCTGCTGTATCCAGTGCCTTGGCCTGGACATGAGTCCTCCACCTGCAATCTGTGTCTACAGATGACCAGGATGGGCCCAAGGGCCGCGAAAAGCAGTGTGAGTCTCTCGTCAGGCCCTCGGTGTTCTCGGTACTGGTATCGACATTGACATCAACAACTTTGAGGGGTTCTGCTGAGGCCCTGGCATCATGCAGTGCCTGCCGAGGGGGTCACGGCAGCATGGAATGGAAGCTCTCCATCGACACCCAGTCGGAGCCTCGGAAGAACTCATCATTTTCCCTGTCAACATTGAAAGCGGCAGCCGGAGACCATGCTAAGCACGGGCATTGACACTAGAACCCCTCTCTGTGTGATGTCAAGGACAATGACCAAGAGTACCCTGCAAAGGTGCCCCAGTGGGATGAATTTCCTGCCAAGGCCCTGGAGGTCCACTGGCAATTTCCCAATGACCTTACCAATGATGAGTGCTGGAGTCAGTGGCCGAAGTCATTGTACCAGCCCCAATGCTCTCGGAGACCGCAATGCTTACTGAGTACCTTTGGGCCCCTGAGGCACACATGGCGTTTTTTATGACTGCACATGCCCTGGTGGCTCTGGCACTCTCGGTGCCGGAGCCATCAGCTGTGCAGCCTATCCTCGAGACCCATGTCCTCCCCACCGAGCTAGGGATGTTGGGTCGTCGGTTGGAGACCAGCCAGGCCCCACCATCATTTTGCCCTGCAGTTTGTCCAGTTTTGATGCCCCTGCGCCCTGGCGCTCAAAGGAGGACCACTGGCTCTGCAGGAGGCTGTCGTCCACACTGGAGCGGAGTCGATGCCAGAAGGAGAGCAGGAGGTATTTCATCTTCCTCTCAGAGTTAGACTTCAATGGCAGGGAGAAAGAGGATTTGTCGCCAGTCACCGAGAGGGAGTCCCTGGACATTCCCTCAGAACTGTCCCCCCCATACAAGTGGCAGAAGTCACACTTAGAGGGAATGTTCTTCCAGGACTTTGTACCGGATATGGCTAAGGGGATTCCATTTTCTCTGGAGGCAGAGGATGAGCCAAGGGCAGAAGAACTGGAGATCCTCCAGTACCCCTTGGCTCTGAAGGAAGCTGTCACAGTGCTGGTGCACTGGATACTGCGTGTCCCATAATTAAATCAAACACAATCAAAATTAAAACATTTTCTTCTACTCACTCCCCTCCCCACTTCCCACCCTTCCCCTCCCTTAATGATACATGGTGACTCAATTTCAATTGACACCATTCAAAGTCATCTCTCAACATTCTCTCTCTCCAGTGGCCTTCGTCTTTTACTAATTTAGGGCTCTTCTCCCCAGGTTCCTGTCTCTGAAGCCCAATCTTTACATGGTCAGTAATTCATTCCGTGCTCTGGGTACAAAGGTGATAATATAGCACTCCCAGAGCCATAAAAAATCGTCCCATTTTTCTGTCTTGCCTTTGGCATCTAGCCTTTCCAAAAGCATCAGTTGGTAGAAACAACCCTGCCACTCCCATAAAGTAGGTACCTTATCTTCCCTCTACCTGTGAAGGAATGGTTGTTTGCCCACTATATAAGCCTTCCTCACCAAAAGTCTATTCCATTACCCCTTGGGGACATAGTAACATAGTTTCTTCAGGACCAAGCAGGAAGTCAGTCCTCACATATAGGTGACATCGGCGCCGACGGAGCCCTCGTGCGGAGCATTTCCCCAGCTTTCAAAGAAAGCCTGTGGGAATTGCAGCGCGCATGCGCGGTCCCCTTCCAGCCCAAGGGTGCCATCTTGCTCAGTCTTCTTTTTTCCGCGGAGCCCGACGGACGTAGTTCGTTTTTCGTCAAGGAAAAAGTTGATTTCGCTGTTTTTTGTTCTTCTCCTTCGGTTCGACGCCGGATCCTTTTCCTGCCTGGGCCCAATACGCCGGTATCGAGCCCACTCTCTCTTTTTCGGTTTTTGTCCTTCGTGACTAGAGTTCGCGCCATTTTTTCTTTTTTCACTGGTAGCCCTGTCTTTTGACCTCGCAGGGGCTCTTTTTCCCCCGATGGCTGCCAGCGGGTTTAAAAAGTGTGATCGGTGTAAGAAACTTATGTCTCTTACCGACACACATGACTGCTGCCTCCGCTGCCTCGGACCCGATCATGACCCGATGATCTGTGGTCCGTGTGGCAAAATGTCCTCGAAAGCGTTGAGTCATCAGCAGCACCAGAAGGATAGGATCTTCTCTGACTCCGCGTCCGGACAGGCCCGGACCTTGTCAGAGGCCTCGACGTCTCGGGACTCCGGCCTCGAGCAGCGTCGGGGTTCCTCTGAGCGGGGGTCTCCTTTGCGGGAACAGCGCAGGAAGAAGAAACCCGCGAGGGCAGCGTCGGTGGACGCTCCTGGTTCCTCGAGGGACAGGTCGCATAGCCCCGATCCCCGTCCCCGGTCTTCGGAGTCGTAGAGGCCTGCCAAACAACCTCGTCTCGAGATGGAGTCTCCTGGACACGTGAGTTCTGTAGTCCTCGTGGACTCTCCTCTAGGGGAGTCGACGTCGGGCCCGAAGCTGTCGGGGCCCAAGTTGGGGGCTGCTGGGTCTCCTGAGCTCGGACTCAGGTTGACGGCCTTGGAGAGCAACTTGGCTGCCTTCATGGAACAGCAGCGGGCATTGATCGCCAGTCTCACCGGTGCATCTGCCTCGACCACCGGGACATCGACGTCCAAGTCGACCCCGGAGGCCGAGCCGATCCTCTAGTCCATACGGGCTCGAGTCGATCCTCGGCCACGGTCTCCCTCGGCCTCCCGTTCGGGACCGAGGTCGTCGACGTCGGTACCCTCGGCATTGGGGCGGAGGGCATTGGTGCCCACCCGACCGGAGCCACTCGATTCCTCCTCCGAGGAGTCGGGCTGGGAGACGGAGGACGAAGAGTCACCCGACACCTATCGGACTCCGTGTGTCCCATCGGACTCCGTGTGTCCCATCGGACTCGCCGGAGTCCGAACCTCGGAGACGATCCCCACCGGAGGATACCCGGTTCTCGGACTTCGTACGAGATATGGCCAAGGCCTTGGCATTCCCTGCGGATCCCGAGGAGGAGCCTCGAGCCGAAGAGCTCGAGGTCCTCCAGCATGACTCTCCCCCGAAGGAGGCCTTTACTGGTTCCTCCGATGCTGGAGCGGCTGCTCTTCCGCATGTGGGAGACCCCGGCCTCGACGCCGGTGTTAAGCAAGCGGGTCGATTCCATCTATCGAGTCCGCAAGAGCCCCGGGTTCCAAAAGGCACAATTACCGCACTACTCCATGGTTGTGGAATCGGCCATGCATCAACTGAAAAGTCAGAAGATGCACTCCTCGGTGCCTCCCGGCCGGGAGGCCCAGAACCTGGATGCCCTCGGTAAGAAGTGCTTCCAGGGCTCTATGCTTGCTTGCCGTGTCCAGATATACCAGCTCTACATGGGCATGTATCTCTGAGACCTGGCAAAGGAGATTGCCGGGTTCTCTGCTGGTCTCTCCGAGGAACCTTTGCAGAGGTTCCAGGCCTTGTCCACTGGTATTCGATAGTGCTCGAAGTTTATCTCTCGAGCAGCCTACGATGGCCCGACCTCGAGCCATGGGTACAGGACAAGTTGGTTGATGTCCCCTGCCGAGGTGAAAACCTCTTTGGCAAGCCCATGGCTGAAAAGGCTGCAGAACTCGAGACCGAGACTCTGACCCGGACTAGGCTGTCCAGAAAAACCTCTGCCCCTTCTCAGAAAAAGAAGGGCTCGGGAAAAAAGGCCTTTTACCCGAGGAAGTCATCTGCCTATAAACAATACCCTCATTATCAGGCCTCTGCAGCTCCCCAACAGGGTCAGCAGGCCAAGGGGCAGGGTCATGGGCCCCGTAGGCAGAAGGCCCCCAAGCCACCAACACTGGCCCCTGCTCAGCAGGGTGGGGGTTTTTGACTCAGAAGGCATAGCCTCTTCTCCTCAGCTGGCTCACATCAGCACAGGAGGCCGGCTGGCCCACTTTGCCCACAGGTGGTCAGCCGTTACATCAGATACCTGGGTGCTCCATATAGTCCAAAAGGGCTATCTTCTCCATTTTCACCAGGTACCTCCCTCCTATTTTCCAGGGGAGCCTCCAAGAATCCCTCTGCACAGGGACCTACTCCTTCAGGAGTTAGCAAGTCTATTAAAGGAACAGGCTGTGGAACCGGTGCCCCACCACCTGAGAGGTCACGGCTTTTATTCCAGGTACTTTCTGGTACCAAAAAGAACAGGTGGCCTCAGACCCATCCTAGACTTGCGCAACCTCAACAAGTTCCTGGAGAGCTCTCCAAGATGCTTACCCTTGGAATCCTGCTGCCCTACCTCCAGCAGGGAGATTGGCTATGCTCCTTAGATCTAAAGGATGCTTATACTCACATCCTCATTCATCCAGACCACAGACAATATCTCAGATTTGTTGTGGGAGGAAACCACTATCAGTACAGAGTACTACCCTTTGGCTTAACCTCCGCCCCCAGGGTGTTCACAAAGTGCCTGGCGGTGGTGGCGTCTCCCTAAGGCTTCAAGGTCTTTTTGTGTTCCCATACCTGGACGACTGGCTCATAAGGGGCCAGTCTTCCCAGGAGGCCAGTCAAGCCACCCTTCGCACTGTGGCTCTGCTTCAGCACTTGGGGTTTGTCATAAATTTCGCAAAGTCCACTTTGCTCCCGTCACAGAACTTAGAATTCATAGGAGCGAGGCTGGACACTCTTCAGGCGAAGGCTTTTCTGCCAGTGGACAGAGCCCACAGGTTGATGGATCTAGCCAGGCAGTTTCACAGCAATTCCCTGGTCTCCGCCAGGCAATTCCTGAGACTTCTCGGCCATATGGCTTCCACGGTTCATGTAACCCCCAATGCCCGCCTGCACATGCGGCCTGCTCAGTGGAGCCTTCGCACTCAGTGGCATCAAGCCACAGGGAGCCTTGCAGACTGAGTAAGAATATCCACCCTGCTCGTCTCCTCTCTGCAATGGTGGTTTCATCTTCCGAATCTGGTATCGGAGTGGGTTTTCAATCCCCTCCGCATTCTCAAGTGCTGACGACAGATGCTTCTCTTCTGGGTTGGGGAGCACATTGCCAAGGGGTATGTACTCAGGGTCTCTGGACCCCTTGGGAGGCTGCTCAACAGATAAACTTCCTGGAGCTATAGGCGATACGCTTAGCTCTGAGCGCCTTCTCCCACCTCACATCTCACCAGTCTGTACTGGTCCAGACGGACAATCAAGTTGCCATGTTCTACGTGAACAAACAAGGAGGCACAGGCTCCTTCCTTCTCTGTCAGGAGGCACAACGGCTGTGCTCTTGGGCTGTCAATCACGGAATCCTCCTCAAGGCGGTCTACCTCCCAGGTCAAGAAAATTACCTGGCGGACAGACTGAGCAGGATCCTGCAACCACACGAATGGAGATTGAATCCGTTGGTGGTTCAGCAGATCTTTCTCAGGTGAGGCCTCCCCACCATGGATCTTTTCGCCAGTCCTCTGAACCGGAAACTCCCGAGATTCTGTTCCAGTCAACCGCATCCTCTCAGAGTAGCAGCGCATGCGTTTCTGATTCCGTGGTCCCAAGGCCTACTGTAAGCGTTTCCTCCCATGCCACTAGTGTCCCGAACACTCTTCAAAGTCCTCAAGGACGGGGCCTCAATGATTCTGATAGCCCCCAGGTGGCCGAGGCAACCGTGGTTCCCGCTTCTGCTGCAACTGGCGGTGGACACTCCTCTTCCTCTGGGGATTCAACACGATCTCCTGTCTCAGGAACAGGGATCTCTCTTGCACCCCAACCTCCAGTCCCTTCATCTGATGGCCTGGCTGCTGAAAGGGTAGTCCTGGCTCCCCTACTACTGCCTAGAGAGGTGGAAGACGTAGTCTTGGCCTGTAGACGGCAATCCACCAGGAAATCCTACGCTCTTAAGTGACGTAGATTCTCCAGATGGTGTGCTCAGCACAGCGAGAATCCCTTCTCGTGCTTGGTAGCGGTAGTATTGCAATATTTGCTTTACCTCTCCAATCTAGGCCTTAAGTCCAACTCTGTCAGGGTTCACCTCAGTGCTCTCTCAGCGCACCTCTCGCCGGTGGATGGCAGGCCTCTTTCCAACCACCCTTTGGTGGCTCATTTTCTCAGAGGCCTCCTCCTGCTTAAGCCTCCTTTACGTCCACCAGCCCCTGAGTGGGATCTCAATGTGTTCTTACAGCGGATTACTTGTCCGCCATTTGAACCTATGGCTACCTGCCCTCTCCGTTTTCTCTCCTGGAAAACCTTGTTTCTGGTAGCTCTTACCTCTGCTAGGCGAGTAAGTGAACTTCAGGCACTAGTGTCTGATCCCCCTTACACTAGGTTCTACAGGAATAGGGTAGTCTTACGGACTCACCCAAAGTTTCTCCCTAAGGTTGTCTCCCCTTTTCACCTCAATCAGGAGGTGGTTCTTCCGACCTTCTTTCCCAGGCCGCATGCCAACCGGGCTGAGATGATCCTGCATACCCTGGACTGTAGGAGGGCGTTATCCTTCTACCTTGACCGTACGCGGGAGCATCGGAAGGCTGTTCAGCTCTTCGTTTCTTTTGACCCCAATAAGTTGGGGTTACCTGTCTCCAAGCGTACTTTGTCCACATGGGTCGCTGACTGTATCGCCTGGGCTTATGGGGCAGCCGGCCTCTCGTTGGAGGGTCGTGTCACGGCTCATCGTGTCAGGGCGAAGGCTGCGTCAGTGGCTCATCTCCGCTCTGTTCCTTTGGCAGACATCTGCCGGGCCGCTACTTGGTCTTAAAGCCAGACTTTTGCGGCCCATTACTGCCTTGAGAGGGAGTCCCGCAGGGACAGTGCTTTCGGACAGGCAGTACTCCATAATCTCTTTGGGGTTTAGGCAACTCCTACCCTCCGGCCCTGGTGTTGGGCTACCGGTCGGGGGCGTTCACAGAGAAGATTCCTTCCTTACGTACTGACGAGCTAGAGGGAGCTCATTTTTTCGGCTTGAGGTCTCCGGTAGCCTTATGCTGGGGAGTCCCATATGTGAGGACTGACTTCCTGCTTGGTCCTGGAGAAAGAGTAGTTACTCACCTGTAACAGGTGTTCTCCAGGAGCAGCGGGAATCAGTCCTCAGAAGCCTCCCTCCTCCCCTTGGTTGCAGTCATATGATTTATTTTTGCTAATTTTTTGCTGTCTTTTAGCTATGTCATCAGACTGAGCAAGATGGCACCCTTGGGCGGGAAGGGGACAGCGCATGCGCTGCAATTCCCAAAGGCTTTCTTTGAAAGCTGGGGAAATGCTCTGCACGAGGGCTCGGTCGGCGCCGATGTCACCCATATGTGAGGACTGATTCCTGCTGCTCCTGGAGAACACCTGTTACAGGTGAGTAACTACTCTAAGTGACGGCAGATAAAGACCAGCATGGTCCATCTAGTCTGCCCAGCAAGATGGCAAGAGTAGGTGCACCTGTCTCTCTGTGCAGGCCACCCCTCCCCATGTCTTTGTTTAGGGGTGAACCCACCACTCCATGTAGGACACCCCTATTTGTTGAGACGTTAGATAGTTCAGAAGTTAGATGGTACCATTTATTTTGTTTTTATCCTGTTGCTGTAAAGGGATCCACTGTGTTTGTCCCATACCATTTTGAATTCCATCACCGTGTTTGCCCACACCACTTCCATTGGGAGGGCATTCCAAGCATCCACCACCCTTTCAGTGAAGAAATATTTCCTGACATTGCCTTTCAATTTACCACCTTGCAGCTTCATGTTATGCCCTCTAGTTTTACAGCTTCCCCGTCTTTGGAAGAGGTTTGTTTGTTCATCATTTCTCTTTAAGTATTTAAAGGTCTGAATCATATCTCCCCTGTCCCTCCTCTCCTCCAAAGTGTACATATTTAGGTCTTCAAGTCTCTTCTCATAAGGCTTCTGACACAGGCTCCAAATCATTTTGGTCGCCTTTCTCTGAACAGTTTCCAGTCTTTTTACATCTTTTGCAAGATATGGTCTCCAAAACTGAACACAATATTCCAAGTGAGACCTCACCAGTGACCTGTACAGCGGCATAAGTACCTCTTCCTTTCTGCTGGTAATCCCTCTTTGTATGCGGCCCAACATCCTCCTGGCTTTTGCCACCGCCTTGTCGCACTGTTTTGCCACCTTGAGATCATCAGAGATAAACACACCAAGGTCTTTCTCCTGAACCGTAAATACCAACCTCTCACCCGCTATCGTGTACATTTCCCTTGGATTTCTGCTACCCAAGTGCACTTTTTTGCATTAAATCGTAGTTGGCAAGCATTAGACCAGTCTTCCAGCTTTTGTAGATCTTTCCTCATGTTAACCACTCCATCGGGGGAGTCCACTCTGTTGCAAATTTTTGTGTCATCTGCAAAAAGACAGACTTTTCCATTCAGTCCTTCAGCAATATCACTCACAAATATATTGAACAGTGCCGGGCCCAGGACTGAACCCTGGGGCACCCCGCTAATCACCTTCCTCTCATCCGAGTGAGCTCCATGTACCATCACCTTCTGTCGTCTGTCAGTCGACCAATTTCTAATCCAGTTTACCATCTTGGGACCCATCCCCAAGCTACTGAGTTTATTGACAAGCCTCCTATGAGGAACAGTATCAAAGGCTTTGCTGAAATCCAGGTAGATGACATCCATTGCATGCCCCTGATCTAGTTCCTTGGTCACCCAGTCAAAGAACTCAATCAGATTTGTTTGGCAAGACCGTCCTTCGGTAAAACCATGTTGCCTCGGATATTGCAACCTGTTGGTTTTGAGAAAGTTCACTATTCGCTCTTTCAGGAGCGCCTCCATTACTTTTCCCGCCACCGAGGTAAGGCTCACGGGGCTCATGGGACACTTCTTCCCTGTCACCACTTTTGTGTAGAGGTACAACATCAGCCATTCTCCAGTCCTGAGGAACCTCTCCTGTTTCCAAGGATCTGTTGAAGACATCCTTTAACTGTCCTGCAAGAACCTCTCTGAGCTCTTTCAGTATCCTGGGATGTATCCCATCTGGTCCCATGGCTTTGTCCACTTTCAGTTTAGCAAGTTGTTCTAACACCTCATCTTCTGTGAATGGTGTGGTATCTACGTCACAGCTGGTCCATCTCCAGGATCTTCTTTAGTAAAAACAGAGCAGAAGTATTTGTTTAGCAATTTCGCTTTTTCAGTGTCACTTTCCACGAGTCCTTTCCCAGCACTTCTGAGTCCTGCAATTCCAACTCTGATCTTCTTCCTTTCCCGAATATACCTGAAGAAAGTTTTGTCACCACCCTTAACATCTTTAGCCATCTTTTCCTCTGCCGTTGATTTTGCTATCCTTATTTCTCTTTTAGACTCTTTGAGCTTGATCCTGTTTTCATTTCTGTATTCTTCAGTTTGCAAGCTTTTGAATTTTGCAAAAGCTGTGTTTATTGCCTTTATTTGAGCAGCCACCTCTTTGGAAAAGCAAATAGGTTTCCTTCTCCTCTTGTTTTTATTTATTTACTTTTCTTACATATTTATCTGTTGCCCCTTTTATTGCCGCCTTTAGTTTAGCCCATTGCAATTCCACTTCCCTTATCTCCTTCCACCCCGTCATCGCCTCCTTTAAGTACTCGGCCATTTTATTGAAGTCAGTGTTTTTGAAGTTTAGGACTTTGAGCTTGCTATGATTGGCCTATACCATGGCTTTTATCTCAAACCACACCATGTGATGGTCGCTGTTGCTCACAGGGGTTCCCACCCAGACATTCAACATGCTATCACCGTTGGTGAGCACTAAATCCAGCGTTGAGCTTTCCCTGGTTGGTTCCATCACCATTTGTCTAAGTAATGCATCTTGGAGAGCATCCACAATTTTTTTGCTTCTTTCCAGATGTGCAGAAGGAGTAATCCAATCCACATCAGGTAGATTAAAGTCACCCAATATGATCGCTTCCCCCTTTGTTGCTATCTTGGCAATATCTATAATCAATTCGTTATCTCTCTCTTCAATTTGAGTCGGAGGTCTGTAGATTACAGCAATATGGATGACAGTGCCATCTCCTCTTTCCAACGCAATCCAGAGCGCTTCTTCTTTTCCCCATGTCCCCTGCATTTCTGTAGCTTTAATATTGCTTTTGACATACAAGACTACTACTCCTCCTTTTCCATTTTCTCTGTCTCTTCTGAATAGATTATAGCCAACTATAGCTATATCCCAATCATGCGATTCATTAAACCATGTTTCTATAATGGCCACGATGTCCAAATCCATTTCCACCATTAGGGCGTAGCCATACAATTAGACAGGACGGGACGGGACAGGTGTAGCCATACAATTATATATCACAAGAGCCTCCGTCCATTCCACCTGTTGGGCAAGAAGTCGAAGAATGTATCTGTGAATCTGGTGCCAATATCTCTGCACCTCCCCACATTGCCACCACATAAGGCCTGCCATCGGCACAGAGCACCATGGACAGCTTCCATCTTGTGTCAGATCACATCTCAGCATCCACTGTTGGGAAAAGTGAGCCTGGCAGACCATTCAAAACTGCATCTCCCTGAGTTTGGCCGATTGTACCAAACCTGGGATGCGCCTTATCATGCCCTGTACTGTACCTGAGGCAACTGGGGACCCAAGTTCCTCTGCCCATTTATGTTTCAGTGGTCAAATAATTCTAAGGGTTGGTCCATATGTGCAACCTGTCTGAGTAATTAGAGACTGATAAGCACTTCTGGGCTCCCAATTCAAAAAATTGTAGGATCTGAGTAGCCTTCTTTGTTGTTAATGGCTCTCGCGGGAGAGATGCTACATAATGTCGCAATTGAAAATATGCAAAAAGTTGTCCTCTCCTCAGCTTGTATTCTTACTGCAGGGTTTGAAAAGATTTGCAAACCCCTGACGCGTTATCTTTCATCACTTACACAAGAAGCACCATATCCCTCGAATCAGTGCTATTAATAGGCTTTTCATCAAACATTGTGGCAGCAATATGCTGTCCAGATGAAGCACCATTAGCAAGGCGTGTGGGGAAACATGCTTCCTCTAGTCTCCTCGAAGTGTACACTTCGGTGTATCTCGGCCAGTCCCTGAGATGACGAAACTGGCATGCCTGTGTGTACCGGAATATGTCCGGGAGAACTAATCCGCCCCACCATCAGGCCTTTACAGGTGTGCCAATGATACATGTGATCGTTTTCCCTTCCACAAAAAGCTTTGCAAGACCTGCTCGAACTCATGAACGTATCCATGGAACAGGCAAAGTGGGAGCTTCTGTAGCATGTAGAGCAGCTTCGGAAATAGCACCACACGATATGCCGCCACTCGACCCATTAGAGACAGCGGAAGGAAGATCCAGTATTTCAACCTGGTTTGCATGTGTTGTAACACCTTACTGCAATTATGTTTATAGAGCAGTCGGGGATCTTGAGTTAATTGGATACCTAGATAAGTAAATGCTGTTTCTGTCCACCGCAGGGGAAAAGGAGATCCCCAGGTGGAGTGCAGCTCGCCCAGCACATCTAGGGCCTCAGATTTTTCTTTGTTTTTTTTCAGGCCTGCCACCTCTCCAAACCTGCCAAACTCCTCTAGTACATTGGGCAGGGCCGTATGAGGTGAAGTGAGGAAGACTAGTAAGTCATCCACAATGGCAGAAACCTTGAACTTCATTCACCCAATTGGGATACCTGGCACCTCATGGCACGCCACCAACTTTCATATCAATGGATCAAGGGACAGAACAAATAATAGGGAGGACAAGGGGCAGCCTTGTAGTGTCCCCCGTCCCAGACTAATGTCCTCTGATACTACCCCATATGCTACTACCACTGCTACTGGCTGAGTATATAGGAGCTGGACCATGCGGATAAAGTGGTATCCTATCCCATAATGGATCAAAACTTGAAACAGGTATTCCTATTCCACCAAGTCAAATGCCTTCTTTGCATTGAAAATGACCAGGATGGATGACATCCGATGTTCATGGGCCCATTCGAGAGAGGCTATGATCTTGCATAGGTTACGAAAAGTATATTGGCCCCGAACAAAGCCCACGTGGGACTCCTGCGCTAGGCTCAGCAATAACAGGGCCAAACTTTCCTCAAGAACCTTAGTAAGAGCTTCAGGTCAAAATCGATCAGGGATATTGGTCGATATGACGCAGCCATTTGCAGATTTTTTCCAGGCTTGGGAATTAAAGTAATATGGGCTTTGTTGCCGCCCCAGGCCATATATCCTCGTTCTTGCCGCTCCTAGTACACCAGGGCTGGTGTCACCAAATCTTACAGGAGCTTATAAAACTCTGCATTAAACCCATCTGGGGGTGATGTGATTTGGTATATATATGGTACATGTGTTGTGATGTGCTTAAGAATAGTGAACATGAGTGTATTAGTGCAGTATGCCATATAACAGTTGAAATAATGGTGCTATTTTTCAATAGTGAGGAATATTGAATGTGTTAAACATGATAGTGAAAAGTATTATATTTATAAGGATAATGATGTATTGATGTTGATGATAGGGTTATTAATATCTATGGTACTTACAGAGGCTTAATCATGATTGGGGTGATTTATTGTTATTGATGAAAGGGTTATCTATATGTATGAAGGTTTATTGCGATTGGGGAATCTCATAGCTATTGGTCATAGAATATTATGTGTGTGAGTATGAATGTTTTAGTGTGTGAATGGGTCTGGTGAATTTATACTGTCTGTGTATAGTGGCCATATATATTTTGTAGACATCTCTATTGTACTATTTTAATGTTATATGTTACAATAAATTTCTAGGTGTGTTTGACCTTTTTTACGTGTATATTAGGGTGGTCCATAAAAATGAATTCCTGAATTCCTTTGCACCCTGGCCTGATTCTGGTTCCATTTAGGTAGAAAACACTGTGTACAAAGTTTGAAGCCAATCAAATAATATTTAGGGGTGGCTCAACAAGTCTTGAGATTTCCCCCTGGGAGCTGATGACAAAATGTTGCATCATCTTGTATCATCCACTCAGTTCCACGCTGATTACATTTGATTGCGTCATATTTGAACTAATCTCGTCTCTGAGAGGTGGCAAAGACATTGTACTATTATCTTTGTATCTTTATTCTTTTCAGATGGCGAAAAAACGTGGTTTTTATCTCATTGAAGAAATGCCCACCACAATTCTGGGGGCCAAGCTCCCCAGCAAAGGAGCAAATGTTAAGTGTATTTTTACATCACCATATGACATTAAACAAAGGCGTTAGTGAAAGTGCATCTATTGTAACAAGTGAAGTAGAAGCTTACTGGGAAAAGGCCAGGCTTCCTGTTCAAAGAAATGACAAAATTCAATAAAAAGTAAATAAATTGTTCAATCAGTGGAAACTTTTGAAGAAAAACAAAGGGAGAGGAGGGAAACAAGAGGCAAATGAAAAAGAATTCCAGGTTGCAATGAAAAACCTATTTGATGTGGCGCATGCCAATGCAATGTCTTTAATTCATATTCAAGAAGACAAAGAATTCTTAATAGCGCAACGAGAACCAGGGCGCCGCGGCTCAATGTGCGCGATGGACAAGAAACAGGCCAACACGGAAGCAAGATCGCAACAGCGAGAAGAAGAACTGAAAAGGCGCAGACAAAAACATGTTGCCAAAGCCGAGGCAACTACAAGCCAAGTTCAGCTGGAAGGATATTCTTCCTCAGCAGAGTCAGGTGAAGACTCGTCGACATCTGCGGATTCAGATAACGGACAGAAGAAAGCAACTCCACAAACGAAGCAGTTTCGACCTAACAATGTCTGGACCCCAGAGCTTACAGCAGCCCTGGATCGGACAGGGACAACGGATCGCAATGCTCTGTTTGTGGTAGCTGAAACCGCCAGAAATCTGGGACATTATCCTGGGGAGCTCAATATCAGCCGCTCCGGCGTCAAGCGCCATAGAGAAAAGCACCGTCAGCAACAATGGACGGACCTGCACAACGCATTCAAAGCTGAAGGCAAAACATGCATTTTGCATTGGGATAGCAAGTTATTGCCTTCTCTCCTCTGTTCAACCACATCCGTTGACCGCCTTCCAGTTTTGATAACGGCTGTCTCCACTGGAGAAACACAACTTCTTGGTGTACCAAAACTGACATCAGGAACGGGCGAGAATCAAGCTGCAGCAGTTTATGAACTGTTACAGGAATGGTGTTTGGATGAAAAGGTTGCAGGCTTCTGCTTTGATACAACTGCATCGAACACGGGACGTTGATCAGGAGCGTGCATTTTTCTAGAACAGAGACTCCGTCGCACAGTCCTCATTTGGCATGCCGCCATCACATTTACGAAATAATTCTTGGTGCAGTATTCTCTACATGCTCTGGAGCTTCATCGGGTCCCGATGTCCAACTCTTTCGCCGGTTCCAAAAGAATTGGGGCTCCCTTGACAAGTCCAACTATCAAACTGGAAAAGACTTGGAGGTGCTGCAACCTGACAGGGATCGCATCATGAAGTTTGCGGAATCCAAGTTGGCACAGGGCAATCACCGAGATGATTACCTGGAATTCTTGGAGTTAACGATTGTCTGCCTTGGAGGGAATCTTCCTAGTTTCAATTTCAAGAAACCCGGAGCTTTCCATCATGCCAAATGGATGGCAAAAGTCTTGTACTGTCTCAAGATTTGGATGTTCCGAGGATAACTCAAAGATCTTACCCAACGGGAGGAGTCCTGTGTTCGTGATGTGAGCATTTTCTCCATCCTGATTCATGTGGAAGCCTGGTTTTCTGCCCCTGATGCCGCAGTTGCTCCTCGAACAGATTTGGAGATGCTGAAGAAACTACACTCTTACCACAATGACCGTGTTGGAAGAGCGGCCAGAGACAAACTGCAACAGCATCTGTGGTATGTGTCAGAGGAGCTTGTGGCACTGTCACTGTTCGATGAAGCTGTTTCAGCACCGACAAAGCGGGCCATAGTGTCGGCCATGATCCCGGCAGAATCAGATGAAAGCGATGAGGATGATGACGAAGACGAAGATCCCCCAAAGCGGGTCGAATTGAAAAGTTCCATGATTTCACCACTTGAATCTTTTGCAACTCGCAAGTCAATCCGTTTCCTGAAACACCTCGACATCAACAGTGATTTTCTTAATGCAGACCCAGAAGACTGGGAAGAGAATGCATCATTCAAAGACGGTCTGAAGAAAGTAAAAAATCTTCCAGTGATCAACGATGTGCCTATGTGGTATGTGGAAGGTATGATAACTGCGAATGGATAGCACTGAAGAAAATTTGTGAACACATTACAGCTGTGATCAGCAGTGGACGTTACAGCAAGAATTTAATAACTTTGGATGCGTGTATAGTATTTGGTGGCGGAGTGAATAATGACATTAACAACATCACATTGGATGTGTGCTTAGTGAGGACTTTGTGAATATTGTAATGGTAGATAATGATCACTGGCACACAATATCAATTTATTTGATGTGATTTGATATATATTTGGTACATGTGTTGTGATGTAGTTAAGAATAGTGAACATGAGTGTATCAGTGCAGTATGCCATATAACAGTTGAAATAATGGTGTTATCTGACAATAGTGAGGAACATTGAATGTATTAAAGATGATAGTTAAAAGTATTATATTTATAAAGATAATGATGTATTGATGCTGATGATAGGGTTATTAATATCTATGGTACTTATAGAGGCTTAGGGGCATGTTTACTAAAACCCCGCTAAAGTGCGGGGCGCGGTAGAGTGCGGATGCCATATAAGGAGTGGGCGTTCCGTCGTGAAAAAAGAAAAGGCGGAATTTAAATATGCGCTAAGGTGCGCGGCGCCCCTGTATGCCCCGCACCTTAGCGCATCATATGGCTGCGCAGGAGGCATATGTGTTACGCTGATGGGCAAGCAGAAGAGTAGAGACACAGCACAATGGTTAAGACACTGACCAACGGTGCAGGGATCAGGGGTTCGATTCCCCACAGTGCCCAATAAAGACAGCTGGCTGAGGTGGTAATTTATGAGTCACAGAAATACTGTGTGGAGCACTGATGTATTTGGCGGCATATTAATACTGTGCGGTCTAAGGCAGTGCGCTGATGTTTTTGGCGGCATATTAATACTGGGCGTCCTAAGGCGGTGCGCTGATGTTTTTGGCGGCATAGTAATGCTGGGCAGCCTAAGGCGGGGCGCTGATGTCTATGGAGGCAGTATAATACTGTGAGGTATAAGTGGCGTGCTGATGTGTAGGAAGACGAGCAGAGCCACAGCACAATGGTTAACACATTGACCAACAGTGCAGGGATCAGGGGTTTGATTCCCCACAGTGCCCAATGAAGACAGCTGGCTGAGGCTGTAATTTGAGTCGCAGAAATACTGTGTGGAGCGCTGATGTTTTGGGCGGCATATTAATACTGTGCGGCCTAAGGCAGTGCGCTGATGTTTTTGGCGGCATATTAATACTGGGCGTCCTAAGGCGGTGCGCTGATGTTTTTGGCGGCATAGTAATGCTGGGCAGCCTAAGGCGGGGCGCTGATGTCTATGGAGGCAGTATAATACTGGGAGGTATAAGTAAGAGCAGTATATCACAAAATACGCTCCCTTAGACACCTTCGATCCTTGCTAGAGCCAGACGATTTTAGAACCATCTATCAGGCGCTAATCATACCTCATTTTGATTATGCGAACTCAATTTTACAAGGTCTTCCACAAACCACCTTACACCCACTTCAAATGGCTATGAATGCTGCAGCTAGAGTCCTTCATGGAGCTTCCCGGAAAGACCATATCTCACCTATTCTAAAACATCTTCACTGGCTCCCAATTCAAAGTAGACTCACTTTCAAAATTTTACTAATTACATTCAAAGCCTTCAAAGAACTCTCATCTTCATCAATATCAGACTTGATCCAAACACCACCCCTCAATAGAGACAGAAGGTCAGTAACACTCAATACTCTGTTAGTCCCTAAATCAATATCACAGTGTACCAAAACTACTTCAGACAGGGCCTTTTTATTCTGTGCACCAAGGTGTTGGAATAGCCTCCCTCAAAACATCCGAGCAATACCAGACCTTTTGCAGTTTCGCAAAGCTTTGAAACACTACCTCTTCCTTTTATCTTATCCAGTAAACAATAAAGACATCTCAACCAACCCACAGACCTTCCACTCATACACATACAATACAGATACCCCACAGACCACATACACACAAAACTGAAGCCATGATGATATTATGACTATGTTTATTAATTATATACCCTGTTATCCGAGTTATATTCTCCTGTTTTCTGTAAACACAAAGTACTGTTGAATTGTGTATCTCACTGTTTTTTGTGAACCGCGCTGATGCCTAATAGTGCGGTATATAAGAGTCTATAAATAAATAAATAAATAAATAAGTGGCGTGCTGATGGGTAGGAAGAAGAGCAGAGCCACAGCACAATGGTTAACACATTGACCAACGGTGCAAGGATCAGGGGTTCGATCCCCACAGCTCATTAAAGACGGCTGGCAGAGGCGTAAATTTAGGAGGCAGTGTTATAATGGGCGGCATAAGGCAGTGCGCTAATGTTTGTGGAGGCATATTAATAATGGTCAGCATAAGGCAACACACTAATGGTTTTGGGGGCAATTTAATATTGTGTGGCATATGGCGTCTCACTGATGTGTAAGCACAGGAACCAAAACACAGCCCAATGGTGAAGACACTGGCCAATGGTGCAGGGATCAGGGGTTCAATCCCCCACTGTGCCCCATGAATGAGGCTGGCTGAGTCATTACCTGTTGTGAGCAAAATAACTCTAGGAGGCATCTTACTCTTTTATTGTAATTACTACTGCTAGCAAATGCACTTCCAAAGCACTGTAATAGAAGGTGCTGCATAAGGTACCCTAGAGGTTACCTTTTAAAGTGCACCGTCCACCAAGGCACCCTACAATGTTGCTGATAGGGCTCTTTATAGGGTACTGTATGAGGCAGGGCAAGGTCCCAGCAGTGTTTCTGCTTGCAGCAATGTGCATAGTAACGCATGGAAATGTCAAGTAGGTGTGCAGACATGCAAGAAGGAACAGCAGTGTAGCACAATGGTCAAGACGTTGACTGACGGTGCAGGGGTCATGGGTTTAAACCAGCAGTGAATAGGGCTGGCATAGGTATGTCTGCTTTCTGCATGCAAATGTACACCAATCTGTGCTGCCATCTAAAAATAACTCCACCCTAGTGCCCTAAATGAATGCAACTTATAGGGTGCACCAGAACGCACATCATAAATAACCACGTCAGCAAAGGAAACTTCTAATGTTTCCCAGAGGCCATGTAGAAAGGTTGGCAACTCCCAGGCCACCATAGTAGGTAGCCCATAAGCTGTGTGAATCGAAGGTGTGACATAAGATGGTCCAAGGATGTCCAGGTGAATTCGAAAATGTTTGCCAAGAGCAGTAATATCCCACAATCTGAAGGGCAACAGAGGTATGTGGCAAACACACATGTAAGCCAAACACTGCACAGAGCTGAAAGGAAACACAATGCATAAGTAGAAGGATGTACATTACAGCTGCTGGACTACACAAATCAGCCACAGGCCATGTGGAAGCTACAGAAATGGACAAACATATTGGGGTTAGCTGTAGCTATGCACAGAGTGATGGTAATGTACCATGCTATAATGACAGTGTGTGACAGAGGATGGGAAGATGTATGCAACACAGGAGGCTGAAATGGCAGGATAGGTGAAATATCAGGATGACAGTGGAGTAGGAGTGCTGTGCAGAGCACACACACGAGAGGCAACCATGGAGATATGAAATGCAGGAATGTGTAGGAGTGTAGGACGTGTTTTAGCAGCATGCACATCAGGGTATGATGGCACAACAGCTGCCAGACAGAAGATGAACAGAAGTGTGGTTCACAACTCAGATTAGGGTACAATGTGCTTACAGCTTAAATCTGGCCACATATGACCGTCATACAAATGTAAGCCACCTCTGCAGGAGAAGCATACCCATCCAAGACAACAGAGAGGAATCACACCTACGACAACTACCACAAATGCCAATGCACCAACCGGTAGGCCACACCACCAATGTGTGCTCAATAGCAAAGGCTGCATCCAAAAATAGTGCAGGCTATCACACAAGACGCTTGCTGGTTGTAAGGACAGGCAAACCCACAACAGTAATCATGAAGAAATGCACATGCAGATCTGCTGTGTACAGATCAGATCCTAGGCTGTATTTGGTACCAGGGACACATGCACACACACACAATGAAATGTTTTGCAGTGGATACAGCATGCAAAAGAGGAAAGAAAACAAACCCCAAGGGCAGCAGAGGATGCTCGTTGGAGATGGGTAGCAATCTGGGACACGACAGGAGGGAACTCAACATGAAAAGAGGTGTACCACACACCAGCTGAACCGCAGCACTATCAAACTCCCAGGTGCACTGCCCTGTAAACACCATAAAGAAAGAGAACTATGTAACAGATAATATCTGATGGCTAGGCAGCACAGAGTGCACACCTTGCTGTACACTGAAGAGATATACAAAAAAACCCCCAATTCAGTGATGAATCATACTAACAAAATCAAAAAAATCACCAAAACAAACCCCCAGAAAAATATGTATCAATAAACTTTCTTTTTGTCGGATGTGTTCAGGAAAGGAACATATATCAACGTTATGTCCACCACTCAGTTACATCCATTTTATTATAAGAAATATTATATGAAGCGTTAAAAACTCTACTTAGCTAGATTGGCAAGTTGCAGACAATTCAGGCACGCTCAGGCACGACGTGCACGTTTCGGGTCAGGAACCCTGTTTCAAGTGCTGCCATACTCAAATTCAACATGCAGCGTAACACTTGGCTACTGTAACCCACCCTTTGCTGATCAGACTTGCATCACCTCTGTATGTGTGTACATATGTAATACTGCTGAAAATGGCTATTATCCAAAAAAAACCTGAAGCAATGATATGGCCCCCGGGCTGCACACTGCACAGGTCCCCATCCTTCACCATATCCATGTCAGGGCTACGTGATGAAGTATACATTAGGCCACACTGAGGGGTTGCATTTACACCCGTCACACATAATCAATACCATCATGGGAAAGTAGTCATGCGCATGTGTACTGTGCTATGTATGACATGTGGCACCACACCTAAGAAACATACAGACATAGCCAGCTGACACGAGCAAAACACCCACACAAGCACCTACAAATTGGACTATATAAACATACACCCCGCAGGAGAGTTACCCACAATCATGGACCTGCCTTCCATTGTGAATACTGCACCATATGCCTCCCACCGTGCTCCACACAGACCATCAAACCAACTAACTGTGTTTGCACAGCAGCTGCTATCACAACCAGCCACTAACTGGGAATGTGACCCACAAAACCTCCCAAGGGCGTATGAACACCCACCCACATAATCCTCCAACAGCTGTTGTTCTGGGCTGTCCACATGGTTGGTCATACACTCATGGCTATATTTGACCTTATGATTTTTAGTCTAATGACATTGCAGTGTTTCATCTGAATGCTATATGATCTGGAACAAAAACCTTTAGAAACATCACACACACAGAACAGCACATATATGTGCAAATATATGCAATACGTACCAGAGAATATCTCTCCAATCAACCTCCGCCTGACTGCTGTGCCCTCTTGTGTGTCACCACTGGCACGTACAGGGGGGCACGGTGGTTCGTCCTCAAGATCCTCATTAATCTCTGCAGGAATATCGTGCCTGAGAGCAATGTTGTGCAGGATGCAACAGGCTATGATTATTTCTGCCATAGTGATTGGCTTATATTGTAAGGCTCCACCTGTCCTATCCAGACACCTGAAGCGACTTTTCAACACGCCAAAGGTGCACTCTATGACAGAGCGGCTGGAGGCGTGGGCCTCATTGTACCTCTGCTCTGCACGTGTCCGTGGCTGACGCACAGGGGTCAGCAGCCAGGGGCGACACCCATACCCTGCATCACCTGCAGAAAGAAATGTTGCATGTGAATGTGTGAGCGCATGTTACCCCAAATTGACAAAGGTATAGACGTAATAAACAAATCAATAACACATCCTGACAGAAATATATGACAGCACAACTATGCATTTTAAAACAATTGCAAAATGGTGCTAGAAATGGAACACATGGGCCATGGAGTCTGTACATACATGCCAAATAAGAGAACAGTCCCATTTGTACCTCCAGAGACCCTTTATGTGTGGCACATGCGTATTGTACTGCAGTTAGTGTCCTGATGTCGACCACCTGCAACGTTAGACTATACCACCAATACACTGATCTCATGTGCAAAGTATATGTCAGCAAAGTATACAACACAAAAATGTGATGTGCTGTGATGTAAGCTCACATCCAGAACAGGTATGCCATGGAGGTATGACAAGGTCAAAACAATATCACCTATATTCCCCATGTTGTCCAAGGTCTACATATCAACTTTTAGCAGCCTAACTCCATATGCTGGTTACTGCTGACCACCAGTCATTCTAGTAGCCACCCTCTGCACTGTCTCCATCATGTTTCCAGCATTTTGAAGCTGTGGCCCACATGAGCCTGCAACAATCACATATACCGAGGCAGAGTACTTTCCTGTGTATGTGCTACCAATGCCTCTTCATGCATCCAAATAGCCCCCTTGCCCTTGCTGTCACCTTTCCACAATGCTCTGCAACATTAGTACCAACACCTACAATGACGCCTATGTCCACCACATCTACAGTGTTCAAACGTACTGCAAACCCTAGACTTTGTTTCTCCTCTGCTCTGACGCAGGTCAAATGCATGATCATACATATGCAAACATGTATTCTCTTTTGCAAAGGTCAGAAACATGCATCCTACATAGCTACACATACCCTCATGTTATCTACTGCTTCCAGGGTCACAACCCCAGTACTGATTGAGTGTGTGAACCTCACACACACATGACAAGGGTTAGCTATATGGGTTTTCAATAACATAAATGCACCATGACATAACACAACTACCTGAAAAGTAACCGGCATCACAGGTGTGTGTGAAGGGCACCAACCCCCCCCCCCATGTGTGCAGATGGCACAATGGCACACACACACACACACACACACTATTATCAAGCCACCACCAGGATACACATTTGCACACATGCGTAGTTATTTGAACACCATCAGCAGTGTTTGATCAGATAATGTTACAATCCTGATGTCACATATCTAATCATGTCCCCTGTTACTCAACGTTTCCACTCCGGTAGCAAGGTAAACTCTAAACAGTCGGCAGTCTTTTTAACGTCAGGTAAGTTTTCAAATGCACAGAGAGCAAACAGTGCACTATATAAGAGATGTCAATGAAACACATAAATACATGCATTACTAAATAAGTAATCAGGAAATACTCACCCAGCAATATACAGTCCCCATACTGTCCCTCCTCAAATTGTCTGAATAGTGCTGAGTGATGCAGGATATAGGAGTCATGGGTGGACCCTGCAAACCTAGGGACCACATTCAGAATATGCAGATTAGCATCACATACAACCTGAACATTCAGGGAATGGTAGTGTTTGCGGTTGCGGAACAACACCTCCCTGTCTCTAGGCGGGACCAGGGCAACATGTGTGCAATCAATAGCTCCCATCACGTGTGGTATCCCAGCTAACGCCTCAAAGGCCTGGTTCAGGGTCCCCCACTGTTGCCTATTGTGAGGAAGGCCTATGTAATTCCTCACCCGGCTGACCATGGCACGCAGTACTTGGTGGAGACAGCGTGAGAAGGTGGGGCGGCTCATGCCACCTACTGCGGCCACAGATGACTGGAAACAGCCAGAGGCAAAGAAATGTAAGGCAGCAAGGAGCTTGACTAAACCAGGTATGGCATGGGACCGATCAGTCAGGGGCTCAAGGTCAGGTTTCAGATCCTCATATAGCTCCCTAATAGCCCTTGTGCTCAGTCGGTACAGGGAGATGACCTGGTCCTCACGCATGCCCTGGAGCTGGGCCCTGGGCCTGTAGAGGCGAGGCTGCCGAGCCTGCACCTCAGCACGCCTTCTGCGCCGTCCAACCACAGCACCTGGCCGGACCGCCCCCACAGCTGCAGGTCTGAGTTGCTGCGGGACTACACCCATGCCCTGTGCCTCAGCCCCATGGTCACCATCTCCCCTGTCCTGCAACCGCATCATCCGCCCACGTCTTCGGGCACATGCAGCTACATAAATTCCCGCCATACAGCCCTCAAGTGTGTCTAAACAAACACACACACACACACACACCTCCCTATACAATGTACACCTTACAAACAACACAGGACAATAGACACACAATACAATGCAACACACTACAAATAACACACTCAATCTGAACCACAACACCTGCCTTGCTCTATCCGTATCTCACAACCAACAAACACCTCGCCTACGAAACAACCCTCAATGTGTACCAATTCTGCAGGCAGATTTATAATGGTTTTTGGATTTGCAGACTTTGCGCATGCGCAGTGCGAGGGCGCTGCTTGTACACGGCGTGCATGTGCAAAAGTTTCCGCATGTGCGTCTGTGTATGTGCGGTGCGCATGTGCAACTCGTTACGCATGGGCGCCTGTGTGCGTCGCGCATGTGCAACTGCGCATGTGCGTCTGTGTGTGTGCTTTGCGCATGTGCATCTCGTTACGCATGGGTGTATGCGTCGCACTTACGTGATGTAGAGATTCAAACGCACATGTGCAAACACTTGCACATGCGCAACGCACACACAGAGACACACCTCGACAAACGTACGCCCGCCCATGCGCAAATTCACATACACGCCGCGCACAAGCAGCGCCGTCACACAAACAGCGCATGCGCAACGTAACTTACGTAAAGAAAACTATAAAACACCCTGCACACCTGGTCCACGTTGAGGGTTGTTTGAGGAGTGCTAGGTAGGTGAGAGTAGTGTGTGAGCAGGGAGTAGTTTAGCTGGTGTGGAGTTTCTGGAGGTAGTGTGCAGGTGTCATTGTATTGTGTTGTACTGTACTGTATTGTATTGTAGTCTATTGGGTCTGTAGTGTCCTGTGTACTGTGTCATATATTGTGTTGTGTGGTTAGTAGTGTGTTCATATTTGTTACGTCTGTGTTGTGTTGTGTGTAGGTGAGGGAGAAAGGGTGAGGTGAGGTGGGGTGTGGGGAGAGGAGAGGAGAGGGTGATGGAGAGGGAGAGGGAGACAGAGAGAGAAAGGGTGAGAGAGAGGGAGAGTGAGGGCGAGGGAGTGGGGGAGGTGTGCCCACCTGTTCATCTGGAGGCAGGGCCCGCCGCCCCTATGGAGGCTGAGCCAGCAGCAGGGCCATCAGCAAAGGGCCATGCTGCACAGAGCAGACACACTGCCAAAAGAAAAAGGGTCCCTGTGCCTGAAATACAGAGGAGGAGGGCCACACGGTTCTCAGATGCGGAGAACCACAACCTCCTTGCTATGGTTCTGGAAAATTATGAAGTCCTTTTTGGGAGGCTCAGCAGCCGCACAACTGCGGCTGGACGCAACACAGTGTGGAAGGCGGTTCACACCGCAGTTGCTGAGGTAGGGGGCCCTCCGCGGGATATTGAAAGCCTTAAAAAGCGCTTTTCTGATATTAAAAGAGGGGTGCGCCACCACATGACTGTTGAACAGGAACATGCTAGGGGCACAGGTGGCGGGGGCCCCCTCCCCCCTATGCTCTCACCCCTCGAACAGCAGCTTGCCGAAAGACTGGGCCCCATCTATACATATGGGCTGCCTGCGGCCCTGGACACAGCCCATCCGCATGCAGGTAAGTATGCAACGTATACCTCTAACCTCTCAAGACCTTCCTGTAATCCCCATTGTGTAGACAGTTAACGTCTGAAAATGTACTTCCATACCTCTCTCCCAAACAACATCATGTACCTATGCAGGTATCACAGGTGTGTGCTGTACCTTTCCACACCCTGTTCTGTTCAGCACAAAGGCACAAACCCTAGACAAAGGCTAAATCAAGCCAATACCAAGACGTGGAGAACTCAAAATGATCAATAATGTTTGCTGTTAAAGACATCTGCCACTGACCCAACACAGGCTGGGTTCTGTTTGCGGCCTCAGGGGCAAGAGGTGAACCTAAAAACTGCTCAAACACCTTGAACATATATGTAACACTACACCTTGCCAACTCAAGTTCCAAAGCGTGTGAAAGGGAGGGTTGCCAAACACTATGCAGCAATTGGAGAATGCAGAAATGCCAGGTGTAGATGTAATGCACATCTGAACACACATTTCATCTTTAACTGTGCTATCTCCAACCATCACATCAAAGTAAAATCTGAACAACCGTCAATTAAATGTGTTCTGATCCAACTTTGTAGTGAAGGAAGGAGATAACACAGTGAAACCCAGAAAGAGTGTTTGGATTTGCATTGCAGCTACGTCTGCCATTTCAGCAGTCTCCAGTTACTGCATAGTGTATGGGAAACCTCCCCTATCACACACGTTTGACAATGATTTGACAAGGTGCAGTATTACACCTGTGTTAATGAAAGAGAAAATGTGTGGTCCACGTGATGCACCTGAGGAAGGCAGCGAAACATGGCCTTTGTCGGGATAGTGACTTATGTATCTTCCTAAATCTCATTTTGGTCCCTCTGAGCTCTCCACTTTGTGGTATTGGCTTGGAACACCCTGTTCTGTTGCCATGTTCCTGGGACAATTTTCCACATGTGTTCCTCATCCCATCATTCCACCCACCTGTCACAAACATGTCCACCTGTACCTGGCCCTAACCTAACCCCACAACAGTGCTTGCCATCCCCTGTATTATTGCCTTGGCCTGTGATAAGGGCATGTTTATGTGACATACGATACACACAGTGCTGCATGTGCTTGTCAATTCACCCAAGGTGATTAACATTTGCAGCTTGCTGCCTAGTATGACACTGCCAAGCACATGTAGCACTGTGATGATAGCATGTGACAGGACATATGCCCTACTCAATGGCATGCACACTCAATCAGGGGATAGCCAAAGCAGGTGTAAGGGTTATGAATATTCAGCCGTGAGTGGACATATTTTGTCCACATGGGGTGAGAGATGGAATGCCAGATACATCCGCAATTTGAGGAGAAACAGAAGCTTGGCAAATAAACAAGGTGTGTAGGGCAAAGAAACACACCTGTTCCCCTGGTACAGATACATGGTGTGGACAGACAGGTATGGGAGGGTGTAGGGGATCCTGGCTGCAGCACACATGCAGGGTCCCACCACCATCATGTATGTGTTGTCAGCAGCACACACGTATACATAGCTGGAATGGGTAAACATATGTGTGCTGTTTGTGATTGTCCACAATGCAGGTGACTACAGTACCATGATCACCCATGAGGAGGAGGGAGAGGAGGAGGAGGAGGAGGGTGGTGGAATGTCCGGACCTCTGATCATGGAGGAGGCAGAGACTGCTGTGTCGGGGGGGCAGCACAGCTTCCGGCGAGGGGCCCCTGGAGCAACACATGGTGAGCCATACAACAATGGTGTCTGGAACAACAGGGCCCAGCCAAGCACCGAGGCCGGAGGAGGTCGGGGAGGATGTACTCATAGCAGAGCTAAGAGCACATGCCACAGCTGCACGTCAAGATGCAGAAGGTGGGTGATAAGCATTGTTACCTCCAATGTTCTGTATGCTGAATGTGCATAAGATAGCAGCTGCGCATCTTAGGGGAGTAATGTCAATTTGGTCCACTCCACAAAATGGCAGGCTAGCTTATATAACGTAACAGTAGACTACACGTCAGGATACAGTATGTGCACCACAGTGCTTTCAGTGAAACATATCTTAGAACCTGTGGAATGCAGATATACACAATAACATGTACATTTCAACACATAGTGTTGATGTTGATCAGAATTAAAGACATAATTTATGTGCACTCTGTCATAAAGTGTTTTTAATTGCTTGGCAAGGTGTGTGCGCACACACATGCCCACAGCTGAGAGGGAACAGTGGTGACCACAGACTGGCACAACCACAACACACAAACCATTAGTCTCTGTTTGTGTTGTGTGTGGTGGATGTGACAACATACCCTCAACAGCTGTGACAGGTCTGTCTCCCGTAGACGGTAGACATTTTACACAACAAAAGGGAATTACGTATGTTAGCTGATCTCACTGTGACACACAATAAATCAGCCTGAGGTCCGTTGACACCTACGGATGCAGACATAAGAGGAATGCAGTTTAAGGTGCAGCATGTTATGAGTCATAACCTCAATAATAGCATTTCACTTGCAACAGTCAACCTCATCACAGAAGCACAGCCGTGTGGCATGAAAAGTAATGGCCACTATCCCCTAGTCCATGGTCAATCATAGATACCATACGCCAACCTAAAGATTGTATGTAATGCAACGTAACACAGCCCCCATACCCTACAGTCTGCATTTCCAGGTGAAAAGCAATCATAAGATATGACATTAGCATGTTAAATTTGTCTTTACACACATATTGCACAATGTACGGAAAGGACAGGGTGAAATGTCATGTAGGTATGGTTTGGGAGGCTTACAGGTCCCTGGAGACTGCCTTTATGTCCACAACCAAGGTAGGCTGCTAGACATACAAACAGGGCTATCAACATGTCCAGTTCCTGTATATATGACAATTGGTTAAACAATTGCATGGGTTGTGACCCACCCACCTGATCACACAGGTCAGCTTATGCCCCCTGTTGTTGTTGTAAAGACTAAACACCTCACAGGTGACACCCCTGCTGGCAACCTGAATCAGGGATCCCCCCCCCCCAAGCTCTGTGATTCACCACACATCCCTAGGGGGTTACCATCTGCTGTTGTTTGCGCATCATAACCCTGTCTGTGCAATCTTGCCGTCTGTCCCCCTCTGCTGCACCATCTGGTGCTACCCATGCTCTGTCTAAAACCCCCACATGTGTTTGAAGGTGTACTAGCACTGTTATCAGACCCGTGCTCTGTTGCCAATAGGTGTAAGTGAACCCCTGTGTCGACAAACACATGAAGCAGCAGTGGATATGTCCACGTAAGGTTTGTAATGGTGCTTCCATCCCATCTCTCAGAGTCTATTGGGTGGAATATTTAACCTTTCCATGCTGCGTGTATTCCTCCAACTGGGGTTCCACCTGGGCTGGCTGTTCTCAAACAAACTCTGCTTCATCAATGTGACTCCCCAGGTGTGGTTGCTGTCCAGCGCACACGCTCCACCCCCCTACACAATGGAAATGTGTTTGCTATCTGTCCCCACGCCTATTGTAACGTCTGCAGTACATGGGTGTGTATGCACAGCCTGTGTATACCTGTGTTTGACCCCTACATAACGTAACTGAACCATGTGCTGTGTGTGGATGTGACATATACCTCTCTGACAATGAGGTATGGTAAACATTACCATGTTTCCACTAGAGTCTGTCAAATCACAATGATCAACATGTGTTATATGTGTGATATTGTTGGGTGTGATGGTTGATTACTGGAGATGGATCTCACAGGCCACCCTTTGTTCCACCCACAGGCAGTTGTCAGGCATCTGAAGCCATACGCAATTCAGTGGATCTGTTACGGCAGGAGATTAGGGAATTGTGGGGTGAGGGCCATGCCGTTAGAAAGGATTGTTGTGGCCCTGGAGGGTATGCTTGGTATAATACAACGATTTGCACTGCCACCATCACCGCCTCCACCACCGCCACCAGCACAGCAAGAGGGTGGGGCACCAGGGGGGGGGGTTTGAGACGTGGCAGACGTGGGCGGCCACGCCGCAGACCATAACTGCATGAATAAAATGATATGGTAACATACATGCGAAGTGTGCGTCCAATGTGTTTCCCTGTGCTCCCCTGTGTACTGTGTGCATGCATGTTTCGTTCCTAAACATCTGAGCTGCACCCTGTCCCGCTGCTGTTGTGTTGTTTGCACTGGCAGGTAGTTCTACACAGATGCCAGCACATGCCATGTGTGACCTGCACAGAGTGTGTTCATTGCCCCTTGACTGAAGCAGGCCCCTTTACACACACCCCCATGTTGCGGCAGGGGGAATGGTTAGAGTTTGCATGGTGACTATTCAGATCCATCATCATTTGCATACTCTTATAGCCCAACCATTGGTTGCATATGTGTGACCATTGCCCCTGGCTGGAACACTGATGACATGCCTGCACAACCAACCCCATGGCATGCATGTGGCACTGACAGACATGGGTGGCATGATTATGTATGATGCAGATGTCCACTAACACGTCTGTTTAAAACACGCCAACCCCTGTGACATGTTTGTTCCCGGGAACCCCTTAATATGCAACATCTCATGCGCCTACCCTGGTGTCACAATCCTGCACACATGTTTAGCCCCCATGACTGCATGTGGAGCCACTCCACGTATGACAGCCATGTCTACCTTCACTGCCTTATCGTGGTCTACACACACATATCCCATGCTTGCATCCATAGTGAGTGTGTAAGGGAAACCCGTGACCATTGTGTCAAAAACACAAATGCAACTTTTTATTTTACACTGTACAAAAATATTGGCAACATGCCAAAAAACACATGCCCCCTGTCTGTTTTTGGAACACAGCACAGCACAGGGCACATGTGGACGTCACAGGTGCCATCAATGACGCCTGTGACGCCCTTCAGCAGATGAACGCCGACATTGCAGCTGTGCAACCTCGGCGTTCACCTGCTGAACAGCTCCCGTCAGACACTGTAGTGCATGAAACACAAGACGGACGTCGCGCCTCACGTCATCCACTGCCACCAGCACATCATGCATGCACCTGCCAGCACACAGACACACAGTGGCTGTGGTCTGTGTGCTGGCATGTGCATGTGATACGTTGGTGGCCGTGGATGGTGTGGTGACACGACGATGCCCGTCCCGTGCTTCAGCCTGCAGTGTCTGACGGGGGCCCACACAGACCTGTGCTGTGCTGTGTTCCCCCACACCCTCCTCCCTACCTGCTCCCCTCCCCAAACTCCCTCCCACCACCCTCTCCACCCATGCAATGACCCCCACCCGAACATGTTCAACATGTCCCCCACCCCCTGAGCCCCCCTCCCCCGCATCCCCCCTCCATTGGACATCATCCCCCTTGGGATGGAACTGGTGGGGCTCATCCTCCTCCTCATTGTCGTCCTCCTCCACCTCTGTGTCCGTCACCACTACTACCACATCCGCCTCCTCAGACTCCTCCAACCCCTCTGTCTCCTGCTCCCCCTCCTCCACCTCCTCTGTATCCTGCTCCTCTACCCCCTCTTCCTCCTCTGTCACCTCCACCACCTCCCTATCCCTTGCTTGGCGGGTGGTGGGCTGTCGAAGGCTGTAGGTAGAGGTTTCTCCTCCGGCACTGTTGTCCTCTCCCTCTGTGAAAGATGACATACATTACAACACGTCCAGGTGTGTCACATAACACATATACATATGCAGGCAACACCCAGGCTGGTGGGCCAATGTGACATTTGGGACTGGGCGTCATCACTGGCAATACCATCTTGTTGCTGTTGCGGCCCGCTGATGAACCGCTCAAGGAACTCAGGATGATATTGCCGGAGTTCACGAGCCTTCTTCCTCAGGTCCTCCACCTGTGGATATGCAAACATAGGTTGTGGTCATCACTTTTCGGTTACCACAGGTGTTTGGACAACATATAAAAACCTCTGTGTGACCAGCATCTTTCAGCTGCCCACCCCCTTCTGTCTGTTTTGCACATACAGCATAGTTACACACCTGTAACAGTTGCTCACTGGTAGCTGTGTACATAAGGCTGCACATGTGTGATGACGTGGAAATAACGGGCCCTATCTGGTTTCGTCAAGCAGCGACATATAGGACACCAGCTAGCAGCATTGCACAGTGCCTACATGCTAGCCCCCCCTCCCCCAGTATCACCACCTCTAGCCTACACATTGGTGGAATGGTCGGATAGATAGAGACTGACAGAGGGGGGGGGGGGAAAGAGGGGGAGAGTGGGAGAGACATGGAGGGTGAGAGAGGTTGACACATCCCCTATAGGCAATGTTTTGTTTGCGCATATAAACGCCTCAGTTTCTGTGACAACATCTGGTAGAGGTGTGTTGGTATGGGTTTCCATGAACAGTGAGGGACATACTTCCCACTGGTGGGGGCCCCTAGTCAGAGATGCCAGGAATGTATCCCTGGAGTGGCAGGGCCCTGTGCAGAGGTTCCACTACCTCCCATGGATCTGCACCATCCCCTATGGGGTGCGCTTCAGAGTTGGGTATGTATGGGATACGTGTTAATCTGTTGCCTGATTAAACATACCATCCCTGTATGGGCCTCCATCAGAGCCGTAATGGCCCGTGACGGTGTGAGCTGGGCACCATGTAAGTGGCCATCAGCTGTCGTGCACACAGGCATGATGACGTGGAGCCCTGGAGGCTGCCATGGCTCTCACATAGTGAGTGTTGACATGGACATGCACAGCGGATGGTGTGCCATGATAGAGATATGTGAGACACCTTACAAAACTATAGAAGACATTTCTCTGTGACACTGCTGTTCTCACATGGAATGGATCCGAGTGAGGGCATAGCTGAGGGGACCCTATGTGTAGCTGGGTCCCCTGCAAATAGTGAGCCAGGCCTCTCTGATAGTTTACAGTACAATGTTCCTTCCCTGCATCTGGCACATGGGGCTCTGGGAAGGAGAAAGGTAGATGATGCTGCTAAACCAAAACAATGTACACATCCATCATAGGCATGACATGTGTCTGTGTCCGTAGGGAGACCATATCATGTTGGATCCCTGTGTAGGGTGAACGTGCCACTACAGCTTCCACCCCACAGATACGCCCTGATGACATTCTGCCACTAATGTGTAGCACCATCACGGAAATAAACATTATGGACGTAGTATCCAGGACCTCTGACAGGGCCCTCATAGCTTTGGCCACCACAAGATTGCGGTCGCATGCCACTGGAGGTGGTTCCAGGAGAGGGGTCAGAAGGGGCAGACACTCCACCACGCACGCTCAAATCGTATGGGAGGCATCTGCTTGACCATCAATGGGTGGTGATGGTGCAGCAATGGCATTGCAGTTTTCTCTGACTGACCTAATTTGTATACCAGTGTGTGGGAGATGACGTTGTTAACCCCATACTGTGGCGTGTGGTATGGCACGGTGGTTTACGCACATTTGTGGACATCAGCTGGATACTCTCTCCCACCTGAACGCATGGGCACGCCTTGGGCGGTTTCAGGAGCACAAAACTGCTATGTCACACATCCAGGGTGAGGGGGTGGCATAAAGCATTCAGCTATCCCTAACCACGTTCAGCAAATTACAGACTGAGGATGTGGATGGCATACTGTCCCCTCACCCTGCGACTGTGGGTCTGTGAGAGGGAACATATCCGTGCAGGTGGCCATGCGACAGACATGGGTGCAGAGAGATCCACCCCTAGTGTGCTCAGCATGGGACTATGTGGATCATGTTGTCTCAGTACCCCTGGGCCTTGCATAGTGTCCTTGCAATCCACCAAATGTCAGAGGGGACATATAGGGTGCCATTCCCCCAGTTGCGGAGAGGGAAGCCTTTGCATGTCATCCATGAGTCGGAATAACGGAACCTAACTGTGTACGTGTGGCATGTGTCACACCTGCAGAGCAGTCTATACCTGCTTTTCCGTGGTGTTGCAATGCTCTGCAGAGGTGCTACATGTGTAGGCTCCATGTCTGCTGGCGCACCTCACTAATGATTCTGTCTGACAGATACTTGACATAGCCATGGAGATAGACTGTCAGGAGATGGGTATTTTGCTCTCTATCAATTAGACACAGTTTATGGGCCTTGCTCCTATATGACAGAAAGCCTGTGACACTTCCTTTCGGCACCTGGGACATGGCTCCCTGATTGTCTTTGTGAACTACTCGTGTGTTGGCCTATCATGCAGAGTTGAATGTCTGGGGTGACAGGCTCATTGCTGTGTGCCCCCAAATGTGTGTGCTGGGATGACTCCCCTGCACCTCCAGGTGGCTGTGGGTGAGGTGTTCAGGAGATGAGCACCTCACCCCACCTTGACTGCATCTGTTGAGATGGTGGGCAGAGCTTGCGTTTGCAAAAAGGTGACACCTCCCAACCTTATGCTGCTTAACGCCCCCAGTACAGGGGCTAAGTGGGGTTGTCTGCAGTCACTCTCCAATCTGAGTGACAGCCTGTTGCATGCGTCCATTGGTTGGTTCAGAAGCATTGGGCTGCTTCCAGTGTAGACGTGCATACTGGGACACATGTTACTTGGCTGCCATGTGCCACAGCTGCTGGAGCATCTCTCTGTCCAAGAGCCGTGTTGCTTGTACTGGCCAGGATCACAGTGGCACAATGCAAGTATTGCGAGCTTGCAGCAGATGGGTGGTTGGCAGTCCTCTACCCTCCTGTCCTCATCTGGCCTCCAGCGATTGTTTGCGAGTCTGGAGGGATGCCCTGCGATCTCTGAGACGCCATACATCTTGCCATACACGTGGTGTGTACGAGGGAGAGTGGACTGGTCCAGAGTCTTTGACTCTGCCCAGATGGCCCAATCGTTCAGGTGTGGTTCTACACATATCTCCCTTGTACGGGGAAGGACAGCTCCCCCAGCCATGCACCTTGGGCATACTCTGGGTGCTGCGGCCGGCCTCAAGGTGTGGACTTTGCATTGATAGTGCCCTCCCAGAAAGTGAAAACCGTGTAAACTTACGGGGTATTTTGTGCCTTTGCACATGGGTGTTGGCATTCTTGTGAACTGTGGATGGGGGCCAGTCTGGACTGTGGGGGTATGGGGATAAGTCTCCTATTTAACGGTATGTGTACATCTCTCTGAAGCATAAACTTGCCAGATCTGTGGGATCTCAGATGTGTCTGTGTCCTCCTGTTGTCTCAGTTTTGGTGACATAGGGGCATTGAAACACAGAGCCCTGTTGTGGAGGTGTTTCCACTTGTATCCCTCCTGAACTAGGTAACGCTTTATGTCTGGGAACATTTGGGGTGCGTTTGTGGGAACTGACCTTCCGTTCTGTTGTGGGGAGGGGAGGCTGTGAGAAGGTGGCCTGTGTGGCCTCCTATGATGGACAGAGTATAGGGGTCCGATTGTCTGTCTCACCATCCGTGTGGGCGGAGGCATAGACCTTATAGAATTGTTTACATATGTTGTACGTTGATGGTGAGGGGGGGTGTCCCTTATCAATGTCTCCCAAGGCCTGTGGAGGCTGACGATGCTGTGTGTGCTACATCTGGGGGGCTTGCAAATGTGGTGGCTCCGTAGATTAGTGCCCATTTTCATCAGCTTGTGCAGAGGGGGGTCCATACTGGCCATATGCCTTGCAGCATCTTTTGTTTTTGGTCATGGAGCTATCATTGTCCCCTTACCCATTTGCAGGATTGCACATCTTGGACAGCCTGGTCAGGGTGGGCCTGTCAGCATCCACCTCTGTGGATGTTAGCTGCCACCATGTAAATGACAGCTTGCAATGAGTAAAGGGGGTGTCACAAAAGTTATCCTGTATACAGTGTTCCACTTCAGTGGCTAACAGCCAGACACTTGACCATGGCACAATGGCAATGGGGAAGACTCAGCCTGTGCCCTCACACCAGTCCAATGGTACTCTGTTGGGAAAAGGTGACTTTGTCTGGGCATGCCTGACTGGTGCAACATATACCCTTCCTTTGTCATACAGGAGGGGGGGATGTAGAAGTTATAGATGTAGTGTGAACTCCATCACATACGGACGCATGTACATGATTTTGACACAATATCAAGGTTGACAGCAGGGATGCATGGCAGACACGGCAATCCAAGGCATATACGTTCCTGGGCCCCTGCCAGCAGGAATAACAGCATATCATCTGTGACAGTATATTCTCATCATAGTGTAACACCCCACAATTTAGTGCTTTGGGGGCTATGTTGTTTAGGAGACTGTTGAAGCAGGTCTCTGGGTAGATAGTATCCTGCTAGTACTCATGTGTGGAGGTTTTAAGAGGTGTATCCCATCTTTTTCACTGGAGTATCCATTATGTTCTGATGTCCTGGCAGGGTTAACGGCACCCTTGGCGTCCGCGGATCTTACTGATTTTCTGCATCCTGTGGCATGTGCTTTGTTTCAGTTGGCACTGGACCGGTGTTGACCCTGACTACTTGTCTGTGCAGATCCTGGTGAGACATATCCTCAGGCAAAGGCAATCGACCCATGGGTCATGCAGGCCCCTCCTGGTGACGTACATGAGTACCCTCGTAGCTGACACAATCACCAAGCCCCTCAGAGGATTGGACATATATTGTCACTGTGTGCTCTGGCTGAGTGAGTTTCTATTACTGAGAAGCGTGGGTACATGGATAACCTGGTACCAGTGTGTCACAGACTGCACCCATCAGCACTGATGGTCCCTTAGCCCATGCTGTGACCCAAATCTGTGTGGTTTTATGTGACACAATGTGTGTGTTGTGGCTTAGTAAGGCGGACCTTGATGGGCCAGGATAGCCGCAGAACAGCGTTTGTTGCCCAGCATCCTCTGGTCCAGTGACACTGACTATGCCTGTGTTGTGTTACCAGCCCCAGCCAGTACCCAGGAGCATGGACCAAGGGGGTTAAGGCCAGGTTACGGCCTCCAGACCTTGCTGTGGCCACAAAAGGGCATGGCGAGACTGGAGATCCCTCCAGGGCTTCTTGGCCATAGTACGTTCCTCAGGGGCAACGCCGGCCCATTCCGATGTGTAGATGGGGTAGGACCCTCTCAGATACAGCCAGCTGTTGGTTTACCTCCATGGGATGCACAGGGGGGAGGTCACTTCCCTGGTGATATGGCAGCCACCACAGCTACATCAGTGTGTTCGTGGGTATTGAGCTTGGCTACTCATGTTGGCCAACCACTCTGGTATGCCATCCCACATGTCATACAATCAGACATTGAGTGAGTGGACCCTAGGCATTCTGGACAGCAAACATTGTTGTCATTGACAGATGAGCTACCGGCACATTTTGAACATGTGTTCAGACACATGGATTGTTAATCCATGATGACAGTGTTTTTACGGCCTATGTGGAATTTGAGGGGAGACGTGCAAAGGGCGTTTTCACACTACTCCTGTTATTTTGTTTGGGTGAGGTAAAATCAGCTCCAAGGGATGGGAGTTAACATACATCATTGTTTCCGGAAGGGAAATGTCGGCAGGCGCAGACACAGGAGTGACAATACCATTGAGGTGTTTTGCACTTAAAGGAACAATGACCTGTTGGGTTGGCAAAACATGATGAACTTGGAAGCACCATTTGGAAGAGGCATAAGGGCAGCACACAGGCGCTGTGTGATGCTCCCATATGCTTCCACAATGGCCGCGGTACAGCTGACACACACAGGCTGCAACAGGGCAGACACTACCGACATGTGACAAATAATCGCTGCTTGTCCATGTTGATTAGCTGTCCCCAGTGCCTGCTGCATGCATGGCTGTGGGTCTGACCATGTGTGCAGTGACACCTATGTGGTTTGGCCGTGCCACCCTGAATGCAACAGGTCATTCCCCTGTGGGCCCCTTGACTGACATGGCGAAGGCCTGCCACGTTATGGTTGTCAAACATGATGTCCATCCTTCTCCCCCACTCACCCTGTATGTGTTATGATGTACACATTTGGGGTGACATTAGCTAGACATGTTATCCAACACACATCCAGTGGCAATATGCTAGAACAGCACACATGGGTGATATGCCCATACATGGGACGTTCTGTGGGTGGCCCTCTAGCCCTTATCAGGGGCCACGTCCATGACATGTGACTTTGAACAGGTTGATGAATAGCAATGATTGACACACTACAGGCGTAGTGTGACCTGTGTGTCGTAAGGATAATGGTATGTAAGTCTGAACTAGATGGCTACTGTTGCACGCAGCATACTGCTCATGGTGGACGTGCATCTTTCACATTTGGTTTATCGGATGGTGTTATGATCATCTTACGTGGGCCCTCGGGGTTTATGGGAGGTGTGACTGCAAACACTACGGGGCATGTGCCTTTGCATCGACTATGACCTATTGCCACCTCTGCTCATGTGTGGGGTCCAGTCTGTGTTTTACAACATGAACAGGAGCATATATCCTTCCAAAACGCATCTGTGATATTCATCTGCAAACAGGTGTGTGCTGTCTGGGGTCTGACCAGATGTGTGACCTGACGCACCATGCATTGCTGGGGACATGTCTCTGTTACAGGCCTTCACAATTTGATTTTGTATTTTAGGTGGTTGATTTTTTGTTTAAGCACATCCACATCTGCAACTACCATATCATCTGGGTACATCAACAGTGTGTGTGTCTCGCTCAGAACCCCATTGACTGTGTGAGATGTGCAACCTAACCAACATAGCTTAGGAACATATCTGAATAACATACCCTCCGTTACACTCAGGTCTCGGTCCCCTTGGGTGTTGTGTGACCTACAGTACCTCAGCAGCAAAATGCAACCTAGAAGCAGGGTGTTTCCATGGAAAGCATACACTGGTATCAGGCCTCCTGGAGATGGGGAGAATGGATTCAACAGCATTGGCACACTGCACCATATCACCAGGGTGAGTGAGGGCCCACTCTGATGGGCTCCCTGTAGTCCTGGGGATAGGGGGGATGTATTAAAAAAACATTCGCAAACAAACCCATAGCACCAGGGTGATTGAGAGCCCACTTTGATGGGCTCTCTGTACTCCTGGGGATAGGGGTGATATGTTAAACCACATTAGCACGCATCCCCATATCTCCAGGGTGAGTGAGGGCCCACTTTGAAGGGCTCTCTGTACTCCTGGGGATAGGGGTGATATGTTAAACAATATTAACAAACATCCCCATATCTGCAGGGTGACTGAGGGCCCACTTTGAAGGGCTCTCTGTACTCCTGGGGATAGGGGAGATGTGTCAAACAACATTAACAAACATCCCCATATCTGCAGGGTCATTGAGGGCTCACTTTGAAGGGCTCTCTGTACTCCTGGGGATAGGGGGGATGTGTCAAACAACATTAACAAACATCCCCATATGTGCAGGGTGAGTGAGGGCCCACTTTGAGAGGCTGTCTGTCCTCCTGCAGATAGGGGGGATGTCTCAAACAACATTAACAAACATCCCCATATGTGCAGGGTGACTGAGGGGTCACTTTGATGGGCTCCCTGTAGTCCTGGGGATAGGGGGGATGTATTAAAAAACATTAGCAAACAAACCCATAGCACCAGGGTGCTTGAGGGCCCACTTTGATGGGCTCTCTGTACTCCTGGGGATAGGGGTGATATGTTAAACAACGTTAACAAACATCCCCATATCTGCAGGGTGACTGAGGGCTCACTTTGATGGGCTTTCTGTCCTCCTGGGGATAGGGGTGATGTGTCCAACAACACTAACAAACATCCCCATATCTGCAGGGTGAGTGAGGGCCCACTTTGAAGGGCTCTCTGTACTCCTGGGGATAGGGGGGATGTGTCAAAGAACATTGGCAAACATCCCCATATCTCCAGGGTGAGTGTGCGCCTACTTTGAAGGTCTCTCTGTCCTCCTGCTGATAGGGGGGATGTGTCAAACAACATTAACAAACATCCCCATATGTGCAGGGTGAGTGAGGGCCCACTTTGAAGGGCTCTCTGTACTCCTGGGGATAGGGGGGGATGTGTTAATGAACATTGGCAAACATCCCCATATGTGCAGGGTGACTGAGGGCTCACTTTGATGGGCTTTCTGTCCTCCTGGGGATAGGGGGGATGTGTTAATGAACATTGGCAAACATCCCCATATCTCCAGGGTGAGTGAGGGCCCACTTTGAAGGACTCTCTGTACTCCTGGGGATAGGGGGGATGTGTTAATGAACATTGGCAAACATCCCCATTTGTGCAGGGTGACTGAGGGCTCACTTTGATGGGCTCCCTGTAGTCCTGGGGATAGGGGGGATGTATTAAAAAACATTAGCAAACAAACCCATAGCACCAGGGTGCTTGAGGGCCCACTTTGATGGCCTCTCTGTACTCCTGGGGATAGGTGTGATATGTTAAACAACATTCACAAACATCCCCATATCTCCAGGGTGAGTGAGGGCCCACTTTGAAGGGCTCTCTGTCCTCTTGGGGATAGGGGGAATGTGTCCAACAACATTAACAAACATCCCCATATCTGCAGGGTGACTGAGGGCTCACTTTGATGGGTTCTCAGGGCTCCTGGGGATAGGGGCGTTGCCTTGACCAACATTGGCAAAGAACCCCATAGCTCCAGAGTGTGTGACAGACCATGTGTTGCACGTTTCACAACCCCTGTGGATTGGCCATATGTGTTACCCTGCAGATGCAGATCCCGCCAGCAGCACATGATGTTACAAGACCCTCCTTAGGCAGATCTATGGCCTAGCTGTGTTACAGTGTGTTGTAGCACATCAACAGCAGCAGATGCCATGACTACAGGATGGCATCATGCCCTATGTGACAATGTCCGTCCACACCTGGGTACATGGCAAACTACTTAGATGTGATACATAAAGATGTGTACATGTGGTTTCACCTGCTGAACTTTACTGTTGTACACTACCTACACACAGCAGCATGGACAGCTGCAATCACCCCTGTCTTTGTATATGGTTATTTTGACCTGCTGCCATACACTTACTTCCCGTTTGTTCTCAGCCACACGGTTGAACCGCCTTGTGATGCGTTCCCAGGCCCTGCGCACCTTTCCGGTGTCCCTTCCCCTGGATGCCCCTGGGAATAGCTTATGAAGCTTCGGGCCTATCAATGTGGCCAGGTGGCGCAACTCACGGCAACTAAACGCAGGCTTCCTAGTGCGGGACGCCATTTTCCTGTCTGCACGTGTAAACGCGGTGACGCACGCGACGCTACTTCCGCATTTTCGCAAAGCGGTTCGCGCACATGCGCGCCGCATGGCTACGCAACACAGATAGGCGCGCACCAGCGTTCCGCATGGCTGCGTGGCGGGAATATGCCCATTGAGAATGCACGCATCTTTCAGACACACTGGGTGGTGTGTGGACAACAGTATGTCTACTGATCTCTGCAGGAAACCAGTCAGAGGACGTGGCAGGAGGTTCTAAAGTCGCCTTTATTGTTCCACAGATCAGGTGTGCCAACCCAACACAGGCCGTGTTTCGTATACCACTTCCTCAGGGGTTAAGGGCTCACTATAAAACATTCATATACATGTTAAATAAAACAACAGCAAATGAAAACTTTTATATAAATACATTAACCAAGCGTAAATAATAAAATATGTTCCATCTCACGAAATAATATAAAAAATAAATAAATAAATACATAAATAATTATAATGTGATAACTCACTAATTAAAAACATATATTATAAAAAACATTTAATACCAAGCAAACCATAGTAATAAATACATCATAGATAAAAAAATAAATAATAATAATAATAAAAGAACTGAGCTTAAAATATACGTGCAACAACTGTATATGTGTATATATGAGACAATCAGAACATAGTTAAAACCATAAACACAGGAGAAAGAAGGAGGGATGAGGAGGACTAAAGGGACATAATATAAGCACTGGTGCTTATATGAGAGTTAAAAATAACTACATAATATATTTCAACAAACAAAAATTAAAAACTAAAACCAAAAAATAGAGTCTAGGGAAACTGCTGTAAAAATGAATGTGAACCACTCACAAAGTATAAAATAAAACCTACCACTGTTACCAGCCAATATGAAACAAAACTTCTTTGATTGGCAGAAGCGTGGAACCCACCTGCCTCTGTTGCGTGAAGTAATGTGAACTGTATATAAGTAAATGAATGAACAAATAAATAAAATGAATTAAATCAATTTCCAAACTTGTCATATAATCACACAATTATCTCCGGAGGAATTATCCTCGTAAAATAGGGAGAGGCCAGTGTCCCACCGACATAAATTCAAAATCAAAATGAGGCCTGTGTTGGGTTGGCACACCTGATCCGTGGAACAATAAAGGCGACTTTAGAACCTCCTGCCACGTCCTCTGACTGGTTTCCTGTTGCCCACGTGGCAGTTTGCTGTTTTTTGGTGGATACTGATCTCTGCAGCCACACATAGCACCGATGTGTCTCTCATGTACAAAAGAACACTTAGATTATTATGGATTATTCTTGTTTACACAGTGTGGTGTTGAACCTATGGACATATATTCACTGATTGCTGGTGCATTGTCTGATGAAGTGTGCTACGTGTGTCACATAGCAGGTACTGCCAAAACACTTCTAACAAGGGTTGCTGACAAACCATCAGCGTCGGCAAAAACACCCCCTGGTAATTTGGGGTTCTATGAGCCCCTGGAGTATGTTCAGTGGTGTATCTCCATGTGTTCCGTGCAAGGGTGTGGGGTTTGACATAGGGGTGTGTGGGAGGGACCATATTTGAACATTGCACATGCACAAAAGGTTGCATGCTGACCATTAAGAGGTGATGTAGGTCGGCATGCCACCTTATTGCACCTTATCCTTTACTATGTGTGCTGCCATACAGTGCTGGTGGCAGAGGAGTAGCACAATGGTTGTTAGATGTACTGCTAAACCAGGGGTCATGGGTTCAGTTACCAAGTGGGGCTCTGGATTACGTGTCTCAGGCACCACACATTATTCTACAGCAGTGCCAATTTAGACATAGTGCTTTTAATGTACATTGGTGCTGCGTGCGGCATATATCTTCTTACGTTGCCACAGTGTTACTTGCGGCAGTTTCCTTTCTACATTACATATGTCCTGCCAGGAGCAACACCCTTACAGTGCTATACACGTCATGTGCAGTGAAGCATTGTTCCTACTGTTCCAACGCACCCCTGATAACCACAGCACACAGTCTGCATGATTTCCTCCTTAGCCAGCCAGGCATCTGATCTCAGCTATAGCGCTGTGTTCCACAGCTCACCTCGCTGCCTGTGAAGCCAGAGGATGTGTGTTCCCATACACAGTGGGGTAATTTGTGGGTGCAGCCAATGATGGGTGTTTCAATGGAAATTAGTGGTGGCAGCTCTAGGATCCTCACAGTGCTGTAAGCCTCAGGTGCCCCATAAGCCACCTTATAGGGAAGGCTATGGTTAGAGCACTGTGATGGTTTCTCTGTTGCCAGTACTACATGACATTACACACATACTGCCCCAGCCAGCCCCCATGTACCCTGTAGAATAGTTATCTCCATGTTACAATGCCCTGATCAATGTCTGCCCAGTTTGTGCAAAGTAAACAGCAAAAATGCTGACTAGCACAGTATATGCAGCAATGTGCCTATCTAAAAATGTTTGCTGCCTAACCGCACTCGGGATTTGAACCAACAATCTGTTGCTTCACAGGCATTGCATTCACCACTGGGCTACAGCTCTATATGTGTGAAAAGAGGTCTGGCTGGCTACAATATGAGGTCTGCAGACTGTGTGTTGCACTTAACAGGGTAGGGGTACTCCACTCACACCCATGATGCACTGCACATGCAAAGCAGCAGTCTACACATTTTTCAAGGATTTATTTATTTATTTATTTTATTTAACATGTTTTGTATCCCGCCTTTTCCTTCAATCAAAGCGGTTAATACAGCACAAAGTTAAACAAAGGTGAGGGAAACATACATTGCATTATCATTACATCACAACAAAACACTAGGAGTACAAACAGGGAACACAGTACATAACTTACATTACATTACCTTACATTAACTACAAACAGCATATCGCTGAACAGAATGAGCATATAGCAGCAGATAGTGGGTCTCGCACGGTCCACCGCCTAAGGGCCACGCCAAAGGGCCCTCTTGCACCCCCACAGCACCTAGGCCTAATGCTGGGTACAGACCTTCTGTGTTGCTGCTACAGAGTGACTACATACCGTCTCAGTGTGGAGGGCCTGTGTTCACCCTGAGGGTGAGGTGGGGTGTACATCACATGTCCATGCTGAAATGGCCTATACCTCATGTCCCATGTGGGCAGATGTTTCATAGGTTGTTGCTTCAGACACACCTACGGTACACCTCTGTGCATCTATATATCCCAGCCACATCTGGGCCTTGTGGACTTGGATGCCCATGGAATACTGCATATCTTGTGTGTGTGCGCCATGCACAAATGATATATGTGCGTTGTATACGCGAGGGATGGAGCTGTATGGACACCTAGACAGAGTGTGTCAGCCCACCAAACCTGCCCTGTGCAACCCAGGAACCCCCAAAAACAGATCCACATTCTATATCCCTGCAATGGTGGCCGCAGCAGACAGGGCCAGCAACCTCAGTCCAGCTGCGGTTGGAGGAAACAACAGAGCACCTTCTACAGTTCTGTACGCATCCATACTTCAAGTGCAGACAGATGCTAGGCCTTGAAACGCACCACACCACACCACCATCTGACATTTTCCAGCAGCGAGCACAGTGGGTCCCCAGCTGTTGAACCCTGCGAGGTGTCCCAGACATACACACACTAACTGCAGACAGTCCGCTAGCCAGTCCAATGTGCATGCTACCGCAGGACATGTGTGCACCCATAACTGAGATGAGAGCACACCCACCAGGCAGATAACTCAGTGATTGGGCCCCAGAACTACAGAAGCCATATACATCACATGAGAGACCGACTATATGCCACAATGGCGGAACCTAGCCATGCCGTGGTCACTGCTCGGTCAGGAAGAGAGTGACCTCCCAGCAGGACATGCTGTGGACACCATGTCTGTGCAGGTGGTGGCCAGGTACTACAATGTCCCAGCCATTGCCCTATGCCCTGTGCAGTTGCATCCTGCTCATGCCACCCTGTCTGGCCTATACCCACAGTGCCTTGCTGCTCATTATGCACATTTCAAGTTATGTAGGTCGTTCGTTAGAGGGTCTAAGTTACCTACTCACAGTTATGTTCAATCCCTCCAAAATTTAAGTAAAAATGGCTTAGGCAGTTGTGCAGTAGATTGTTCCACTTTCTATACAAATGGAAACAACGGTCTCAGATTTAAGTAGTGTCAGACGGCTGCCTGGGTGAGAATCTTCACAGTCTTGGCAAGTGCATATATCTATATGATTTGCAAGGGATTGTGGGCAATGCAGTTCATTCACACCAGACACAGCTGCTCACAATAATTAGTTGTGCTTTTGGATAAAACCAATAAGATATTTATTTATGGGGTTATTTCTCCCAACACAGATATGCTTGGTAGCACATAAATCAGGTTACTTGCTTTCAGTGTTAAACTTGAAAAAAAACAAAATCAGGAAAACAACATTTTAACTTATCAGGCAATCAAAGCAAAAGAAATAAGACCTGGTTGGCAACAAACTGGTCTTTTCTGTAGGCTTTAGCTAATATTCTCTTAGCAATGTCAAACAACAAACCAAAAGCCACAAAGAAAGAAAAGAAACTGTTCTTTTCAGGTAAACTTCTTATATCTTCCCACATGGATTCAGAAGTGATTCTCTCAGAGCCCACAAGCAATTAGGTAAGGCTCAATTGCTAGCAGTTATCCAGCTGAAACCCCTTAGCTGGCTTGCTTTCTACTGCGTGGCTAGAAATCCTACACAGGAGCTTTTCTGAGTAGATTAAAGAACAAGTTTGTATTTCTTTGTGATGGTTGCTGTACTTTATAACAGAAAATCACCAAAGGAGTTTAGACAGAGAGCAGTCCATGTAAACAGATTCTTCATCTGCTATCACCTCCTCTTCTTCAACAAGCATGGGTTCAATATCATGGATTGGCACAGATGAATCTCCCAATGGAGCACTTTCAGGAGAATACTTGTTTCCCTGCTGTCTTTCAAGGTTATAGCTAGGGCATAGATCAGTGTTCATACCTGAGCTTCCATTGCTGTTAGAGTTCCTCTCTATATAGCCTGGCCAGTATGTAGTCCAGTTCTTATGTCCAGCCTTCCAATCCAGATCCCTGGACACTGGATCTCTCTTCACATACCTTCTGGCACGGGTCTTAGGGTCCCTTCCACGTGCAGCCGTCTCCCTCACAGGTACCGTCTGGAGATTCCTAGCTCTGCAGCACCATTCCTCTGGCTTTCCCCAGTCCAATGGTGTATGCTGGCCCTTGGAATGCCTCCCAGTATACGTACTGCTCTGGACTCTTCTAGACCTCTCAAAGGCTTTTCTCCTCTTTCTTCCAAAGGGTTTCTTTCCCTCTCTGTCCGTCCGGTTTGGCTTCTGCTTCTGATAATCCTTCAGATGATGAAGATGATCAAGCTCAAGCTGATTCTCTGTAGAATAAACTCTACCTTTATTCTGCTTGGATGAGTGCTCCTCCCTAACACAGCGCAGCTGTGCTGAATCAGGCCCTGCCCTTTGAGATGAGTGCTTAGGGATTACCTCATAGCCCTCCTGATTGAACACACGTTTCCCCACTTCAGCTCCTCTAATGGCTGCTGGAAACCTGGTGCATTCTGGGACTGGTAGTCTTTTATGAGAAAATTCTGTTTTCTTATTTCTACCAGAACTGACAGGTTGCTTGTTCAGAGTCACTTCACCCTTTCTATAGCTCCTTCCTGAGCTATGATAACCTTCCTTATCACATATCCCCCTGCTTAAGTTATTACGGACCGGTGTCACTGGTGAAACTTCTTCTCTACAGTCCGTAATACGGGAAAGGGCATCTGCATTCTTGTGTAACTTCCCAGCACGATGTTCAACTTGAAAATCAAATGCCTGTAAGGCCATGTACCAGCGTGTCAACCTGGCATTGTGGTTCTTCATTTGCTGCAACCACTTAAGTGGGGCATGGTCTGTGACCAACTGGAACTTTCTCCCTGTAAGGTAAAACCTTAACGCCTCCACTGACCACTCAATAGCTAAACATTCTTTTTCTATTGTGGAATACTTTTGTTCCGCCGGTGACAACTTCCTGCTCAGGTACATCACAGGATGCTCCTCCCCTTCATGACACTGGGATAGAACCGCTCCTAGCCCTACATCCGATGCATCTGTTTGAACCAGAAAGGGTTTCTTGAAGTCCACCCCTTTCAGTACCGGTCCTGTACACAATTTTCCTTTTAAGACTGAAAACGCTTTTTCAGCTTCAGGTGTCCACTTTAGCTGGTTTGGACAATTCTTCCGCAGCATATCCGTGAAAATTGCACTTTTCTCTGCAAATTGCAGTATAAATCTGCGGTAGTATCCAATAAGTCCCAAGAAACTTCTTAGTTGTTTCTTTGTTGTTGGAGGGTCATTAGAGGTTTAATTTTTCCTCTTCCCACTAGGTGGCCCAGGTATTTTACCTCCCTATTTGCAAAGGCACACTTCTTCGGGTTTAAAGTGATTCCCGCTTGCTTCATGGAGCACAAGACTGCCCTGATCCTCTTTAGATGCTCCGCCCAGGTGTTACTATGGATTATGACATCATCCATATATGCAAAAGCATAATTTTGGTGGGGTCGAAGTACCTGATCCACTAACCTTTGGCATGTAGCCGCTGCTCCATGCAGTCCGAAAGGCATCCTCTTGAACTGGAAAAGGCCAACGGGGGTGCTGAACGCAGTCTTCGGCTTCGACTCCCTGGTGAGAGGGATTTGCCAATATCCTTTTGTCATATCAAGGGTGGTTAAGTATTGAGCCTGTCCCAGCTGGTCCAACAGCTCTTCAATTCTTGGCATTGGATATGCATCAAAAACTGATATTGCGTTTACCTGCCGGAAGTCAATACAAAATCTTAAAGATCCATCAGGCTTCGGCACCAGGACTATGGGGCTATTCCAGGGACTCTTTGACTCCTCTATTACTCCCATGTCCAACATCTCCTGGACTTGTGCCACTACTTCCTGTCTCTTGGCTTCAGGCAAGCGGTATGGCCTTTGACGAATTAATTTCCCCGGTGGAGTTATTATTTCATGGGCAACCAAATGTGTCTCCCCAGGTATGGGTGTCAACACATCTGGAAACTCTTTGAGCAATTTCCTAATTTCTTCCTGTTGTACCACTGTCAGGTCCTCACCTATTTGGGGCTCTGATTTTTCTTTACAATCAGATACCTGGGGTCCCAAATCTTCCTCTTCATTCACCTCCCTCTCTCGGGCACAGGTGGCAGCTAGGCTTTTAACCCCTTTGACGTCAGTAGAACCAAAGCCTTTGGTTCCACGCTCAGAATTTTCCAGGGATTGTGACCTCCTCCACAGGTGGAAAACCCAGCCTCTCACAGATCAATTGGGCAATTCTGTCTCCTGTCTTCACGTGATAATCATTCTGTCAAAAATTAAATAACAGAACTTTAATATTGCCCCTGTAATCGGGATCAATTACTCCCGCACCCACATCGATGAAATATTTAAGGGCTAATCCGGACCTTGGGGCTACTCTCCCATAGCATCCAATAGGTATTTCCACTTGGAGACCAGTGTCCACCAGGGCTCTTCCTTGGCTAGGTACAGTCACATTTTCTATGCTGCACAGGTCAAACCCAGCAGCTTGAGGGGTTGCCCGCTTAGGAGCTTGGGCCTTCTCTGTGACCCTATGGTACTTTAGGATGAATGTCTGCTTTGGGGTAGCTTGGTCTTCTGGACGCTTAACCATCTTTTTAGCTGGGGTCTGAGGACTTCCAAATAAAGGCCCGGGAGCTATTACCATTAAACCTTCTCCCTCCTTCTTTCCTAGTCCTTCCACTAGACCCTGCTTAAATCTTGGCCAGTCTCTTCCTAGAACCAAATCAAAGGGTAGCCTAGGCACCACTGCTAACAGGACTTCCTCTTGTTCCCCCAGGCACTTAACCTTTAGCCTATAGGTGGGATATGATGTTGCAGCACCATGAATGCATCTGATGTGAACTTGGCTCTCAGGGGTTCTAGGCACAAATCCTTCTTGGGCCTCTATCCTCTTCCAAAGCCTTTTTGACATCATACTCTGGTCTGCCCCAGAGTCTAACAAAGCATTTGTGGTCATTCCTTGCACATCAACCATCAAAAAAAATCCTTCTTTGGGCTGTTTTAAATCCACACCCACTAAGCTAGTGTGTGTCTGGCATCTCTTTTCTAAATGTCCCCATTTTCCACACTTGAAACATTTCTTTCTATTCCACTGTGTCATCTGGTTTGATACAGTACATTCATTTTCAGAAACATTTTTAATTATTTTCTTTTCTGATACAGCACATCTTGCCTCAGCACCAATCTTCAGAGGGCCACCCATTCTATGGCAAGCCTGCGTGGCTTCCAAGAATCTCTCTGCTAGCATCGTTGCCTCTCCAAGATTTTGGCAATTTTGCTGTATAAGGAAAGTGTGCAAATCTTTAGGCACCCCAGACATAAATTGTTCAAGCATTATAATGTCTAATAACATTTCTACCGTCTTTTGCTCAGGCTCCAACCATTTTACAGCTAAACCTCTGATTCTCTGACTCAGAGCCCTGGGTGTTTCACCCACTCTCAATGTAGTAGCTCTAAACATTCGCCTATACTCTGAAATAGAGAATCCTAGGCGATCTCCAATAGCAGCCTTTACATCCTTATAATTCAAAGCCTGGGCTGCTGGCATTGCTCTGTAAGCTGCAAGCGCCTCTCCAGTTAATGAGGCTGCCAGCCTTACTGCCCACTGGGTCTCTGGCCATGCTAATGCTTGTGCCACTCTTTCAAAAGACTCTAGAAAATCATCAACATTATCATCTGGAGTTAGCTTCCCAAAACTAAATACCCCAATTCCTTGATTGAGTCCCACACTGTCCACATGTGGTGTACCAGTATTTACTGCTGGTCTTGCATCTGTTCCACTTTGGCTCTGCAGCTTAACTAGGGCTTGCACCAGATCAAGCACTGGCCTCTGCTGGTCCATTAAGGCTTTCATAGCAGTGTCCTGTGCCTGCTGCGATAGCTCCTGTTGCCTGCTAAACTGGGCTGCCATCCAGCTAGCCATCTCCCTCGGATCCATCTTGATCCCTGCAAGAAACAAAGAAAAAAACAAAGTGCACCACCTTCCAAACAGGTGTGTTTTTTTCTACTTTTTTTTTTCAATTACCCCTGTGCCTTACTCCCATCCACCACTAGACATGCCCAGGTACTTATTACCTTGTGTCAGTGATGAATCCAGCTCTGCACAGGGTCTTTTCCTCCTGGGACAGCTGCCTGGAACATCCACTTCTCCTCCAAAGTGCAGTTGAGGGAAAATCTTTTTTTCCAGCTTTAAACTTGAACTTTAGTTGTAATCCTCAGCAAGTAAATCCCCTTTGTGCAAAAGCAATCCGAAAAACTACGCCATTTGTCAGACGGCTGCCTGGGTGAGAATCTTCACAGTCTTGGCAAGTGCATATATCTATATGATTTGCAAGGGATTGTGGGCAATGCAGTTCATTCACACCAGACACAGCTGCTCACAATAATTAGTTGTGCTTTTGGGTAAAGCCAATAAGATATTTATTTATGGGGTTATTTCTCCCAACACAGATATGCTTGGTAGCACATAAATCAGGTTACTTGCTTTCAGTGTTAAACTTGAAAAAAAAACAAAATCAGGAAAACAACATTTTAACTTATCAGGCAATCAAAGCAAAAGAAATAAGACCTGTTTGACAACAAACTGGTCTTTTCTGTAGGCTTTAGCTAATATTCTCTTAGCAATGTCAAACAACAAACCAAAAGCCACAAAGAAAGAAAAGAAACTGTTCTTTTCAGGTAAACTTCTTATATCTTCCCACATGGATTCAGAAGTGATTCTCTCAGAGCCCACAAGCAATTAGGTAAGGCTCAATTGCTAGCAGTTATCTAGCTGAAACCCCTTAGCTGGCTTGCTTTCTACTGCGTGGCTAGAAATCCTACACAGGAGCTTTTCTGAGTAGATTAAAGAACAAGTTTGTATTTCTTTGTGATGGTTGCTGTACTTTATAACAGAAAATCACCAAAGGAGTTTAGACAGAGAGCAGTCCATGTAAACAGATTCTTCATCTGCTATCACCCCCTCTTCTTTAACAAGCATGGGTTCAATATCATGGATTGGCACAGATGAATCTCCCAATGGAGCACTTTCAGGAGAATACTTGTTTCCCTGCTGTCTTTCAAGGTTATAGCTAGGGCATAGATCAGTGTTCATACCTGAGCTTCCATTGCTGTTAGAGTTCCTCTCTATATAGCCTGGCCAGTATGTAGTCCAGTTCTTATGTCCAGCCTTCCAATCCAGATCCCTGGACACTGGATCTCTCTTCACATACCTTCTGGCACGGGTCTTAGGGTCCATTCCACGTGCAGCCGTCTCCCTCACAGGTACCGTCTGGAGATTCCTAGCTCTGCAGCACCATTCCTCTGGCTTTCCCCAGTCCAATGGTGTATGCTGGCCCTTGGAATGCCTCCCAGTATACGTACTGCTCTGGACTCTTCTAGACCTCTCAAAGGCTTTTCTCCTCTTTCTTCCAAAGGGTTTCTTTCCCTCTCTGTCCGTCCGGTTTGCTTCTGCTTCTGATAATCCTTCAGATGTTGAAGATGATCAAGCTCAAGCTGATTCTCTGTAGAATAAACTCTATCTTTATTCTGCTTGGATGAGTGCTCCTTCCTAACACAGCGCAGCTGTGCTGAATCAGGCCCTGCTCTTTGAGATGAGTGCTTAGGGATTACCTCATAGCCCTCCTGATTGAACACACGTTTCCCCACTTCAGCTCCTCTAATGGCTGCTGGAAACTTGGTGCATTCTGGGACTGGTAGTCTTTTATGAGAAAATTCTGTTTTCTTATTTCTACCCGAACTGACAGGTTGCTTGTTCAGAGTCACTTCACCTTTTCTATAGCTCCTTCCTGAGCTATGATAAGCTTCCTTATCACAGTAGCTAAACACTTCTGGATTAGTTTATACCAAAAAGCGTTCCTAATAATATATCAACGACCGTATGTGTATGTTTCCACTTTTAAATTATTTTAAATTATTTGAAAAAAGATTTAAATGTCCAAAAAATTAACGTTTGACTGCATAACACTTTCATCTAACCATCCTTTACATTTTTCTTCAAAAAAGGTTGTTAGAGATTGTGCTTATCTTTCAAGGATTGTTGCCATTCCCTGCGTTTCGGATCTGCATCAGGGGAATGATCCCATCCAACAATCTCTATAGAAGGAGAAAAGATGTTTTTATATATAGTTGTATATAGATTCATACACAGCGAATCACTGCGCCAATGTTGCAAATTATGCAAAAATGAATCAAAATCTCACCCAAATTTCCAATCCAAAATTACGTTTGAAACTAAATCATGTGCGGTTTCAAGTTATCCAAGGTATTCAATACTTGTCAAAAAAACGCCGTGCATGCGGCTTTGGCTTCCTACGTAGAATTTTAAAGGGCCATTAGTATTCACGTGATCACTATGTCACGGCATGCGTTATTCGGATGGAAAAATTCCTCTTATACTTTCCAAGAGCGGCCCATAAATAACAAATCCATCAAACGGTATTAAATGCAAGCATTCCAATCTACTTTTTTACTGTGGGAGGGATCCAGTGCATTGTTGCAAGAATTTGTTGAATGGTTAAATGGGGTTACCACTCACATTAAATTTACGTATACTTTTCATGACCAAAGCATAGTCTTTCTGGATGTCATCATACAAAAGGGGTCAGAAGGATGGAGGACGTCTGTTCACAAAAAGCCTACCGATAGGAACACAATACTTCACTATAAAAGCAAACACCCTAAACAATTACGTGATAGCCTGCCAGTTTCGCAGTTTATCCGCTATAGACGGAATTGCTCCACTACTGAGGAGTATAAGAAACAAGCAAAAATTCTTATTACAGAGTTTCAACATCGGGGGTACCCTACCCAAATTATAAAACAAGCTTATCGGCGGGCTCTGTACAATAATAGAACCTTATTGCTTCATCCTCAAGCTACTTCGGATAATACTGAGACCATGGTTTTGAATTTCATCACTAAATTTTCACCTTTAAGTGGCAGCATCAAAAAGATTTTTAAAAGACACAAAAATGTATTAAGTAGTTTCTCATGTTTTCAAGACCTTCAAATTCGATGCGTGTGGGCGCGTCATTCAAATCTCAAAGAAAAATTGAGTCCAGCGAAGTTAAGATCTATATCGGCATGTCACATTAATCACGAAGGGGGTCACAGACCCTGCAGCCATTGTAACATTTGCCCTATTACGGAAGAAATAAATACATCTTTTATTTATCACGGGAGGGATTATAAATTGAAACATCACACGACGTGTGATACTGACCACGTCGTGTATGCAATTAAATGCCCGTGTGATCTTATGTATGTGGGCAAAACTGTTCGGTGGTTACGGGTCAGAATTAATGAACACAGAAGCAGGCTTAAGTGCAAAGTTCAGGAAGCCCCTTTGGTATCTCATTGCAGTCAGTACCATCATGTTTTTGAGGATCTAAAATGTTTTGCGATTGATTTGATAACAACGGGCATGAAGGGCAATTCTAGAGAAAAAAGTCTGCTGATTCGAGAGCAAACATGGATCCATCGCCTTCAAACAGTTACCCCTGGAGGTCTTAATGTAAAAGTAGATTGGAATGCTTGCATTTAATACCGTTTGATGGATTTGTTATTTATGGGCCGCTCTTGGAAAGTATAAGAGGAATTTTTCCATCCAAATTACGCATGCGGTGACATAGTGATCACCTGAATACTAATGGCCCTTTAAAATTCTACGTAGGAAGCAAAGCCGCATGCGCGGCGTTTTTTTGACAAATATTGAATACCTTGGATAACGTGAAACCGCACATCATTTAGTTTCAAACGTAATTTTGGATTGGAAATTTGGGTGAGATTTTGATTCATTTTTGCATAATTTGCAACATTGGCGCAGTGATTCGCTGTGTATGAATCTATATACAACTATATATACAAACATCTTTTCTCCTTCTATAGAGATTGTTGGATGGGATCATTCCCCTGATGCAGATCCGAAACGCAGGGAATGGCAACAATCCTTGAAAGATAAGCACAATCTCTAACAACCTTTTTTGAAGAAAAATGTAAAGGATGGTTAGATGAAAGTGTTATGCAGTCAAACGTTAATTTTTTGGACATTTAAATCTTTTTTCAAATAATTTAAAATAATTTAAAAGTGGAAACATACACATACGGTCGTTGATGTATTATTAGCAACGCTTTTTGGTATAAACTAATCCAGAAGTGTTTAGCTACTTAAATCTGAGACCGTTGTTTCCATTTGTATAGAAAGTGGAACAATCTACTGCACAACTGCCTAAGCCATTTTTTCATTATGCACATTGGCAGGCCAATAATGGAACAGTGCAATCAGCTTGGACTGCAGAGGGATTTGACAACCACCATACACTGGATAGACAAACACACATGCCCCACACCTATGGCAGCATTGAGCAGCTGTAGAGGTATTTGGCAGCCCTGGCAAACGCCCCATTACTGGGCACAGTGCAGGCATGGCTATGTTAGGCGGAAACGTTGTTGTCATGCTCCAGGGTGGTGGACTCTGTCAGACACATGACCTTTTGCACATTCCACAGACATCAGAGAGGTTGGTGTGATACAACTCATTGAGATAATTGTGCTTAACTTTGCCATTTCTATGTGCCAGGAATCATAGCAGCCTTTTGATATCTGTGTACCGTATACCCGTGCTTACTGTGGCATTGCTAATGTATGCACATGCTAGTATTGGGAGATGCACACAGGGCCCAAAATCCAGCCTCTGCATTTGACTTTGGATGAAGGAGCCTGCAGGTGCAGGTGTTTCTGCCCCTGTTGGCCACTGCTTTAGGGCAGAGGTTCCCAAATACAGTCCTGGTAGGCCAAACACTGTTCAGGTTTTCAGGATGTTCAGGATGAATATGCCTATGATACCTCTGCATACCATGGGGCCCGAACCTGCAATTTAAGCACAAACATCTTTATTGGAGACTGCATCCAACCTTGAGGGATTTTTTAGCCTCCAGGACTGCATTTGGGGGACTCTGCTGTAGGCAATGCATATGTTTATGTGGTGTGTTTTATTTAAGGAAAGATATGAGTGTTTCACCCACGCTTATCCCCTCCACATCAAGGGTTCAGTCTTTACTATCATGTTTTCTTCAAAGCATAAAATGTGGGTACTGGTATGGCAGGTGCACCGACTGGGCTTTGAAACGGTGACCTACTGGTCCATAAGGCAATGGCTGCATCCGCTGCACCACCGTCTTAGCACAGAAACAGTGCGTTCCCTGGGGTGTCCATGGCTGTTTGTCAGACAGGGACTGTCTTTTGGGGTGCACTGAACCCAGGTGAGGGGGCTGGGCCACCACCTGCTGTGACCAGCACACACTGCCCCCTCCACCACCAGTAACCCTCTGGCAACATGCTCTTATGCACCATTGCTGTTTACATTGCACAGGCATCTTCATTAGGGGCAGCATGGAACCTGACTGGTGTTTGGCCCTCCAGGGCAGCCTTTGGGAGACTCTGCTCTAGGTACCACATTTTTATGGTGTTGGTGTTCATTGCTGTGGAATATATACATTTAAGGCATGTTTCTGTTCCCAGGAATACCTGGCAGTCTTTACTACCATCTTTTCTTCATGTTTAAAATAAGGAGATTGTGTTGGAAGCTGACACAACTGGGATTTGAACCAGTGACCTTCTGTTCTTGCACACACTGTCTTTGTGCACTGCACCACTGTGTTGTCATTAGAGAGCACTAAGCAAAATGTGATTAAAGTAGGAATTGATATCTGCCAGTTATCATGGGCAATGTTTGATAGCTGTGTACCATATGCGCAGGTGTAGGGTGGCAGTGCTAAGGTCTGAAACTGCTAGTATTGGGAGATACAAGCAGGGCCCAATGTCCTGGCTCTCCATGAGGCATTGGTCAATGGGGCCTGTGGGGGGGTGTGTGGGTGTGTCTGGCCCTGTTGGCTGGTGCTTTACGGCACAGTGTCCCAACTCCAGTCCTGGTGTTCCAAACAATGTTTGCCTTTTCATGCTGTCCCTCATGAGCTATATCAGCATACCATGGGGGTTGGGGCATAGATATGCAGCACAGACATCTTTATTGAGGCAGCATGGATCTTGACTGGTGTTTGGCCCTCCAGGACTGCATTTGGGAGACTCTTCTCTGGGTAATGCAGCATTTTATGGTGTGTTTGTTTGGAGTGCTAAAATATAGGCGTATCAACCATGCTTATGTTTTCCGAAATACAGGTTTGTCCTTACTATCATGGTTTAGTTGTAGAAAAATATGTGGACTGGATTAGCAGTAGCCCCAGCTGGGCTTTGAACCTGTGCCCTTCTGTTCCTGCACCCCCTGGCTGTGTGCACTGCACCACTGTGTTGCCACAGATATGCTGTGTTCCTTGGGGAGTCCATGACTGTACATCCGACAGGGCCTGTCTGTTGCAGTGGACGGTGCCAGCCTGCACAGGCCTAGGCCACTGTCTGCTGTGGTTTGCAGCCACTGCCCCCTCCCCCACCTGTTCCCTTCTGCCAACATGCAGACATGTCCCTATCTGTGAAAAACATATGACCTGAGTGAGTTGTAGCACTCCAGGACTGACTTTGGAGGACTCGGCTGTAGGAAATGGCCATTGTTATGGTTTGAGTGCAGTGTGGTGTCAAATATAGGTGTTGGGACCATGCTTATGTTCTCTGCAATAAAGGGGTGTCTGTACTCACACTATTTAGTGGTGGGTAAAACTATGGGGTACTGGGTTGGCAGGTGCCCCAGCTGGGATTTGAACCTGTGACTCTCTGGTCCTACAGGCACTGGCTGTGTCCGCTGCACCACACTGTGGCCACAGAGACAGTGCAGTCTCTGGAGATAGAAAACCTGGCTGCACGAGTCAGAAACCCTACTCTGCACAATTCTACTGTGGGCTCGTTTACCTTGTATGGGGACAGGGGTGCACTTACACCTCAAAAATGACCTCCACTAAAAGGTGATACAACCAAAACCTCGCTGGGGAACAATGATATCAATGGGCAACATGACAAACACTCCCATGACAGCTCCATTACACTGCAGTGATTTTTGAACAAGTTTACGGAGCGTTGACCCTTACAAAAATCATTTTTCCTTTTTGGCGCTTTCCAGGGAGTGTTTTTTATGGTTTCCCATTAATATCAATGTTGCCGAGCTTAATTCTTATTTATTTGGGATTTTTTGTGGCCATTTTCAATGTATATTTGGTATTTTGCTCTGTGCACATGTATCACACTGCTCACGTTTTGCAGGTTTCCCCGGTTTGGCTGTACATTGCTGACGGAAATGGTTTCTCTTCCTTTTAAATCGCCTCTAACGCGAGGGTTTCACTCGCGGTATTTTACATGCCAAAATTGAACCCCGCTCGTGTGCGGGGACACTCTCCCCTCCCACTCTCCACCCATTGACCCCGTCCCCCCGCCCCTCGGGAGCCTTCCTCCACCCTCCGTAAGCGTTTCCCCGCCTCTATCGCACATGAGCGCCCCGCACACGTGCGGCGCCCCGTTAATGATGCGCGCACGCGTGCGCGGCGCTTAAAAGCTCTTAAATGCATCATTAGCGTCCGCTCTTGTGCGCCACGCACGTATGCGCAGTTTAGTAAACATGCCCCTTAATCGTGATTGGGGCAATTTATTGTTATTGATGAAAGGGTTATCTATATGTATGAAGGTTTTATTGTGATTGGGGAATCCCATAGCTATTGGTCATAGAATATTATGTGTGTGATTATGAATGTTTTAGTGTGTGAATGGGTCTGGTGAATTTATACTGTTTGTGTATAGTGGCCATATATATTTTATAGACATCGCTATTGTACTATTTTAATGTTATATGATACAATAATTTTTTTAGGTGTGTTTGACCTTTTTTAGGCATATATGTTACCTTTGTGTGAATTGATTGTTTATACTTTTTGGTAATTGGCCTGGTAATTTGGTTTAGTTAAACTCATCTGGGCCTGGAGCAACCTGAATGTTCCACTGTACGTCCTTCGTAGAGATTGGTGCATCCAACAATGCTACCTGTTGGGTTGTAAGGCTCGGCAGTGCAGCCTCCTGCAGATATGTCGCTGTCTGTGCCGAAGAGGCTTCTTCGCTAGTGTATAGGGCTTGATAAAATGTTTGAAAGAGACTTACAATCCCCCCTGCTTCCTTATGAATTTGCCCTTCTCGTCCTGTAAAGCAATTATTGTTTGCGGCTCTCTACCTCCTTTGAGACAACGGGCCAATAGCCGCCCTGACTTATGACCATAACAGTATAGCCGATATTTATTTATTTAACCAATTTGTTATACCGTTTTATCCTTCAATCAAAGCAGTTTACATTGTGACTTAACTCTGTATAAAGAATGCTTAAACAGGAGAAGGGGGGAAGGGTAGACTGGAAACAAATTAACTTGTGTACAATACAAGATATAGAGCATAAACTATGTACAATTCAGGTTTATGGCATTAAAGAGTCGTTGTTAGTCCATGGCCTGGGGTTATCAGGGGAGAGTTTGGATATTTTCCTCTGTTAGGTGGTTAAATATTGTGTCCCAGGTGGTTTGTGTAGAGTTTTCAGCTTCTTCCGGAAGTCTTTGATGTCTGTTTTCGCTCGCATGTCATCTGGAAGCGAGTTCCATATTGAAAGGGCATAGAGTGAAAGCGCTCTTCTGGATGTAGATTGTTTGTATCTTTGGTATTCATGGGGTTTGATGATCATATGCTTGTTGTTTCTCCTGGGTCAGGTGCTTGTGTCTCTTATTATGAGCTCTTTTAGGGTGTCGGCTGCTGATTGGTGGATGATTTTAAAGATATTTAAGGTTGTCTTGAACCTGATTTTGGAATGTGTTGGGAGCCACTGTAACTGGTCTAGTATAGGGGTGATGTGCTCTTGTTTGAGTGTTCCTGTGATGATTCGTGCTACTGTGTTTTCTGCTATTTGGAGTGGTATGATGATTTGTTTTGGGAGTCCCTGGTAGAGTGTGTTGCAGTAGTCAAGTATGGGAGCGATTACTGCCTGGCAAATGGAATGGAAGTGATCTTGGTTCAGGATCGATTTTAGTCTCCTGATGACTTTCATTTTATGGTAGGCATTTGCGGTGGTTCTGTTTATGTGAGATTGCATGGTGAGATGCTGGTCCATGGTGATTCCTTTTTTACTGTTATGGACTTTTGCCATATGTTGATTGATTGTGGTGGGATGAATAAGGTATGTCTTGTGATGATGAGTGCCTCTGTCGTGTAGTTTTATAGATAAGCTGTTGCTGAGCCAGGTGATCATATCTTCCACGCATGATGTTATGGTTGAGAGGTCAGGCTTGTGTATTTTAAGTGGGACATATACCATGATCTCGTCGGCATATAGTCTGTAGTGAATTTTGTGGTTTTTGATGATCTCAGAGATGGGCTGTTTGTATATGTTAAATAAAAGTGATGAGATTGATGAGCCTTGTGGTACTTCTTGTTGTATGTTCATTCCACATTTGACCTGTTTTTGCCAATTTTTATTTATTTATTTTATTTACAGTTTCTTTTATACCGCGCTATTCGTCATCAGTGCGGTTTACAATGAACATAAAAACTACACGTCTCGATTAATTGATCTGTGCTTACAATGAACAGGACAATAAACTTGGTATACATTAAACAGGTTTCATGAACAGTGAAAAAGAGAACGTGAGAACTATGTACAAAGCAACTAAATGCAGCTATATGTAGAGCTACATGAATCTAGGTAAAATTTTCGTAGTGAGAGGAGGTGCAAAGTGAGATTGCAGTTCTACGGATTAAGACTGTGGAGTGCATGGGTTTAATGTGTTGGCCTGGAGTGTGGAGGTGGGTTGGTATGGGAGGGTGTCCGAAACATCGTAGTGCTGCAGGAACAGGTGATACTTCAGTGCCTTCCTGAATTGGGAGAGGTCACTGATGGTTCTGATGCCTGATGTTAGGGCGTTCCAACATGATGGTGCAAAGTAAGAGAAGGCTCTGGATCTAGTGACTTGAGAGCATTTCGTGATTGCCTTGGGTAGTACAAGAGAGTTGGAGGCAGTCGATCTCCTTGCTCGATTAGGGGGTGTAATTGATATCAGGTCAGTGATAGTAGATGCGGAGTAGTTATTGATCGCCTTGTGAGTCATAGTTAGGATCTTGAAAGAGATCCTAGATTGTATAGGCAGCCAATGTAACTGTAGAATTGAAACCATGCTAATATATTGTTAAGTATTTGTAATACAGCAGTGATTTTTTTTCACCCGCTTATGTAATATTTCATTCAGCGCAGTTTGCACTTCCAGGAGTTGGGCCTTTGTCACCCCTGTAGGATTCCTAGCATGGCATCTCCACTCCACCCTAACCTGTCATTCCAGTCTAAGGATCATAGCATTTGATAGGTGCCATCTTCTAGCTACGTAAGCAATAATGTCTCCCCTAAGGACTGCCTTAGCAGTCTCCCAGAAGAGTTCTGGGGTTTCTGTATGCTGCCTATTATGCATCAAATATGTCTGCCAGCGCTCCTGCAGGTAAACTTGAAACTGGGTATCTCTATAAAGGTATGACGGGAAACGCCAGTGCCTATGTTGGGACATGGGCCTCTCCCAGCTTAAGTCCACACAACTAGGGAATGATCGGAGATTTCATCTGAGCCAATATCCGCCACCGTCACCTGCGTGAATAAAGGCTCATAGATCATCAGAAAGTCAATGAGGGCACTTGTCCCATGGGCTTGAGATCTGTGGGAGTAATCCCACTCTGAGGGATGTAGCAGACGCCATGGATTCGCCAAACTTAAATGGCGTTTGAGGCGATCAAGAATCCGTATAGTAGGAGGGCGGAGCCAGCTCGGACACAGCATGGAGGCGTAAGATCTGTTCTCCCGGGCCCCTGACACTCAATCCTGCTTTCCCCTGATCATTGTTTGTTATTGAGAGGCGATTTTGTGCTGCAGGAAGGTCGGAAGATGGCTGGGAGCAAACAGACCCGCTTAGACTTCAATTCCCCAGCAGCGACGGGGTCTAAAAGAACCAAAACAGACCCGCTATCGCCGAACAAAATGGCGTCACCGCAGACTGCCCCGGAGGGGATGCAAGAACTTCTGAAGGAAGTGAAAGCCATACACTGTCGCGTTGACGCTAACGGGGACACGCTTATGGAACTCCTAGCAGACCTGAAGGAGCTTAGCACGCAATTGCAATCTCTCACTACCCGGGTGGACAAGGTTGAGTCGGCAATGGCCGGCCATCACGAGCAACTCCAGAGACTTTCTCCTGCCCTGCGTAAGATCCAATGGCTTGAGGAGAACCTGGAAGATATGGGCAACAGGGCCAGGCGTAATAATGTACGAATTGTCGGCCTAAAGGAAGGTGCGGAAGGCAGCAATCCGATACAATTTCTGGAGGGTTTTCTTCCTAAGCTGTTAAACATCAATTTTACCCGCCCGCTGGAAATCGAGAGGGCGCATCGTATTCCGATTTCCCCTAGCTTACATGCCAAGTCCCCGCGGCCGTTCATTTTCTGCTTGTTAAGACATCAGCAGGTTTCTCAGATTTTTGCTGCGGCCAAAATGCGTCAGCCTTTACAGCATGAAGGGCAACGAGTTTTCTTTTATGCCGACTTCTGTAAACGGACTGTAGAAAAAAGGAAACAATTCCTTGCGCTGCGGCCTAGACTACAACGTCTTCAAGCGAAATATGGCCTATTCAGTCCTGCGAGGTTTAAGGTCACCTTGAACAATGCCACTAAATCGTTTGAAGATCCTGCGGCCTTACAACACTTCGTTGAGGAACAGGAGGCTCTACAGATGCAACAGAGCTAATGGCCTCGCGGGTAGGAGTCTGCAATGCGGCTTAAAATGTGTGGGAGACTGTTTTACTTGGTAACCCAGCGACTGGGTCCCCTCACTTTCTCCTGCCTTCGTGGCACGGATTGAGACATCTTGGGTTTGTCTGTTTCCGCTGAAAGAACATTGTGGGACAGAGCACCCTGAAAGCTCTCTACCAATGGCAGCGGGTGGGGATTCTACCTGCTGGATGGATAAGCCGCTCATTGACGTCCTGTGCCTTGGGATACAGACAGTCCTTTCTACAACTTTTTCTGTTCTCCTGTCTTTATTTACAATTATACTGTGGGTACTTCGGTTGTGGCACCCTATTTTAGTCTCTTTCAAGGGCGTTTTTATACTTTTATTTGCTCTGTGTTTTAAGACCCTTCTCATTTACCTGTTTGTTCCTGTTGCCAAATCTTGTTCTGATAATAATGCTCCTGGGGAAGGGCCTTGAGAGCTATCCCTTTGAAGAATACAATTGATGACAACTAGTTTTTACTTTAAGGTGGGGGTGGGCTATGGGTTGATGGGGGTCCGGGCTGCCCTATGCGGTAATAGTGGTCCAGCTGTCTGACCCAACAACTGGTTTGTTTTTTGGTTTAAATTCTGTTGGGTGGGGGGGGGGGACTGGCTCTCTGGGGATTTATATAACCTGTATTGTGGTACTATGTTCCCCGACTCCCTTAATATCTTAATTATCCGGGGGGATGGCTAGTGGGCTGAGGATTATATCCCTCAACGCGAAGGGAATCAAGTCTCCGATAAAGCGCAAAAAGATTCTAACATATTGTAAGTGTCAGCATGCTGATGTGATTCTGTTACAAGAGACGCATCTCTCTCTACAAGAAACGATTAAGTTAGAGGACAACCATTATAAGTTAGTGGGATCTTCCCCAGCACCCGCTAAGAAAAACGGGGTTGCTACGCTACTGAATTCCTCTCTGACTTTTCAGTGTTTAAAGGAGCGACGTGACTCTGATGGGAGGTGGGCCTTTTCACATCTTATGGTAGGGAAGGCACATTTATACCTACTGAATGTTTATGGCCCCAATGTGGATGACCCCGAATTTTTTCGCGACTTAAGCGGGGTTATCCAGAAGGAAAGTGGGGCCCACATAATTATGGGAGGTGATTTCAATTTGGTTAGGGACCCCCTGATTGATAGGAACCCTGGGAGGGCAGAGCGTCCCCTTCGCGCGAACGTAGCGCTTACTGCTCTCATGGACTCTTGCGGTTTAATAGATATTTGGAGATTACTCCACCCGAGGGAGAAGGAGTTCTCTTTTTTCTCTCCAATGCATAAGTCCTCTTCTCGTATAGATTTTTTCTTGATATCTAAGTCTTTGGTCTCGGATAACTGTGATGCCAGAATTTTGAGCCAGACGGTCTCTGATCATGCTGCCATATCACTATTTGTTTATATTGATGAGCTGGAGCGACCCAGCAGGACCTGGTCATTCAATCGGACGTTTTTGGCAGACCCTAACTTCCAAGAGGAGATTCGGGCTGCTATAACTGCATATTTCGCTAATAATAAGGTTGGGGACACCACTAATTGGGCCTGGTAGGAGGCTTGGAAGGCCTCTCTCAGGGCTTCACTTACGAGTTATAGTATCAAGGAAGCGAAGAAGCAAAAGGCCCAGTTAGAGGCTCTGGATGCCCAAATTCGGGCAGGTGAGCGCCTGTGGATTCAACATCAAGATCCTGGACTTTTGTCTCGGCTGCAAAGGTTAAGATTTCAGTATAACGAGGTGCTTAGTGCCGAAGTGGATCATTTATTGTTAAAACAAGCGGCTCGATTCCACGTTGAGCGAAACAAAGCTGGTAAGCTTTTGGCAAATAGGGTGAGTGGTAAGCAAGCCAGGGCAAGAATCGCTTCTATATGTGATGATCGTTCTGTTCGCTTAACTCACAGCGATCAGATCGCAGATGAATTCTCCAAATTTTATAAGCAGCTGTATTCCTCCGAACTGAGGACGGACATAGCCGACTTCTCTAGCTTTGTTGAAAACTTAGCACATCCTATATTAGGGAAGCCCCTGGCTCTACAGCTTGGCAAGCCTATTACGCAGGACAAACTCATTCAGGCGATAAAGGATTCCCCTTCGGGGAAGGCCACAGGACCGGACGGGATCCCCTCCGAATTTTACAAAGTATTTAGCTCTGATCTGGCCCCTCATATGTTGATGTATTTCTTCGAACTAGAGCATGATCTTTCTCAGACAGGCAACTTTTCTGAAGCTGTTATCTCGGTTCTTGAAAAGCCAGGTAAAGATCCTAGTCATGTGGCCAATTACAGGCCCATATCTCTCCTGAATACAGACTATAAGATTTATGCCAGCATCTTAGCCCAGAGACTTTCGGCAGTTATAGGGGACTTAGTCCACCCAGATCAATGTGGGTTTGTCCCGGGAAGATCTGCTGCTGACAATGGCCGCCTTCTTTGCAATTTGCTAGAGGGTGTGTCGGCGGATAGTATCCCGTATGTGGCCCTTTCTTTGGATGCAGAGAAAGCTTTTGACCGGCTAGAGTGGCCGTTCCTATTTTTTGTCCTGAACTGGTTCGGGTTGGGAGACAATTTCATCAACAAAGTTAAGACACTATATGCCGCTACATCTGCTCGTATTTGTGTGAACGGCACGCTGTCTCACCCTTTTCCCCTCCACAGAGGCACCAGGCAAGGCTGCCCCCTTTCCCCCCTATTATTCAACCTTGCATTGGAGCCTTTGGCTATTGCCATTCGGCAAAGCCCACTTATCCAAGGTGTAGCAATAAGGGACATCCAGATAAAAATTTCTGCTTATGCCGACGATATCCTTTTGTTTACTCAGCCGACGGAGATTCAGCATATTTTAACCCTGATCGATTGTTACTCCAATGTCTCCGGCTACAAGATTAACTGGTCTAAATCAGTGGCTTTCCCGTTAAATAACTATCCCTCCGCTCTTGCGATGGCTCCCTTTCCTTTTAAGTGGGAGACAGTTTGCATAAAATATCTGGGAGCGTGGTATAATACCTCGACGGATGTAATGATCCAAAAGAACGGGGAGGAGCTGCTACACCTGGTCCGACAAAGGTCTTTGTCATGGTCTCCTTTGCAGCTTTCATGGTGGGGAAGACTGGAAGTAATTAAAATGACTTTAGTACCCAAGATCAATTATGTATTAAGTATGCTCCCTTTCTTGCTTCCCCCTCCATTCTACAAAAAATTGGAAAGCAACCTTTTGCATTTTTTGTGGAATGGGCGCCCCTCTCGCATAGCGGCAAAAAAACTTAAAGCCCCCAAGGAGAAGGGTGGGGTCCATTTCCCTGACTTTTTGGGTTATCACCAGGCTTTCCTTTTAAAGCAAGGGGTGCGATGGTTGGTCTTTGGGGAACAAGAGAACCAGCCTCCGTGGGTGGTGGTGGAGGCATGCCTAGCTGCGCCTTATCCCCTCCCTACCTTATTAGGCTCAAAGCACCCGGAATGGACGCACGTTGGACGGGTGATCAGGTCCACGCAGGAGGCTTTTTTAAATCTGGCCAATTTGCTCGCTGCGGAGGATCCTCCTTCTTGTCAGATGCCGCTTTGGTGGAATCCTCAATTTCGAATTCGCGGTAGGATGTTTGCTTGGAAGAAATGGCAAGAATCTGGTATTTGGTTCTTGGGACAACTGGTTGGACCGGATGGTTGGAAAGATTTTGCCTCCTTAACGGGGACGTTCTCCCTCCCAGATTCCAATTTTTTCAAATGGGTTCAGCTTAAACACTGTATAGAAGCCTCTCATATTAATGTCCGACAGCTCGTTCCAGTAGGAAAGTTATTGAAGGGGCTGCAGGATATTTCAGATCAACCAGGAGTTGCCTCTAAGCTTTATGCCTTGTGGAGAGAGAACGTCGCTGACAGGTGTGTAGGGCTAACACGGGTGTGGGAGTCCGACCTGTCTCGCCCAATACCTCCTTCCCACTGGAAAATCCTCTGGGGCCCCATTACTCGAGTTTCCCGTTCAGCTGCACTCACACAATCTTTATTTTTCTTTTTGCATAGGGCGTTTATCACGCCAGCGAAGCTAGCCAAATGGGACAAGGCTGCCACGGGTAGGTGTTGGTCGTGTCAGGGGGCGTCTGGCACCTTTTCTCATATGTTTTTTGATTGCCCCTTAGTGCAGCAATTTTGGCGACAAGTTTTAGCCAAAATTGGCTGTGTTTTAAGTCTTTCCCTAGAAGGGACGATAGACCTGATTTTCTTTCGGTCTTTGGCATTTCCCTCAGATAAGTTTAAAGAAGAAAGATTCCTGTTAAATTATATGCTTGCCATTGCTCTAAAGACGATCTTGGAGCACTGGAAAAATTTTCAAGATCTGAGTTCGGGAAAATGGTGGCATTTGTTATGCTATTACTCTAAGTTGGAAAAAACCTACTGTAAGCTTCACCAACCTGAGAACCGGGAGTTGAACTTTACCAGGTGGTCCTTGTTGGATCAATATGTCGCCCGCTCCCAGGTTGGAACTGGAGCCCTTTTATAGCACCCTTTGTATCCTTTTCCCAAAGATGTGTAGGACTTAACCTAAGGGAGACGGTGGAGAATTTTCCGCTTCCCAGAGGGCCAGGGGGGTGGGTGGCGGGGTGGGAGGGGTTTCGTTTCTTTTATGCTGTACGTTAGTTGTTAATTTATTTTTTCTCCTTTTGTGTTTTGTTTGGTTGCTTAATACTGTATAGTATTTGTATTGGTTGGTGTATGTTGTTTGAAAACCGAAATAAAGAGCTTAAAAAAAAAAAAAAAAGAATCCGTATAGTAACTCTGTGAACCTCCATACCCCCCTGATTAGAAACATCTATCTCCACGTCAAGAACACTGTTAAAGTCACCTCCTAAAATGAGGAGATCTTCTGGAAGTTTCTCAATTACTGAGGCCATTCTCGCATAAAAGGGAGCATCAGCATTGTTGAGGCCATATATATTACAGATGATAAATGGCTTACCCTCTAAATCCCCCCGTAATACAAGATAGCAGCCTGTTTCATCAGAGACTTCGTCAGTACGGGTGAATCAGAGGCTCTTGTAAATCAGAATGGCCCGCCACCCCCCCTCCCTTTTTCCCCTGTGTGGGGGAGCCAAATATTTGTCCTACCCACTCCCGACTCAACTTAGCTTGTTCTGCCATGGCTTGATGCGTTTCCTGAAGAACTGCAATATCACAACGGTGTCATGCTAAGGCTTGCAAAACTTTATAGCGCTTAATGGGAGTATTCCATCTGTATACATTCCAAGAAATAATTCTCAGGGAACATGCCGCCTTATTATTCTGGTCCTCTGATCTGGCTCTCAAGCAGGTTTCACCTCACTTCAGCCTTTTGCCGCTATGCTCGCCATGGTACCTTGCAGTCCTCCTAGGTCAGCTGCCCCTACTAACTCATAGTCCATGTGATCTTAATAAGGGTGGATGTTCAGTTTTTTTGCCCTCAGCTTAACTTTATATAGGGGGAGCATTTCTGTCCTTTTTCCCAATACAGTAAGCAAGTCCCTTGCTCTGTCCACCAAACTCAGAGGCCTCACCGCTCGTGCACTTCCCTGGATGACTCCAACAATGTGTCCACATATGCGGTTGCCAAGTCCGCGGAGTCAAACATCTTTACTGTGCTATTCACAAAAATCTGGAGACATGCTGGATACAAAACTGCACATTTTATTTTAGCTTCCAATAGCTTCTGACACCCTGGCGTAGGCACACCTTTTCTGGCTCAGCTGAGGAAAGTAATCCTGAGATACCCTAATTTGTACTCTCTCCTGTTGGATCCTTCCCTTCGTCTGGGCCATCCATAGGATGTTTTCCTTCTGTGCAAAGTTAAGGAACCTGGCCAGCACTACTCAGGGCTGTTGATCTTGTACACGAGAGGGTCCAAATCAGTGTGCCCTCTCTATAATTATGGTGCCAGAATTCTCCAAGGACAGTGCTAGTGGCAGCAGAGTCTCCAAATACCCTCTGAGCTCAGTTTCTTTAATCGACTCCAAGATACTCATGAACCGTAAGTTTTTCCGGCGTCCGCTTTTCTCAAGATCGTCACGTTTGTCTGCTTGTTTTGCTGCCAGCTCTGTCAGCCACTGAATTTCTTTTCCCACTGTGGATAGGGCATCTTGTTTAGCGAGTTTGTAGCCCAGGAAGTATAGAGCGAATTTTATAGTGAGTCTGAAGTTCAATGATTGTGAATTGAATTCTTAATCCTGACTCAGAACTGTACAGAAGTCATATGGCACCAGAGACTTATACAGAGGCATTATAATCTCCTTTTTTCTGCTGGCCATTCCTCTCCCTATATACCCAAGCATCCTTCTGGCTTTCACAGTCGCCTTTTCTACCTGTTTTGCTACTTTAACATCATCAGACACAATTATGCCTGCTCTTCTTTTGTGAACAGAAATACCTCACCCTCTATACTGTACCTCTCCTTTGGATTTTTGCAACCCAGATGCATGACCCTGCATTTTTTAGCATTCAATTTCAGTTGCCACATTTTAGACCATTCTTCTAGCTTAGCTATAACCCTCCTCATGTTATCTACTCCTTCCTGAATGTCTACTGTATTGCAGATTTTGGTATAATCTGCAAAGAGGCAAACCTTACCCAACAGCCCTTCCACAATATCACTAACAAAGATGTTAGAAAGAATTGGACCAAGGACAGATCCCTGCGGCACACCACCGGTAATGTCCTTCTCATCAGAGTGAGCTCCATTTACCTGTATTCTTTGCCGCCTCCCACTCAAACAATTTCTAACCCAATTAGTAATTTTAGGGTCCATCCCTAGGGTGCTCAATTTTTTTATAAGTCGCCTGTGCGGAACTGTGTCAAAGGCTTTACTGAAATCGAAGTACACCACAACCTTCTATAAACATTATTTAGATAACTCTGGTGTACTGTATATGGTAAATTCTTGCAAAACATATGCCATCATAATGTATTATTCCACTCTGCACATAGAATATACTACCTTGAAGCAGACAAATGTTAGAGCATCTTTGATATAGTTTTTTATCTTGCATTTTAGCTGGCTTTTCTTCTGCATGGAAGAAATACTTTGAATCCAGAGACCACAATCATGATGACCTTACTACATTTATATATTTTGACAGACTGCAATCTCAGAGTTTCAGAAGACTAAGAAAAAAGTGAACAGTGTCACTTTGGCTCAAGCATACATGCCTGCATTTCAACCTAGAAGTACAGACTGACCTTGAATAGTATACTGGCCAGGCAACTTAAACTAGATCACAGAGAATTAAAATCAAACCAAAGGAGCACTGTATGACTTGAGAAGAATCAGCAGCAAACTGGTTCATCAATCTATGCTGGAATGGAAAGATTTAAGAACTTTAAAATTGAAAGGGGCCGACACAAAAGGCCATGAATTAGAGCACTGTGCTAAACCTATATTCTCACACCGGATCAGTCAATAGGGATCAACAATTCCACTCTGTGACTCCAATTAATCCCATACACAAATACAGCTCTTCATATCCACAGCATGGATGTATACATAAATTTCAGACTATATGACAAGATAGCTATATCCAGCTACCTCCATTCTCAGTCCATTTTATTCTTATTCAAAGTGATCATGCAGGTAAATGCCCTCTAAAATATCAATATACAGTATCAAAATGACTGTCGCATTTCGGACCTGTAAAGTACTAGGCTCTGCTTCAGGGTAACATTGATAATACTCATCTTTTTAGTAGATCAATTCTCATAATTCTCCTTCACCAAGGGATTGCTTCAGCACACTCCGTTACTGCCCCCACAGTAGCAACCCTTTATATGGCAACATTTGAAAATGAGTATTTATTGTGGTGCCGCAGACCCTATGCAAACAGAAAAAAAGGTTTTAAATTCAGAAAAAAGATTCCAACACCAGATGCGACATTACGAGGAGCCAGATAGGGGGAGCAAGAGAGACCTTCCAGGGCCTAGAGAGCCGCACCCCAGAGCTTGTGATGTGATGCCGGCCAACAGCCAATCCAGGAAAGGGGGAGTTCCTTTTAAGAAAGGCTGGGAAGTTGGAAAAGAAAAAGGGAGGAGAAGGAGTTCTTGGCAACAAGACAGAAGGAGTTCTTGGCAAAGAGACACCGGGAGGAAAGGTACCCGGAGAGAAACAGAAGGCAGAGTCTTAGCTGATGGAACGGTGCCAGCGGACTCAGGACCCTGTGGAAGTTACCAGAAGGAAGATGAAGCCATCTCCATAGGAGGTAACACTCTTTGTTCAAGGAGAAAGAGGTATGGGGGTGAAAGGGAGATAACTCCACCCGAAGGCCAGCTGGACAGTGGGAAGCCTGCTAACCGAGTAAGGCTGAATTGCAGCAGGACTAGGCCTCAAGCCTCAGCTCACTGGGATAGGCCCAGAGGAAAAGGTAATCCATATTTTTCTACTACTAACCGTTATAACCTGGTGACACAGGGAGCACAGGAAACAAGGGAGTGTTCTCCTCATCAAGCTGTTTGTAAAGCAAGACACAAGCTGTTACCAAATGAAAGACTGTTTAATGAAAGGCACAGGGACAAAAGAGGTTGTTCTCATAGTAAGCATGCACATGACCGAGGCCTAAACTTAAGCCCAGAGCATTGGAGGCTGGTACAAAGTTTATATGAAAAGCCTCATCATATTCCACCGGACTATATTGATACAGAGTCCCAGCTTTCAGATCCTCAGCCCATGCAGGTGGAATTTACCGAGGACCCTTCCGAAATGGCAATGGATTGTAGCTACTGTCAGGCAGGAAGCCTAGAATCCCTGCCTAGTGTCTAGAGCTATGCTCAGCAAACAGAGACTGTGGGTTTCATATGTATAAATTCCTGTGAAGATAACAGAGGATAAAGCAATAACTGTTTATGTTTCTTTCTACCTGAAGTAAGGTTGCTTTGTGTTGATGTAGATTCCAATATTTGAATCTTTGTGCATTAAGGGAAATAAAAAGCCTTTTTTTCCCTACTCTCGGACTTTGTATTCATTTGAGGCTTTGGTACACGGAAGGCCACTGGGAACAGAATACCCAGACCCCGCACTCAAGGACCAACTCAAACTTAAAAATATAACTCATGTTCACCCGACCTGCCTTAACAACCTCTGGCCACTAGGGCGGCGGTGCGACATTATATAAATCAATATGGATGGCACATATTCATCTTTATCGGTTTGGGGGTTTTTAGAGCAATACAACCAGAACAAAATAAAATTGCCCAAAATATTGCAAATACTGATATGCACTATCCTACTATGTCAAAATACGGTCAAAAAATGTGACCAAAATTCATTCTTATATAAATTAATTTTCTATTTATATGTAGATTTTATTGTTTTATTATTTTTAAATATTTGGATATGGGTCTCAGAACGCATGCGTGGCGTTTTTTTGACTTGGATCATAATGTTACAAGCGGCTCATAGAAAGATTGCTTTATAAACCTGTATGACACGCCGTGAAAACTTAACATCCCCCGATGAAACGCGTCAGCGCTGGAAGTTCACGTCGGGAACAGAGAGACTGGATTGGATTTTTTCATCTTCATCTCAGATAAGTCTTTTGGACTTTTTAAGTCACTAGTTTTTGCCCTGTAATGTTATAGCCCATTACTGACGAAAAGGATTCAGGGTATTTTGAAGCTGGTGTGGCGCTCCCCTCTCACCGAGGGGCTGTTAACAACTTGGACTTATGTTTTGAAAATCAACAGTTTCTCTCTTGATGTGTTTAAAACTAACGACTGTTTAATCAGTAGTCATCTTTTGAAGAGAGTTAGCAGAGCTCACATTTGGTTAAATCTGCCTTTTGAACATAGGACTTTTAATTAAAACAAAAAGAAAAAAAACCTTGGATTGAAGGGGTCCTTGATGTAAGGAAGGGGTTAGGAATTTCTCAGGCTTTTCATTAATTTGGCCTGTAGCTATCCTTCCCCATTCATTCTGAGACCCATATCCAAATATTTAAAAATAATAAAACAATAAAATCTACATATAAATAGAAAATTAATTTATATAAGAATGAATTTTGGTCACATTTTTTGACCGTATTTTGACATAGTAGGATAGTGCATATCAGTATTTGCAATATTTTGGGCAATTTTATTTTGTTCTGGTACATATTCATCTTTGGCAAAAATATTTAGATGATGTCTTCTGATTGTGGCAAGGGGATCAAACCTCTTTACAGGTATTTACTAATTGGCTTAATCTGCAATTTGAAGGTACATTCCATCAGCAACAAGTTCCCTTCCTAGATATCTCCGTTATTTGACATAACACCTGCTTGATCATTTCTTTATATTAAAAACCAGTTACACATAATAACCTATTAAGGTTTTCCAGTCATCATCCTACACGACTTAAAATTGGTTTACCGGTAAACCAATTTTTGAGAATTCATAGAATTTGCATGCTAAAAATAGATTATGTACATCAAACAAAAAAATTATTTCGGAAATATCTAGAGCGTGGATATCCTTATGGGATACTTAGGAAAGCCTTCTTGTGTGGCCTGTATGCACAAGAACTTCTACTGCATTCTAAAGATTCTGTTACAGATGCAGATGACAACTTAGTTTGTGTGTTGCCATTTGCTATATGAGCCTCTCAAGTGGCTGCTATATTATATAAACATTGGCGGATACTGCAACTACACTATTGTTTCTTGGATCGACCAATAGTAGCTTATCGAAGAGGTAAAAATGTAGCTATGTTAGTCGTTCGATGACATGGATAGTGAATCCATCTGATTTGCCAAATTCTCTTGGACATTTCAATGTGGAGCCTGTGAATTTTGTTCTTCTACCACTGAGGGAGAATCTTGGCAAAGTCCTGTCACCTAAAAGGTGTTGACGAATAAAATCTATTTTGATTGTCAGACTACATTTGTAATCTATGTTCTAGTTTATCCTTGTCAGAAAGTTTATGTAGAACGGACTGAACGTACCATGCTACAACTCCTGAGGGAACATGGTTTTTGTATTAGCACCGAAACTAGAACAGCTCGCATAGTGAAACATTGTATTCAATTTGGACATTCTTTTGATCAGTGACAATGGAGAGTGATTGACTGTGTCCCCCCCCCCCCCCCCTTTTGGAGGTACGCCTTAATTATAGGGAGAAATTTTGGATCTTTTTTTTGGACACTGTTCATCTAAGGGAACTTAATCAACAGATCGATTGGTATACCTTGATTTGAAGAGGTTCCCCCTTTACGTTTTTGAATAGGGGTGGATCTTAGATACTTAAAAAGACACCGCTGCCATTTTTTCTTTAGAAACCTGAAAGCTCTTGCAGGAGATGAAAGCTCCTATATACATTGATCGCTTGAGTTATGGTGGAGTGTGCTGAAGCAATCCCTTGATGAAGGAGAATTGTGAGAATTAATCTACTAAAGAGATGAGTATTATCATAGTGACCCTGAAGCAGAGCTTAGTACTTCACAGGTTTGAAATGTGAAAGCTAATTTGTGCACAAAGGTTAGTGTATTTTATTGCATTGGCCAGAAAATGTGGTGGTACTTTATTGCTCTCGAGATGTATTGTCAGCATTTGTATGTGAAAGGAGGCTTGTCTGTACAGGGCTGTGTACACTGTGAGGGTATTCAATAATAATATATCACTGAAAGCCCTCAGAAAGAGTTAACACCACAGATTCAGTAGCTCAGACATTCCAAAGCTTATTACTAAGCTAAGGCCTTGAAGAGGAAACTGTAATCTCCAGGAACAAGCAGGAATGTAGTCTTCACATATGGGTATCGTCGGTACCAACGGAGCCTGCGCGGGAACGCTCCCCAGCGTCCAATTAGAAAGCTTTTGGGAGCATCCCACAGCACCTACATGTTGCCTTCCCGCCTTTCCCAACTGCCTCTCTCCAGTTCTTCATTTTCCGCAGAGCCAGCAGGTCGTCGTTCCTGTCACCGCAGAAAATTTTTTCTTATTCTCCTTCTTTTTTGTGGTCGCGTCTGCCTTTCCTCGACACTATACCGGTACCGCCGGTTCTTTCTTTCTTTCTTTCTTTCTTTAAAAAAAAAAAAAAATATATATATATAATCTTTTTTCCAAATTTTTCTTCTTCAGGTGCACTCGCCATTTTGGGCCTTAGGCCCAAAAATTCCTCTACTATGGAAAAACCCTCTTCGGGTTTCAAGAAGTGCACCAAGTGTGGCGGTACCATCTCCGTCACCGACACCCATGAGTGGTGTCTTAAATGTTTAGGTCATGACCACTCCATTTCGGAGTGTATGGCCTGTGCCATGATGTCCAAGAGGGGTCGACAAAACCGAGCTGCTAAGCTCAGCACCCTTTTTCCGTCCGATGCAGCCTCTGTGGCATCGACGTCTTCCAGGGCTTCGTCTTCCTCCCATGGATCTCAGGTAACTAAACATAAGTCTGGCCGGTCCTCAAAGGGTAGACTCCTTCCAAGCATCGAGATGCCTCTGGCGTTGCCCTTGAGTGTTCTGTACTGGCAAAATTGGCACGGCAGGAGGCTTCGGCTTCCAAAGCATTATCGGGGCTCCAGGATGTTCTCGAGGCCTCAACCTCAGCAGAACTACTGGTGCCATGTTCTGGGGTACCTGCTGCTTTCTCCGGTACCAATACCCAGGCATCGGCAGCGTCGATAGACCAGAGGTTCCTGGCTATTGAACGCAGTCTGGCGGCTCTCCTTGCGGCATTGACACCCTCGGAACCGCGTCAGACAGTTCAACCAGTACTGGCACCGACATTGGTGTCTGCATTGCCTGCACCCAGTCATGCTATGCCTTCCGGTACCTATACACCTGTACCGATCCCCCCGGCACCGACTTCGGTCGGTACGGGTATCGTGCTCTACAAGAGCATCCGGACAGAAGGTACTTTGAGTCCTCGGAGGAGTCTGAGGATTCTGACAGCTCCGTCGGTACTGGAGTACTTCTCCCGGAGGAGCCTTCCTCTCCTAAACGCAGGATGTCTCCTCCAGAAGATATCTCCTTTCAGGATTTTATCAGGGAGGTGGCTCGAGGTCTTTCCATTACTGTGGCTCCAGAAACAGAGCCCAGAGCAAAGGAGATGGAGATTCTACAATATCCCAAGCCTCCTAAGGAGGCAGCTACTTTGCCTGTCCATGAGATCTTACATGATCTCATGTTGAGAATGTGGGAAACACCTCTTACCACCTCTCCTCACTCTCGTAGACTGTATACCATGTATCGAGTACCTCCGTGTCCTGGCTTCCAGAAAACTCAGCTTCCTCACCACTCTATTGTAGTGGAATCAGCTATGAGAAGGATCAGAAGTGCAAAGAGGCATGCCTCTAATCCTCCAGGACATGAGTGTAGAACTTTGGATGCCTTTGGACGTCGTACCTTCCAGGCTTCCATTCTTTCTGCCAGGATCAGTTTCTATATTTTATATATGGGAATGTTCCTTAAGGAAGTCACAGGAGATTTAGAGGTTTTGAGCCCTCTTCTTCCTGATGATAAGAGGCAGGATTTTCTCACACTGGTTCCTTATCGTTCCTCCAGTGCAGTCCTCAACCTCTGGGTTGTCAACCTTCACCTGCGGCCAGGAGACTGGCATGTCAAAATCATGACATCACTGGATATAGGCTGCTGCTCTCGCTCCACCTCCCCAGTGTGACCAGTCTCCTTGCAGCAGGAGGAAGTTGTGAGCCTCTTCTGGGGCTCACTAGAGGAACAGTTAAGGAGTGATATAGGCTAGGGTAGCTACTTTAATTTTCGGCTAATGCTGTGGGTTCTGTATCTTTAAAAAAAAAAAAAAACAACAACAATTAACACTAATAGGTAGAGCCCTTATCAAAGGGCAACGATTTCTCACACAGGGGAGGTGGGAGAAAGGTTTTGGCGGCTCTTACACCTTCCCTGTCAGTGTTCAGGTTGTCTTGCTTACCTGAGTGCCTTCCCGGGGACCGACGGATCTTTCACCCAGGACTTTCGGGTGAGAGCCCTCCCTCAGGTCAGTGACTTCTCCGAGAACCGCACTCCCGAGCTCGGCTGGTGCAGTGCCGGCTGAGAGGAGCTGAGATTAGCGGTACTCCTGCAGGCTCGCAGTGGTGTACCGAGCCGAATTGGAGAGCCGGGAGGCAGCTTTAGCCCAGCGCAGACCTGTCCGGTAAGCCAGTAACCGGTTCAGGCAGTGTCTGGTGCGTGCACGTCGGGGCTTTATCTTCCGCCGGTCTGCTGGGTTATTTCGCGCTCTTTTTTTCAGCCCCTCCGGGTCCTGCGGCGGCCATTTTGAACGCGTGTTTGCATGCGCTCTCAGTGCTGTGCCCCGGGGGACCGTGGTACCGTTTAGTCCCTTTTTCTTTCCTTGCTTTTTCCTTTATTTTTCTTTTGATTTGGGGGGTTCTTTCTCTCCGAGTTGAAGGCTTTTCTTCTGTCGTTTCTGCCTCCGGTCTGGGGGGCGGGACTGTGCTCTTCGGTTAGACCGGGTGCAGGACAGGATTTGGGAGCCTAAGCTTACTGCCTTTCTTACCCCTTATTTGTAAGGCTTTTGGTTGGGGTTAACATTCATACCTAACTACATCAGGTGCCAACTAAAAAAAAAAAAAAAAAAGGAGAAACAGACCCCAGGGGTACGTTTTAGCGGTTATGACCACCCGACCGCAGTGTGTGGTTTGCGGCACTCGGAGGGGAACGGTAGCGGACTCCGGGGTTTGCCGCGGCTGTGCATCCCTCTCATCCTCTGTGGAACAGCAAATGGACCTTAAGGAGCCCTCTGAGCTGCATGTGACCCCGCAATTGGTAGGGAGGATTCCTTTGCAGAGTTCGGAGCACAGTCCCGCGGTTGAGGACGCGGGGGGGCAGTTGGATTCGCTCCCGAGTACTCAGCCAGCAGATCTTGGGGATTTTTCCCCGGATTTTGTGTTGTTGATGCACCAAGCCTTTTGCCTGCGCCGTCAAGGTAGGCTGCCGTCTACGCTACCGCCCTCCTTCCCACCACCACTCCTCGAAGGGCCAGAGCTGGGGGGCGAGGGTCCCTCCGCACCTAAAAAGGCGAAGACGTCGTGGGAGACGGACGGTGAACGGCTAGACGTCGAGGATGCTGACTGGCAGCCTGAGGAGGGGTTGGAGGATCTCGAAGACGGTGAGATTCCCGAACCCGAAGATCAAGCTAAGATCATCCGGGTCTTCCGTAGGGAAGAGCTGACGGCCCTGATTACGGCGTCTATGCAGATCTTAAACCTCCAGACGCCGGCCGCTGCTGAGGAGGAGCTTGAAGATCCGGTGATCCAAGCAGTGCGCTGTACGCAGGTGGTGTTTCCTGTGCATAGAGTAGTTGACAAAATGATTCAAGATGAATGGGATCAGCCGGAAGCGGGGCTCAGAGGTATTCGGACCATGAATCAGCTCTATCCGCTGGCTGACAAGGATAAGGATAGGTTCCGTGCTCCGCGGGTGGACGCGGTGGTATCAGCTGTCACTAAAAAGACCACTATTCCGGTAGAGGGCAGTGCTGCCTTAAAGGATACTCAGGACCGGAAGGTTGACGGGTTACTGAAGCAGGTTTTTGAAGCGGATGCTATATCCTTGCAGGCCTCCATCTGTGGTGCATGGGTAGCCCGGGCGTGTTTGCGCTGGGTTCAGCGTTTACGCCAGTCTCCGCAGTTGGCTCCTGAGGAGTTGCGGGAGCTCGGCAGGCTGGAGTCAGGTACTGCATACTTGGCGGATGTCCATTATGATTTGATCAGGGCTTTAGCTAATAGTACGGCTTCAGTGGTAGCCGCCCGTAGGTCAGTCTGGCTGCGCAACTGGGCGGCGGACGGTTCTTCTAAGTCCCGGTTGAGTAAACTCCCCTTCTGGGGGAGATTGCTCTTTGGAGAAGATCTCGATAAATTGGTGAAGGATCTCGGGGAGTCCAAAGCTGGTAGGCTCCCGGAGGATAGACCTAAACAGACTAAGGGTCAGCAAGGTTTTCGTGGCCAGTTTCGGGACGTTCGGAGGTTTCGTACTTCTCGGTAGAGCGGCTACCAGAGGGGCCGCTTTTCGGCACGGGCTCAGGGGTTTCGGGGAGTCAATAGGGGTTTCTCCTCGACTGCCCCTCCAGCAGCCCGCAATTCGCAATGAGATGAGGCGGGTCCTAGCAGAGGAACCTTCCATAGGCGGGAGGCTTCGGGAGTTTCTCTCTGCTTGGGCCCACATCACTTCCGATCAGTGGGTGGTGGAAATTATTCGAGAGGGTTACGCGCTGGAGTTCGCGCGGCCCGTGCGAGATTCCTTTGTACTGTCGCCCTGTCGAGGCCGCAGGAAGACCCTGGAAGTCCGCAGCACTTTAGACCGTCTGCTGCGCTTGGGCGCGGTCGTAGAGGTTCCGGAGGTGGAACGCGGACTGGGTCGTTACTCTATTTATTTCGTGGTGCCAAAGAAGGGCGGAGCATTGCGGCCCATTTTGGATCTCAAAGGCGTAAACCGCTGTTTGCGGGTCCCTCATTTCCGGATGGAAACCTTGCGATCCGTCATTGTAGTGGTCCGTCAGGGAGAGTTCCTCACATCGCTCGACCTGACGGAGGCGTACTTACACATCCCGATTCGTCCGACGCATCAAAGGTTTTTGCGGTTCGCTCTTCCTTGGGGTCACTATCAATTCCAAGCCTTGCCTTTTGGGCTCGCCACGGCACCCCGCACATTCACCAAAATTATGGTGGTGGTGGTGGCGGCGTTGCGCAAGGAAGGCATTCTGGTGCATCCCTATCTCAACGATTGGTTGATTCGAGCCAAATCCGAAGCGGAAAGCAGGCAGGTGACAAGCAGGGTGGTTGAGTTTCTGCAGAGTCTCGGTTGGGTAGTCAACCCGACCAAGAGTTGTCTGGAGCCCTCTCAGGTGCTGGAGTATCTGGGGGTCCGGTTCGACACGAGGCAGGGGCAGGTCTTCTTGCCGTTCAAGAGAGCTCAGGCTCTGCGGAGTTTGGTGCGCAAGTTCAGGGTCACTCCTTCACCGTCGGCATGCGATTACCTTCGGGTGCTAGGGACGATGGCGGCGACCTTAGAGGCGGTTCCTTGGGTCCGGTTCCATATGCGCCCGCTGCAGAAAGCGCTGCTTCGTCGCTGGTCTCATCAGTCGGATTCCCTGGGCTGACAGTTGCCGGTTCCATCCAAAGTCAAACAGTCCCTGCGGTGGTGGCTGCAGAGGCCGTCTCTGGAGGCCGGGATGCCGCTGGAACCTCCGGAGTGGCTTCCGCTCTTGACGGATGCCAGCCTGATGGGCTGGGGGGCCCACTGTGAGGGCCGGTTTGCGCAGGGTCGTTGGTCTCCTCTGGAGGTTTCCTGGTCGATCAATCGCCTGGAACTTCGAGCGGTGGCTCGGGCGCTTATCGCGTTCGAGCAGTTCGTGATGGGTCGGTCGGTTCGGGTTCTATCCGACAACTCGGCGACGGTCACCTACATCAATCGCCAGGGCGGCACCGGAAGTGCAGCGATGGAAGAGGAGGCGGATCTCCTCTTCTCTTGGATATAAGGTCGATTATCGGCAATTTCGGCGGCGCACATCGCTGGGAGAGACAACATGCGGGCCGATTTTCTCAGCCGGGTTCAGGTGGATGCAGGGGAGTGGGAGCTGCATCCGGACGTGTTCGATCAGATCGTCCTTCGTTGGGGGACGCCCATAATGGATTTGATGGCGACCTTTCACTCTGCGAAGGCCAATCGGTTTTACAGCAGGAGACGGGAGAGAATGTCCGAGGGCATAGACGCCCTGTTACAGCGCTGGCTGGTGTCGGGTCTTCTGTACGTGTTTCCTCCGTGGGCCTTGATAGGCCGCGTGATTCAAAGGGTCGGAGCTCATCCAGGAAGGGTGCTGCTGGTAGCTCCCGACTGGCCGCGGTGCCCTTGGTATGCCGATCTGGTACGTCTTCTGGACGGGGAGCTGTGGCGGTTGCCGGAGAGGGCGGATCTGTTGAGGCAAGGCCCCCTCTTCATGCCGCAGGTGGATCGGTTCTCGCTTACGGTCTGGCCGTTGAAAGGGCTCAGCTGAAGAAAAAGGGCTATTCGCCTTCGGTTGTGGATATATTGCTCAGAGCCAGGAAACAGTCTACGTCTTTGGCCTGTGTGCGCGTTTGGCGTATTTGAAGATTGGTGTTCGCGGCGGTGGATTCGGGCTGCGACTGCCTCTATCCCGGTAGTTCTCAATTTTCTTCAGGATGGCTTTGATAAAGGACTTGCGGCCAGCTCCTTGCGGGTTCAGCTGGCGGCTCTCTCTTGTTATCGGGGCAAGGTACAGGGGGTGGCTCTCGGGGCTCACTCTGATATTTTGCGGTTTCTCAGGGCGGTCTCTCGGCTGCGACCATCGTGCAGGGTGGTGGTGCCGCCTTGGGATCTCAATCTCGTGCTGAAGGCTTTGGCCGCTTCTCCCTTTGAGCCGTTGAGTCAGGCGTCGGTGAAGGATTTGACCTTGAAAGTGGTTTTCCTAGTGGCTATTTGTTCTGCCCGGCGCATTTCCGAGCTGCAGGCCTTGTCATGCAGGGATCCTTTCCTGTCTTTTTCTAAGGAGAAAGTTGTCTTCCTTTTTGCCTAAGGTGGTGTCGTCCTTCCACTTGAATCAGGCGGTTACCTTGCCGGTGTTGGGGTCGCTAGGCAGTTCGGATCAGGATCGCTGTTTGCACCGGTTGGATGTGAAAAGGGTGTTGCGGCGTTATCTGAAGGTGACTCAGCCTTTTCGTAGGTCGGATCGGCTCTTTGTGTTGTTTGGAGGTGTTCGCAAAGGGGAGGCGGCTGCTAAGGCCTCTATTGCCAGATGGATCCAAGATGCGATTGCGTCCGCTTACATGCTTCAGGGACGGTCCGTGCCCGTTGGTTTCCGAGCTCATTCTACTAGAGCTCAAGCGGCTTCCTGGGCGGAGCACAGCTTGGTGCCCCCAGGGGAAATTTGTAGGGCGGCGACTTGGTCGTCCTTGCATACATTCAGTAGGCATTACCGTCTTGACGTGGCGGCGGCCAATGATGCTTGTTTCGGTTCGGCGGTTTTACGTGCCGGATGGAAAGGCCCCGCCCCATGATTACTGCTCTGGTACATCCCAGAGGTTGAGGACTGCACTGGAGGAACGATAAGGAAATGATAATTACACTTACCTGGTAATTGTAGTTCCTTTAGTGACGACAGTGCAGTCCTCAGTCCCGCCCGGAGTTCTTTCAGGTTCAGCTCAGCATTTGGATTAAGTGGAGACGAATTTCAGGTAGGTTTCCTGTCAGTCGTTTTCTCTTCCCTCGGATTTCCGAGTATCAGTATCAGTATCTGCGTTTGCGTACCGCAGGGAAGGTTTAAGATCGCCTTACCTAGGTTGGTCAGTGTTCAGTTTAGTTAGTCATGTTTATTGTAGCTACTTATTTGTTGCTCTCTTGAGTCTGCTTTGTTAATAGTTCACACTGGAGAGGTGGAGCGAGAGCAGCAGCCTATATCCAGTGATGTCATGATTTTGACATGCCAGTCTTCTGGCTGCAGGTGAAGGTTGACAACCCAGAGGTTGAGGACTGCACTGTCGTCACTAAAGGAACTACAATTACCAGGTAAGTGTAATTATCATTTAAACATGCCCAGGATGTTTCTAAGTTTGTCAATCGTGCAGCTTTTGACTGTTTTGAGTGTATAAGCAGAACCTCTGCCATTGCCATAGGTGCACGTAGAATTGCCTGGCTCTAGGCATCCGATTTGGAGCTCTGGGTGCAGGACAAACTGGGCAATATTCCTTGTACAGGTGAGAATCTATTTGGCAAAAATTTGGCAAGAGAAAGCCAATGAGTTGGATGCTGACAACTCCACTTTGAATAGATTATCCAAAGCCACAGCTGATCCTGCAAGGAAGAAATCTTTCAAGAAACCATTCTTCTCCAAAAAGAAAAGGTTTCATCCCTCTTATTCCCAGCAGGGACGTTCTGCAGGCCAACCTGCCCGAAAGAGTCAGCAACCACCTAAACAAAGGAAAGCAAAGACTGCTAAGCCTCAACCGTCTCAGCAGTCTCAGCCTCCACAAGGCCTTTACTTCCATCTAGAGAACTTAGCCTTCCTGGCTCTCAACGGACCAGAGCCTTCCACCCTTCCAGGAAGGTTGTGTCACTTTGCCCCCAGATGGGGGCAGATAACAGCAGAACATTGGACTCTCTCCATTATAAAAGAGGGGTACAAGCTTCACTTTCTCTGCATGCCCCCTCCCACAATGGTAAGACAGTTCATTTCTCAGACCTCTCTCATCAACCTGTTAGATCAAGAGGTCACTATGCTTCTTGCCCAAGGGGCAATAGAAGAGGTACCCATTCCTCAACAGGGTACAGGGTTTTACTCCCCCTATTTCCTTATCCCAAAGAAAACAGGGGGACACAGACCTATTTTAGACCTCAGAGAATTGAACAAATTCCTATTCAAAGATAAATTCAAAATGATTTCTCTGGGAACTCTGCTGCCATACCTTCAGAGTCAGGATTGGCTTTGTTCTCTAGATCTCAAGGATGCGTACACTCATTTTCTCATCCATCCAACTCACAGAAAGTTCCTTCGGTTCCTTTTTCAAGGAAAGCACTACCAATACAGGGTGCTTCCTTTTGGCCTGGCCTCAGCACCAAGGGTGTTTACGAAATGCATGGCTGTGGTAGCAGCATTTCTTCGCACTCTAGGAATATTCATCTTCCCCTACCTAGACGACTGGCTCATTCGAGCACCATCAGAGTCAGAGGCCAGAATTGCTCTATCTTGCACAATGCGTATCCTTCAGTATTTGGGTCTGGTCATAAACATCCCAAAATCCAACCTAACTCCCACTCAGTCTCTAGAGTTCATAGGAGCTTTGCTGGATACCAGAAAAGCAAGGGTCAATCTTCCCCAGACCCGTTGCCTTCGCATGGTGCAATTAGCTTCTCAAGCAGTGCTGAAGCCTCATCTCACTGCTCGAGAAATGTTACAACTACTAGGCCACATGGCATCTACCGTGCATGTGGTTCCTTATGCTCGCCTCCATATGAGAGCAGCCCAGTGGACTTTATCCACTCAATGGACCCAGGCATCAGGGTGCCTGTCAGACAAAATAGCAAACACAAATCGCCTTATTTTGTCCCTCCAATGGTGGCAGTCCACTCAAAACCTGTTGGTGGGGTCCCCATTTCAACAACCTTTACCCCAGGCAACTCTCACAACAGATTTATTTATTTAACAAGTTTTATATACCGTCTTTCTACCAGTCAAGACGGTTTACAGAGAACAAAACAGTCTGTATTTTTCAACCTTTTACATGGAACAATATAACAATGAGTATATATGTAAGTGAACATAACTAATTACAATGATCGATCGAAGATCAACTATTTACACAATAAATTTACAATTATTTATACTTGAATTTACAGTGGGCCATATGAATAGTAAATGGGTGTTGCAGAAGGGGTAGGAGGGAGGTATAGTGGTTCAAGCTAAGGTGGAAGGGAGAAATGTTCAATGAAAAGGTGGGTTTTTAACTTTTTGCGGAACTCAGCGTGGGAGGAGCAGTTCCGAAGTTCATGAGGAAGGGTGTTCCAAAGGGATGGGGCATAGAGGGAGAAGGCCCTGTTACTTGTAGATTGTTTGCAGACTCTCTTTTTTATAGGGATGGCCAGTAAGTTTTTGGTGATTGAACGGCGTGTTCTGTTACAATTGGATGAGGGAAGGAGAGGGGAGAGCGAGCAGACTCTTTGGATAATATTTTATGTATCAAGGTGAGGACCTTGAATTTAGCTCTGTATTGGATGGGGAGCCAGTGGAGATCATAAAGGACAGGTGTGATGTGGGAACGTCTGGGGTGGTTGGTTATGAGTCGAGCAATAGTATTTTGAGCAAGTTGGAGAGGTTGGATAGAAATCTTAGGGAGGCCAAGATAGATAAGGTTGCAGTAATCAAGAAAAGGTATAGTGAGGGCTTGACAGACCGTACGAAAGGAGTTAGGGCTTAGAAGGGGTTTAACGTTCCGGAGAGTACGGAGCTTTGCGTATATTATATTAGTGGTTCTCTTTATATGGTCAGTGAATGAAAGGTTCTGATCCAGGATAATACCAAGATATTTAACTTGGTTCTTTACAGAAAGTGTTAGATCGCTAATAGTAAGGGTGGTTGGAGGGCTGTATGTGGGATTGGAGAAAACCTGGAGAACCTCAGTCTTGGGTTGATTAATCAAGAGGTTATGTTGGGAAAGCCAGGTTTTCAGGCTAGTCAGGCATTCGGATAGTTTAGAGAAGTTGGAATTGGAAAGGTTAAAAGGGGTGAAGCATATCATGTCATCGGCATATAGTTGATACTGAATGTCATAGTTCTGGAAGATCTTGCATACCGGTTGGAGGAAGATGTTAAATAATAGAGCAGAGAGACTGGATCCTTGGGGTACACCTTGTTTTAAGATGAATGGGAGGGAGGTGTCACTTCCAATATGAACCTGTTGGGTTCTGTTATCTAGGTACGAATGGAACCAGTTCAGAGTTGTGTCTCTGAGCCCAATTTCATGAAGTCTGCTTAGGAGTAGATGGTGAGGGAGGGAGTCAAAAGCAGCTGATAGATCAAGGAATATGAGAAGACATCCTTGAGAGGGGTTCTGGATGTGGAGGTATAAGGAATCTAGTAGGGAAGTAAGAAGGGTTTCGACTCCATGGTTCCTTTTGAAACCATGCTGGAATAAGTCGAGGGGGGAGTGTTCGTCAATATAGTTCTGGAGTTGAGTTTGGACCAGTTTTTCGGTTATCTTAGCTAGGAATGGAATACTAGAGATGGGTCTGTAAGATGTGGGAGAAGATGGGTCAAGTTTTGTTCCTTTTAAAATGGGACGGATAGTGGCATTCTTAAGAGGTGGTGCTACCAAGCCAGTCTGGAGGGATGATTGAATAATATACATAATGTACGGACTTAGGGAGCTTCTAGTAGTTTTGATCCAGGGTACGGGGCAAGGGTCAAGGGCAGATGTAGAAGCATTTAAGTCCTTTATTACATTAGTTACATTTTCTAAAGTGAGAGGCTCAAATTCTCTCCAGGAGTTTTGGGGGGTAGACTCGAGTGGTTGGGAGTTGTAGTGAATGGGGGGTTGGTAGTAGAAAGAGGAGGGTGGAATTTGGAAATGAGGTGGTTGGCAAAGGCCTGTGCAGTTATTTTTGGAAGTTGGTCTTGATGCAGGGGCTCATTAATTAAGGATTTGGTAATAGAGAATAGCTCTCTAGGTTTGTTAAGTGAACGTTGAATAATATTTTCATTGTATTCTCTTTTATGGTTGAGGGTTTCAGTGCAGTAAGTTCTGAGTTTAGCTAAATAGGAAGTGAGTGCGTTTGTATCTTTAGAGCGTCTCCATTTGCATTCGAGACGTCTAAGTTCTCTTTTAAGAGTTCTTAGGTGTGTGGAGAACCAGGGTGCTCTTCTAATGATCTTTTGAGGATGTTTGTTAGGTGGGAGTAGAGAAGCTTCAGATAGGGTCTCATTCCATTTAGAAATGAGAGTTTCTTGGCTAGAGCTTTTATCAAATAAAAGGTCAAGAGATGGGATTGTTTGCTCTAGGAAGGTGGCCGCGTTGAAATGCTTGAACTTACGGGTATGTTGAGCCAGGATGGGAAGTTGATTTTTGTGGGTGGGGTAAGGGAGGGAGAAGAGGATGAGGGTATGATCAGACCAGGGTACTGGTTGAATGGTGTGTGTAACCTGATCAATGGTTAGAGAGTGTTGAATAAATATAAGGTCAAGAATGTTTCCATTAATGGGAGAGTCTCGTTTCTTTTTTGTCACACCTCGTATAGAATAAGATATCTAAACTTAACCCAGCTGGGACACTGTATTGACATGTATTCAATATCCAGTGCTGTCAGCATTTTTCATTGGCTATGTAAGGGAGTATGTACATTTTAATGCCCTAAACAGCTGGCTCCATAGCACTTGTAGGCACAATGATATTCTCACTTTTGTTCTTCATCCCTTTTTGAATAATCCCTAACATTCTGTTTGCTTTTGTAGCAGCCATGGCACACAAGGCTGAAATTTCAACTTTTTGTCAAGATCTTTTTCTTGGGTGGTGACTTCTAACTCAGAACCAAACATTTTGTACCTATGGTTGGGATTATTTTTACCACTTTAAATTTCATTTGCCATTTATATGCCCAGTTTCCTAATCTCACAAGATCCTTCTGCAAATCCTTGCTAGTCTCTCCCATTTTAATGACTTTGATTAATTTTGAGTCATCCACAAATTTGATCATCTCACTCGTCACTCCTGTCTCCAGCTCATTCTTGAATATGTTAAACAGCACAGGTCTCAGTACAGACTCTTTGGGCACTCATCTACTAATTCTTTTCCATGTAGAAAACTGACCATTTAGTCCAGAGGTCCCCAAACCTTTTAGATTGAAGGCCGCATTAGACCTTTCAGATCACTGAAAGAACCAGAGAATCTGATGAGTGGGGTGCCCCCCTCTCCCCTCTGCCCAAAAAAAAAAAAAAAAATTATATGCCCCCATGGTCTAGCATCTCCTCTCTTCCTTCTCTCTCCCTCATTTTTCACTCCCTTCTGCCTATGGTTCTGTATCCCTCCTATCTCCAGGAACAAACAGGAATGAGTCTTCACATATGGGTACGTCGGCACCGACGGAGACTGCACGGGAATGCTCCCCAGCATCCAATCAGAAAGCTTTTGGGAGCATCCCTCGCGCCTGCGCACTGCCTTCCCGCCTTTTCCACTGCCTCTCCTCAGTTTTCGTTTTTCCGCGGAGCCGGCAGGACGTCCTCCTGTCACCGCAGAAACGTTTTTCTTCAAATTCTTTATTTCTTGTTTTCTTGTGGTCGCGGCTGTTTCTCCCGCCGCCACTGGTACCGCCGGTGGGTTTTTTCTTAAATTCAGGGAAAGTTTTCCCTCAATTTCTGTCTTGAATTTTTTTGGGCCTCCAAGGCCTCTCCATCATGGAGCCTTCTTCTCCTAAGAAGTGCCTTCACTGTGGAAGCACAGTTTTCTTTTTAGACTCCAATGCCTGGTGTCTAACCTGCTTGGGTCCTGACCCTTTTTCCCCTGAACAATCAGGCTGCAAAACTGTGAGAAGAACTTCCCTCTTTCGAGTTTCCCTCGATACCGTTTTCCCTCCCGAAGTGCGGGCACCGTTTTTTCTTCTCTACAGGATCAGGTAACCCACAAACAGTCTGTTAAGACTAGCCAATTCTTGAGTGGTAGGTCTCATGCCAAGCATGATGACGGCTCCGGCCTTGCCCTCAAGACCCCATTGGCATTAAAACCCCGGCGGGAGTCTCCGGGCTCCAAAGCATTTCAGGGGTTTCAGGTTGTTCCTGGGGCTCACCCCTCACAGAACATACCTGAGCCATGCTCGGTGGTGGCATCCGCTTCGAGCGGTACTGATACCCCGGCATCGGCACCAGTGTTGAGTGATCCACTCTTCACCAGGGATCGTCATCGGGCGTCCTCGGTACCTTCGGGACCGATCGATACGACTCAGATTGACTTTCCTGTATCTGAGCCATGCTCGGTGGTGGCATCCGCTTCGAGCGGTACCGATACCCCGGCATCGGCACCAGTGTTGAGTGATCCACTCTTCACCAGGGATCGTCATCGGGCGTCCTCGGTACCTTCGGGACCGATCAATACGACCCAGATTGACTTTCCTGTATCGGCAAAATCGCAGATACCATCACCGAAGTCGGTACCCTCGAGACATGCATCGATAGACACGCTCCCTTCGATGCCGAGTCTGGAATCGATATCTAGTCTAGATGACTGGGTACCGACGTGTCTCGGAACCGATGTTTACCGATTCCGCATGCACGGTACCGAGAATAATCACCAAGGGGTTTTACTTACCTCGGTACCGCTTGAGCTGCCTCCGATGACTGCTTCGGTGTCGGTTTCGCCTTCGATGCCGGCGCAACTACCGGTATCGGTATCGATGCCGGTACCCACAGTATCATCGGAACCAGCTCCTTCCATGCTTTTTTCACCTGGATCGCTCCTCTCTATACCTAGTTTGGAGTCGATACCTGGCATGGATGATACACTACTGACTGTCTCAACTCATAATTGCCAGTTCCAGTGTCCATCTATTACAAATCCTGTTCTACACCGGACGGGTACATCCTCCAGTGCCCAGGCTACCTTTTCAAATTTAGCCTGTCCAGGAATGGTTCCCATCGGAGATCCTTCTTTTCAGAAATTTCTCCTTGACATAGCAACCTTCCTTAATATTCCTATCCCTGGCTATGAGTCTTCTCAGGGTTTTTCTGCAGGAAAGGAAAATATAATGCTTCCTTTACATCACTCTTTGCAGAATCTTCTTCTGAGGGTATGGGAAAAACCTTTAAAGGTTTCTTCACCTCCTACAGCAACTGATCTTCTGTATCAGGTGCCCCCCCCTCTCCAGGATTTCAAAAGCCTCAACTTCACCATCATTCCATTGTAGTGGAATCAGCAATGAGGAAGGTAAAAAGCAAGAAAAAACATTCTTCTTTCGCGCCAGGACGTGCATCTAGAACACTGGTTGCCTTTGGACGTCAAACCTTCCAAACATCTATGCCGGCAACAAGGATTCTCTCATATATTTTCTATATGAGTCTATCCCTTCATGAGGTCACAAAGAAATTATCTCTTTTGACTCCTTTTCTATCAGAGCCCAAGGCTGCAGACTATTCCTTACTTCTTAGTCATAGCCAAAATATCTCTTGGTTTCTTTCTCGTGCTTCCCTAGACTCTTTTGAGTCTGTTTGCAGAACTTCTGCTATAGCCATAGGAGCACGTCGTAAAGCCTGGCTCCAAGCATCTGACTTGAATAGATGGGCACAACAAAGGCTGGGTAATACTCCTTGTACTGGAGACAATCTCTTCAATAAGGAGTCCTTACGTCAGGTTGCTCATTGCTCCACTGACTTTCCTGTTTCTGAGGGCCATCTTAAGCCCTCTCCTTCCTCAGCAGGTAGAAAATGCCCTACCAGACCTTCTTTCCCTAAAAGAAAGAGGTTTTCCTCTTCACCTGCCCATCATTCGGATGTTCCCAAGCAGGGGAAGTCTTGCCCTGGTCTGAAGAATCCAAACTCTAGCCAGGCTGAATAAACACAGTAACCATAGGTTTCTGATTAATCTTTTTATAACTACAGTTAATTTCTTTTCAGCAGAAGTTTTGCACTGTTTTTCCATTCAAAACTCTGCTCAGGGATTACTATTCTCAGGAAATCCATTTATTCTTCACTATGCTGAACTGTCAGGTTATTCATGTCTATAAGTTACAGAGTTTTCCACCTCTTCCTGACTAGAAGAGAGGTTTAGCAACTATCACATGATAGTTTCTCTGTACCAGCATGAATTTTTTCCTTCCATGGACTTACCATGTGGTAAGTCCTTCTTCAGCTTCTATCTCTACCCTCTTCGCCAGGGTTTCCCCTGTACGAGTGGTACCTTACCATTGAAAGACTTTCTTGTCTTTCTTTTCACTGTAGAATTTCTTCTCCTGAATAAACTCCTTTCTTTATCTGGGCAGCTCTGCAGACAGAGACAGCTTGCTCTCTTTGTTCAGTCTGTTCTCTCTGTTAGACACAGACCGACTCTCTCTGTTGTCCTTTTCAGTAGCTGCCCATGCAGGAGTTCCAGTGCTTGCCTACTGGTACTTTTCCACAAGTCCCAGTCTTGTCTTCCACCACTCCTGTCTGGCCTTAGTAGTGATTCCAAGACAGTTTTCTACATCTTTCTTGGATAATCTTTTTCACTACAGGCTTCTTACAATCTCTGGGTTTGGCACGTAATGGGCGTGGCTGTCAGTTTTCTCCATCAGCCAGTTCTACATCCCAGTTCTCCTGCATAATGCTCTCTGCAATCCTACTGAGAAGCTTTCCACTATGGGCCCTTGCTAGAGAGCATAGAGTTTCTCGAATGACTATCCATCATGGTTGAAAAATGCTTCCTCAGTCATCCCCTATGACTGTGACGGTTCTTCATACCCTGCTATCTTCTTTTTAAAAAAAAAAAAAAGAGGGAGAAGGACATAAGCCATCTCCACATGAAAGTCTGAGAGTTATCCCATTCCTTAGGGAATATACTCTTTTTTTTTTTTCTTGCAGCTTGTCCTCATGGTATCCTAATACTTCAAGGACAGCACATATTACTCTGAAAAACGCCTGATACCTCCTTTGTCCCTCATGTAGGTCAACCTGGTATCTCATTCTATGCGTTTCTGTCCTTTTACCATGCTGGAGTTCCACAGGACTCCAGACTTGCTGTTTACAGACTAATATTATCCTCTGTTTTTTCACATAACCATCCTGGTAATTCACTGGATAGCATTCCTTTATCATCATTCCTGGGGGAATAGATTCTCTATATATTCTCCAGGACCAAGCAGGAAGTCAGTCCTCACATATGGGTGACGTCGGCGCCGACGGAACCCTCGCGGAGCAATTTTCCCCAGCTTTCAAAGAAAGCCTTTGGGAATTGCAGCACGCATGCGCGGCCCTCTTCCCGCCCAAGGGTGCCATCTTGCTCAGTCGTCTTTTTTCCGCGGAGCCCTACAGACGTTGCCTGTGAATCCCCGCAGAAAAGTTGATTTTTTCTCTTTTTTCTTCGGTTCGACGCCGGTTCTTTTCCCGCCCGGACTCGCAACGAGTCCGTCCCTTATTTTTCGTTTTTTTGTCCTTCGTGACAGATTTCGCGCCTTTTTCCTTTTTCTCTGGCAGCCCGGTCATTCGACCTCGCAGGGGCCCTTTTTCCCCCGATGGCTGCCAGCGGCTTTAAAAAGTGTGATCTCTGTAAGAAACTCATGTCTCTTACAGACACTCATGACTTCTGCCTCCGCTGCCTCGGCCCAGATCATGACTCCCTGATCTGTGTGCCATGCGGCAAAATGTCCTCAAAAGCATTGAGAAGTCGGCAGCATCAGCGGGAGCGTATCTTCTCTGACTCCGGCCGGGCTCGGACCTCGTCAGAGGCTTCGACGTCTCGGGACTCTGGTCCTGAGCATCGTCGAAGTTCCTCTGAGAGGGGGTCTCCTACCCGGGAACATCATCGGAAGAAGAAACCCGCGAGGGCGGGATCGGTGGACGCTCTTGGTTCCTCGAGGGCCAGGTCGCATAGCCCCGACTCCCGTCCCGGGTCCTCGGAGATGGAGAGGCCGTCAAAACATCCTCGACTCGAGGTGGACTTGCCCGCTCACGTGAGTACTGTTGTCCTCGTTGACTCGCCTCCGAAGGACCCGACGTCGGGCCCGACGCCGTCGGGGCCCGAGTCGGGGGCTGCTGGGTCTCCTGAGCTCGGACTCAGGTTGACGGCCTTGGAGAGCAGTCTGACTGCCTTCTTGGACCAGCAGCGGGTATTGATCGCTGGCCTCGCCGGTGCTTCTGCCCTGACCGCCGGGACGTCGACCTCCAAATCGACCCCAGAGACCGAGCCGATCCTCGAGTCCATGAGGGCTCAAGTCGATCCTCGGTCGAGGTCTCCTTCGGCCTCCCGTTCGGGACCGAGTTCGTCGACGCCGACTCCCTCGGCGTCGGAGCGGATAGCATTGGTGCCCGCCCGACCGGAGCCGCTCGACGACTCCTCCGAGGAGTCGGCCTGGGAATCTGAGGACGAAGAGTCACCTGGTTCCTTTCGGACTCGGTGTGTCCCTTCGGACTCCCCCGAGTCCGAACCTCGGAGACGGTCCCCCCCGGAGGATACCCGGTTCTCGGACTTCGTGAGGGATATGGCCAAGGCCTTGGCCTTCCCCGCGGATCCCGAGGAGGAGCCTCGAGTCGAAGAACTCGATGCCCTCCAATATGATTCTCCCCCGAAGGAGGCCTTTATTGTACCGGTTCCTCCGATGCTGGATCGACTTCTCTTCCGCATGTGGGAGAGCCCGGTGGCGTCACCGGTATTAAGCAAGCGGGTCGATTCCATTTATCGAGTCCGCAAGAGCCCCGGCTTCCAGAAGGCACAACTACCGCACCATTCCATGGTGGTAGAATCGGCCATGCATAGACTTAAGAGTCAAAAAATGCACTCCTCGGTGCCCCCTGGTAGGGAAGCCCGAAGCCTGGATGCCCTCGGTAGGAAGTGCTTCCAGGGCTCTATGCTTGCTTGTCGAGTCCAGACATACCAGCTCTACATGGGCATGTATCTCCGAGACCTGGCTAAGGAAATAGCCGGGTTCTCTGCTGGTCTCTCCGACGAACCTTTGCTGAGGTTCCAATCCTTGTCTACTGGTATTCGGGAGTGCTCCAAGTTTATATCTCGAGCAGCCTATGATGATTTTGAGGCTTCGGCTCGAGTAGCTGCGGCCGGCATCGGTGGACGCCGCCAGGCTTGTCTTCAGACGTCCGACCTCGAGCCCTGGGTACAGGACAAGTTGGTCGATGTCCCCTGCCGAGGTGATAACCTCTTTGCAAGCACATGGATGAGAAGGCTGCACAAATCGAGACGGAGACTCTCACCAGGACTCATCTCTCAAGGAAGACCTCTGCCCCTTCTCAAAAGAAGAAGGCCTCGGGGAAAAAGCCCTTTTACCCGAGAAAAGGTGCTGCCTATAAATACTACCCTCAGTATCAGGCCTCAGCAGCTCCCCCACAGGGAAAGCAGGCCAAGGGACGGGGTAATGGGTCCCGTAGGCAGCAAGCCCCCAAGCCTGCACCACCGGCCCCTGCTCAGCAGGTTGGGGGTTTTTGACTTCCTCAGCATAGCCTCTCCCCCTCAGCTGGTTTCTCTCAGCACAGGAGGCCGGCTGGTCCACTTTGCCCAAAGGTGGTCCAACATCACCACAGATACCTGGGTACTTCACATAGTTCAAAAGGGTTATCTTCTTCACTTTCACCAGGTACCTCCCTCCTACTTTCCGGGGGAGCCTCCCAGACTGCCTTTGCACAGGGCCTTACTCCTTTAGGAGTTAGCAAGTCTTGTTCTGGAACAAGCCGTGGAACCGGTGCCCCACCACCTGAAGGGCCAAGGGTTTTACTCCAGATACTTCCTGATTCCAAAAAGAACAGGAGGCCTCAGACCCATCCTGGACTTGCGAAACCTCAACAAGTTCCTTGCAAAGGAAAAGTTCAAGATGCTTACCCTTGGAATCCTGCTGCCCTACCTCCAGCAAGGAGACTGGCTATGCTCCTTGGATCTGAAAGATGCATATACTCATATCCTCATTCATCCGGACCACAGACAATATCTCAGATTTGTTGTGGGAGGAAATCATTACCAGTACAGAGTGCTGCCCTTTGGCCTATCCTCCGCACCCAGGGTGTTCACCAAATGCCTCGCAGTGGTGGCGGCTTATCTGAGACTTCAAGGTCTGTTTGTGTTCCCATACCTGGACGACTGGCTCATCAGAGCCCACTCTTCCCAAGAGGCCACTCAAGCCACTCATCGCACTGTGGCTCTGCTCCAGCACTTGGGTTTTGTCATAAACTTCGCAAAGTCCACTTTGCTCCCCTCTCAAAATCTCGAGTTCATCGGCGCCCGGTTGGACACACTTCAGGCGTGGGCCTTCCTCCCTCTGGACAGGGCCAAGCGGCTCATGGATCTCGCCGGCCACTTTCACAGCAATGCGCTGGTCTCAGCCAGGCACTTTCTGCGACTGCTCGGCCATATGGCTTCCACGGTCCATGTGACCCCCAATGCCCGACTGAACATGCGTCCTGCTCAGTGGTGCCTTCGCAATCAATGGCATCAGGCCACGGGGAGCCTAGCGGACTCCGTACAGATCTCCGACCAGCTGGTCTCTTCTCTACAATGGTGGCTTCATCTGCCAAACCTGGTACTAGGAGTGACTTTTCAGCCCCCTACGCATTCTCAGGTCCTGACGACCGATGCTTCTCTCCTGGGTTGGGGAGCACATTGCCAAGGGACATGTACTCAAGGCCTCTGGACTCCTTGGGAGTCTGCTCAGCAGATAAACTTCCTGGAGCTCAGAGCCATCCGCCTAGCACTCAAAGCATTCTCTCACCTGATTTCTCACCAGTCGGTGCTGATACAGACAATCAGGTGGCAATGTTCTACGTGAACAAACAAGGCGGAACAGGCTCCTTCGTTCTCTGTCAGGAGGCACAAAAACTATGCTCTTGGGCAGTCCACCACGGCATCATCCTCAAGGCTGTCTATCTCCCAGGTCAAGAAAATTACCTGGCCGACAAGCTCAGCAGGATCCTCCAGCCACACGAGTGGATGTTGGATCCGCTGGTGGTTCAGCGGATCTTTCTCAAGTGGGGCCTCCCCACCATGGATCTGTTTGCCAGTCCTCTGAACCGGCAGCTGCCCAGATTCTGCTCTCGACAGCCGCATCCTCTCCGGGTAGCGGCGGATGCTTTTCTAATTCCATGGTCCACCGGCCTCTTGTATGCCTTTCCTCCCATGCCACTGGTGTCTCGGACGCTCTTCAAGGTTCTCAGAGACAAAGCATCGATGATCCTAGTGGCTCCCCGGTGGCCGAGACAACCTTGGTTCCCGCTTCTGATGCAGCTAACGGTAGACACTCCTCTTCCCCTGGGATTTCAGCCCGACCTCCTGTCGCAGGATCAGGGGACTCTCCTACACCCCAATCTCCGGCCCCTTCATCTGATGGCCTGGCTGCTGAAAGGGTAGTCCTTGCTCCTCTGCAGCTACCTCCAGATGTGGAGGAGGTCGTCTTGGCCTCCAGGAGGCCCTCCACCCGCAAGGCCTACGCTCTCAAGTGGCGTCGGTTCTCCGTCTGGTGTACTCAGCAGTCTCAAGATCCTTTCTCCTGTTCAGCATCAGTGGTCTTGCAGTACTTGCTCTCTCTCTCCAACCTTGGACTAAAGTCCAACTCGGTAAAGGTCCACCTCAGTGCTCTTTCTGCGCATCACATGCCGGTGGATGGTAGACCTCTTTCCAGCCACCCTCTGGTGGCTCGGTTTCTCAGAGGCCTCCTTCTCCTTAAGCCACCTTTGCGCCCGCCAGCCCCGGACTGGGATCTTAATGTGGTGTTGCAGTGGATTACCTGTCCGCCTTTTGAGCCTATGGCTACCTGTCCGCTACGTTTTCTTTCCTGGAAAACCTTGTTCTTGGTAGCCCTCACTTCGGCTAGACGCGTTAGTGAGCTGCAGGCCCTGGTTTCTGATCCTCCTTACACTAGGTTCTACAAGAACCGGGTAGTCCTACGGACTCACCCTCAATTTCTTCCCAAAGTGGTTTCCCCTTTTCACATCAACCAGGAGGTGGTACTTCCGGCCTACTTTCCCAGGCCACACTCCAACCGAGCTGAAATGGTCCTGCATACCCTGGACTGTAGAAGGGCGTTGACCTTCTACCTTGACCGTACGCGGGAGCACCGAAGGGCTGTTCAGCTCTTCGTGTCTTATGACCCCAACAGGTTGGGGCTCCCTGTCTCCAAGCGTACTCTGTCCATCTGGATTGCGGACTGTATCGCTTGGGCGTACGAGGCTGCCGGCCTCGTGCTGGAAGGTAGAGTCACAGCTCATCGTGTTCGGGCGAAGGCTACATCGGTAGCTTACCTCCGCTCTGTTCCATTGGCAGACATCTGCCGGGCCGCTACTTGGTCTTCAAGCCAGACTTTTGCAGCCCATTACTGCCTGGAGAGGGAGTCCCGCAGGGACAGTGCTTTCGGACAGGCAGTCCTCCGTAACCTCTTCGAGGTATAGGCAACTCCTACCCTCCGTCCCGGATGTTGGGCTACCGGTTGGAGACATATTCAGAGAAGATTCCTTCCTTCTGTGCTAATGACCTTGAGGGAGCTCATTTTTGTGCTTAGGGTCTCCGGTAGCCTTAAGCTTGGGAGTCCCATATGTGAGGACTGACTTCCTGCTTGGTCCTGGAGAAAGCATAGTTACTCACCTGTAACAGGTGTTCTCCAGGAGCAGCAGGAATCAGTCCTCACAACCCTCCCTCCTCCCCTTGGAGTTGCAGTTATATGCTTTCGTTTTTGCTAATTTTTGCTGTCTTTTAGCTATGTCATCTGACTGAGCAAGATGGCACCCTTGGGCGGGAAGAGGACCGCGCATGCGCGCTGCAATTCCCAAAGGCTTTCTTTGAAAGCTGGGGAAAACTGCTCCGCGAGGGCTCCGTCGGCGCCGACGTCACCCTTATGTGAGGACTGATTCCTGCTGCTCCTGGAGAACACCTGTTACAGGTGAGTAACTACGCTTTTTCTCAAGTAGGTTTCACCTCCTTGTTCTTGGATGAATCTTTTCCCTTCACATCTCCATGTGAATGTCCTGATATGCATAACTCTGTCTGCTTATTGCAGGCATCTATCTTTAGACCTATATATTCAGGTATATATATCTATATATGTATATACATACATATATATATATATACATCTCTGTAGATGTATCTGTCTGTCAGCTAAGTATGCATATGCTATGCCCTTTAGATCTTATAGATCTATATATATTGTCACCACCAGGTGGGCAGGCTGCCGCCTAGGGCTAGCAGGTCTGCGTCTGATGGCAATTAAGTAGTTGTGCAACACGAGTGGTTGAAGGTAAAAGGATTTATTTCCCCTCCCGGGTCGGATTATTCAAATAAACATAACACAATGCTCAAAATAAATAAGCCATGCTTTCTGGCAAAACATAAAGGAAAGTAGAACAGCTTCTTCTTGCTTCTCAAAGTAAATGGTCAAAGTTAAACATTCAAACGCAGCACATAGTTTCACTATGAGCAAAACAGCATTCTTCAGTTGTAGTGTTTGCCTTACACACTACACAGCCCTGACTAACACAGAGACGTCACTTTATCAGATAAAATCAATGTGCAGTCCATTGGGTCACCATTAAATGAACATTCACTGAGTGTGTCAATGATCATAGGCTCCTGTATGCATTCAGAATTATCTGACTTCTCTTTATCAGAATACCTCTGCAAGTTCCCCTGTAACGTGCCGTCACAGTGTCTCTCTATGCAACTCCCTCTAGGGCTGGAATACCAGCTACCGTATTCCTCAGTGTCTGGGAGAGAGGGAAACCACCATTCAGGGTTTCTATAGTCCCACTTCTTGTATGAGGTTCTCCCCCTGGAAAGCTTACTGGCTCTATCTTCAGGCTTTAATACTTCTCCCCTCCTAACAACAGGTTTCAGCCTGCGGGTTTTCTTTGAGGCTTAGGAACTTCTAGGATATCTTCCTCAGACATGCACACATCTTCGGGGAAATACCTTTCTCTCTCTGGAGGTGTTAAATGCTCTCTCTTCAGCTCTGTGCTTAAATCCCTCGGCTGGGTGTTAAAGCCCTGCCCCCACCTAGGATTTTCTGCACGAGGCTTCTCAGCATTAACCCTGTAGGTATTTCTTTTATCTACAAACTTTAACTTCCCACCAGAATCATTCTTCAGGCTACAGCTCTCAGATACATACTGTTTGTCTTTAGGCTTCCAATCACTCCGGTTGGAACGTTGCCTCTGAGCTCCAAATGGTTTGCAATCAGCAGAACATTCACACCTGTTCTCTGCCCTTACTAGCTGCTTCCCCCTGTAGGACTCTGGGTAGTTTCTGTGGTGAACTCTTCCTGGTTCTGACTCTGACTCACGTCCTGGGTCAAAGTCTGAAACTCCTCCTTCTTCCTCTAGGTCAGCTGCTTCAGCTAATTCTCCTCCTTCAGCCAGTTCTCTCAGTTCTAACTCTGTATTTCCTGCATAGCTCTTATAGTGGCTATAAGCTCTTCCCCTTTCCAGGTGCAAGTTATTAGGAACTGGGGAATGTTTCTCAGCTGGGCGTGTTTTCAAACCTCGTGGCTGAGTTTGTTTTTGTCGTCCCTGACAACAGCTGCTCACATGGCCTGCCTGCCTGTCAGCTTCAGGACTAGAATTCAGTGAATCCTGTGTTTTTAAGGTAGAGAATGGAACTTCCTCATCACAATATATCTATATACTTATATATATATATATATATATATATATACACACACATATCTCTACATATATGTGTGTATCTGTCCAGATACTTATTATAGGTAGATATGTATTTCCATACTTATCTCCTGACTGTCTATGCTCATAAAGGTTTTTACCTTCTTGCATGTTTCTGACAGTGGGCTTGCACAGCTTCATACTGTTCCACAGTATGTTTCAGATATTTTGCACACAACCACTGCTGTGGAACTGACAGCCCTACCGTATCCTAGTTTAACGTATCCCTGAAGCTCCATGCCCCAATGTCTTCCTACCTCTCACCAGTTAGGAAAGACATGGTGGATCTTCAGTGGATTTCAGATTCAATTCCTCAAACATCTGTCCTTTCTTGGGAGTATGGGGTTCTTCTCATACCCTTTCCTCCCTCAAGGACTAGGTCTGTTTGTCAAGATCGGTCAGTCTTCCTCTTTTGCTCCTACCTCTGAATACTTCTGTAGCCAAAAGAGTTTTCAGCTTTCCATGAAGCTTCCCACTGCTGCTCCTGGAGAACACCTGTTACAGGTGAGTAACTACTCTATTTGTGTTACCCCAATTAAATCCTGGGGTCACCTCTCACTTCCAGATGTGGACCTCCACCTTCACTCCAGTGAGGTCACCTTGAACATTATTCTACTGGATCCCCAGTAGACTCCATCAGCCTCTCTACTTCCTGCAATCCAGTAGGTGAGCATCATATGGTGATTGTTCATTCCAATATTATGGTGATTGTTCATTTCAATATCTTTTGATAATGATCATACATACAAGGACTCCTTCCGGGTAGTCCTTTCTTAGCTTAGCTGTTTTTTCAGCAGCTCCTCTCTTTTCAACTCCTGCCCTCCATCCTCAGGATGCCTGGCTATATGAGGTGTAGCATGTTTTCAATCTTCAACATGTTAGGGCTCCAGGCATCTTAGCTTGGGAGTCCCCATATGTGAAGACTCATTCCTGCTTGTTCCTGGAGATAGCACAGTTACTTACCTGTAACAGGTGATCTCTGGGAACAGCAGGAATAAGTCTTCACAACCCACCCACCTCCCCTAGGAGTTGTATTTATCTTTCTATCTTCCTTTCCTCTTTCTCTCCTTTTGTCTCAGTTATGAAACTCAACTGAGGAGAGGCAGTGGAAAAGGCGGGAAGGCAGTGCGCAGGCGCGAGGGATGCTCCCAAAAGCTTTCTGATTGGATGCTGGGGAGCATTCCCGTGCAGGCTCCGTCAGTGCCGACGTACCCATATGTGAAGACTTATTCCTGCTGTTCCCAGAGATCACCTGTTACAGGTAAGTAACTGTGCTTTCTCCAGGAACAAGTAGTCCTCACATATGGGTGACGTCAGTGCCGACGGAGCCCTCGCAGAAGCATCTCCCCAGCTTTCAAAGAAAGCCTTTAGGAGATGCCACCACACATGCATCCCGCCCAAAGGTGCCATCTTACTCAGTCTCCCTTTTTCCGCAGAGTCCTACAGACATTTGCCTTTCTTCCTTGGAAAAACGTTGATTTCCCCGTGCACCTCTGTTCCTTTTTCCAGCTAGCGCTGGTTCCTTTCCCACCTTTAAGCCCTGCTGCCCCAGCATCTGGCCTCAAAACCTTGGTGTTAGGTTCTTTTCCATCCAGTGCCTTTTGCGCCTTTTCAACCACTGGCCGCGCTGGAGTCCTTTTTTCTCCCATTGGCCACCAGATTCAAGAAGTGTGATTGGTGCTCCAAAAACATGTCCCTCACCGACACAACCCGAATGAATTCTCCCTGTGTAAAAAGATGTCTGCCAAGGCCCTCCAAAGTCATTGGCAGAAGCAGGATGACATCTTCCATAGGCCAGACTCGATCCAAGTATCCCTGGTAGCCTCGTGCTCTAAGACCCTGCGCGGATCCTCGGAGTTGCATAACGCCCCCATGGTTCACAAGCGGGCACACAGACACTCCGATTGAGGGTCCCCAGAGCAGGAATGTAAAAAGAAGAAGTCTTCAAGGGCTTTGTCCTGGGAGGCAGACAAGTATGGCAAGTCACGTGCACGGTCCCTCAGCTCCTGACGAGCATCCAAGGAGTCAGAGCAGGAGAGACCAGTGAAGGTACCCAGGACTGACATCAAGGCCTCCGGTGACGGATCTTGGACTCCCGAGGCCCTTTCCGTTGAAGACTCCCTCTCCTTCTCAACACCCGACCTGGTCAGTCTGGTATTGGTGTCACTGCGACCTCTGAATGGGAAACCAGGATGCTCGCGTTGGAACACAGCATTTCTGCGTTCCTTGCCTCGCAGCAGATGTCGATGCCCGGCCCTGCCAGTGCATGCTCCAAGACCACAGGGACCTCAATGCTGAGGATTCCTCGGGCTGCCGAAGCGATCCCCAAGAGCCACATGCCTCCAGCAGATCTTCAGTGAGGGTCTCGATCCTGCTCTTAGTCCTCGGGAGTGAGGTCTTCTCAGGCGAGCGCCTCTGGCTCTGGCCAAGCCTCTGCCCCGAGACACCTCAGACCTAAGCCAGCAACGCCTCTGGAGCCATCGGGCTTTGGGTCTTCTTTGGGCTACTCAAACTGGGTGTCGGACTTTGAGACCTTCCCGGAGACACGGGCACATTGTGACTTCCCCTCTGGCCTGTCCCCGCCAGCCTCGAGGCAATGGTCCCCTCCCCAGGACACCTGGAGTTTGTCTGGGACATGACAAGGGCTCTCTCCCTCACCACGGAGTCAGAGGAGTACCCTCATATGGAAGAACTTGAAATCCTCCAGTATGAGGCACCACCCAAAGAGGCCCTCACAGTCCCCATTCCCTCCATCCTCGGCTGACTTCTACGGATGTGGGAGGCACCGGTGTCGGTGCTGATTGTTAGCTGACGCCTGGACACCATGTATTGGGTCCAGCAAGGACCAGGCTTCAGGAAGGCGCAACTCGCTCACATCTCCATAGTGGTCAAGTCAGCCATGTGCTGACAAAAGAGCCCAAGGACCTATTCGTTGGTGCCCCCCGGATAGAGAGTCCTGTGCCCTCGATGCCCTGGGTGAAAATGTTACCAGGGCTCGATGCTGGCATGCCGCATACAGACTTATCAATTATATATTGGCATGTTCCTCCAAGACCTCACTAAGGAACTCGGAGGCTTCATGGCAGGCCTCAATGGGGACCACCTCCAGTGCTTCCAGACTCTCACAAAATCAGTTGGGGAATGCTCAAAATGCTTGTCTCGAGTGGCCTATGATGGCTTCGAGCCCAGCGCGAGGGTAGCCACCACAGGCATCGGCGCCTGACGCCAGGCCTGGCTCCAGGCATCGAACCTCGAACAATGAGTCCAAGAGAAACTCCTTAACGTCCCATGTCTCGGGGAAAATCTCTTTGGCAAGCCGATGGAGGACAAGGCGGCCGAGATCCAGACCGAGTATATCACCAGAACTCAGCTCTCGAGGAAGACCTCCACTCTTCCCAGGAAGAAACCATCCAGGAAAAAGCCTCCCTTCCATAGGAAGGGCCAGCTCTATTGAGACTATACCCCCTACCCGGCCACCCAGGCCCCTCAGCAGTGCAAGGGAACAGGCCACAGCCTATGTAAGCCCAAGGGCCCCAGACACCAGCCCCAGCCCAGACTGGGTCGGGTTTTGACTCTCAAATCATAGCCTCTCTACCTGTGAGGGGGATCAGCTACCAACAGGAGGGCATCTGGTTCTTTTTACCCACCATTGAGCCACCATCACCACCGTCTCCTGGGCACTCCAGGTGGTTCGGAAGGGTTACCTCCTCTATCTGGACCAGACACCTCCACCCTTCTTCCTAGGGGAACCTCTTTGGACTCCCCTGCACTAGGCTCTGCTGCTTCAGGAACTTGCAGGCCTCCTCGGGGACAAGGCTGTCGAGCCAGTTCCACCCCACTTAAGGGGAAAGGGGTTCTACTCCAGGCACTTTTTACTCCCCAGAAGAACAGGAGGCTTGAGGCCCATCCTGAACATGAGAAACCTGAATAAGTTTTTGGTGTGGGAGAAGTTCAAGATACTCTATCTTGGAACACTGCTGCCCTACCTCCAGCAGGAAGATTAGCTATGCTCCTTAGACCTACCCACATCCTTATTCATCCCAGCCACAGGCAATACTTTAGGTTCATGGTCAGAGGCAACCTCTACCAGTATAGGGTACTTCCCTACAGCCTAGCCTCTGCACCAAGAGTCTTTACCAAATATCTGGCAGTGGTGGCTGCTTACCTTCGTCTCCAAGGGGCCTTTGTCTTCCCATACCTGGATGACTGGCTGTTAAAAGGAAAAACTGCCTCAGAGGTGCAACAGGCCACGGCCTGTACCATCAAGGTCCTACAACATCTGGGATTCGTGATAAACCACCCCATATCCCACCTCACTCCAACACAGAGCCTGAAGTTCATAGGGGCTTGCCTGGACACCCTCCAAGCCAGGGCCTTCTTCCCCCTGGACAGGGCGGATAATATCAGGACCCTGGCAACCAAGGTGCAGCACCATCACACCATGTCGGCAGAGTCCATGCTTCGCCTGCTTGGCCACATGGCTTTCACAGTCCATGTGGTCCCCAACGCCCTCCTCCACATGCAGGCAGCTCAGTGGTTCATCTGCTCACAGTGGACTCAGGCCACGGACAGGCTCTGGGACAGGGTCTCGGTGTCCCGTCACCTGGCAGAGTCACTCAGTTTGTGGCAGAATGCTCAGCACCTGAAGAGGGGTATGTCTTTTCAACAACCCAACCCCCAAAGGGTCCTCATTTTGAATGCCACCCTACGGGGCTGGGGTGCCCACTGTGAAAAACTGCGCACACAGGGTACCTGGTCTGTCGAGGAAAGCCAGCAGCAGATCAACCTGCTGGAGCTGAGAGCCATCTTCCTGGTGCTCAGGGCTTTCCGTCACTGCCTACAGCACCAATCAGTGCTAGTCCAAACAGACAACTAGATCGTGATGTTCTATCTGAACAAATAGGATGGCACAGGGTCTCACCACCTCTATCAGGAGGCAATAGCCCTCTGCTCCTAGCGATCAGTCAGGGAATGCTCCTCAGTGTGGTAGATCTTCCTGGCCAGGAAAATGCCCTAGTGGACAGACTGAGCAGGGTCCTCTAGCTGCATGAGTGGTGCCTCGACCCCGAGGTAGCACAGTGGCTGTTTCGACTATGGATAACCCCAAGTCTGGACCTCTTTGCCAGCCCGGCCAACACTCAGCTGCCTTACTTCTGCTGACCCCACCCACACCTATCCCTGGTAGCAGTGGATGCCTTCCTCATCTCATGGTCGGAGGACCTGCTGTATGCCTTCCCTCCCACACTGCTAATCGGGAGGACCCTCTTCAAGGTCCAGCGGGACATGGCTTACATGATCCTGGTGGCCCCATGTTGGCCCAGACAGCCCTGGGTTCCCCTGCTGCTCTGCCTCTCGATGGAGCTCCCATTCTCTTTGGGGAACTCCCCGGGCCTACTGATCCAGGAGAAGGGCTCGATCCTCCACCCCAACCTGGGGTCCCACTTGCTAACAGTATGACAGCTGAACGGGTCACCTTAGCACCCTTCAACATCCCCAGGGAGGTGGAAGAGGTCCTTCTAGACTCTCGCAAAGACTGCACGAGATGAGCTTATGCTTTCAAGTGGCGCAGGTTCTCTGTATGGTAAGTAGAGCAACAGATTGACCCGTTCTCCTGCCAGGTGCACACAGTCCTCCAGTACTTGCTCCACCTATCGCAGACTGGACTTAAGTCCAACTCCATGAGGGTACACCTAAGCACACCCTCCACACATCATCACTCCATAGAGGGCAAGCCTTTCTCTGGGCAGCTCCTCTTCACCCATTTTATGTGGAGCTTGCTCTCCAAACCTCCCATCCACCCACCTCTGGCAGAATGTGATCTGAATGTGGTTCTAACGCAGCTTACCAAGCCGCCCTTTGAATCCTTGCTACTTGCTATTTGCAATACCTATCTTGGAAGGTTACCTTCCTAGTAGCACTCACCTCTGCCCTCAGAGTCAGCGAGCTTCAGGCCTTGGTGACCAAGCTACCCTACACCAGGTTCTACAAGAACAAGGTCCTGCTTCTCACTCACCCTAAGTTCCTTCCGAAGGTGACATTCGCCTTCCACCTCAACCAGGAGGTGGTACTTCCCATGTTCTTTCCACGGCCCCATGCTGACATGGCATCAGCCGTTCTTCATACTCTGGACTGCAAAAGGGCCCTGTCCTCCTATCTGCAGCATACTCAGGGCCACCGCAAAGCCTCACAGCTTTTTGTTTCTTATGACCCCAATCAGGTGGGGGAGGTTGTCACCAAGTGGACTCTGTCCATCTGGGTGGCGGAGTGTATCACCTTCACCCAAGACCAGGCTGGGCTACCATTGGAGCGCCAAGTCACGACAAACAATGTCTGGGCTATGGCAATTTTAGTTGCGAGCCTACGCGCTGTCCCTATGACGAACATCTGCCAGACTGCCACCTGGTCTTCCATTCAACCCTTTGCAGTTCACTACTGCCTGGAGAGGGAGTCCCGATGGGACAGTTCCTTTGGCCAGGCCATTCTCCATAATCTGTTTGGGATTTAGGCAATTCCTGTCCTCCAACCCTTCTTGATTAGGCTTTCGGATCCATGGTTTTCCCTGGAAACTGGGGGCCCTCAGAGCCTGTCCTCAGATTCGTTTGTGGCTGCTCACGGCTGGGCCGTGCTTTTCCTACAGGTTATTGGTAGCTTGTAGCTAGGGAGTTCCATATGTGAGGACTGACTTCCTGCTTTTTCCTGGAGAAAGCGTGGTTACTGACCTGTAACAGGTGTTACCTCCTGCTTCCACTACCACCACCTTCCAGGCCCTCAGCAACAATTAATAAAATGTTCCCTTTCATGTCCCAGAGCCTTTCCTCTGCTGTATCCTGTCCTCCAATGGAAACAGGAAGTTGAATCAGAGGGAGTGTGATGTGACAGAGAGAAGACTTTGAGGCACATAAGATAGCATTTTTTTAAACTGCTGCTGCCGCCGCAGGCCCAGCAGCAGGAGTTGTAGAAGGGAGAGGAATGATGCAGGACCAGGGGAGAGATAGGGAAAAGAGAGAGAGATGCTGGGTTGGGGAGACGTTAAATTTGAACAGGTCAGGGGCATGGAAAGCACCAAGCGGGCCAGGGAAAACAAGTCTGTGGGCCCAAGTTTGTCAACCCTTGATTTAGTCTGACTCTCTTGTTCCTGTCCTTTTAGCAAGTTTGCAGTCCACAAAAAGGCATTGCTTCCTATTACATGACTGTAATTTCGTAAGGTGTGTCTCTTGAACTTTATCAAGCACCTTCTGAAAATAAAAATATATTAACTAGCTTGCTATTATCCATGTGCTTGTTTATATCTTCAAAAAGATATAATTGTTAAGGCAAAATTATCTTTACTGTAGTTTTGCTGACTCATTAAGCCATCTCTATGTGGTTAGTAATTTTGTTTTTTAATATAACTCCCAACATTTTGCCTGGAACCAATATTAGGCTGACTAGTATATAGTTTCCCATATCACCACCCCTAGAGCCGTTTTTAATAACACAGGTACACTACCAAAAAACTGCCTCCAGTTTTGCAACTGATTCCTATAGATTTTGGGGTGCTAAATCCAGGAAAAATAGCCAAAATGTTCCATCACGTCACGTTTTCTTGCAAAATTAGATTTCTTACCCATATAAGGAATGTTCACATAATTTCTTTTTAGCCGACTGCAGTTTATTTTCTTGGCCCAAAATAGAGGTTGTAATGGTTAACTAACTAGAAACACTCCCTCATGATATTTTAGAGTGTTTTGTATTCATTTTATACATTAACAGGACAATTGGGAGGCGGGGGGCTAAATCCAGTACTCGCGCTGGCGCATGTTCTTTCCTGTTCGCCTCGCCTCGTTCGCTTGCTCAAACACGGTGGTTGCGACATGAACGTTCCTGTCAAATTTCAGTTTCTTGCAAGTTCATTATTACCTTTTGTTTGCTCAGTCGTAATCCAGCTTTATTCCGAAGTGGTTCACTACAGTTGTAGTTTGCAGTGCTGTGTATTTGTGATGGCTCACAGAGCCAGAGGTTGCGTCAACTCTCCGGACAGTTTTTGTTTTATTTGTGGGGAATATACCGTGAAAAAGCGGCAGAGGAACATTTCTGCATTTATTAAAAAAGTATATTTCGCCTATTTCGGTTTGAAGTTAGGCGATCAAGACAAACCGTGGGCTCCTCACAAAGTGTGCAAGACATGTGAGGAAGATCTACGCTTATGGATGAAAGGTAAAAAACAAGCATTTCGTTTCGGAATACCTATGATGTGGCGTGAACAAAGAGACCACAGCAGTGACTGCTATTTTTGCTCTTGCATTGTGAAGGGATACAACTTAAAAAATAAGAACGTAATAAGTTACCCCAACCTTCCCTCAGCAATTAGGCCTATGCCTCATAGCAACGAAGTACCTGTGCCTGAACCACCAAAATCTTTGGATCATATTTGTGTGGACGGTTCTGATCATGATGAGACTCATCAGATGGCTTTTCCTGATGAGTCCAGTACTTCCGAGTTTGAAACTGAACCAGATCCGAAACCTGAACTTTTCTCTCAAGCTGAATTGAATGATTTAGTCCGGGATTTAGGACTCCCAAAAGATGCTGCCCAACTGCTCGGTTCTCGGCTTAAACAGAAAAATCTATTGTCACCAGGAACAACTTTTTATTGGTACCGCAACAGCGAGACACAATATTTGAAGTATTTCAGCAAAGAGGAAGATTTGGTATTTTGCAACGATATATACGGAGTGATGGAAAAGTTTAAACTCAAGTATGATCCTGCTGAATTGCGGCTGTTCATTGATTCATCAAAAGACAGCATAAAAGGTGTTGTTCATAATGGCAACACATTCGCTTCAGTTCCTATTGCTCACTCTGTTATTCTCCAAGAAAAATACGAGAATTTGGCCCTGATTCTTCAGAAGATTCGTTATGATGAGCATAAGTGGATGATTTGTGGAGACTTTAAAATTCTATCCATGCTATTAGGGCAGCAATCCGGTTTCACCAAATATCCCTGCTTCCTTTGCTTGTGGGATAGCCGGGCCCGTCGCGGGGGAAAAAAGACTGGCCAATTCGGGAGTATTTGAGACCCGGTGAGAAAAATGTTCTTCATGAGAGCTTGGTACCTCGTGATAAAATTCTATTACCACCTCTCCACATTAAGTTGGGTCTCATTAAGCAATTCATCAAGTCCCTTCCAAAAGATGGTGAGTGCTTTCGGTACCTTTGCTCCAAGTTCCCCCGACTTTCTGAAGCAAAGCTAAAGGAAGGAGTGTTTGTTGGCCCTGATATAAGGAAACTCATTTCAGATGGAGCATTCGCTGAAACGATGTCTGAGAAGGAAAAAGAAGCCTGGGATTCCTTCAAGGATGTTGTTCTCAAATTCTTGGGGAACAGGCGGGATGAGAATTATAAGGATATTGTTGCCAGGATGCTCAATGCCTTCAAAGAACAAGGCTGTAACATGAGCCTGAAAGTCCATTTCTTGCACTCCCATGTGAACTACTTTCCCGAAAACCTGGGGGCGTACAGTGAAGAACAAGGTGAAAGGTTTCACCAGGACATCAAGGACGCAGAGAGAAGGTACCAAGGAAGATGGAACACCTCTATGATGGCTGATTTCTGCTGGTTGCTGCTGCGGGAAACCCCAGATGAAAAATACGCCAAGCAGCGCACCAAGAGAAGCATTCGGGGGAAGAAGAAACGGGCCCACCAGGAGATTGATTGACCCAAGAATGACTTTAAAATCTAAACTGTGTTGACAAATATCGTGTTTTTACTAAACTTTGAAATAAAAATTTGCTAGTTATTACCACAGTGTCGGATCTCATTTATTAGAATTTTATATTCACACCATCGGGTGTTTGTCTTCATGTATTGCAATGGTGCGGTTTGCGTTTTCTATTCTTACATACATACCTGTACAACATTTTTTGCACATTTCTTTGCTTTGCTTTGTGTCTAACCTCGCTCTTATATGCTCAATGTTTGTGCACATGTATGTGGCTGTTTTAAGTGCAGACAATTTTGCTACCATCACAGTGTGTTTTGTTGACATTACTCTATTCTTATGTGCTGCCTTGTTACAATTTTCTTTATTCTTATTTGAATAACTACTAAACAATTAGTATAAAGAATTCATCCAAGAAACTTTTATCTCGATTGCACTCAATCTGAAACGTTCACCTCAAACTGCTAACCCAATGTAGCAAAAAATCTGTACGTGATGGAGCAAATTGGTTACCAGATTTGGATTCAGCGCACCAAAAAACGTAAAAATCAATCGAAACATTAGAGGCAGTTTAAAAAAAAAATTTTTTAGTGTACCTGTGTAATTGTTTTTCATTTGCTACTTTCCAGTCCTCAGATATCATAGATGTTTTGAATGATTGCTAACCTGTTACTAGCAATTTGTAACCTATTGCATGTTCGGGCTCTTTCAGGACTTGGGTGGATACCGTCTGGTCCTGCTAATTGCTCTTGAGTTTGTTATATTACATCTTCTAAACTTAATGTGATATCTTTTTATTGCTCTGAATTCTCAACATCATCAAAAAAGGTTCCCTATGTGTATATGATCCCAACATCCTCCTCAGTAAAGACTAACATAGTAACATAGTAAATGATGGCCAATAAAGAACAGCATGGGCTATCTAGTCTGCCCACTAAGGTATCTAGAGTTGTAGAGTTCCACCTGCTGCTCTGGGTAGGTTTTCCCCCACTATGCCTTTGCTTAAGGTTGTACTTGCCTCTCCAGGCATGTTTCCATTCTCTATTCATGACGTTACATATGTTTGCTTTGATTCATACTCTTGCTATATAGTGATCCTCTGTGTCTGTCCCACACCTTTTTTGAATTCCATTACTGTTTTTGCTCCCACCACATCCTTTGAGAGGACATTCCAGGCATCCACCACCCTTTACATGAAGAAGTATTTCCTGATGTTGCTTTTAAGTTTATCTCCTGGATTGTCTGCGTCTTAGTATTGGTGAGTTGTTCAGTTATTTAACGTTGCTATCACTTGCTGATGAAAATCTCCAATTAAACCTTGCAGTGAAAAAAATTTCCTTTTTTTTTTTTTTTGCTTAAAAGCCTATAAATGCAACACTGAGCTTGGGAAAAGTGCAAGGTGTGTGTTTGGAGAGGGGGGAGGAGAGGAAAAGAGATCAAACACAAACACAATGCATTTCTTCTAGCCTATTTCTTTACTGGCTTCTAAACAAATAGAATTTAGCCGTTTAACTCACAATCTCCCCTTTCCCCAAATTTCTCAGCAAGTAACTCTCACATGTGCAGATTCCTTACCAGCAGTGGCACGTCCTGCCTGATCATTTCTTCAGGGTTTAATACCCTTGCACCCAACTTGTTTCTAGTTTGATCCAAATCAGTACCAGTTGAGGTTATAGTTAAATAAGCTTCCATTTACAGTAACTTGGAGTATGTAGTAAAACTGTTAGTGTAGCTTGGATAAGTTCCTGGAGGAAGGTCCATGAACCATCATTAAAAAGGACAAGGGAAATCCATTGCTTACTTCTGTATAAGCAAAGTGGAATGTGTGTACCTTTTTGGAAACCTGACGGGCACTTGTGACTTGCATTGGCCGCTGTTGGAAACAGGATGCTGGACTTGATGGATCCTTGGTCTAACCCCGTATGGCATATCTTACGTTCTTATATTCTTACTCTCCCTCCTTCAGCCTGGCTACTTCAGCACAAAAACATTTAGCTGAAAGGCATATGCCAGGATTCTCTTCAAATCTGGATATATCTTTAGTCTCTTGAGTTAGCTACCAAAGTAACAGTCATAAACCCAGGACTCTGACTGTTTCTACATTGTTATCAGCCCCTGCTGACCTGTGATATACTGTAGAAGCTGACAAACAGGAATTTAACTTGAGTCTCTTGTATGGTAGCACACATTGCTACTATGGGAATACTGGACAGTTTCAGTTTTTTTTGTTTTTAGTTCATTGTCCTTTATAACTTAAACTGAATACTACCCTTTAATAGTATCCTCAGATGAAACTGTCAGAACTTGCATTTTATGTCTGAGAAGTCAACTCAAATACTGGACGTGACGTATAGATCAGGTAATGTGTCGCATCAGTGAAATACTAATTTAATAGTTTAGCTATTTTACTACCTTCTGTGATTTGAATTTCCATTCTATAATGTTCTAATTTCCTCCTTCACTGATTTTTAGTCTGATAATATTGAAAAAAACCTTATGAATATTCTTTCAACATCTTGTGCTTTATCTATTTCAAAGTTTCTTATTCCATTTCTAATATCCTTCTGATTCTGTCTTTTATTTCCTGTTGTCTTAAGCTTTATATAATGTTTTTTACCTTCCCTTCCCACCCACCTAGTTGCATTTGTAATTCTGGCTAATCCCTCTTCTGCATGTTAAGAGCATAAAAAGAGTCATGCTGGGCCAGACCAAAGGTCCCTTGAGCCCTGCATCTTGACACGCAACATTTAGGAATTAAAATCACCTTTCCCCTCTTCTTTATTCCCCTAGTTACAACAGACATACAGAGAGCCAACATGCAGACACACACATATACACACCAGAATGGGAAATAATTCTCGATGATTTCAGATGTCCTAAAATTGTTCTTTTTGTAATGAAGTGTGATATGGATGGTTCACAAACTGTAAGTGTTTATGTCTCAATAAAAATACTTACACTAAAATCCAGCACTGGAAGGCGCGCCTGCGCCTGAGGGCCTCGCAAGAGGGCCCTTAGACATGGCTCTTGAGCGGGGCACTGAGCAATTTACACCCCAGCCACCAACCAGCTCAAATGGAGGAGTGGCCTAGTGGTTGGGGCAAGGTACTTCAGGCTGGAAGGTTGGGGGTTCAAAACCCACTAGAGGACAGCAACCTTGGTCCAGAAGGACTGGGGTTTTTAGTCCCACAGGTGCTCCTTGTGGTCTTGGGCAAGCCACTTCGCCCTTGTTTATTTATTTATTTATTTGGTATAAATTTGTATGCCGCTACTTCCAGCGATCAGTAGCGGCTTACTGGTGGAAAAAACAAGGGAGTAGGTACAAGACAATTTAAGAATATAGTCTGATTAAAGGGAGGGGTGAACATCAACCACATAAATTACAGTTATACATTTGATCAACCACATAAATTACAGTTTGAACAACAATATAAATTACAGTTATACATTAAATCGCCATATATGCAAGCATATTAACAGTGAATATATACATATAAACATGTTCCCTGTAAAATAGTTATCTCCAAGTTATAGTGCCCTGTTCAATGTAATTTCAGTTTGTTCAATGTAAACCGCACTGATGCAGAATAGCACGGTATTTAAGAGAATGTAAAAAAATAAATAAATAAGCTAAAACCATCTGTTGCAGCCCCTCACTGAACAGAACACCAGCTGAGATAGGCACTACCTCAAACTGAGGAAAAGCCAAGCCCCTACACCATCCCTGCGCTACAAGACAAGGGCCTTTTACATCTATCCTGCATGTATCAGAAGTCAGTCACTGTTTTAGCTCCTGTGGCCTCCATTTGAAATTATTCCACCTCCGGGAGCACGCCCAACACCCAGCACAAAATCCAAGCAGCGATCTCCAACTCCAAGTGGTCCCACACCACGCTACACAGTCTGATCACCAATAAGGAACGTGGTAAGCTCCACCCTGATCCCAAACAAATCTGATGCGACGCCACGGCAAGACTTAAAAGACCTAACAAGCTTCCAGGTGTGCCTGTGCCTGGCATACCACTACCTGCAATTAAACACACCTCCTCTAGAATACAAATTGAAAAAAATCCACCACCACTCCCACAAAGAATCAAACAACCCAGGAACAAATGGATCACAGTAGGCTCTGGTAGGTTGCGACCTGTAACAATGAGACGCCCTTGCCATCAAGAGATATCCCTGCATAACGCCTTCTCTACCTTGGGAAATTCAAGTGCCCAATCAGTGGAAACTGAAGTGTCCTTAAAAGAGAAAGTTAATGCCCAATCTATTGATAATGCCCTGCATATAAAGAAACTGACACAAAAGAGGAAACTACTACTACTTGAGGATTCCATCATCAGAGGCACCAACTTGGGAACACAGTTCAAAGGGGAGAAGATAGTCAAATGCCTCCCAGGCTCTTCAGCCAGCAGGAATACAAAGCAAATTGCTGCCATAGTTAGTACAGAAATTGAGTGCTCCAAAATTGATGCTGTCATCCACTTGAGTACAAATGACCTGACTAGAAACAATGCCTCTACAGTTCAGAAGGACTTCCAGATTCTGGGAGAGAAATGCAAACCCATTGCTAAAACTATAACATTTTCAGAAGTTTTTCCTGTTCTTGGTAAGGGGGCAGAAAGGCTGCATCGTATAATCAACGTTAATACATGGCTCCAAACCTGGTGCAAACAAGAAGAATTTAGATATATAGGTGACTGGGGGAAATAGATGGAACAACAAGAGGCTATACTGTGTTGATGGACTACATCCCTCTTCTGCAAGGAAAAGGATCCTAAGTGCAAAATTCAGGTATTATGTGGACAGGCATTTAAACTAGGGAAAAGGGGTGACGGATGGAAAAGAGTAAGTTCAGGATGTCACACCCAGCAAAAACATAATAACATTGGAAACAGTCACAGTATTAACCCACACATCAACGCCACGTGGAAAGAGGCATGTAAAACAAAATCCATGCAAAATATAGGCAAGCCAGTCAACAAATGCTGGAAAGCAATGAGCACAAATGCTCGAAGTCTAGCCAACTAGGTACCTGACCTGGAAGCCCTAATGGTGGAAATGGATAGTGTGACCATTACAGAAACGTGGTTTAACGAGTCGCATGAATGGGCTATAGCCATAGCTGGCTTTAATCTATTTAGAAGAGATAGAGAGGGTAGAAAAGGAGGAGGAGTAGCCATATATGTCAAAAGCAGTATTAAAGCTGCTGAAATACAGGGGACATGGGGAAAAGAAGAAGTGCTGTGGATTGTGATGGAAAGAGGAGAAGGCACTGTCATCCATACTGATGTGGTCTACAGGCCTCCAACTCAAACTGAAGAAATGGATAGCAAATTGATTATTGATATTGCAAAGATAGCCATGAAAGGGGAAGTGATCATATTGGGTGATTTTAATTTACCTGTTGTGGATTGCAGTATTCCTTCTGCAAAACTAGAAGGAAGTAAAAAAAAATTGTGGATGCCTTCCAAGATGCACTACTTAGACAAATGGTGATGGAACCGACCAGGGAAAGCTCGATGCTGGATTTAGTACCCACCGACGGAAATAGCATATTGAATATCCGGGTGGGTGCCCATATGAGCAGCAGCGATAACCACACGGTGTGGTTTGAGATAAGAGCCAAGGCAGAGTCCAATTACAGTAAGCTCAAAGTCCTAGACTTCAAAAATGCTGACTTCAGTAAAATGGGCAAGAGCCTGAAGGAGGAGTTGGCAGGATGGGAGTGGATTAGGGAAATTGAATTGCAATGGGGGAAAATAAAGGAGGCAATAAAAGGGGCAACTGATGCATATGTAAGGAAAGTAAATAAAAGCAAGAGGAAAAGGAAATCTATTTGGTTCTCCAAAGAAGTGGCTGCACAAATAAAGGCAAAAAACAGTTTTCACACAATTCAGAGGTTTGCAAACAGAGGAACACAGAAAAGAATACAGGATAAAACTGAAAGAGGCAAGAAGAAAAATAAGGTTAGCAAAATCCAAGACACAAGAAAAGATGGCTAAAGATGTGAAGCGTGGTGACAAAACCTTTTTCAGGTATATTCGGGAGAGGAAGAAAATCAGAAGTGGAATTGCAGGACTCAAAAGTGCTATGAACGGATTTGTTGAAAGTGACATTGAAAAAGTGCAAATGCTAAACAAATACTTCCGTTCTGTTTTTATTAAAGAAAATCCTGGAAAAGGACCACCTGTGATTGACAAGTATACAAATGGGAATGAAGTAAATACCACACCATTCACAGAAGATGATGTTTTAGAACAGCTTGCAAAACTGAAAGTGGACAAGGCCACAGGACCGGATAGCATACATCCCAGGATACTGCAAGAGCTCCAAGAAGTTCTTCCAGGGCCGTTAAAGGATGTTTTTAATAAATCCTTGGAGACAGGAGAAGTTCTACAGGACTGGAGAAGGGCTGATGTGGTACCTCTTTACAAAAGTGGTAATAGGGATGAAGTGACAAACTACAGGCCGTTAAGCCTTACCTCGGTGGTGGGAAAAGTAATGGAGGTGCTCCTCAAAGAGCGAATAGTGGACTTTTTTGTAACCAACAGGTTGCATGATCCGAGGCAACATGGTTTTACGAAAGGACGATCTTGCCAAACAAATCTGACTAGGTGACCAGAGAACTAGATCAAGGGCATGTGATGGATGTGATCTACCTAGATTTCAGCAAAGCTTTTGATACTGTTCCTCACAGGAGGCTTATCAATAAACTCAACAGCTTGAGGATGGGTCCCAAGGTGGTGAACTGGATCAGAAATTGGTTGACTTACAGATGACAAAAGGTGATGGTAAACGGAACTCACTCGGATGAAAGGAAGGTGATTAGCGGTGTGCCACAGGGTTTGGTCCTGGGACCGGTACTGTTCAATGTATTTGTGAGTGATATTGCTGAAGGACTGAATGGAAAAGACAGTTTTTTTGCAGATGACACAAAAATTTGCAACAGAGTGGACTCCCTAGAGGGACTGGATAACATGAGGAAAGATCTACAAAAGCCGGAAGAATGGTCTAATGCTTGGCAGTTAAAATTAAATGAGAAGAAGTGCAGTGTCATGCAGTTGGGAAGCAGAAACCCAAGGGAATTGTATGCTATAGGGGATGAAAGGTTGGTTTGCACGGACCAGGAGAAGGACCTTGGAGTGATTGTTTCAGAGGATCTCAAGGTGGCGAAACAGTGTGACAAGGCGGTGGCAAAAACCAGAAGGATGCTAGGCTGCATACAGAGAGGAATTACCAGCAGAAAGGAAGAGGTACTAATGCCACTGTACAAGTCGCTGGTGAGGCCTCACTTGGAATATTGTGTTCAGTTTTGGAGACCATATCTCGCAAAGGATATAAAAAGACTGGAAACGGTTCAGAGGAAGGCGACCAAAATGATTTGGAGCCTTTGTCAGAAGACATATGAGAAGTGACCTGAAGACCTAAATATGTACACTCTGGAGGAGAGGAGGGAGAGAGGAGATATGATTCAGACCTTTAAATACTTAAAGAGTATTAATGAACAAGCAAACCTATTCCAAAGACGGGGAAGCTGTAAAACTAGAGGGCATAGCATGAAGCTGCAAGGGGGTAAACTGAAAGGTAACATCGGGAAATACTTTTTCACTAAAAGGGTGGTGGATGCTTGGAATTCCCTCCCGATGGAAGTGGTGGGGGCAAATACAGTGACAGAATTCAAAGTGGCTTGGGACAGACACAGTGGATCCCTTTATAGCAACAGGATAAAATCAAAATAATCATAACTCTTATATCTGAACAAATAGGGGTTACCTACACGGAGCGGTGGGTACACTCCTTAACAAAGGCATGGGGAAGGGTGACCTGCACGGAGTGGCAGGGCACCTACTCTTACCGCCTGGCTGGGCAGACTAGATGGACCATACTGGTCTTTATCTGCCATCATATACTATGTTACTATGTTAATAGGACAGGCCATCTTACAATCATGATCCCCTCCTGTAATGATCAGTAATCAATAAGCTCACCTCAGCTCTCTCAGACCAACATACCTATTCCAGAGACCCAGAGATTACAGCAGCCACCCATTTGAGTGCTCTTAGATCAAAGAACCGGCACCTGACCAGCCCTCCCATCTAAAAGGGAAATCCCACTGATAACCCAATTAAACCTTTAATATTAAAGAATAACCACAGTTGCGGTCACACTCCTTCAGACATAAAAGCAACTAGAGGTATTCAAAAAACATCTCTGAAGCCTACATAATGAATAAGAGGATATTAACCTTTACATTCTTCATACTTTTACTCCTCAAACCCCCATGCCTAAATGCTGGGGACCCCTACCCCCCACCAAACAACACAGATGATTCCTATAATCCAAAGAAGCGGATATGAAATGAAAAGGATACATATCCACCAAAATATACATGGCAGATAACGCAGGCTTATCCAAATAAACCCTGTCAACCTACCAAAAATAGCTCCAACTGGGACTCAACAACATAACCTACTCAAATGTGCAATAATTAATGCTCCATACTATACTGGACTAGATACAGGACCAAGCCATAGATATAATATGCATCACTGAAACATGGCTCTCAGACACAGACAATGTTATTATAAACCAAATGACCCCCCAAGCATATACTATACACCACTGCATAAGGCCGTCTTGAAGGGGAGGAGGTGTCCTCATTGCAGCAAAATCATACCTCAAGTTCACAACCATCTCCTCCTATCAATCAAAAGGAAGTAACACGATAACAGTCTTGAATAAGAACATTGCAATATGCCTAATATACAGGGCACCAAGCTCTGATGTGGAAGAACTCTCAGCCATCCTCGAGGCAATATGCGCCCACTCGATTCTGAACAAACCCCTCCTTGGAGACCCAAACTTCCCCTCTTTATCTCAAAACGATGCAACTTCATTCACATTCGCTATGAAGGACCTACCCTACACTGTTGGAGATGATAAATACTCCAACACACGAGAAAGGGGGAACACTTGACCTTATATTCCTACCAAGTCAAAACATTGAACACAACCTGCTGACACTCCTTGACACCACTCCAATCGCTTGGTCAGACCATTACACGATCAACATCTCTATTAATACACCTGTGACTAAAGGAACATCAGCTGAAACCCCTAAAGAAAAGAGAAGATTTAGAACCTTCAACAAAGATATATTTCTGAAGCAAGTTCTACCAGAGCTGGAACAAAAAACGCCAGATTTAGACTCTATAATTAATAACACAGGTACACTACCAAAAAACTGCCTCCAGTTTTGCAACTGATTCCTATAGATTTTGGGGTGCTGAATCCAGGAAAAATAGCCAAAATGTTCCATCACGTCACGTTTTCTTGCAAAATTAGATTTCTTACCCATATAAGGAATGTTCACATAATTTCTTTTTAGCCGACTGCAGTTTATTTTCTTGGCCCAAAATAGAGGTTGTAATGCTTAACTAACTAGAAACACTCCCTCATGATATTTTAGAGTGTTTTGTATTCATTTTATACATTAACAGGACAATTGGGAGGCGGGGGGCTAAATCCAGTACTCGCGCTGGCGCATGTTCTTTCCTGTTCGCCTCGCCTCGTTCGCTCGCTCAAACACGGTGGTTGCGACATGAACGTTCCTGTCAGATTTCAGTTTCTTGCAAGTTCATTATTACCTTTTGTTTGCTCAGTCGTAATCCAACTTTATTCCGAAGTGGTTCACTACAGTTGTAGTTTGCAGTGCTGTGTATTTGTGATGGCTCACAGAGCCAGAGGTTGCGTCAACTCTCCGGACAGTTTTTGTTTTATTTGTGGGGAATATACCGTGAAAAAGCGGCAGAGGAACATTTCTGCATTTATTAAAAAAGTATATTTCGCCTATTTCGGTTTGAAGTTAGGCGATCAAGACAAACCATGGGCTCCTCACAAAGTGTGTAAGACATGTGAGGAAGATCTACGCTTATGGATGAAAGGTAAAAAACAAGCATTTTGTTTCGGAATACCTATGATGTGGCGTGAACAAAGAGACCACAGCAGTGACTGCTATTTTTGCTCTTGCATTGTGAAGGGATACAACTTAAAAAATAAGAACGTAATAAGTTACCCCAACCTTCCCTCAGCAATTAGGCCTATGCCTCATAGCAACGAAGTACCTGTGCCTGAACCACCAAAATCTTTGGATCATATTTGTGTGGACGGTTCTGATCATGATGAGACTCATCAGATGGCTTTTCCCGATGAGTCCAGTACTTCCGAGTTTGAAACTGAACCAGATCCGAAACCTGAACTTTTCTCTCAAGCTGAATTGAATGATTTAGTCCGGGATTTAGGACTCCCAAAAGATGCTGCCCAACTGCTAGGTTCTCAGCTTAAACAGAAAAATCTATTGTCACCAGGAACAACTTTTTATTGGTACCGCAACCGCGAGACACAATTTTTGAAGTATTTCAGCAAAGAGGAAGATTTGGTATTTTGCAATGATATATACGGAGTGATGGAAAAGTTTAAACTCAAGTATGATCCTGCTGAATGGCGGCTGTTCATTGATTCGTCAAAAGACAGCATAAAAGGTGTTCTTCTTCATAATGGCAACACATTCGCTTCAGTTCCTATTGCTCACTCTGTTATTCTCCAAGAAAAATACGAGAATTTGGCCCTGATTCTTCAGAAGATTCGTTATGATGAGCATAAGTGGATGATTTGTGGAGACTTTAAAATTCTATCCATGCTATTAGGGCAGCAATCCAGTTTCACCAAATATCCCTGCTTCCTTTGCTTGTGGGATAGCCGGGCCCGCGACCTACACTGGGGGAAAAAAGACTGGCCAATTCGGGAGTATTTGAGACCCGGTGAGAAAAATGTTCTTCATGAGAACTTGGTACCTCGTGATAAAATTCTATTACCACCTCTCCACATTAAGTTGGGTCTCATTAAGCAATTCATCAAGTCCCTTCCAAAAGATGGTGAGTGTTTTCAGTACCTTTGCTCAAAGTTCCCCCGACTTTCTGAAGCAAAGCTAAAGGAAGGAGTGTTTGTTGGCCCTGATATAAGGAAACTCATTTCAGATGGAGCATTCGCTGAAACGATGTCTGAGAAGGAAAAAGAAGCCTGGGATTCCTTCAAGGATGTTGTTCGCAAATTCTTGGGGAACAGGCGGGATGAGAACTATAAGGATATTGTTGCCAGGATGCTCAATGCCTTCAAAGAACAAGGCTGTAACATGAGCCTGAAAGTCCATTTCTTGCACTCCCATGTGAACTACTTTCCTGAAAACTTGGGGGCGTACAGTGAAGAACAAGGTGAAAGGTTTCACCAGGACATCAAGGACGCAGAGAGAAGGTAACTAGGAAGATGGAACACCACTATGATGGCTGATTTCTGCTGGTTGCTGCTGCGGGAAACCCCAGATGAAAAATACGCCAAGCAGCGCACCAAGAGAAGCATTCGGGGGAAGAAGAAGCGGGCCCACCAGGAGATTGATTGACCCAAGAATGACTTTAAAATCGAAACTGTGTTGACAAATATCGTGTTTTTACTAAACTTTGAAATAAAAATTTGCTAGTTATTACCACAGTGTCGGATCTCATTTATTAGAATTTTATTTTCACACCATCGGGTGTTTGTCTTCATGTATTGCAATGGTGCGGTTTGCGTTTTCTATTCTTACATACATACCTGTACAACATTTTTTGCACATTTCTTTGCTCTGCTTTGTGTCTAACCTCGCTCTTATATGCTCAATGTTTGTGCACATGTATGTGGCTGTTTTAAGTGCAGACAATTTTGCTACCATCACAGTGTGTTTTGTTGACATTACTCTATTCTTATGTGCTGCCTTGTTACAATTTTCTTTATTCTTATTTGAATAACTACTAAACAATTAGTATAAAGAATTCATCCAAGAAACTTTTATCTCGATCGCACTCAATCTGAAACGTTCACCTCAAACTGCTAACCCAATGTAGCAAAAAATCTGTACGTGATGGAGCAAATTGGTTACCAGATTTGGATTCAGCGCACCAAAAAACGTAAAAATCAATCGAAACATTAGAGGCAGTTTAAAAAAAATATTTTTTAGTGTACCTGTGTAATTGGAACCACACACTCAACAATGCAGCAGTAGCCCCAGAGTAGTCCAAGACAGAAGGAAACACAATGCCCCATGGTTCTTAATGGAAATCAACAACCAAAAGAAACTTCTATGGAAACTTGAAAGAAAATGGCATCAAAATAAAGACCAAGAACACCTAATCAAATGACATGCAAGCCTCATACCATAACATGATAAATAGATGCAAGAAGGAATATTGTACAAATCGAATTATTAAGTCACTCAATAAACCAATAGAACTTTTTGAAATATTGAACACACCGATTACAATTCCACAACAGCCAAAGAACACCATCTCCCCAGATCCTCAAGAAATGCCAGACTACCTAATGCTAAAATACAAGAGCGCACCATCCTCGGATCTTATCTTGCTAGATCTACATCAGTCATACCACAAGAATATAAACTTATGGAAATCCTTTCACATTCCCTCAGAAGAACACCTTGAAGCCATCATGACCAGCATAAAGACAACTACATCTCCTCTAGATCCATCTCCAACCACAGGGATCAAACTCAGAAAAGAATATCTAACACCCTCCCTATTGGAAATCACCTGATCCTCACTCACGCAAGGATACCTACCTTCTCATCTTAAACAAGCATCGATATGACCCATTCTAAAAGGTAAAAACCTCGACACCAAGGACATCAACTCATATTGGCCAATATCAAGCCTACCATTCATAACCAAAATAATTGAAAAAGTAGTCCTATAACAATTTCAAGACCACATAGATGAACATGCTCCATTAGACGCACACCAGTATGGTGTCAAACCCAATCACAGTGTGGAAACACTAATTGCATTATTCCTTGACAACATAACAAATGGTATAGACAACGTACAAAAAGGTTTTATCCTGTTTTTCATTGACATCGCAGCAGCTTTTGACTCTGTCAATCATAGGACTCCACTGTGAAGGCTTCATGAAATAGGGATCCATGGAACAGTGATGAATTGATTCACATCCTATCTATCAAACCAAAAACAACAAGTGAGATCCGGCAGCCAATAATCAAGACCATTCACACAGCAACAAGATGTCCCACAAGGCTCTGCCCTCTCGGCATTGCTCTTCAACATTTAAATACAGCCACTCTGTAATATCATAAAGCAACACAAAATCCATTACAAGATATATGCAGATGACATAATGGTCTTTACCCCAATAAACACTGAACAACCCAATTATACACAGATCACCACATGCCTGGAAGCAATGACTGAATGGCTTAAAGAACAAAACCTCAATATAAACTTCAAATAGTCAGAAGCGCTACACATCACCAAGAACATACTATTCTCTCCACCTGAATCAATAAACATCTTAGACTACACTCTAAGGGGTATGTTTACTAAAACCCCGGTAAAGTGCGGGCCCCGGTAGTGTGCGGGTGCCATATAAGGAGTGGGCGTTCCGTCCTGAAAAAGAAAAGCCGGAATTTACATATGCGCTAAGGTGCGCGGTGCCCATGTGTGCCCCACACCTTAGCGCATGAGATAGCTGCGCAGGAGGCATAAGTGGCGTGCTGAAATGCAAAAAAAAAAAGAGCAGAGCCACAGCACAATGGTTAAGACACTGGCTAATGGTGCAGGGATCAGGGGTTCAATCCCCCACAGTGCCCAATGAAGACAGCTGGCTGAGGCATTAATTTATGAGGCGTGGAAATACTGGGCGGCATAAGGCGGCACGCTAATGTTGTTGGCGGCATATTAATACTGGGCAGCATAAGGCGGTGCGCTGATGTTTATGGAGGCATTATAATACTGGGCGGTATAAGTGGCGCGCTGATGTGCAGGAAAAAAAGCAGAGCCACAGCACAATGGTTAAGGCACTTACCAGTGGTGCAGGGATCAGGGATTCAATCCCCCACAGTGCCCAATGAAGGCAGCTGTCTGAGGCATTATTTTAGGAGGCATTTAAATTATGGATGGCATAAGGCGGCGCGCTGATGGGCATAAGGCGGCACGCTAATGTTTTTGGAGGCATTTTAATACTGGGAGGCATAAGGCGGCGCGCTGATATGCAAGCAGAAGCACAGAGCCACAGCACAATGGTTAAGACACTGACCAATGGTGCAGGGATCAGGAGCTCAATCCCCCACTGTGCGCAACAAAAAAGGCTGGCTGAGGCATTAACTTTCATGGGTAAAAGTGCATTTGGAGGCATATTTATTTTGTGCAGCATAAGGCGGCGCACTGTTAATTTTGGCCGGCATAAGGTGGTGCGCTGTTAGGTGTGGACGGCATAAGGCGGTGCGCTGTTAATTTCGGAAGGCCTAAGGCGGTGCGCCGATATTCAAGCACAGGAGCAGAGCCACAGCCCAATGGTTTAGACACTGGCCAATGGTGCTGTGATCATGGCTTTAATCCCCCACTGTGCCCAATGAATAAGGCTGGCTGAGGCATTACCTGTCATGAGGAATATTGCTCTAGGAGGCATTTTACTTTTTATTGTAATTACTACTGCTAGCAAATGCACTCTCAAAGCACTGTAATATAAGGGGCACCATAAAGTACCCTAGAGGGCACATTTTAAAGTGCACTGTCCACCAAGGCACCCCACAATGTTGTTTATAGGGCGCTTTATAGGGTGCCGTATGAGGCAGGGCAAGGTCAGAGCACTGTTTCTGATGGCAGCATTGTGCATAGTAACGCATGGAAATCTTAAGTAGGTGTGCTGACATGCAAGAAGGAACAGCAGTGTAGCACAATGGCTAAGACATTGACTGAAGGTGCAGGGGTCATGGGTTCAAATCACCAGTGAATAAGGTTGGCTGAGGTATGTCTGTTTTCTGCGTGCAACTGTACACCAATCTGTGCTGCTATCTAAAAAGAACCCCACCCTAGTGCCATAAAGTAATGCACCTTTTAGGGTGCACCAGAACGCACATCCTAAACAACCACATCAGCAAAGGTGAGTTATAATGTTCCCCAGCGGCCATGTTGAAAGGTTGTCAACTCCCAACGCACCATAGTAGGCACCCCATAATCTGCCTGAATCGAAGGTGTGACATAAGATGCCCCAAGGATGTATAGGAACTCAAAAACGTTTGCCAAGAGCAGTAAGATCCCCCAATCTGAAGGGCAACAGAGGTATGTGCCAAACACACACACGTAACCCAAACACTGCACAGAGTTGAAAGAAAACACAATGCATAAGTAAAAGAAGGACGTAGATCACAGCTGCTGGACTACATAAATCAGCCCCAGGCCATGTGGCAGCTAGAGAAATGGACAAACATATTGGGGCCAGCTGTAGCTATGCACAGAGTGATGGTAATGTACCATGCTATAATGACAGTGTGTGACAGAGGATGGGAAGATGTGTGCAGCAGAGGAGGCTGAAATGGCAGGATAGGTGAAATATCAGGATGACAGTGGAGTAGCAGTGCTATGCAGAGCACACACACGAGAGGCAACCAGGGAGAGCTGAAATGCAGGAATGTGTAGGAGTGCAGGACGTGGCGTAGCAGCATGCACAGCAGGGTAGGATGGCACAACAGCTGGCAGACAGAAGATGGACAGAAGGATGGTTCACAACTCTGATGAGGGTACAATGTGCTCACAGCACAGATCTGCACACATATGACCGTCATACAAATGAAAACCACATCTGCAGGACAAGCATACACATCAAAGAGAACAGAGAGGAATCAAACCTACGACCACTACCACAAATGGCAATGCACCAACTGGTAGGCCACACCACCAACGTGAGCTAATTAGCAAAGGCTGCATACAAAAATAGTGCAGGCCATCACACAAGATGCCTGCTGGCTGTCAGGACAGGCAAACCCCCAACAGTAATGATGACCAAATGCACATGCAGATCTTCCGTGTACAGATCAGATCCCAGTCTGTATTTGGGACCAGGGACACATGCACACACACACAATGAAATGTTATGCAGTGGATACAGCATGTAAAAGAGGAAAGAAACTAAACCCCAAGGGCAGCAGAGGATGCTCGGTGGAGCTGGGTAACAATCATAGACACGACAGAAGAGAACTCAACATGAAAACAGGTGTACCACACACCAGCTGAACCACAACACTACCAAACACCCAGGTGCACTGCCATGTAAACACCATAATGAAAGAGACCTATGTAACAGATAATATCTGATGGCTAGGCAGCACAGAGGGCACACCTTGCTGTACAGTGAAGAGAGGGAAGGGTGTGTATAGAGGTGATGAACCTGCTGGTACCTAATAGTCCAGTTAGCACAACAGAAAAGAAAAAGATAAACCACATGTGGGGATCAAACCTGCAAACTACTGAGTTATAACACATGCCTCTAACCACTCCCAGAAACAGCACACTGAGCACAATGCAAAACAAATACCCCAAAGGGAGGGTGTGTATGGGAACCTGTAATACCCAGTGATGTGGCAAATGGCTGGCAGATACACAGCTGCCACCGTACAAGGATGTGAGCACAGGTGGGCCATGGACATGACCAGCAAATCAGTAGATACAAGTGTAAATGTGCTCAAAGAGCGGAGGATTAGCCTAGTGGTCACAAAACTGTCTTGGACACCAAGCAACTAGGGCTCAATTCACACTAGCAGTCCATGTGGCCTTGGGCAAGTCACGTAACCCCCCATTACCTTGGAAGAAAGACCCGACAATCTACATCCAGTGACATTGACAAGAAAACCCTGGAGTCTCTGGGTCACAAGGAGTCAGGACTGATTCAAAGGCACACATTGCATTGCATGTTTGTCACCATGATCATGCAGCAAAAGAGACAAATGTCTGTCAAATACATATCTTTATTTGGGTTATTCTTCACAGATAGTGTAGACACTGCCATCATAATATCAAGGTGAGTGCATCCCTGGTGAAAGACGGAAACACATTTAGCAGGGCAGCAACACACATCCTACAGAAAGGTCACTGGCTTGACCACAAATGAAGGGCACGAGATATAATGTGCATCAGGTGCATGCTATGCACTGGGCAGCAGGCCCCCACCACCCACCTGCTGCTGCATGCCTCAAATGTGTTACGCACATATGAGTGCATGTAGACCGTAGGCGTTGCATGATGACCCAAAACATATCACCTGTCCCTCCAAACATAGCCATCAGGCAACACAGGAGGCACACAAATGAAAACACCATATGTTGTCACAATGTTGTAATGTGAAAAACACATTCTGAAAGTAATGTTCCAGCTCTCACCTAATGCCTGATCTAGGAATCAGAACTGCAACAATGTAGACCCAAACAATCATCAAAAGCACAATGAGCATCTGCTAACAGGTAGCAGAGGCACATGAACACAGAGAGAATACAAACTAAACTACCTTGCAGAAAGCTGCAGAGATAACACCATGCAGGAGGTCCCCTTCCACAGTTTGTTGGGTAGACAGTGTTGGGGAACATATAGTGCACTACATGGAATGCACGATTGAAGGAGGACAATGGACACCCACACTGCCACACACCAAATATAATGGGGCAATGAGAGTGTTGTTACCGCAGGGGATAAACAGGACTGTGCAGACGTGCAATGCAAGGTGTGGACATACATGCAGAGTGTCACGTCTGTACAGTAAACAAACACAAGAACCAGCATGTTAAGATGGAAATGATGGCCAAACATCTTACAGTGAACCACACAGAAGCCATAGGTCCACATGCTGTGTTGCACAAACATAGTCAGTCATAAGCATGAGCACCATCTACATACCAACATGATACAGTGATGCCACACATGCACGTAAACACCCTTGCCTATTGCAAACATCAATCCAGGATGGTGGTGGGCATGAAAGCATTGTTGTGCCAAAACCTGTATCATGTCCAGGTGGAGGGCAGGTGGACATTGACAATAGGAACGCTCCATCGTTGCCCCTATGCCACAAACATGGCTGTATGCTCGTGTTGAAACAAACAGATGAGCGTATCCTGTGTGCCATGTCACACACATGGCCAAAACACAACAACTACACAACTGGGGAGGAATGTACAACATACAGTGATAATGTCAGTCCCTGCTGCACACAGCGTCCAAAGTGCAAAGTGTATCTGCAATCCAACAGGTCAGGTCAAAACTGTCCATGCAACCCTAGGCATGCATAGTCAAGTGTCACATTCCAATATGCCACAGTCCTGGAAAGTTCATGTGTGTCCCCTGCAATGAGCAGGACTCCCAGCCACAGCATGGCAGAAACAGTGTGTTGTACAGGTCTGTCATGGGCAAAGCAGCAATCCAAGAGTAAGACTGTCCATCCCAGGTATGTGTCCCACTCTCATTAGTCAAACATCCAATGGCACAAATCTCCAGAAACAATTCCATGGTGTTGTGTCCCCCAACATGTGGGTGATGGCGATGCCAGATGCACTGTAGGAAATGTGTCCGGTATGTCTTCTGCCCTGTGTCAGGAGAGGATAAGTATGGTATTGTTAGACACCTTGCAAAAACAGCACAAATTGCAGAGTCACACCTTAGAAAATACAGAAGAAAGGGATGCAAAGGCAAACATGACATGATATGACCACTAAATAAAACGCATATTGTTGACATCATGAAATGTCAATGCAGACACGGGTGTCACATGGATATGGTCATGTCCATACTCATGTCGCACACGCGTCTCAATGCCACACACTATATGCATCTGTTTCTGTGGACAGAGAGGCAACATGACATGTACATGAGACAAACAGTAATTCATCTACAGGTACAGCCAGATGTAATCCCCAAATAACAAAGGTGCAACATACCTTGTGTGTGCATCAGGTGTACGTCATCGATTCCTTGAGCGACTCCAAAGCCATATCAGGTCACAGTGAAGGGAGACAATGTCAGCCAAACGTGTAGAATCACCATGTCACGTCACTGTTGATGCATGTCCACATTATGCTGATATCTGAGATAAAGAAAAGGTGCTCAGCAGTGGTCCCTCAAAACACAAGACACAGTTCTGGTCACAGCTCACAACACATGTTGAGAATGTTAACAAGGTAAACAGCACTGCGGTAGAGGTAGCACAGTTACCACTGCCCCCCAGGTGCTCACACCCCTCACAGCACATGATAATGTACCATGCCTGGACACTGCATCACCACACAGCCAACTCATAAACACGCACCCACACAGTATGCGAAGGTCAGCGGGGCAGCTGTAATACATGGCCTGTATGTGCACAAGTGCCAATTTGTGGACATAAAGGCCCAGTGACATGCAGTGATACCCTGTTGATGGCTGCTGAAACTATGTTGGGGGAGGGAGCGAAAACTGCACACACATGTAGCTCTACTGTAAATTTGCCTGAGACAGTGTTGCAGAGGACATACTGGACACAAACACATGGGGATATGTGTAAAAACAGCAAGATATGGGTTAGGGAGGCTTAAGGAAAAACTGGAACCACAACATCTGCACAATATGACACATCACAGAGGACATGTTGTCCCCCTGACTGCAGGCACAGACAATGTAGCTGTAGATCCACCTACCCCGGACCACAGCATCTTTGTACAGTCACGTGCCAATGCACCACAGCAACAGCATCCTCACGAAGTATGTCCTGTGCAGTGGAAAACACAAGAGAAACAAACATATGTCATGTTCTAGCTGTGCAACACACACTGCACCTTCCTGTCCCCAGATGTCAGACCCCACAACATCACCTGCTGACTGACTGTTCACTATCACACTATACAGATCTCTCACATGGGAGAGGCAGCACGGAGGTGTCAGACGCTAAATACAGGTGTCCGTAATCCCTCTGTCGCCTCCCTTACCTCTATGTTGTTGTACACACTGGTCAATAGAGGTGTCTGCTCCAACCATGTTTTTGCCTCATCCCAAGGTCACAATATTAGTCTGGGTCCCCCATGTTGCCACCAATACCCCCTCTCCGTGTGTACTGCTGTTCCAATGTTGTCTGGTACCCCACTGTCAATTGCTGTAACACATGGAAATATGCATGAACACCTCCTGTATCCACCGGGCAAACACATATCCTGCAGTGTACATCTCATACCCCGAATAATATTGACAGCTGTGTGCTGATGATGTGCACAAATAGATGGCAATGTCTGTGCCACGTCTGCAAAACCACACCCCCATGTCTGTTTGTGACCTGACCATGATGGCTGCATGTCATCCCACTGGGTGACAGTGAGAATGTCAAAGTATCGATAGCCGATATGTGCACCTTAACAAAATAACTCTCACCTAAGTCCCTGTGTGTATGTGGACATAACATCCCTCGCTAGGGTCCGCAAAGTAGTTGTTGATGTGGACTGTACTCTCCTGCCCTACACACATACACAGCATGTACCTGAGGCATGTGGCATATGTTGAGATAGCATCAGCTAGATATGCCATGTTCCTCTTGAAAAACCTCAAAAAACATTATCCACCCACACATGCAGTGTACCACTTGGCTACGGTAACCCACCCTTTGCTGATCTGACTCGCATCACCTCTGTATGTGTGTACATTTGCAACACTGCACTGAATGGCTATTCTCCCAAAAACAACTGTAGCAATGATACGCCCCCCTGGCTGGACACTGCACAGGTCCCCATCCTTCACCATATCCATGTCAGGACTACGTGATGAAGTATACATTACGGCACACTGTGGGGTTGCATTAACACCCCTCACAAATAGTTAATACCATCATGGGAAAGTAGTACTGAGCATGTGTACTGTGCCATGTATGACATGTGGCACCACACCTAAGAAACATACACACATAGCCAGCTGACAGGAGCATAACACCCATACAAGCAGCTACAAATTGTACAATATAAACAAATACCCTGCAGGACAACTGTCCCCAAACATGGTCCTCCCTCCCACTGTGAATACCGCACCATATGCCTGCCACCGTGCTCCACCCAGAAAATCAAACCAGCTAACTGTGTTTGCACAGCAGCTGCTATCACAACCAGGCACTAACTGGGAATGTGACCCCCAAAACCTCCCACAGGCGTATGAACACCCACCCACATAATCCACCAACACCTGCTGTTGTGCCCTGTCCACATTGTTGGTCACACACTCATGCCTATATGTGATGTTGGGATTTTCAGTTAAATTACAATGCCGTGCTATATTTTCAGAAACAGCCTTTATGACCATCACACACACATAACAGCACATATATGTGGGAATATATGCAATACGTACGTGAGAAGATCTCTGCAATCAACCTCCGCCTGAACGCTGTGCCCTCTTGTGTGTCACCACTGGCACGTACAGGGGGGCACGGTGGATCATCCTCCAGATCCTCATTAATCTCTGCAGGAATATCGTGCCTGAGAGCAATGTTGTGCAGGATGCAACAGGCTAGGATTATCTCTATCACAGTCATTGGCTTATATTGTAAGGCCCCGCCTGTCCTATCCAGACACCTGAAGCGACTTTTCAACACGCCAAAGGTGCGCTCTATGACAGAGCGGCTGGAGGCACGGGCCTCATTGTACCTCCGCTCTACACGTGTCCGTGGCTGACGCACAGGGGTCAGCAGCCAGGGGCGACACCCATATCCTGCATCACCTGCAGAAAGAAATGTTGCATGTGAATGCATGAGCTCATGTTCACCCAAATTGACACATGTATAGACGTGAGAAACAAATGCAGAACACATCCTGACATAAACATATGACATCACAACTATGCATGTGCGAAAAATAGACATATGTTGACAGAAATGAAACACATGGCCTATGGAGTCTGTACATCCATGGCAAAAACTACAACAGTCCCATTCATACCTCTAGAGATCCGCTATGTGTGGCACATGCGTATTGTACTGCAGGCATTGTCCTCATCTCTACCACCTCCTACGTTAGACTATACCACCAATACACTGATCACATGGTCAAAGTATATGTCCGCAAAGTACACACCAAAAAAATGTGATGTCATGCGATGGAGGCTCACACCCAGAACATGTATGCCATTGAGGTCTGGCAAGGTCAAAACCATATCACCTCTATTCCCCCTGTCCTCCAAGGTCTACATATCAACATTGAGCAGTCTGACTCCACATGCTGCTTACTGCTGACCATCAATCAGTTTAGTAGCCATCCTCTGCACTGTCTCCATCCTCTTCACAGCCTTTTTAAGCTGTGGTCTACAGAATTGCACACTGTAGCACACATGAGCTTGCACCAATCACATATACAGAGGCAGAGTACTTTCCTGTGTATGTGCTACCAATACCTCTCTGTATGCACCCAAGTAGCCACCTTCCTTTTGCTGTCACCTTTCCACAATGCCCAGCAACATTAGGATCAGCACATACAATGACGCCTAGGTGCCGCACATCTACAGTGGCCAAAGGTACTGCAACCCCTATACTTTGTTTCTCCCCTGCTTTGACACAGGCCAAATGCATGACCAAACATATGCAAACATGTACTCCCAGTTGCAAAGGTCAAGAACATCCATCATACTTAGCTAGACACCTTCCCATGTTATCTACTGTTTCCTAGGTGACTACCCCAGTACTGAGTGAGTGTGTGAACTTCACACACACATGAAAAGGGTTAGGTGTATGGATTGTCAATAACATAAATGTTACATGACATACCAAAACTAGCAGACAAATAACCGGCATCACAGGTGGATGTGAAGGGCACCAACCCCCCCCCCCCCCATGTGGGCAGATGGCACACACACACACTAGTAGCAATCCACCACCAGGACACACATATGCACACCTGCGTAGTCACATGAACACCATGAGCAGGGTCTGAGCAGATATTGGTACAATCCTGATGTTACATTTCTAATCAGGTCCCCTGTTACTCTACGTTTAGACTCCTGTAACAATGTAAACTCAGAACAGTCTTCTGTCTGTTTAACTTTCGGTAAGTTTTGAACCGCACAGATAACAAACTGCGCCCTATATAAGAGATGTTACTGAAACAGATAAATACATGCATAACTAAATAAGTAATCTGGAAATACTCACCCAGCAATATACAGTCTCCATACTGTCCGTCCTCAAATTGGCTGAATAGTGTCGAGTGATGCAGGATATAGGAGTCATGGGTGGACCCTGCAAACCTAGGGACCACATTCAGAATATGCAGATTAGCATCACATACAACCTGAACATTCAGGGAATGGTAGTGTTTGCGGTTGCGGAACACTACCCCCCTGTCTCTAGGCGGGACCAGGGCAACATGTGTGCAATCAATAGCTCCCATCACGTGTGGTATCCCGGCTAACGCCTCAAAGGCCTGGTTCAGGGTCCCCCACTGTTGCCTAGTGTGAGGAAGGGCTATGTAATTCCCCACCCGGCTGACCATGGCACGCAGTACTTGGTGGAGACAGCGTGAGAAGGTGGGGCGGCTCATGCCACCCACTGCGGCCACAAATGACTGGAAACAGCCAGAGGCAAAGAAATGTAAGGCAGCAAGGAGCTTGACTAAACCTGGTATGGCATGGGACCGATCAGTCAGGGGCTCGAGGTCAGGTCTCAGATCCTCATAGAGCTCCGTAATAGCCCTTGTGCTCAGTCGGTACAGGGAGATGACCTGGTCCTCACGCATGCCCTGGAGCTGGGCCCTGGGCCTGTAGAGGCAAGGCTGCCGAGCCTGCACCTCAGCACGCCTTCTGCGCCGTCCACGCACAACACCTGCCTGGACCGCCCCTACATCTGCAGGTCTGATTTGCCGCGGGTCTACACCCATGCCCTGTGCCTCAGCCCCATGGACACCATCTCCCCTGTCCTGCAACCGCAGCATCTGCCCACGTCTCAGGGCACATGCAGCAACATAAATTTCCGCCATAACCTCCTCCCGTGCGGCTACACAAACACACTCAAACACACACACACACCTCCCTAAACAGTGGACACCTTACAAACCACACAAGACAATACACACACAATACAACCAACACACACAATATAATCCACACCAACACCTGCCTTTCTCTCTCAGTTTCTCACACCAAACACACACCTCGCCTACGAAACAACCCTCAATGTGGACCAGGTGTGCAGGCAGTTTTATACATGTTTCTGAGTTTGCGGACCTTGCGCATGCGCAGTTGTTCGAGTGCGTGGCGCGTATGTGCAACTGCACATGTGCGTCTGTGCGCGGTGCGCATGTGCAGCTGTTTGCGCCTGTCTGTGCGCGGCACACATGTGCAGCTGTTTGCGCATGTGCGTCTGCGCGGCGCACATGTGGAACTCGTTACGCATGGGCGTATGCGTCGCATGTGCGTGTAGATGCACGCACTCAAACGCACATGTGCAAACAGTTGCACATGCGCGCCGCGCACAGACAGACGCACATGCGCAAACAACGCACACATGCCCATGCGCAATTGCACATACGCGCCACGCATAAGCATCGCCGTCGCACAACAGCGCATGCGCAACGTAAGTAACATCAAAAAACCTATAAATCACCCTGCACACCTGGTCCACGTTGAGGGTTGTTTGAGGAGTGCTAGGTGAGAGTAGTGAGTAGTGCAGCTGTTGTGGAGGTGTGGCGGTTCTATTGTATTGTATTGTATTGTAGTCTGTTGGGTCTGTATTGTGTTGTGTAGTGTGCCATGTATTGTGTTGTGGTGTTTGTAGTGTAGTTTGTAGTCTGGTCTGAGTTGTTTGGTTTGTGTTGTGTTGTGTGTAGGTGAGGGAGAAAGGGTGAGGTGAGGTGGGGTGTGGGGAGAGGAGAGGAGAGGGTGATGGAGAGGGAGAGAGACAGGGAGAGGGAGGGTGAGGGTGAGGGGGTGGAGGAGGTGGGCCCACCTATTGCTGGGGAGGCAGGGACTATGGAGGCTGAGCCAGCAGCAGGCCTATCCAGAAGGGCACAGGCTGCACAAAGCAGCCACACAGCAAAACGCAAACGTGTACCTGTGCCGGAAACACAGCGGAGGAGGGCCACACGGTTTACTGATGCAGAGAACCACAACCTCCTCGCAATGGTGCTGGAACATTATGATGTTCTGTATGGGCGGCTCAGTATCCGCACAACTGTGGCCAGACGCAATTCGGTGTGGGAGGAGGTCCGTGTGGCAGTTGCTGAGGCAGGGGGCCCACCGCGAGACATTGAAAGCCTGAAGAAACGCTTCTCCGACATCAAAAGAGGGGTGCGCCAACACATGGCTGCCGCACAACAACATGCAAGGGGCACAGGTGGCGGGGGCCCCCTCCCCCCCATGCTCACGCCCCTGGAACAGCAGCTGGCTGAACGACTGGGGCCGATCTACATATATGGTCTGCCTGCGGCCCTAGACACAGCGCATCCGCATGCAGGTAAGTATGCTACGTACACCTTTTAGCTCTCAAGACCTGCCTGAAATCCCCATTGTGTAGACAGCAGACATCTGCAAAAACCCTCCCATACCTCTCTCCCAAGCCCCATCATGTACCTAACCTGGTGTCACAGGTGTGTGCTGTACCCCTGCACACCCTGTTCTGTTCAACACTAAGGCACGAGCCCACGCCGAAGGGGAAACCAAGCCAATACCAAGACGTGGAGAACTCAGACGGACAAATAAATATTTATTGAAAAGACATATGCCACTGTCCCAACACAGGCCGTGTTTCACTGCCTTCTTCAGGGGCAACAAGTGGACCTAAAAGCTGCTATTATTCCTTGAACATACGTGTAATACTACACCTTTGCAATTCAATTTTCAAAGCGTGTGAAAGGGAAGGTTCCCATACACTATGCAGCAATTGGAGAATGCTTAAATGCCAGGCGTAGATGCAATGCAAATCAAAAAACGCTTTCCGTCTCTAACTGTGCTATCTCCTTCCTTCACTGCAAAGTCAAATCTGAACAAACGTCCAAAACCTTTGTTCAGATGTGACCTTGAAGTGAAGGAAGGAGATAGCACAGTTAAAGACGGAAGGATTTGTTGGATTTGCATTGCATCTACGCCTGGCATTTAAGCATTCTCCAATTGCTGCATAGTGTATGGGAACCTTCCCTTTCACACACTTTGGAAATTGAATTATAAAGGTGTAGTATTACACATATGTTCAAGGAATAATAGCAGCTTTTAGGTCCACTTGTTGCCCCTGAAGAAGGCAGCGAAACACGGCCTGTGTCGGGCCAGTGGCATATGTCTTTTCAATAAATATTTATTTGTCCTGAGTTCTCCATGTCTTGGTATTGGCTTGGTTCACCCTGTTCTGTTGCCATGTTCCCGGGACACATTCAACATGTGTCCCTCATCCCATCCCTCTCCCCACCTGTCCCAAACATGTCCACGTGGACCAGCCCCTACCCTACCCCCACAACAGTGATTGCCATCCCCTGTATTATTGTGAGGGCCTGTGATCAGGGCATGTTTATGTGACATACTATCCGCACAGTGCTGCATGTGCTTGGCAGTGGGCCCAAGGTGATTAACAGTCGTAGCCCGCTGCATAGTAGGTCACTGCCAAGCACATGTAGCACTGTGATGATAGTATGTCCCAAGGAAATATGCCCTGATCACAGGCATGCACAGTCATACAGGGGATAGCAATAACAGGTGTAAGGGTAGTGAATGAGCAGCCGTGCGTGGACATATTTGGGCCAGATGGGGTGAGGGATGGAATGGCGGCTACATGCGCAATTGGACCAGCAACAGAAGCATGGCAACCAAACAAGGCGTGCAGGGGTAAAACACACACCTGGTCCCCCGGTATAGCTACATGGTGGGGACAGACAGGTATGGGAGGGTTTAGAGGATCCTGTATGCAGCACACATGCAGGGTCCCCCCCCCCATCATGTATGTGGTGTCTGTAGCACACACGTATACATAGCTGGAGTGTGTAAACATATGTGTGCTGTCTCTGATTGCTCACAATGCAGGTGACTACAGTTCCATGGGGACCCATGAGGAAGAGGAGGAGGATGAATTGTCGGTCCCTCACATCATGGAGGAGCCTGAGGCTGCTGTCTCGGGGGGCAGCACATGTTCTGCCGAGGGGCCCCAGGAGCCACACATCAGCACCCGACCAACACTGGGGGCTGCAGCAATGGGGGCCAGCCTACCACAAAGGCAGGAAGCAGGCGCAGAGGATGTTTTGATGGCGGAGCTACGAGCACACGCTACATCTGCATGCCACGATGCAGAAGGTGGGTGACAACCAATGTTACCTCCAATGTTCTGTATGGGCTGTGCGTATAAGATATCAGCTGTGCAGATTATGAAAGGAACGTTAATTTGGTCTACTCCACAGAACGACCCTTGAGGTTATATACGTTAAAAGTTGACTACACGTCAGAATACAGTATGTGCACCACATTGATTGCAGTAGAAAATATTTTAGAACCATTGGAAAACAAAAATACACAATAACCTCTGAATTAGACCACGTATTTGTTGGTGTTGATCAGAATCAGATACATCATTTCTGTGCGCTCTGTCATAATGTATTTGCGCTTGCTTGGCAAGGTGTGTGCGCACACACATGCACACAGCTGAGAGGGAACAGTGGTGACAACAGACTGTCACAACCACAACGCACAAACCACTAGTCTCTGTTTGGGGTGTGTGTGGTGGATGTGACAACATACCTTCCACAGCTGTGGCATGTATGGCTCCTGTAGACGGTATGCATTTGAGAAAACAATAGGGTAGGGCGTATGTTAGATCATGTTAGTGTGACACACACCAGAACAGCCTAGGGTGAGTTTACACCTACGGATGCAGACATAAGAGGAATGCTGTTTAAGGTACAGCATGTTGTTAGCCAATACATAAATACAAGCATTGCACTTGCAAGAGTCTGCCTCATCGCAGAAGCTCAGCCGTCTCGCAGAGAAAAGGATGCCACCTGTCCCATAGTTCTTGGACAATCAGAGCTGACATACACAAACCTAAGGATTGGATGTCATGAAACGTCACACAGCACCCATTCCCTACAGTCTGCATCTCCAGGTGTAAAACAATCATAGGATATGAAATTAGCAGTCAAAATGCGTTCAGACACCCATATACCACGATTTACAGAAATGACAGGGTCAGAGATCATGTACTGATGGTTTGGGAGAGGTACAGGTCCCTCGAGACTGCCTGTATGTCCACAACTAAGATAGGCTGGTTGACATACAGACAGGGCCATCAACATGTCCCCTTCCTGTATCTCTGACAATGAGTCTCCCGATTGCATGGTTTGGGACCCACCCACCTGATCACACAGGTCAGCTTATGCCCCCTGTTGTGTTTGGAAAGACTCGACACTTCACAGGTGCCATCCCTGCTGCCAACCAGAATCAGGGAACTCCCCCCCCACCTAGCTCTGGGACTCACCACACTTCCCTAGGAGTTACCACCTGCTGTGGATTGCTCAGCATAACCCTGTCTGTGCACTTTTGGGGTCTGTCCCCCTCTGCTGCACCCTCTGTTGCCCCCCATGCTCTGTCTAAACCCTCCACATGTGTATCAAGGTGTACACGCACTGTTATCCGACCCCTCCTCTTTTGCCACTAGGTGTATGTGAACCCCTCTGCCGTCAGACACATGAAGCAGCAGTGCACTTGCCCACATAAGGGTTGTTATCCTGGTGCTCCCACTCCATCCCTCTGAGTCAATAGCGCTGCACCTGTAACCTGTCCAGGCTGCGTGTATCCCTACAACTGTGGCCCCACTTGGGCTGGCTGTTCTCAACCTACCTCTGTTCACCAATGCGGCTCCCCAGGTGTGGTTGCTGTCCATCGTTCAGGCTCCACCTCCCCTACACAATGGACATGTGTTTGCTATCTGTCCCCAAGCCTATTGCTACGTCTGCAGTACGTGGGTGTGTCTACGCAGCCTGTGTATCTTTGTGTTTGCCTTCCACATCACGTAACTGAACCATGTTCTGTGTGTGGCTGTGACATATACTACTGTGACAATGAGGTCTCTTAACCCTATCCATGTGTCTACTAGAGTCTGTCCAATCACACTGACAATCTTGTGGGATATGTGTGACATTGTTGTGTGTGATGGTTGATTACTGGAGAGGTTTCTCACAGACCACCCTTTGTTCTACCCACAGCCAATCGTCAGGCATTGCAGGAGATCCGCCATTCAGTTGATGCCAACACACAGCAGGTGAGCCCTGTCTGGGAGGAGATACGCCAGTTGCGGGAGGAGGTCAGGGCCCTGCCCTTCCTCAGGATCTGTGTGGCCCTGGAGGGCATGCTTGCAGTGATGCAACAAGCAGCACCGGCACCACCACCACCACCGTCACCACCACCAGCACAGGAGGAGGGTGAAGCACCGGGGGGGGGGTTTGCGACGTGGCAGACGTGGGCAGCCACGCCGTCGTCAATAACTGTGTTAATAAATAGCTATGAAAACATACATGCAACGTGTGTTTCCAATGTGTGTCCCTGTGGTCCCCTATGTAGTGTGCACATGCATGTTTTGATCCTGACCATCTGACCTGCACCCAGGCCCATCGCTGGTGGGTTGTTTGCACTGGCAGGTATTACTGCACAGATGCCAGCACATGCCATGTGTGACCTGCACAGTGTGTGTACATTGCCCCTTGGCTGTAGCGGGCCGATTTACCCAGACACCCATGTTGCGCCAGGGCGACTGCTCCGAGATTGCATGGTCACTATTCAGATCCATCACCATTTCCACCCCCTTATACACCCAACATTGGGTGCATATGTGTGACCATTGCCCCTGCCAGTAACACTGATTCTCCAGGACCAAGCAGGAAGTCAGTCCTCACATATGGGTGACGTCGGCGCCGACGGAGCCCTCGCGGAGCAATTTTCCCCAGCTTTCAAAGAAAGCCTTTGGGAATTGCAGCGCGCATGCGCGGTCGCCTTCCCGCCCAAGGGTGCCATCTTAGCCAGTCTTCTTTTTTCCGCGGAGCCCTACAGACGTACCCGTCGTGTCCCCGCGAAAAAGTTGATATTTCTTCATAATTTACTCTTTTTTCCTTCGGTTCGACGCCGGTCTTTTTCCCGCCCGGACTCGCGACGCCGGTCACGAGTCCTCTTCTTCTTTTTCGGTTTTTCTGACTTAGTCAGTTTCGTTTTCGGTTTTTCCCTGGCAGCCCGGTCCTTTGACCTCGCCGGGGCCCTTTTTCCCCCGATGGCTGCCAGTGGTTTCAAGCGGTGTGGTCAGTGTGACCGAAATATGTCACTAACTGACACACACGACAATTGCCTCCGCTGCCTGGGCCCGGATCATGAAGAAATGATCTGTGGGCCCTGCGGCAAAATGTCCTCCAAAGCGTTGAGAAGTCGGCGGCATCAGCGGGATAGGATCTTCGCTGACCCCAGCCGTACCTGGACCTCGTCGGAGGCCTCCGCGTCCAGAGGTTCCAGCTCGGACCGTCGCCGGAGTTCCTCCGATAGGGGTTCTCCCTCCGGGGACCATCGACGGAAGATGAAACCCGCGAGGGCGGCGTCGGTGGACGCTCCTGGCTCCGCGAGGGCCAGGTCGCATAGCCCCGATAGCCGTCCCGGGTCCTTGGAGAAGGAGCACCTCTCGAAGCGACCTCGCCTGGAGTCGGAGCTGCCTGCTCGGGTAAGTCCTGTGGTCCTCCTGGACTCGCCTCCGAGACCGCCGACGTCGGGCCCGACGCCGTCGGGGCCCGAGACGGGGACTGCTGGGTCACCTGAGCTCGGACTCAGGTTGACGGCCTTGGAGAGCAGACTGTCTGCCTTCATGGACCAGCAGCGGGCACTGCTCGCTGGCCTCGCTGGCGCCGCTGCCCCGACCGCCGGGACGTCGATGTCTAAGTCGACCCCGGAGACCGAGCCGATCCTCGAGTCCATGCGAACTCGAGTCGATCCTCGGTCGAGGTCACCCTCGGCCTCCCGTTCGGGGCCGACGCCGACTCCCTCGGCGTCGGGGCGGCAGGCGCCGCGCCCTGCCCGGGCCGACCCCACCGAGTCCTCGTCGGAGTCGGTCTGGGAGTCTGAAGAGGAAGAGTTGCCTGATTCTTTTCGGACTCGGTGTGTCCCCTCGGACTCACCTGAGTCCGAACCTCGGAAGCAGTCCCCCCCGGAGGATGCCCGGTTCTCGGACTTCGTCAGGGATATGGCCAAGGCTTTGGCCTTCCCTGCGGATCCCGAGGAGGAGCCTCGAGCCGAAGAGCTCGACGCCCTCCAGTATGACTCTCCCGCCAGGGAACACTTTACTATACCGGTTCCTCCCATGCTGGAACGACTACCTCGTCCGCATGTGGGAGAGTCCGGCCTCCTCGCAGGTCCTGAGCAAGCGGGTCGATTCTATCTATCGAGTCCGCAAGAGCCCTGGCTTCCAAAAAGCACAGCTACCACACCATTCCATGGTAGTGGAATCGGCCATGCATCGTCTTAAGAGCCAGAAGATGCACTCCTCGGTGCCTCCTGGCAGGGAGGCCCGTAACCTGGATGGCCTTGGTAAGAAGTGTTTCCAGGGCTCTATGCTTGCGTGTCGTGTCCAGACCTACCAGCTATACATGGGCATGTATCTCCGAGACCTGGCTAAAGAGCTAGCCGGATTCTCCGCTGGTTTGTCCGAGGAACCCTTGCGGAGGTTCCTGGCCTTGTCCTCTGGCATTCGGGAATGCTCAAAATTCATATCCCGAGCAGCCTATGATGGCTTTGAAGCATCGGCTCGAGTGGCCGCAGCCGGCATCGGTTCCCGCCGACAGGCTTGGCTTCAGTCGTCTGACCTTGAGCCCTGGGTGCAGGACAAGTTGGTCGATGTCCCCTGCCGAGGCGAAAACCTCTTTGGCAAGCCCATGGCTGAGAAGGCTGCACAGATCGAGACGGAGACTCTCACCAGGACTAGGCTTTCTAGGAAGACCTCCGCCCCTTCCCAGAAAAAGAAGGGCTCGGGAAAGAAGTCCTTTTACCCGAGAAAGGCGGCTGCCTACAAACAATACCCCCACTATCAGGCCCCTGCAGCTCCCCAACAGGGCCAGCAGGCCAAGGGACGGGGTAACGGGTCCCGTAGGCAGCAAGCCCCCAAGCCTGCACCACCAGCCCCTGCTCAGCAGGGTGGGGGCTTTTGACTCCTTAAGCATAGCCTCTCCCCCTCCGCTGGTTCCTCCCAACACCGGAGGCCGGCTGGTTCACTTCGCCCACAGGTGGTCCAGCATCACCTCAGATGCCTGGGTGCTTCAAGTCGTGAGAGAAGGCTATCTTCTCCACTTCCACCAGGTCCCTCCCTCCTATTTTCTGGGAGAACCTCCACGACCCCCTCTGCACAGGGAATTACTCCTTCAGGAGTTAGCAGGTCTTCTGCAGGAACAGGCGGTGGAACCGGTGCCCCACCACCTGAGAGGTCAAGGCTTTTATTCCAGGTACTTTCTAGTACCAAAGCGGACAGGAGGCCTCAGACCCATCCTGGACTTGCGCAACCTCAACAAGATCCTCGTGCGGGAGAAGTTCAAGATGCTTACCCTTGGAATCCTTCTGCCCTACCTCCAGCAGGGAGATTGGCTATGCTCCTTGGATCTAAAGGATGCTTACACGCACATCCTCATCCACCCAAGCCACCGCCAATACCTAAGGTTTGTGGTGGCAGGAAATCATTACCAGTACAGAGTACTACCCTTTGGCCTGTCCTCCGCACCGCGAGTCTTCACAAAATGTCTCGCGGTGGTGGCGGCCCATCTCCGGCTTCACGGCCTCTATGTCTTTCCGTACCTCGACGACTGGCTCATCAGAGCAGCGTCCGCTCCGGAGGTCACCAACGCCACACGCCGCACGGTGACTCTTCTGCAGTACTTGGGCTTTGTTATAAACTTCGCAAAGTCCACTTTGCTCCCCTCACAGGATCTCGAGTTCATCGGCGCAAGGCTGCACACTCCTCAGGCACGAGCGTTCCTACCGCTCGACAGGGCTCAACGGCTCATGGACCTAGCCGACCGTTTTCGCAGCCAGCCCCTGGTCTCCGCCAGGCGCTTCCTGAGACTACTCGGCCATATGGCTTCCACCGTCCATGTGACCCCCAATGCCCGCCTGAATATGCGGCCTGCCCAATGGTGTCTCCGCAAGCAGTGGCAACAAGCCACAGGCGGCCTAGCAGACCTAGTGCGCGTCTCCGAGTTGCTGGCCTCGTCTCTCCAGTGGTGGCTTCATCGACCGAACCTGGTGCTCGGCATGCCTTTTCAGCCACCTCAGCCGGCCCGGGTGCTGACGACAGATGCATCCCTCCTGGGCTGGGGAGCACATTGCCAAGGGGCACGTACTCAGGGCCTCTGGACCACGTGGGAGTCTGCTCAGCAGATCAACTTCCTGGAGCTCAGAGCGATCCGCCTGGCTCTCAAGGCCTTCTCCCACCTGACCTCTCACCAGTCCGTCCTTGTCCAGACGGACAATCAAGTTGCCATGTTCTACGTGAACAAGCAGGGGGCACGGGCTCCTTCCTTCTCTGTCGGGAAGCACAGAAGCTCTGCTCTTGGGCCGTCAGTCACGGCGTTCTTCTCAAGGCAGTTTATCTCCCAGGCCAAGAAAATTGCCTGGCGGACACACTCAGCAGGATCCTCCAGCCGCACGAGTGGCGCCTGGATCCCTTGGTAGTTCAGAAGCTCTTTCTAAAGTGGGGCCTCCCCACGATGGATCTCTTTGCCAGCCCTCTCAACCGGTAACTTCCTCGCTTCTGCTCTCGTCAGCCACATCCCCTTCGAGTTGCGGCAGACGCTTTCCTACTCTCATGGTCGGAGAGCCTTCTGTATGCCTTTCCTCCCATCCCGCTAGTCTCTCGGACTCTTTTCAAGGTTCTCCGAGACAAAGCTTTCATGATCCTGGTGGCCCCTCGCTGGCCCAGACAGCCGTGGTTTCCACTCCTGCTGCAATTAGCGGTAGAGGATCCATTCCCTCTGGGGTTGCAACCGGATCTCCTCACTCAGGATCAGGGGTCTCTGCTACACCCCAACCTCAGGTCTCTCAATCTAATGGCCTGGCTGCTGAGAGGGTAGTCCTTGCTCCCCTTCTCCTGCCGGCAGAGGTGGAAGAGGTCGTCCTAGCTTCTCGGCGACCTTCTACCCGCAAATGCTACGCCCTTAAATGGCGTCGCTTTTCCGTCTGGTGTACCCAACAGTCTCAGGATCCCTTCTCCTGCCCGGTGTCGGTGATCCTGCAGTACTTGTTATACCTCTCTAATCTGGGACTTAAGTCCAACTCCGTCAAAGTTCACCTTAGTGCTCTTTCAGCACATCATGTGCCGGTGGACGGCAGACCTCTTTCCAGTGATCCTCTTGTAGCGAGGTTTCTCCGAGGTCTCCTTCTGCTTAAACCACCTCTGCGCCCGCCAGCACCTGACTGGGATCTGAATGTGGTTTTACAGCGGATCACCTGTCCGCCTTTTGAACCTATGGCTACCTGTTCTCTCCGTTTTCTTTCTTGGAAAACATTGTTCTTGATAGCCCTCACTTCCGCTAGACGCGTAAGTGAATTGCAGGCCCTCGTATCTGATCCCCCTTACACTCGGTTCTACAAAAATAGGGTAGTCCTACGGACTCACCCAAAATTTCTTCCAAAAGTGGTCTCCCCTTTTCACATCAATCAGGAGGTGGTACTTCCAACCTTCTTTCCCAGACCGCACTCCAGCCGAGCTGAAACGGTCCTCCATACCCTGGACTGTAGAAGGGCATTGAACTTCTACCTTGACCATACGCGGGAGCACCGTAAAGCTGCTCAGCTTTTTGTGTCTTTTGACCCCAATAAATTGGGGCTCCCAGTCTCCAAGCGTACTCTGTCCATCTGGGTTGCGGACTGTATCACTTGGGCTTATGGGGCAGCCGGACTCTCCTTGGAAGGTCGAGTCACGGCTCATTGCGTTCGGGCAAAGGCTACGTCAGTGGCTTACCTCCGCTCTGTTCCGCTGGCAGACATCTGCCGGGCCGCTACTTGGTCTTCGAGCCAGACTTTTGCGGTCCATTACTGTCTCGAGAGGGAGTCCCGCAGGGACAGTGCTTTCGGACAGGCAGTCCTCCGTCATCTCTTTGAGGTTTGAGCAACTCCTACCCTCCATCCCGGATGTGGGCTACCGGTGGGTAATAATTCAGCAAAGATTCCTTCATTCTGTGCTGCTGAGCTAGAGGGAGCTCATTTTTGTGCTTAGGGTCTCCGGTAGCCTTAAGCTTGGGAGTCCCATATGTGAGGACTGACTTCCTGCTTGGTCCTGGAGAAAGCGTAGTTACTCACCTGTAGCAGGTGTTCTCCAGGAGCAGCAGGAATCAGTCCTCACAACCCTCCCTCCTCCCCTTGGAGTTGCAATCATCTGCTTTAGTTTTTTTGCAAATTTTTATGCTGTCTTTTTTAGCTATGTCATCTGACTGGCTAAGATGGCACCCTTGGGCGGGAAGGCGACCGCGCATGCGCGCTGCAATTCCCAAAGGCTTTCTTTGAAAGCTGGGGAAAATTGCTCCGCGAGGGCTCCGTCGGCGCCGACGTCACCCATATGTGAGGACTGATTCCTGCTGCTCCTGGAGAACACCTGTTACAGGTGAGTAACTACGCTTTACATGCCAGACCCCCCCCCTTGACATGCATGTGGCACAGACAGACATGGGTGGCATGCGTATGTCCGATGCTGATGTCCACTAACACATTTGGTTAAACCACGCCCATCCCTGTGACATGGATGTTCCCGGGGCCCCCTTACAATGCAACATCGCATGCGCCTACCCTGGTCCCGCACTCCCGCACACATGTTTAGCCCCCATGACTGCATGTGGAGCTAGTCCACATATGATACCCATGTCTACGTTTACTGGCTATGCAGGTCCACACACATATCCCATGCTTGCATCCACAGTGAGTGGGTAAGGGAAACACGTGACCATTGCGTCAAACAAAAACAAACTACTTGTAACACAAACATGTCAACATGCCAGCAAACCCCTGCCCCTTTTTTTATTGGCTGGAACACAAGCCAGCACAGGGCACATGTGGTCGTCACAGGTGCCATCACGGCCTCCTGTGACGCCGTTCAGCAGATGGCCAACGACGGGGCAGCTGCCCCACCTCATTGGCCACCTACTGAACGGCTGCCGTCAGACAACGGCAGGTGTACAGCAGGAGACGGACGTCCCTCTGCACGCCATCCAGCGCCTCCATCACATCATGTATGCACATGCCAGCACACAAACACACACTGGCCATGGTTTGTGTGCTGGCATGTGCACGCGCGATGTGTGTGGCAATGGATGGCGCACCGAGAGGACGCCTCCCATCCCCTGCCGACACCTGCAGTGTCTGCCAGGAGACCACAGTGCCCTGTGCCGGGCTGTGTTCCCCACCACCCTCCCCCCCTGCTCCCCTCTCCCCCCCTTCCAAAACCCTCCCGCCCTCAGTACCAGCCCCCACCCCCACATGGCCCACAGGCCCCCACAACCCTGACCTCCCCTCCCCCACATTCCCCATTGCTGCCTCGTCTTCCTCCGGGGAGAACCGAGGCACGTCCTCCTCCTCCCCATCATCCTCTATCACGACCACCTCCTCCTCCTCCCTTCCACAGTGTGTGGTGGGGCGCCTAAGGGAGTAGGCGGCGGGCTGTGGCTCTTCGCCGTTGTCATCACCCTCTGTGGAAAAATACACACATTAGGACACTATCATGTGTGTCACATAACACATGTACATATGCAGGCAACACACAGGCTGGTGTGGCAATATGACATTTGAACCTGACACGCATGCCTGGCAATACTCACCATCAGGGCGTGGCTGCACCCCTCTCTCATACAGTGCCAGGAATTCTGCATGGTACTGTCGCAGCTCACGCCCCTTCTTCCTCAGATCCTCTACCTGTGGATATGCAAACAATGGGTGCGGTCATCAATGAACAGTTATCTCAGGTGTGTGGACGACATAACCCTACCCCTGTGTGGGCAGCAACATGCTGATCCTTCTCTGCTTCGGTGTGTGGCATGAAGAGCATAGTTACCCACCTGCAACAGCTAGTCTCTGTGAAATGTGGGCATAGGTCTGCACATGTGTGTCGTGGCGGCAACAACAGAGCCTGTGTGGGAGTGACAGGCATCGCTCAATAGGACAGCAGCTAGCAGCATCGCACAGCGCCTGCATGCTGCCCCCCCCATCACCTATTTTCCTCTACACATGTGTGAAATGCTGGGACAAACAGAGAGAGAGAGAGAGAGGGCGAGTGTGAGAGGCAGAGAGGGTGAGGGAGGGTAACACATCCCCTAGGGGAGATGGTTTGTTTGTGAGGACCTATCCCTGCTATTCCCTGACATCACCTGATACAGGTGGGTAAGTGTGCGATCACAAGAAACAAGCAGGACATAGTCCTCACTGGTGGGGACACCCCAGTTGTAGATGGCAGGGACGGGTCCCCGGAGTGTTGGGGACCTGTGGAGGGGTTCCACTACCTACCATGGATCTCTGGCATCCCCTATGGGGGGCGTGTCGGAGTTGGGTCGGTATGGGAGAGGTGTTGTCCAGCGGCCTGAACAAACATAGCATCCCTGTGGGAGCCTCCATCTGAGCAGTAGTGGGCCGTGAAGGTGTAAACCGAGCTCCAAGTAACTGCTCATAAGGTGTCGTTCACACAGGTGGTATGGCGTTGGCCCCTCGAGGCTGCCATGGCTCTCACATTGTGAGCGGTAACATGGGCATTGTGATAAAGAAGCTTATCATAGCTCAGGAAGGAGCTATAGAAAAGGTGAAGTGACTCTGAACAAGCAACCTGTCAGTTCTGGTAGAAATAAGAAAACAGAATTTTGCCATAAAAGACTACCAGTCCCAGAATGCACCAGATTTCCAACAGCCATTAGAGGAGCTGAAGTGGGGAAACGTGTGTTCAATCAGGAGGGCTATGAGGTAATCCCTAAGCACTCATCTCAAAGGGCAGGGCCTGATTCAGCACAGCTGCGCTGTGTTAGGGAGGAGCACTCATCTAAGCAGAATAAGAGTAGAGTTTATTCTACAGATGACCATCTTCATGATCACCTTGGATATCCAGAGAAGGATCATCAGTTTCATCTGAAGGATCATCAGAAGCAGAAGCCAAACCGGACGGACAGAGAGAAAAAGAAACCCTCTGAAAGAAAGAGGAGAAAAGCCTTTGAGAGGTCTAGAAGAGTCCAAAGCAGTACGTATACTGGGAGGTATTCCAAGGGCCAGCATACACCATTGGACTGGGGGAGACCAGAGGAATGGTGCTGCAGAGCTAGGAATCTCCAGACGCTACCTGTGAGGGAGACGGCTGCAAGTGGAAGGGACCCTAAGACCCGTGCCAGAAGGTATGTGAAGAGAGATCCAGTGTCCAGGGATCTGGATTGGAAGGCTGGACATAAGAACTGGACTACATACTGGCCAGGCTATATAGAGAGGAACTCTAGCAGCAATGGAAGCTCAGGTATGAACACTGATCTATGCCCTAGCTATAACCTTGAAAGACAGCAGGGAAACAAGTATTCTCCTGAAAATGCTCCATTGAGAGATTCATCTGTGCCAATCCATGATATTGAACCCATGCTTGTTGAAAAAGGGGGAATAATAGCAGATGAGGATCCTGTTTATATGGACTGCTCTCTTTCTAAACTCCGTTGGTAACTTTCTGTTATAAAGTACAGCAACCATCACAAAGAAATACAAATTTGTTCTTTAATCTACTCAGAAAAGCTCCTGAAGCAGGATTTGACCCACACAGTGGAAGGCAAGCCAGCTAAGGGGTTTCAGCTGGTGACTGCTAGCAATTAAGCCTCACCTAATTGCTTGTGAGATAGGAGAGAATCACTTCTGTATCTATGTGGGAAGTAATCAGAAGTTAACCTGAAAAGAACAGTTTGTTTCTTGCTTTGTAGCTTTTCATTTGTTGTTTTCCTGATTTTGACTTTGTTTTTTCCAAGTTAACACTGAAAGCAAGTTACCTAATTTATGTGCTACCAAGCATATCTGTGTTGGGAGAAATAACCCCATAAATAAATATCTTATTGGCTTTACCCAAGAGCACAACTAAATTATTGTCAGCAGCTGTGTCTGGTGTGAATGAACTACATTGCCCACAATACCTTGCAAACCATATAGATATATGCACTTGACAAGACTGTGAAGATTCTCACCCAGGCAGCCGCCTGACAGCATGCAGTGCAAGTGGTTTGCCATGACAGATGTATGTGGGACCGTTAGCAGACCAGTAGGATACAGCTCTCTGTGAAACTGCTGTACTCACATGGGATGGATCAGAGTGTGGGGATGGCTGAGGGGAACGTATGTGTTGCTGGGTCCCCTGCAGATAGACAACCAGGGCTCTTCCACATTGCATAGTATACTGATTCCTCCCTGCATCTGGGGCATGGGGCTGTGGGACGGATACAGATAGCTGAAGCTCTATGTTCAAATGAATGTACGCAACCATCATAGGCATGACATGTGTCTGTGTCCATAGGAGGACCTTATCATGCTGACACCTTGTGTATGGTGGATCAGCCACTAGAGCAAGCACCTCACTGATACGCCTTGCTGATGTGATTGCTCTAATGAGTGTTACCATCAAGGACAGCAACATTATGGACGTAGTGACTAGGGACTGTGAGAGCCCCTGCATAAGCTGGCCCACAACATGATTGCAACCCCATGCCACTGGGGTTGGTTCCTGGAGAGGTGTCATTAGGGGCAGACCCTCCACAATGCATGGTTTGAGCGGATGGGAGGAACCAGTTGGCCCATCGATGGGTGGAGATGGTGCAGCAATGGCATTACAAAGGTCTCAGACTGACTTCCGTTGTAGACCAGTGTTTGATAGGATACAGTGGTAACCCAACAATGCTTCTCGAGGGATGACACTGGTGTCTATGCCCTTTGGTGGGCAACAGCTGGTGACGCACTTCCACTTGAACGCATGGAAACGCCTTGTGGCATGTCTCCTGGGAGCATAAAGGACATATCACACATCCTGGGTGAGGTGTTGGGGCATAAACGTTTCAGTCATCCGTAACCAGGCTCTGGGGTATGCAGACTAGGGGTTTTGCTGCCATAGTGTCCCCACCCCCTGCCACAGTAGGTATGTGGCAGACCAAATGTCCAGGTGTGATACCTGTGACAGACATGGTTGCAGAGGGCACCACACCTAGCGTTGCCAGCATGGGGCTATGTGGACAATGTTGTCTCTGTCCCCCTGCAGCTTGCATAGTGTCTTGGCAATCCAGGGGACGTCAGACGGGGCATATAGGGGGTCATGGCCCCAGGTGTGTGGAAGGCATCCCTCGTTTGGCAGCCATGAGCCAGAATGAGTGTTCAGAACTGTGTACTTGTGGCATGTGATAAACCTGCAGAGCAGTCTATATGTGAGTTTCCCTACAGTTCAGATATTCAGGGGAGGTGGTCCATGTGTAGGGACCAGTTTTTGCTAAGCACAGCACTAATGATTCTGTCTGGACAATAATTGAGTTTGCCAGGGGCATAGACCGGCCGGAGATGGGTCGGATGCTCTCTGTCAAACGCCCACAGTTGACGTGCTTTGTTGCAAACTGACAGAGAGGCTGTTTCTACTAATTTCTACACCTAGAACATGGCTACCTGATTGTCTGCGTGACCGAGTAGTGTGTTGCCCTGTCAAGGGGTATGGAATACCTAGGGTGACAGGCGCATTGATGCGAGCTCCTAAATATTTGTGCGTGAATGACACCCCTGGACCTCCAGGTGGCTGGGGCTGAGGTGTTCAGTGGAAGAGCACCCCACCCCACTTTGATAGTATCTGCTGTTAAGGTGATCAGAGGTGAGGTTTGCACGACAGCTGGCACCTCCTAACGTTCGTGTGCTGAACGCCACAAGTCCAGGGACTGGTTGGGTCAGTCTGAGAACATTCTCCGATCTGAGTGACAGCCTGTTACATGATCCCACTGGGTGGTGCGGGACCATTGGGCCACTCTCCTGTGCAGACGTGCATGGGGGACCACATGCACCGTAGCTGACATGTGCCCCAGCTGCTGGAGCATCACTCTGTCCAAGAGGTGAGTTGTTTGCAGTGCTCAGGAAAACAGTTGCACAATGCACGGACAGCGAGGCTGCAGCAGATAGGTGGGTGTCAGTGTGCTATCTTGCCTTGCTCGTCTGTACTCCAGCAATTGCGTGGGAGTCTGGGGATTCCCTGAGACCTCTGTGACGGCATACATATTGGCGTACAACCAGTGTGTGAGTGGGAGGGAGGCCTGCTCCTGTGACTGTGACTCTGTCCAGATGGGCCACTCGTCCAGGTGTGGTTAGACACATATTCCCCTGGTACAGGGAAGAGCAGCTCCCACAGCCATGCACTTTGTGCATGCTCTGGGTGCTGAGGCTAGGCCGAGGGGGAGAGCTTTGTAAAGATAGTGCCCTACCTGATAGCAGACCCCAGGGGACTTACGGGATGATTGGTGGCTGAGAACATGGCTGTAGGCATCTGTGTGATCTGGGGAAGGAGGCCAGTCCGGGCTGTGGGGCTGCAGAGGTACGTTTCCTATGTACTTACATTTGTAGTTCTGTTTGACACATAACCTGTCCAGTCCTCAGGGATCTCAGATGTGTCTGTGACCACCTGTTGTCTCTGTTATGTGGTAATAGGGTGTGTAAGACACAGAACCCTGTTGAGGATAAGAACATAAGATATGCCATACTGGGTCAGACCAAGGTCCATCAAGCCCAGCATTCTGTTTCCAACAGTGGCCAATCTAGGTCATACGTACCTAGCAGTTTCCCCAAGGGACACAGGTTCCACAATGCTTGTACTGGTTCAAGCATTGATATCCTGGGTCCCTTCTTAATAATGTTTATGGACCTTTCCTCCAGGAACTTGTCCAAACCTTTTTTAAACCCAGCTACACTAACAGCCTTTACTACATCCTCCGGCAACAAATTCCAGAGTTTGATTACACGTTGAGTGAAAAAATATTTTCTTTTATTAGTCTTAAATAGTTTACCCTGTAGCTTCATTGCATGTCCCTAGTCTTTCCATATTCTGATAAGGTAAACAATCGATCTACGTTTACCCGTTCCACTCCGTTCATTAATTTATAGACTTCTATCATATCTCCCCTCAGTCGTCTCTTCTCCAGGCTAAAGAGCCCCAACCTTTTTAGCCTTTCTTCATAGGAGTAGCCTTCCATCCCCTTTACCATTTTGGTGGCTCTTCTCTGAACCTTTTCTAAAATCGCTATATCCTTTTTAAGATACGGCGACCAGAATTGCACACAATATTCAAGGTGCGGTCTCACCATGGAACGATATAGAGGCATTATAATATCTTTTGTTTTATTTTCCATTCCTTTCCTTATCATACCTAGCATTCTATTTGCTCTCTTGGCCGCCGCTGCACACTGGGCCGAGGGTTTTAACAAGGTATCCACAATGACGCCTAAATCTTTTTCCTGGGTGGTGGTTCCTAATGTGGAACCTTGCATCGTGTAACCATAGTTTGGGTTGTTCTTCCCTAGGTGCATAACCTTGCACTTCTCCACATTAAATTTCATCTGCCATTTTGATGCCCAGTCTTCCAATTTATCAAGATCCTCTTGCAATTTTCCACAATCCTCCTGGGTTTTAACAACTTTAAATAGTTTTGTGTCAACTGCAAATTTGATAACCTCACTTGTTATTCCACTTTCCAGGTCATTTATGAATATGTCAAAAAGCAGCGGACCCAGCACAGATCCCTGGGGTACACCACTATTCACCTTTCTCCATTGGGAAAATTGGCCATTTAGCCCTACCCTCTGCTTTCTATCTTTTAACCAGTTCCTGATCCACAGTAGTACACTGCCTCCTATCCCATGACTCTTTAGTTTTGCCAAAAGTCTCTCATGAGGGACCTTGTCAAAGGCTTTCTGAAAGTCCAGATACACAATATCAACCGACTCACCTTTGTCCACCTGTTTATTCACTCCTTCAAAAAAACATAACAGATTAGTAAGACAAGATCTTCCTTGTCTAAAGCCATGTTGGCTGTCTCTCATTAGGTCGTGACTATCTACATGCTGAGTAATTTTATTCTTTATGATGGTTTCTACCATTTTTCCCGGTACTGATGTCAGGCTCACTGGTCTGTAGTTTCCCGGATCACCCCTCGAACCCTTTTTAAAAATTGGTGTTACATTGGCGATCCTCCAATCCTCAGGTATTAGAGATGATTTTAATGATAGTTCACAGTTTACTGATAGCAGTGAATACTGATGCGTTCCCACTTGTATTCCCCATGAGCTGTGGTACGCTTTACCTCTGGAGCCAGTTGGCGTGCGTTTGTGCGAACTGACCTTCCTTAATGTTCTGGGGGGAGGCAGGCTTGGGAAATGTGGCCTGTACCACCTTCAGTGATGGACAGAGTCCAGGGTTCTTATGTTCTGTCCCACCATCCGTGGATGCGGTGACATAAACTTTCTGGCATTTTCGACATATGTTTTATGTGGATGGGCAGGGGGGGCATGTACTCTATCGGGGACTCAAAGGCCCTGTGTGGGCTGCTGCTGCTGGGTCTGCTGCGGCTGGGTATCTATCTGATGTCTTGGCTTCGTAGATTGTTGACCCTTTCTATCAGCTTAGCCGGAAGGTGGTCCATGCTGGGCAAATGACTGCTGGTATCCGTTCGTTATGGACATGGACGGCTGTTTGACAGCTTTCCTCTTTGCAGGATCACAGATCTCGGACAGCCTGGTCAGGGTGGACCTGTCAGCATCCAATAGTTTGGATGTTTGCTGCCACCTTGTCCCTGACAGGTTTCAATGGGTACAGGGTATTTTGCACAGTCTATCCTGTAAGCAGTGTTCCAGGTTGGTGACTGACAGCCAGGCACGCGTCCTTGACACAATGTCAATGGCGGAGACTCAGCCTATGCCGTCACAACAGTCCACTGCTACCCTGTTGACAACGTTTGCCCTCTTCTGGCCATGTTTGACAGGTGCTACATATACCTGTCCTCTCTCATACTTGAGAGGCGGACTTAGCAGTTATAGATGTACTGGGAACTCCATCAGAACCCTTCCCATGTACAGGATATAGGAAAATATCCTGGCTGACAGCATGGATGCATGGCAGACATGGCAACCCAAAGCATCTATGTTCCTACGCCCCTAACAGACGGGTTGACGGCATGTCATCTGTGGCATTATATTCGCACCGTAGCAGACTCCACCACAATGGAGTGCTGAGGGAGCTATGTTGTTTGAGAGGCAGGGAACAGAGGGCTCAGGGTACATAGTATCCTGCTATTGGGAATATGGGGAGGTTGTGAGAGGTGTGTCCCATCCTTTTCAGGAGAGGCTCCTGTACGTTCTGATGTCTGGGCAGGGTGGGTGCCTCCTTTGGCGTTTGGGCATATTGGTGCTTGACTGGCTCCTGTGGGCTGTGCTCAAATTCAGTTGACACTTGAACAGAGAGGACCCTGACTACATGTCTGATCAGATCCTGGTGGGACATATCCTCAAGCAGCAGCAATCTCCTCTTGGGATATGCATGCCCCTCCTGGAGAAGTACATTACTACCCTCTGAGCTGTCACAGTCACCAGAACCCTCATAGGATTGGATGTATATTGTCACTGGGGGCTCAGGGTTAGTGTGGTTTTGGTACCAATGAGCGTGGGTACAGGAGTGACCTGGTACCAGTGTGTTGGAGATGGCACCCATCAGCACTGATTGTCCAGTTGCCCATGCTGGGACCACAATGTGTGTGGGTACCAGTGACACAATGTGTGGGGTCTGGGGTGGTAACGAGGACCTTGATGCCACAAGGATAGCCTCAAGACTGTGTTTGCTGGCCACCATCCTCTGGTCCAGTGACCCTGGCTATGCCTGTGTATCGGTAATGGCCACAGCCAGTACCCCAAAGCAGGGCCCAAGGGTTTCGGTGGAGGCTTCAGCCTCAAGACCTTGTGGTAGCCACAAGGTGGCTTGTGGAGGCTGGGGAATCCCACCAGGACAGTTTGGCCAGAGTACGTTCATCAGGGCCAACACCAGGGCATCCCGATGTTTGGAGGGGGATGGGTCCTTTCAGAAATGGCCAGCTTTATGTTTGGATACATGGGATCCACAGGAGGTAAATAAGTCCCCTGAGGACATGGCTGCCACCACGGCCACGTCGGTGGGGTGGTGGGTACTGAGCTTGGCTGTTCTTTTCGGCCGTCCCCTCTTCAATAGCATCCCACAGGCCAAACAGTCAGACATGGAGTGAATGGGCCCTAGGCATTCGGAACAGCAAGCATGGTTGTAAGTTACAGTGGAGCGACACGCACAATCTGAGCATGTCTTCTGACACAGGGAGTGCCTTTCCATGATGTCGGGGGACCTAGGGCCTATGCACAAGCCGAGGGGAGATGTGCAAGGATGTTTTCACTCTTCCTGTGTTATTTTGTTTGGGTGAGCTCAACACAACTTCTACAGATGGGAGTTACAGTACACCAGTGTTACCGGTAAGGGAGACGTCAGCAGGCGCAGACCCAGGATTGGCAATACCATAGAGGTGTTGTGCGCTGACAGGGACAATGACCTGCTGACTCTGTGGGACATGATGAACTGGGGAGCAGCATTTGGGAGAGGCATCAGGGCAGCACGCAGGCGCTGTGGGATGGCCCCATATGCTCTCCTCTTGGATGCTGAGGAGCAGTCACACGCAGGCTGCGACAGGGCAGACAAGAGCAACATGTGACAACTAATCCCTGCTTGTTCTTGGAGATTCACTGTTCCCAGTGCCACCTGCATGCATGGCTGTGGGTCTGGGCATGTGTGCAGTGACACCTATGTGCATTGTGCGTGGCACCCTGAACACACCATTCCATTCCTCTGTGACCCCCTTCAATGACATGCCACGGCCATAGCACGGTTGGGTTGGCAATGATGATGTCCAGGCTACCCCCCCTAACCCTGTATGTGGTATGTTTCACACATTTGTGTTGACATTAGCTACACATGTCATCCGACCCACACCCACTGGCAACATGATATCCCAGCACACATGGGTGATGTGTCCATACATGTGACGTTGGGTGGGTGGACCTATGCACCTTACCAGGGGCCACGTCCGTGACATGTGGCTTTCTACAAGGCCATGGATAGCAATGTTTGACAAACTACAAGCGTTGTGTGACCTGTCTGTCTGTTGCACGGAGCATACTGGTCTCGGTGGACTTGCATCTGTCCCATTCTGGGCTATGTGATGTTGGTATGTTTCTCTGACCTGGGCCCTGGATGGGTATGGCAGGTGTGGCTGCCCACACTAGGGGCAGGGGACATTGCACGGGTATGGGCTTTTGCCACCTGTGCTCATGTGTGTGTTTCAGGCTGTGGTGTGCAACCTAAACAGATGCATGTATCCTACCAACAGCATCTGTGATGTTCATCTGCAAACACGTGTGTGATTCCTGGCGGATGGGCAGATGTGTGACCTGACTCAGCATGCATATCTGGGGACATGTGTCAGTTACAGACCTTCGGAATTTGATCTCATAGCTAATGTGGATGAGGTGTTCATTATGCACATCCACATCTGCGCCTACCACATCATCTGGATACATCAACGGTGTGTGTGCTGAGCTGTGGACCTCATGGACTGTGGGAGATGTGCTACCTACCCACCATACCGTAAGAACATATCTGAGTGACCTACCCTCTGTTGCAATCAGCTCTCATGCCCCCTGGGGTTTGGGTGTCCTAGGACACATCATCAGCAACATACAGCATAGCAGCAGGGTGACTGCCAGGACCCCATACGCAGGTATCAGGAACGCCTGGGGATGTGGGGCATGGATTCAACAGTCTAGGCACACTGCACCATCCCACCAGGGTGACTGAGAGCCCACTATGATGGGCTGCCAGGACTCCTGGGGATAGGGTGAATGGATTCAACAGTCTAGGAACACTGCACCATATCACCAGGGTGACTGAGAGCCCACTCTGATGGCCTCTCAGGACTCCTGGGGATAGGGTGATTGCATTCAACAGTCTAGGCACACTGCACCATATCACCAGGGTGACTGAGAGCCCACTCTGATGGCCTCTCAGGACTCCTGGGGATAGGGTGATTGCATTCAACAGTCTAGGCACGCTGCACCATATCACCAGGGTGACTGACGGCCCACTATGATGGGCTGCCAGGACTCCTGGGGATAGGGTGAATGGATTCAACAGTCTAGAAACACTGCACCATATCACCAGGGTAACTGAGAGCCCACTATGATGGGCTGCCAGGACTCCTGGGGATAGGGTGAATGGATTCAACAGTCTAGGAACACTGCACCATATCACCAGGGTGACTGAGAGCCCACTCTGATGGCCTCTCAGGACTCCTGGGGATAGGGAGGATGTATTGGACAACATTGGCACACAACCCCATATCACCAGGGTGACTGAGCCCACTCTGATGGCCTCTCAGGACTCCTGGGGATAGGGTGAATGGATTCAACAGTCTAGGAACACTGCACCATATCACCAGGGTGACTAAGAGCCCACTATGATGGGCTGCCAGGACTCCTGGGGATAGGGTGAATGGATTCAACAGTCTAGGAACACTGCACCATATCACCAGGGTGACTGAGAGCCCACTCTGATGGCTTGCCAGGACTCCTGGGGATAGGGTGAATGGATTCAACAGTCTAGGAACACTGCACCATATCACCAGGGTGACTGAGAGCCCACTCTGATGGCTTCTCAGGACCCCTGGGGATAGGGAGGATGTATTGGACAACATTGGCACACAACCCCATATCACCAGGGTGACTGACAGACCATGTGATGCACGTTTCACGACCCCTGATGGTGGCCCATATGTGTTACCCTGTAAATTCAGATCCCACCATCAGCACATGATGTTTCTGGAAGCTCCTTAGATCTATGGACTAGCTGTGTTACAGTGTGCTGTAGCACATCTACAGCAGCAGCTGCCATGGCCCCAGGATGGCATCATGCCCTCTGTGACCACATCCGTCACCACCTGGGTACAGGGCAAACCACTCAGAAGTGATACAGAAACAATATGGCATGTGGTTTCACCTGCTGCACTTTAATGATATAGACTACCTACACACAGCAGCATGGACAGCTGCAATCAACCCTGTCTGTGTATATGGTTATTATGACCTGTGGCCATACACTTACCTCCCGTGGGTTGTCTGCCACGCGATTATAGCGTCTGGTGACTCGCTCCCAGGACCTTCTCACCTTCCCCATGTCCCTTCGCCTGGAGGCCCCAGGGAACAGCCTGTGCAGCTTGGGCCTAATCAAGGCAGCCAGGTGGCAGAACTCGCGGTGGCTTAAAGCAGGCTTCCGTGTTCGGGTCGCCATCTTCCTGTATGCCCATCTGGACGCACGCAATGCAACTTCCGCACATGCGCATATCAGCTCGCGCACAGGCGCGCCGCATGGCTGCGCGACAGAGACAATCGCGCTCTTGGGTTCCGCATGGCTGCGCGAGGTAAAATTGAAAATTAACACATCTTTCTGCCGCACAGGTTATGGTGTCACCAACAGTATGTCTACGAATCTCTGCAGACACACATAGCACCTATGTGTCTCTCATGTACAAAAGATCACTTAGCTTGTTATGAATTATTCCTGTTTACACAGTGTGTGTTTGAACCTCTGGACACATATCCACTGATTCCTAGTGCATTGTCTAATGGTGTGTGCTATGTGTGTCATAGGGGAATAAATGAGAACACCATTGGGAACAAACGAAAATACCATTGGCAGCTGATCGAAGTTTAAGCTCGATTACTAAAAGCTAAGCAATTTTTTGATTACCTTTTTCTGATGGAGAGGGTTTTTAAGAGTTATACATGAAAAATGGCAGCTACAAAAGTGTGGTCGTTGATGTGAAGTCCGTGATAGAGAATCAGAAGTTTCTCATTCCTGTCCATGAATACTGAGACCACGTTAGCTCCCGATAAAAATATATTGGTGTGTGAACACTTTTTCCATCAAGTTCTTTTAGTCTATATTAGAACAAGTTAGACTTTCTAATTGCAATACAGAGCCAGTTGTTTTTGTTACTGACATAGGAGGTACTGCCAAAACACTTACAACAGGGGGTGCTGACAGACCATCAGCGTCAGCTATCAGTCACCCTGGTGATATGGGGTTGTGTGTGTCACTGTAGTATGTTCAGTGGTGCATCTCGATGTGTGCCCAGCAATGATGTGGATGTTGCCATAGCGGGGTAGGGGGGTGCTTCATATCTGACCACTGGACATGCACATTAGGTTGCGTGGTGCCCATTATGAGGCGATGTAGGTCGGCATGTCACCTTAATGCACGTTATCCTTTAGTATGTGTGCTGACATACAGTCCTGGTGGCAGAGGTGTAGCACAATGGTTGAGACATGGACTGCTGAACCAGGGGTCATGAGTTCAGTCCTCCACTGGGGTTCTGGATTACCTGTCTCACGCAGCACACATTGTTATACAGCAGTGCCAAATTGGGCATTGTGTTTTTAAAGTACATCAGTGCTGCGTGAGGCATACATCTTCTTACGTTACAACTGTGTTACCTGCGGCAGTCTCCTTTCTACATTACAGCCGTACTGCCAGGAGAACCACCTTTACAGTGCTATATATGTCATGTGCAGTGCAGCATTGTTACTAATGGATCAACGCAACCCTGATAACCGCAGCACACAGTCTGCAGGATTGCCTCTTTAGCCAGCCAGGCATCTTATATCAGCTATGGAGCTGTGGCCCACAGGTTACATTGCTGCCTGTGAAGCCAGAGGTTGTGAGTTTCCGTCCACAGTGGGGTTATTGGTGAGTGCATCCGATGGCAGGTTTTGTAATGTAAATTAGTGGTGGCAGCTATAAGACCTTCACAGTGCTGTAATCTTCAGGTGCCCTATAAGCACCTTATCGTGCACCCTAAGGTTACAGAACTACGTTGTTTTCTCTGTTGCCAGTAGTACATGACATTACACACATACTGCCCCAAACAGCACCCATGTACCCTATAAAATAGTTATCTCCATGTTACAATGCCCTGTTCAATGCACTGTATGTCCAGTTTGTGCAATGTGAACAGTACTGATGCTGACAAGCGCAGTATATGGGCCAATGTAAATATCTAAAATACTTTTCTTGGACAACCACACTAAGGATTTGAACCACCAACCTGTCGCTTCACAGGCATTGCAGTCACCAGTGGGCTACAGCTGTGAAGAGAGGTCTGGCTGGCTGCAATATAACTTCTGCAGACAGGGTAGGGTTAGTCCACTCGCACCCATGATGCACTGCACATGCAAAGCAGCAGTCTACAGATGGTCCGAAGATGGGGTGTGCATCCCCACAGCACCTAGGCCTAGCAGTGGGTACTGACCTTCTGTGTTGCTGGTACAGAGTGGCTACAGACCGTCACAGTGTGTGTGGCCTGTGCTCACCCTGAGGGTGAGGTGGGACCCACAGCACCTGTCCTGGCTGAGATGGGCTATACGTCAGGTCAATATGTCTGCTGATGTCTGATAGGTTGTCCCATCAGACACACCTACGGTACACCTTTGACCATCTGTATCTCCCAGTCACATCTGGCCCTTGTGGACTACAATGCTCACGGAATAGTGCATATCCTGTGTGGGTGCCCTGCCCACATGATATATGTGCGGGGTGTGTGTGAGGAAAGGAGCTGTTCGGACACATAGGTGATGTGTGGCGGACCACCAAACCTGCCCTCTGGAACCCAGGTTCCCCCAACAACAGATCCACATTCTATATCCCAGCAAGGGTGGTAGCGGCAGACAGCGCCATCAACCTCAGTCCGGCTGGAGTAGGGACAACCTACAGGGCACTTGCTGCAGTTCTGTACGCATCCATATTTCAGACAGTAGGGCCTGAAACCCCCAGCTCCCCCTTCACCATCTGACATTTTCCAGCAGCAAGCACAGTGAGTCCCCAGCTACTGAACCCTGCAAGGTGTTCCAGCCATACACACACTAACTGCAGACAGGCCGCTAGCCAGTCCATAGTGCATGCTACCGGAGGAAATGTGTGCACCCATAACTGGGATGTGAGCACACCCACCATGCAATTAACTCAGTGATTGGGCCCCAGAAATACAGAACCCATATACATCACATGAGAGAACTACTATATGGCACTATGGTGGAACCTAGCCATGCCATGGTCACTGCTCGGTCAGGGTGAGAGTGACCTCCCAGCAGGACATGCTATGGACACCATGTCTGTGCAGGTGATGGCCAGGCACTACAATGTCCCAGCCATTGACCTATGCCCTGTGCAGATGCATCCTGCTCAGGCCGCCCTGTCTGTTCTATACCCACAGTACATTGCTCCTCATTATGCACATTGGCAGGCCAATACTGGCAACAGTGCTATCAGTGTGGGCTGTGGAGGGTGTTGGCAGCCACCACACACTGGATGGACAGCCACACACTCCCCACACCTATGGCAGCATTGAGCAGCTGTAGAGGTATTTGGCAGCCCTGGCCACCACACCAGTACTGGGCACAGTGCGAGCATGGCTATGTTAGGCAGTACTGTTGGAGTCATTCTCCAGGGTGGTGGACTGTGTCAGACACATGACCTGTCACACATTGCACATACATCACAGATGGTATGATACAGCTTAATGAGCTGATTGTGCTTAACTTAGGCATTTCTATCTGACAGTAATCATAACAAGCTTTTGATATCTGTGTACCGTATCCCCGTGTCTAGTGTGGGATTGCTAATGTATGCACATCCTAGTATTGGGAGATGCACACAGGGCCCAACATCCTGCCTCTGCATTAGTCTTTGAATAATGGGGCCTGCAGGTGCAGGTGTTTCTGCCCCTGTTGCCCGCTGCTCTAGGGCAGAGGTTCCCAACTCCAGTCCAGGTGGCCCAAACACTGGTCGGGTTTTCATGATGTCCCTGATGAATATGCCTGTGATACATCTGCATACCATGGGGGCGGTAACTTAAATTGTAGCACACGCATCTTTATTGGAGACATCATCCAACCTGAGTGATTTGGGACCCTCCATGACTGCATTTGGGGGACTGTGCTGTAGGTGATGCATATGTTTATGTGGTGTGTGCTGTTTAAGGTAAAATATGAGCTTTTCACTGACGCTTATGTCCTCAGCAGTAAAGGTTCAGTCTTTACTACCATGTTTCCTTCATGGGTAAAATGTGGGGATTGGGATGGCAGGTGCCCCAGCTAGGATTGGAACCTGTGATCTTCTGGTCTTAAAGGCACTGGCTGTGTCCGCTGCACCACCGTCTTAGCACAACAGCAGTGCATTCCCTGGGGAGTCCATGGCTGTTTGTCAGACAGAGCCTGTCTGTTGGAGTGCACTGCACCCACGTGAAGGGGGCTATGCCACCGTCTTCTCTGGGCAGCTGCCACTGCCCCCCTCCAACACCAGTACCCCTCTGCCAACATGCTGCATGCCCTTCTGCTGATGGTGCTGGTGGTGCACAGTTTTAGGCCATCCAGTGTGCAAGTAGGCGACTGCCTATGCTGCGCGTTCTGGGGTTGGGGTGCCTGCTTAGTCGTCCACGATTCCCCCCAACTCCACCATGCTGTTGTGGAACATGTGCATGCCATAGGAGACCTGTCCATTGGAGAGGGGAACCCTGCTCTGTCCTATTTCAATGTGGGATCATTCACCTTGTATGGTGCAGGAGCGTGGACCCTTCCGAGATTCATATCTTTTCTTCAGGGCTTTATTGGGAGTGTTTCTTGATGTTTCCCATTGCTGTCACCATTGCCCAGCTTGGTCATCTTTTGTGCTACAATCGAGGGGTTTAGCAGCCCTGGCCAACACACCAGTCATGGGCACAGTACAGGCATGGATATGGTACACAAGACTGTTGGGGGTCACTCCCCAGGGTGGTAAACACTGTCAGGGACCAGACCTGCAGCACACACCACAGACATCAGAATGATTGTTATGGTGGAGCTCAATGAGCAAAATGTGCTTAACATAGGAATTGCTATCTGCCAGTTATCATGGGAAACGTTTGATAGCTGTGTACCGTATACCCAGGTGTAGGGTGGCATTGCTAAGGTATGCAAGTGCTAGTATTGGGAGATACAGGCAGGGCCCAATGTCCTGCCTCTCCAGGAGGCATTGGCCAATGGGGCCTGTGGGTGTGTGTGTGGGTGTGTCTGGCCCTGTTGGCTGCTGCTTTACGGCAGGGTTTCCCAACTCCAGTCCTGGTGTTCCCAACACTGATCTGGTTTTCATGCTGTCCCTCATAGATATGCATGAGCTACATCTGCATACCATGGGGGTGGTGCATAGATATGCAGCACAGGCATCTTTATTAGAGGCAGCATGGAACCTGAATGGTGTGGGGCCCTCGAGGACTGCATTTGGGAGACTCTGCTCTAGGTAATGCGCCTGTTTATGGTGTCTGTGTTTGGTGTGGTAAAATATAGGCGTATTAACCATGCGTATGTTCTCAGCAATAAGGGTTTGTCCCTACTATCATGGTTTAGTTGTGGGAAAAATTTGTGGACAGGATTGGCAGTAGCCCTAGCTTGCCTTTGAACCTGTGACCTTCTGTTCTTGCACACACTGTCTGTGTGCACTGCACCACCGTGTTGCCACAGATATGCTGCATTCCCTGGGGAGTCCATGACTGTACATCCGACAGAGCCTGTCTGTTGCGGTGGACGGTGCCAGCCTGCACAGGCCTAGGCCACTGTCTGCTGTGGCTTGCAGCCACTGCCCCCTCCACCACCTGTACCCTTCCGCCAACATGCAGACATGTCCTTATCTGGGAAAAAGCATATGACCTGATTGAGTTGTGGCACTCCAGGACTGAATTTGGGGTACTTGACTGTAGGTAATGCCCATTGTTATGGTTTGTGTGCGGTGTAGGGTAAAATATGGTTGCTTGAACCATGCTTATGTTCTCTGTAATAACGGAGTGTCTTTACTATCACTGTTTAGTGGTGGGTAAAACTATGGGGACTGGGTTGGCAGAGGCCCCAGCTGGGTTTTGAACCTGTGACCCTCTGGTCCTACAGGCACTGGCTGTGTCTGCTGCACCACACTGTGGCCACAGAGACAGTGCAGTCCCTGGAGATAGGAAACCTGGCCGGATGAGTCAGAATCCCTGCTCTGCACAATTATACTGTGGGCACATTTACCTTGTATGGAGACAAAAGGGCAAATAAACCTCATAAATGACATCGTAAAAAGGGGAAAAATACCATGCCCAAGCTGGGCAATAGTGACATCAATGGACAACATTGAAAAACACTCCCAGGAAAGCTCCAAAAAAAGGAATTATTTTTTTGGAAGGGTCTACGGAGCGTAGACCCTTCCTAAACTCATTTCTTTTTTCTGGAGCTTTCCTGGGAGTGTTTTTTATTGTTGCCCATTGCTATCACTATTGCCCAGCTGAATTATAATTTTTCTAATTTTTGTTGTGGTCATTTTCATGTTTTATTTGCAATTTTGTTCTGTGCACATGTATCACACTGCTCACGTTTTGTAGGTTTCCCCGGTTTTGCTGTACATTGCTGACGAAAATGGTTTCTCTTCCCTTTAAATGGGCTCTAACGCAAGGTTTTCACTCGCGGTATTTTTTTTGCCGAAATTCAGCCCCGCTGTGCTCCCCGCCTCTCCCCTCCCACTCTCCACCCATTGACCCCGTCCCCTCCGCCCCTCGGGAGCCTTCCTCCGCCCTCGAAATGCCTTTCCACGCCTCTATCGCACATCAGCGCGCCCCGCTCTTGAGCGGGCGGAGCGCACTTGTGCAGGGGGCGCACACGTGTGCGGGGCACAAAAAACGCACTATTAGCGTGCGCTAAGGTACCTTAGCGCACGCTCAAGTGCGCCCCGCACATTTGCGCGGTTTAGTAAACATACCCCTAAGATTCAAGAATGAAATCAGATACCTTTGAGTGGCATTTGACATACAGCTCAACTTCCAGACCCACATCAAGAGAATAACCAAGACAGCATATCAAAAGCTAAGAACCATACACAGACTCAAGCCCCTACTCAGTGACATTGACTTCAGATCAGTCTGCCAGGCCATTATAACCCCCACATTAGATTATTGTAATGTAATCTATCAAGGTCTCCCAAAGAAAACTGCACTTCCACTCCAACTTGTACAAAACAATACTATGCACATAATAACCAGAATAGCAAGACACTGCCACATAATGCCTACACTACAGCAACTACACTGGCTTCCAAAAGCCACATGTTGCAAATACAAGGCCTTATTGATGATCTTCAAAATAATCCACAACCTAGCACCCCCAGTTCTTCAACCGCTGATAAAAATAAAAGACACTAGAGGACAGAACAAAAAAGAACCTTGAATAACAACACTCTGAATATCCCCATGCACAAGAGAAAAGCCAAAAAATGACATGTAAAAGAGCATTCTCCCTGTATGCTCCCTCCCTATGAAACGACTTACCTTACTCAATAAGAGCCATCAAGGACATAGCAGACTTCAAAAAAGCAATAAAGACCTTCCTGGAGTGGAGGAGTAGCCTAGTGGTTAGAACACTGGCTTGGTAACCAAGCAACCAGGGTTCGATTCCCACTAGCACTCCTTGTGGCCTTGGGCAAGTCACTTAACCCTCCACTGCCTCAGAAGAAAGGCCTGGCAATCTACTTCCAGTGACACTGCCAAGAAAACCCAGGAGCTTCTGGGTCGCCAGGAGTCAGGACTGACTCGAAGGCACACATTGCATTGCATTTGCTCAATACTACGGGAACACCCCATGACCAGTAGATACAAACTAAAACATCTCAGTTTACAAATCCAAATCTTCCCAACTGTTTGCGTCATCATCCCCCAACCCAACCTAACCCTCTCTTACCCATCCATCTCCACCTTCCAAAGAGCATACTCCCTACCTGCTGTAATGTATTACCCACAAAATAATACATGTGAATTATCTATAACTCCATATAATCATCCAAGTTTAACACCCTTGTTCAATGTAAACTTTTTTGTTATTGTTGGTTCATGTTATATGTAAATCGCTCTGAATCCTATGATAGGGCAGTATAGAAAAACTGTTAAATAAATAAAACAAATGACTAATGCAGGTTAGGTCGATACCCTATTTACTTCATGGTTCTCAAAAAGGACAGTTCCTTTTGTCCGATCTTGGATCTCAAGCAGGTAAACTGCTGCTTTTGTATCTTGACTCACCTGATCTCCTTTGTGTTTCCTTACCATTCCCCCTACATGTATCCCATGTCTACAGCTACTGTGTTGTCTGTCTTGACTAGATTGTAAGCTCTGATGAGCAGGGACTGTCTTTTACATGTGTCTGTGCAGCGCTGTGTACATTTTGTAGCACTATACAAATGTTCAGTAGTAGTAGTAGTATACACAACTTGGGCAAAGCTCTTTCTTCTGCAAGAAATGATCACCAATCTTGTATCCATAGAAGACATCAGCATGGAGCATGTTGAGGATATTAGGCCACCTGGGGTCAACAGTCCACGTTACTCCCATGGCATGTCTCAAAATGAGACAAGTTCAATGGACCACTCACAGGCTCCAAGAAGTTATATCTTTCACCATTCTCCCCTGGGACTCTTTAGCGGGATAGTCCATTCTAATTGGGGAAGTCATCCCTTTCTAAATTCAACCTTACCAAAAAATAGTCATGACACATTCAAACAGGGCTGGAAAGCCCATGTAAATGGACATCACATGCATTATGGAACTCAATAAATTGAGAGCAGTCTTGAATGCTCTAAAGCTTTCAAAGTTCTGTGGGCCAACAAAATTGTTCTGGAACAGACAATCAAGTAGCAATGTATTACATCAGCAAGCAAGGAGGGACAGGTTCCTTTCTCTAGAGTTGGGAAACTATCAGGAAGTGGGCCATCTTTCATCTCTCCTTTCAAATGTGCTGTATTTGGTAATTATTGTAAACTGTCTTAATGTTTGCGAATGGCAGTATAGAAAGTTTGAAATAAACATAAATATGCACATAAATTCTCGCTTACTGCTGCCATGCCTCATCTCATTCTGGTAACCAGCTTGTGCCAGAATTTAATTTTAAGTGGAGGTGGGAGGGTTGTGAGGACTTATCCTGCTGTCCGTGGGGAACACCTTCTACAGGTGAGTAACCTTGTTTTCTCCATGGATAAGCAACATAAGTGCTTACATATAAGATTCCCTAGCTACCAGCTGCCTCAAAGAAAAAATGGTTAACATGGAGTGTTGCAACTGGCAGGCATCGGAGAACAGAAGAGCTTTTTTTTTTTTACAACAGGCTTTTAGGCAAATATATGCCAACAACAAGGCAGCATGGAACAGAAAAGAAGAGGGCCAAGGAGAGATTGCTATCATGTCAGGAGTCCCTTTCTAAACAGTAGCAGTATGTGACTGTGTGGACAGAAACTAAGTTGCAGCCCTGCAAATCTCTTTCGTGGAAACTAAGCATACGTGTGCCACTGACGCAGAGATGGCTCAGACGTTATGAGCCATGACATGGCCCTCAAGTGCCAGACCCACCTAGGCATGTGAAAGTGATACAATTTGCCCCCAACCTATTGGGGTCGAAAGAAACAAAAAGCTGGGAAGACTTTATAGTATTAGATTGTAAGCTCTGATGAGCAGGGACTGTCTTACATCTATGTATACAGTACTGTGTATGCTTTGTAGCGCTATACAAATGATTAGTAATAGTAGTAGGATTTAATTCGCTTCAAGTAGAAGGCAAAGGCTTTTTTGCAGTCAAATGTATGCAAAGTGCTGTCCCTTGGGAAAAATGCTGAAAGGACTAGTCACTGATTAAGGTGGAAGTCTGACACCACTTCAGAAAGAAGTATAGGATATGTACACAACATACCCTATTGTTGAAAAATTTTGTAAAGCATAGTTACTTACCTGTAACAGGTGTTCTCCAGGGACAGCAGGAATTGGTCCTCACTTATGAGTGATGTCGGCATTGACGGAGCCCCCGCGGAACAATTTTGGGATTGCTGTCACACATGCATGGTCCTCTTCCCACCCAAGGGTACCATCTTGCTCAGTCAGGTCCCTTAGCTCGAGCCCTAGAACCTTCACTATCTCAATGCCTAGAAGCTCTTGATTAGATATTTGGATGGTGAAGTCATCCAGGGTCAGGACAATTAAATACACTTCAGAAGCTGACAGCCAAGCAAGTAATCTTTGTAATAGGAAAATCCGAAGTTTTGCCCAAGTCAGTATCCACCCTTGGCAAAACACAGACACTCCAACACTGGTCAAATTCCTAAATTAAAAAACAAAAACAAACAGTTGAGTGCATGCTAAAATAATTTATAACATATTTATGACAGGAGAAGCACCACTCATTTAAAAACAATGCTGAGCCTCTGAAAATGGTAAAGTATAGGCAAAGCCGGGGAAAAGGTATAAAGTGCCCTAGAAGAGCCCTCAATCCTACCCCCCTTCCCCTACTTCCACTGTCACTACTGCTACCCGTCTCCAGGGCCTGCAGCGATGGCACTGGCATTTAAACCGCAACACAGCACTTACCCGAACTTTCCAGTGCTGTGTTGTAGTTTCTGCCTTGTATGCCTCCATGCAAACGGAAGTCTGCATTGCAAGGGTGAGGGGGGGGGGGGGTAAATGTCAGGCCAAATAAGGCAGGAACTGCAATGCACTACATTGGGTTTAAATACTACTGCAGGTCCTGTAGAGGGGTGGAGGTGGCAGCAATGGGACGACCTAGAAATGTTGCCATTCTAGGTAACCACCTAGTTCACCTATTAGGCCATACCGGCACTGAGTATAGAACAGAGGATGAAGACAGTTTTGGAGGAAGGTTACGAGGTTGCAGTACTGAAAACAAAGCACCCAATTAGCCCATCCAATCTGCAGCACAGATCATCAGACTAAATTACTTCAATTGTCTTTACCAAGGCATGCTGAATCTATGGGGGATGTTTACTAAACCGCGCTAAAGGAGCGTGTGCTGTTAGCCCTTAACATACGCAAAACGCCATCTTAATGCTCACTAATGGGACCAACAGCGTAAAGCACCCTATGGGCAGAGAATAGGCGGGGAGTAGGGGGTCAATGGGTGGGAACAAGGCCCTGTTCCCTTAATGACGGCACCTTAACACCAAGAACCTTATCACATATCAAAACCTGTCGATAAGTGTGCATTTTGATGAGAGAGAGCTTATTTAAAGGTCTGCAATTTGCTGCACAGATAGGTGAGTCCAAGAAAGTGATAGTAGTGCTCCTTTAGCAGCAATAGCATAGTGCACAAGTATGAAAGGGCACTATGTTGATGGGGCAAAAGAGGATGCATGTGGATCATTCAGTGGGGACTGCTGGTGCATAGGGTGGACCAGGCGGCTGCCTAGGAGGCACATACGAATATAGGATTAGAAAATATGCCAGACAGCATCAGACCAAGGGCCCAATAGCCTGTGCCCAGCAGTGGCCAATCTAGTTCACAAGTACCTAACAATTTCCCCAAAAGACACACAGGATCCACAATGCTTTTAATGGGGCAAGCAGTGCAAATTCCGGGTCCCCTTTGATAATGGCTAAATGTAGTGTGAGTATGGTGAAGAACATAAGATATGCCATACTGGGTCAGACCAAGGTCCATCAAGCCCAGTATTCTGTTTCCAACAGTGGCCAATCTAGGTCATATGTACCTAGCAGTATCCCCAAGGGACACAGGTTCCACAATGCTTGTATTGGTTCAAGCATTGATATCCTGGGTCCCTTCTTAATAATGGTTTATGGACCTTTCCTCCAGGAACTTGTCCAAACCTTTTTTAAACCCAGCTACACTAACAGCCTTTACTACATCCTCCGGTAACAAATTCCAGAGTTTGATTACACGTTGAGTGAAAAAATATTTTCTTTTATTAGTCTTAAATAGTTTACCCTGTAGCTTCATTGCATGTCCCCTAGCCTTTCTATATTCTGATAAGGTAAACAATCGATCTACGTTTACTCGTTCCACTCCGTTCATTAATTTATAGACTTCTATCATATCTCCCCTCAGCCGTCTCTTTTCCAGGTTAAAGAGCCCTAACCTTTTTAGCCTTTCTTCATAGGAGTATTCTTCCATCGCCTTTACCATTTTGGTGGCTCTTCTCTGAACCTTTTCTAAAATCGCTATATCCTTTTTAAGATACGGCGACCAGAATTGCACACAATATTCAAGGTGCGGTCTCACCATGGAACGATATAGAGGCATTATAATATCTTTTGTTTTATTTTCCATTCCTTTCCTTATGATACCTAGCATTCTATTTGCTCTCTTGGCTGCCGCTGCATACTGGGCTGAGGGTTTTAACATGGTATCCACAATGACGCCTTAATCTTTTTCCTGGGTGGTAGTTCCTAATGTGGAACCTTGCATCGTGTAACCATAGTTTGGGTTGTTCTTCCCTAGGTGCATAACCTTGCACTTGTCCACATTAAATTTCATCTGCCATTTTGATGCCCAGTCTTCCAATTTATCAAGATCCTCTTGCAATTTTCCACAATATTCTTGGATTTTAACAACTTTAAATAGTTTTGTGTCATCTGCAAATTTGATAACCTCACTCTTTATTCCACTTTCCAGGTCATTTATGAATATGTCAAAAAACAGCGGACCCAGCACAGATCCCTGGGGTACACCACTATTCACCTTTCTGGAGGTGAATAGTGGTGTATTGAAGCGTGAGAGCACACAGGGTAATTAAGGATTTGTCTTTTCCTTGCATATGGTAGTAACTTACAGTTGTTGTCTTCACCTTTCGATCTCCACCTAAGGGCCACGCCAAAGGACCCTCTGGCGAGGCCCTCAGGTGCAGGCCTGTCAGGCGCATCTTCTGGCACTTGATGTTTAAATGTACGGTTGGGCCTGATTGGCCTTTGGTTCAGGGAGTGGGAGGAGCTTCACTGCCCACTCCATGGTGCTGGATGCTGATCGGGCTGCAGAGATGTGCAGTATGGACACAATTTCCATACAGGTAACAGCACATTCTCCAGGACCAAGCAGGAAGTCAGTCCTCACTTATGGGTGACATCGACATCGATGGAGCCCCCATGCGGAGCAATTCCCCAGCTTTCTAAGAAAGCCTTTGGGAATATTGCGTGCATGCGCGGTCCCCTTCCCGCCTAAAGGTGCCATCTTGCTCAGTCTTTCTTTTTCCGTGGAGCCCACCGGACGTCTGTCCGTGTCACCCGGAAAAATTGACGTTTTTTCTAGCGATTTCATCGTGTATTTTTCTCCGGTTCGACGCCGGTTCCCCTTCCCGCCGGGTTCGGTACACCGATATCGAGCCCGTCTTCTATTTTTCGGTTTTTGCCCCTCATGGCTGGCATTCGCGCCCTTTTTGTCTTTTCCCTGGAAGGCCGGTCCTTTGACCTCGCGGGGGCCCTTTTTTCCCCGATGGCTTCCAGTGGTTTCAAAAAGTGTGATCGGTGCAAGAAACTAATGTCTCTCACCGACACACACGACTGCTGCCTTCAGTGCCTGGGCCCAGATCATGATCCTAAGATCTGTGGCCCGTGTGGCAAAATGTCCACCAAGGCACTTCGAAGCCGTCAGCATCAGAAAGAGAGGATTTTCTTGGACTCTGCCTCCAGCCGGGCCCGGACCTCATCTGAGGCCTCGACGTCTCGGGAGTCTGATCCCGAGCATCGCCGAGGTTCCTAGGACAGGGGGTCCCCCGATCGGGAACGTAAGAGGACAAAACGGCTCATGAGGGCGGCGTCGGAAGAGGTCCCTGGTTCCTCGAGGGCCAGGTCTGAGACCCCCAACCCCCGCCCCGAGCTCTTGGAGCAGGAGAAGCCGTCCAAGATACCTCACGTGGAGACGGAACCCGTCGGACACGTAAGTCCTGTGGTCCTCGTGGACTCTCCTCCGAGAGAGCGGACGTCGGGCCCGGCGCCGCCGGGGCCGGAGTCGGTGGCTGCTGAGTCTCCTGAGCTTGGACTCAGGCTGACAGCCTTGGAGTGCAGACTGTCTGCCTTCACGGATCAGCAGCGGGTACTGATGGCCAGCCTTGCTGGTGCATCTGCCCCGACCACCGGGACATCGACGGCGAAGTCGACCCCGGAGACCGAGCCGATACTCGAGACCATGAAAGCTCGAAGTCGTCCTCGGTCACGGTCCCCCTCGACCTCCCGCTCGGAACCGAGGGTGTCGACGCCGGTGCCTTCAGCGTCGGGGTGGGTGCCACCAAGACCCGCGCGATCGGAGCCCCCCGACTCCTCTTCGGATGAGTCCGCTTGGGAGACGGAGGACGAGGAGTCCCCCAATACTTTTCAGACTCGGTGCGTCCCTTCGGACTCACCGCAGTCTGAGCCCCGGAGTAGGTCCCGACCGGAGGACACCAAGTTCTCGGAGTTCGTAAGGGACATGGCCAAGGTGTTGGCGATTCCCACGGAACCCGAGGAGGAGCCTTGAGCCGAGGAGCTCGAGGCCCTCCAGTATGACTCTCCTCCGAAGGAGGCCTTTACTGTGCCGGTCCCTCCAATGCTGGAACGGCTCCTCTTCCGGATGTAGGAGGCACCGGCCTCAGCGTCGGTCTTAAGCAAGCGGGTCGATTTTATGTATCGACTCCGTAGGAGCCCTGGATTTCAGAAGGTGCAGCTGCCGCACCATTCCATGGTGGTGGAATCGGCCATGCATCGTCTGAAGAGCCAGAAGATGCACTCTGCGGTGCCTCCCGGCAGGGAGGCCCGGAACCTGGATGCTTTCAGCAGAAAGTGCTTCCAGGGCTCGATGCTTGCTTGCTGTGTCCAGTCCTACCAGCTATACATGGGCATGTACTTACGAGACCTGGCGATAGAGATTGCCGGGTTCTCTGTTGGCCTCTCCGGGGAACCTTTGCAGAGGTTCCGTACTTTGTCCTCAGGAATCCGGGACTGCTCGAAGTTCATGTCCCGAGCGGCCTACGATGGCTTCGAGGCTTCGGCTCATGTAGCAGCAGCCAGCATCGGAGCCCGACGCCAGGCATGGCTGCAGTCATCGGACCTCGAGCCCTGGGTGCAGAACAAGTTGGTCGATGTCCCTTGCCGAGGTGAAAACCTTTTTGGCAAACCCATGGCCGAGAAGGCGGCTGAGCTCGAAACTGAGCACCTGACTAGGACAAGGCTGTCCAGAAAAACTTCTGCCCCTTCTCATAAGAAGACGGGATCGGGTAAAAAGTCCTTTTACCCGAGAAAGGCAGCTGCCTACAAACCTTTCCCTCAGTACCAGGCCTCCCCAGCTCCCCAGCAGGGTCAGCAGGCCAAGGGGCAGGGACATGGGCCCCGTAGGCAGAAGACCCCCAAGCCTCCGGCTCCTGCTCAGCAGGGAGGGGGTTTTTGACTCCCACAGCATAGCCTTTCCACCTCTGCTGCCCCATTCCTGCATAGGAGGTCGTATAGCCCTGTTTGCCCACAGGTGGCCACCCATTACAGGGGATGCTTGGGTGTTGAGCATAGTCCACAGAGGCTATATGCTCCATTTCCAGCAGTTGCCCCCTGCCTACTTCCCCGGAGAGCCTCTAAGGCCTCCTCTACACACAGACCTCCTTCAAGAACTTCAAGGTCTGCTTCTGGACAAGGCGGTGGAGCCTGTACCTCCTCGCCTACAGGGGCACGGTTTCTACTCCAGGTACTTCCTCGTGCCAGAGAACCGGTGGCCTCAGGCCTATTTTAGACCTCAGGAACCTCAACAAGTTCTTGGAGAAAGAAAAGTTCAAGATGCTTACTCTTGGAACACTTCTGCCCTACCTCCATCAGGGAGATTGGCTATGCTCCTTAGATCTCAAGGATGCGTACACTCACATCCTCATTCATCCAGATCACAGAAAGTACCTCAGGTTCATTGTGGGAAGAAACCATTACCAGTACAGAGTACTGCCTTTTGGCCTCACCTCCGCCCCAAGGGTCTTTACAAAGTGCCTGGCTGTGGTGGCGGCCTACTTGAGGACTCAAGATGTTTTTGTCTTCCCCTATCTGGACGACTGGCTCATCAGGGGTCAGACTTACCAGGAGGCCAGGCAGGCCACCTTTCGAACTGTATCACTCCTTCAACACCTAGGCTTTGTCATAAACTTCACAAAGTCCACTTTGCTCCCCTCCCAGAACCTAGAGTTCATAGGGGCGCGGCTGGACTTTCTGCAAGCAAGGGCTTACTTGCCAGAAGACAGGGCTCAGAGGCTCATGGAGTTGGCCTCCCGGTTTCTCAGAATGCCAAGGGTTTCTGCCTGACTGTCTACAGCTCCTAGGCCACATGGCGTTGATGGTACATGTGACCGCCAATGCCCGCCTCCACATGAGGCCTGCACAGTGTTGCCTTAGAACTCAGTGGAAGCAAGCCACAGGGATCCTAGCAGACAAAGTGAGGGTGTCCAAACCCTTCCTGCATTCCCTGCAGTGGTGGCTACACCCCCCCCCCAACTTATTTCAGGGGGTGCCTTTCCAGGTGCCTGTCCCCACAGTGGTGTTGACGACAGATGCCTCCTTGCAGGGCTGGGGTGCACGTTGTCTGGACCGGTGCACTCAAGGCCTATGGTCTCCATGGGAGGCCACGCAACAGATCAACCTACTAGAACTTCGGGCTATTCGCTTAGCCCTCAAAACCTTCTCTCACACCTTGTCTCACCAGTCTGTTCTGGTGCAGACAGACAATCAAGTGGCCATGTTCTACGTGAACAAGCAGGGGGGCACGGGGTCCAGCCTCCTGTGTCGAGAGGCGCAGGCCCTGTGCTCTTTTGCTCTCAAACACAACATGTTTCTCAAGGCTGTTTATCTCCCTGGCCAGGAAAACTTCCTGGCGGACAGGTTGAGCGGGATTCTGCAACCCCACGAGTGGCAACTGCACCCCTTGGTGGTTCAGAATATTTTCCTGAGATGGGGGCTTCCCTCCATAGATCTCTTTGCCAGTCCCCTGAACCGGCAGCTGCCCAGGTTCTGTTCCAGGCAACCGCATCCCCTGAAGAAAGCAGCGGATGCCTTCCTGATTTCTTGGTCCCAGGGCCTCCTGTATGCGTTTCCTCCCACGCCTCTGGTGGCCCGAACCTTGTTCAAGATTCTCCGGGACAAGGCCTCGGTACTATTGATAGCTCCCAGGTGGCCGAGGCAGCCCTGGTTTCCACTTCTGCTCCAGCTAGCCGTGGACACCCCACTGCCTCTGGGGTTGCAGCCCGATCTTCTATCTCAGGATCAGGGTTCCCTTCTGCACCCCAATCTCAAATCTCTCAAGTTGATGGCCTGGAGGCTGCAAGGGTAGTGTTGGCTCCCTGGGGCCTACCACGAGAAGTGGAGGAGGTGGTCTTGGCCTCTAGAAAGCAGTCCACCAGAAAAATCTATGCCTTGAAGTGGAGAAGGTTCTCCATCTGGTGTCAGCAGCGTAAGGAGGATCCTTTCACCTGCATTGTACCGCTAGTGCTTCAGTATCTGCTACACTTGTCCAATCAAGGCCTTAAGTCCAATTCGGTTTGGGTTCACCTCTCTGCTCTAGCAGCTCACCACTCCCTGTTGGAGGGACACTCTCTGTCTGTTCACCCCTTGGTGTCCAGGTTTCTCAGAGGCTTGCTTTTGCTCAAACCTCCTATCCGTCCACCAGCCCCTGAGTGGGAATTGAATGTGGTCTTGCAGCAACTGACTCGCCCACCCTTTGAGCCGATGGCAACCTGTCCTCTCCACTTCCTTTCTTGGAAGGCTCTATTCCTTGTGGCCCTGACCTCGGCCGGGAGGGTGAGTGAGCTTCAAGCCCTGGTCTGTGACAGGCCTTACACTCGCTTCTATAGGAACAGGGTAGTCCATCCTCCCTAAAGTTGTCTCCTCCTTCCATCTCAACCAAGAGGTGGTTCTTCCAACGTTCTTCCCTAAGCCCCATGCCAGCCGGGCTGAGACAGTTTTGCATACCCTGGACTGTAGAAGGGCCCTATCCTTCTACCTTGAGCGTACGCAGGGGTGTAGGAGGGCTACTCAGCTCTTCGTATATTTTGACCCTAATAACTTGGGGTTACCTGTCTCCAAGCGTACCTTGTCCATTTGGGTGGCTGACTGTATCCATTTGGGTGGCTTACTGTATCACGATTATACTAATAATATCCCAAAAAGAAAACATTCACCTTGGTTCTCCCCTGAATTGCGGACCTCCCTCTCACACCTACGGAAACTCGAAAAACGATGGCGTCGAACTCGATCCGCAGAAGACCAGACAGCTTATAGTATATATCTTTCTGCTCACAGAGAAGCTGTCCTTACAAAAATGAAACAATTCCACTCTGACACACTCAAAAGATCACTAAATAAACCACGTGATCTTTTCAACTTAGTCAAATCTTTATCAAAGGAACCATCACCTTGTCAAACTGATGATATCCACCCACAAGCTTTCGCTGACCATCTACAATCTAAGCTATTACAAACAAACAAAATCGCCACTGTCAAGTCACATGACACCACCTGTCTTAACCACCTGTCTATGTTCTCCACACCGTCCAAGAAATGTGTGGAAAATACCATCGCAGCACTCAATATCACCACTGCACAAACTGACCCATGCCCTGCCTTTTGGATAAAAGATTTACGCAGCGAACTCAGCCCTTTAATCACAAGAATGATGAACCTATCTTTCACAACTGGATCCTTCCCTTCAGCACTCAAGCAAACATCCATCAGACCTCTTCTAAAAAACCCTAAGCTCGACCCTAGTAAAGTAGAATCCTACAGACCCATAGCTAGTATACCCCTACTAGCTAAGATAATTGAAAAAGAAGCACAAAGACAAATACAAGACCACATCGACACCGCCTCCCCACTAGACCATTGTCAACATGGTTTCAGGGAGTACCATGGTGTTGAAATCCTCCTTATCACCCTTTTCAACAATATTATCACAGGTATCGATAACATTCGCCAAGGTTTCGTACTTATTTTCATAGACATCGCTGCAGCTTTCGATTCGGTACACCACGGTCTTCTCTTAGAACGACTAAAAGAAAAGGGCATCAATGACATCGCTCCTGATTGGTGCAGATCTTACCTTGATGAAAGATGGCAGCATGTAAAATCTGGAGCAGCAGTATCTGAGCCTTTCCACCAAAGACAAGGTGTTCCTCAAGGATCATCCTTATCATCCCTCATGTTTAACATTTATATACAACCCATCTGCAATATCATCAGGTCTTTCAACGTTCAATGCTGGCAGAGGTGCATAACCCGTTTGTCTGGACTGGTCTAGCAGTATTCCAGGAAAGGAAATTAACGGTAAGTGAAATTTCTCCATAGTTTTATTTCTACAGTGTTGTACATTCCAAGTTTGGCTTTTGGGATTCCCAGTTTAATTATTGTCTTCCTGTTTCTAAATTGTGATTACTTGTTTGGTGATGGTCTATGTTCTGCATGTGTAACTGAGCTGAGGTGTTCTGTTTATATAATTCCTATTTGACATTGCCACTTGTTCTCTTTCCCCAGTAGGTCATGTATTGTTGTTCTCTGAAATGTATTGGTTTAATATTTGCAGTGTTGCCTTTTGATTGGTAGAGTATGGTGCTTTGTGAGTCCTGGTAGTGCTGTTAGGATACGGCGGGTTTGCTATGGGTTCTAAATGGGCAGTGTTTGTAGTAGTTCCTAATGTGTCTGGCAGTTGGCACTGGATTATAGTAATGTAGAAATCTTTTAGTCTTTCTTTATCCATACACTCATTAAGAGGCACGTTTACTAAAAGTTAGTATACGGTAACATTATGCAAATATTTATGCAAATGAGGCCCCGCACCGAGTCTCCGCACATGGCCCCGCACCCCCCTTGGGCCGCCCCTGCTACTATCCCTGACCTTAGGAGGGAATATCTGTGGCTTACTGGCTCAGAGCACAGACTTACATACAGTATAGAACACTGAAGGTGGGCTAGTTCCTTTGGAGCACCCTGCTCCATGTCCCCCCACCCAGCATGTTGTGGAGGGAATGAGGTGTTCCATTTACCTGAGGAGCATGTGCAGATTCCATAAGGTTTAGGGGTCATCAGCTTCCTGAAAGCTGGCATGCTTGGGTTGGAGACTGATTGGGGTGCTCTTCTCCATGGTTGTGTGTGGTTTGTACTATGGTGTGTGCCCTCAACATGTTTGGAATATGGGTGACTATGGTGGAGTGCCTTGCACCCCAGGAGCCCCATTTGTAGGGTGTGTGGCCTATATGCTTGTCCTAGGGGCTGTATTTGGATAGCCTGTGCCCCTATAGGTAGGAGGGATAGATAGCAGACAATCCCTTCCAGGTGTACCCCATATATGTGTGGTCTCGATGTTGGAGCATCTGATCTGTGCATCGGGCCATGGTACCCCCCCCCTTCACCCACATTAGGGGGTCTGCACTCCTCTCTAGCAGGGGCTCAGTGCCAGGTGAATGAGGGGCACAACAGGGAAGGGTCCTGACCTCCCACATATGCACATTAGAGGCCTTGCCACTGTCCAAGGAAGCCTAGGGTGTCAAGCACCTGGGTAACTCAGGGTGAGAGAGTCACATGCTCCAGAACCTGCATGCTGGGCACTGCTGTGAGCATGCAGTCACCAGGACAGTGACCTCTGCACATGTGGATGCGGTATTTGTGCCTTAACACCCACAGAAATGGCCATAGCTCAGTCTCTATCTATGGGTTTGATCCTTTATTTTCATGCCTGTCTCTGTACTTTGGCCCCTATCTCTGTGCTATGCTGTGGGGTGCACATAATCCCTAGACAACATTCTATGTTCTTTAATGGCCACTTGCACTGTGCTCTGTTAATAGAGTTGGGAGTCATGTATTGTTGTTTTTCTCCCAGCTGGGGTGTGGTGGACAGCTTCCTCACATATTGACAGGGTGGCACTGCTGTGTTTCTGGATCATGATGACGTGTGCTCCCACCCTGCAGATATCATGGTTCTGTGACTCCAATGCTGTACTTCTGTCTGGGGGACAGGGATTCACACTGTTGTTAGCATGTAAATACAGGGTGCATGCAGCACGCACCTTCACAGCATGCTCCATCCCATGGCTGCATGTTAATCCCATGTTACCTGCAGAACAATAATAAATATGCCCCTACAAACCTAGCTGTGTAAGAGACTTTCCCTAGCTGACTAGTCCTAGAGTGATACGTGCTTAAAGAGCCTTATGCTCTCAAAGTGCCTTTTAGCAGCATCATATAAGTACAGTTAAGGAGATCCTTACCATTTACTATGTAAGATAGTATATTGGAGTTTTCACCTCCCTTTGAGACCTTACTATCTGTTCTTATAACTATGTTGCTTATAAACTGCAGTAGAAGTCTTGTATGAAGGCTGACTGGGTCACAGGCATACACAAAAACACAAGAGCAACTTTAACCAAAGAGTAGAAAATGTTATCTCAGGAACAAGCAGGAATGCAGTCTTCACATATGGGTGATGTCGGTACCAACAGAGCCCATGCGGGAACAATCCCCAGCATCCAATAGGAAAGCCTTTGGGAGCAGTCCACTGCACCTGCACATCTGCCTTCCCACCTTCTCAACTCCTCTCCTCAGTTCCTCATTTCCTGCGGAGCCAGCAGGTTGTACATTCCTGTCATCGCCGAAAAACATTTCTTTTTTGGTTTAATACTGTGCTCTGCCTTTTCATCAATGCCGCTTCTATTTATCCGACAGCAGCTCTTTCTTGTTCTGCGGTGTTCTCTGCCAACTAGGTCTTCTGCCTACATTTTTTCTCTTCATTCCGAGGAGAATCTCAGACATGGAAAAACTTCTCAGTGTTTTTAAAAAATGTACCAAATGTTCTGATACAATATCAGTCACCAATAAATATGACTGGTGTATAAAATGTTTGGGCCCTGACCATTTACCAAAGTCTTGTCCATTGTGCCAACAGAGGACAAAGAGAGGCCTACAAAATAGAGCCAGACAGTATGGTTTGCTATTTGGCCCGGACTTGATTTCAGTGGCTTCCATTTCATCGAGGGCATCAACTTCCTCACATGGGTCGCAGGTCTCGTCGAAGTCCATACATAAGAGTAAGTCTAAGATATCAGCATCGAAGACTGATACCGAGTCAAGAGGAAAGTCCTACCAATGGCATCGAGACTCACTGAAGGGTGCTTACAATGCAGACTGGCCAGCCAAACAGCTCAGGCGGGAGGATCCCTCCTCCAAAGCAAAAGAGAGACTCCAGGACTCTCCCAAGGAATTGACCTCTGGAGAGCTGTTGGTTCTGTGTTCCGGGATGGTGGCGCAAAGCCCCGTAGATGACTCCACCCAGACATCGGCCATCTCCTTGGACCAGCACATGCTGGTTCTCGAGGGGAGTTTGACTGCACTCCTGGCAGCCTCGGTACCGACGATATTGACAGCTCTGGCAGTGCAGGCTTTGGTACCCTGCCTACAACCAATGGTACTGGCCCTGATGCCAGCCTTTGAGCCTAGATCTGGTGGACCTCTTGCAGCCGATGCCTCAGTTGAAACCAACCGACAATTCTAGTACCCAACAGGCTATCACAGCTATAGCTACCAATGCCCCATCCTTGAAGCATCGGTAATCGGCATTGACCCTCGACATCGAAGAAGCATTGGGGTCAAAAGCAAGACTGCCGATACTTTGAATTCTTGTCTGACTCTGACTCCACTTCTTCTGAGTCTGACGAGGAATCTCAGGATTCCCAAAACCTTCCAGACATTCCTTCAGATCTGTCCCCTCCTCAAGAGCACAGTAGGTTCCCACCAGAGGATAAGTCTTTCCAAGAATTCATCTGTGACATGGCAGCAAGGCGGCAGATCATCATAGCCTCAGAGAAGGAACCGAGGACAGAGGAACTCAAAATCCTCCAGTACCCTCCTAAAAGAGGTAGCTACTTTATCTGTATCTTATAAGAGCTTATGCTCCGCATGTGGGAGGCTCCTCTCACGGTTCCACCAATCAGCAAAGGCTCAATACCATGTACCGAGTCCCAGAGTGCCCAGGCTTTCAGAAGCCTTGACTCCCCCACCACTCAATGGTGGTGGAATCGGCCATGCACCAGATAAAGAGTTCATGGATTACCTCCTACATGCTATACATGGGCATGTTTCTAAAGGATGCCACCAGGGATCTGGAGATGTTCACTCCCATCATTCCAGATGATAAGTACACTGCAGTCCAAGTCACTTATTAGATAAGGTCAAAATTCCTCACAAGGGCATCTTTTGATGTTTTTGAATCAACCAGCAGAACTTCAGCAGTCTGCATCAGAGCTCGAAGGATGGCCTGGTTACAGGCATCAGATCTCGAGTAGTGGGTCCAGGACAAGTTGGACAATATCCCATGTACTGGAGAGAACCTTTTTGGAAAGGGTTGGAAAGCAAAGGCCAGTGAAATAGAGACAGATGATCTTACCTTCAAATGCCTTTCCAGGAAGACAGCTGATCCCTCTGAAAGGAAGACTCTTCCAAAGAAATCTTTCTTCTCTAAAAAGAAGATACTATCCTTCCTACACACCTGTATCTTCTTACCAGTCTCAGCAGCTCCAGCAGGGCCCTCACCAATCCAAGAAGCCCAAGACTTCTAAGCTCCAATCAGTGGTGCAGGCACAACCTGCACCTGTTTTTTGACTGCTTCCTAGAGAGCATCGCCACTCTGCAGGGTCCCCAGCCCCTGAACACAGAAAACAGACTCTGTTCCTATGCCCACAGATAGCATCTCATCACTTCAGAATAGTGGACTCTCAACATCATCCAGACTGGGTTTCTTCTTCACTTTGAAAAGCTATCCCCACCGGCTTCACAAACCCTCTTCAAAGCACACTCTTGAAGGAAGAGTTGTCCACCCTGTTATCGTAGGATGCCATAGAAAGAGTTCCTTCTCCTCAGAAAAGGATGGGCTTCTACTCTCCATATTTTCTCATTCCAAAGAAAACAGGAGGATTCAGGCCCATCCTGGATCTCAGGGACCTAAACAAATTCCTGGTCTGAGAAAAATTTAAAATGATTTCTCTAGGAGTTCTTCTCCCATACCTCCAGGGGTATGATTGGCTATGCTCTCTAGACCTAAAGAAGGCGTATACGTACTTACTGATCCATCTTCAGCACAGACAGTACCTGCATTTCAGACTTCAGCAAAACCACTACCAGTATGGGTGCTTCCCTTTGACTTAGCCTCCGCACCCTGAGTGTTCACGAAATGCATGGCAGCAGTACTTTGGGAATCTTTGTCTTCCCTTACTTAGACAACTGGCTAATCGGGGAGACTCCCCTCAGGAGGTAAAACTCTCCCTGCATCATACAATCACTGTGCTCGAAAATCTAGGATTTGTCTAAACTTCCCAAAGTCGCACCTCATTCCAAATCAAAGGCCAAAATTCATTGGCGCACTTTTGGATACTCAGCAGGCCTGAGCATTCCTTCCGCAGGATTGCTTTGTCTGCCTTATCGAGCTCATAAAACACATACAGCAACAAAGGCTGGTAACAGCTGTTCAAGCCACACATAAAGCCAACTCCAGTGACATGGGTCCTCAACATGGTTCTAGATCAACTTCTAAAGCCTCGCTTTGAGCCTTTAGTGACCGCTTCACTGAGGTTTCTCTCTTGGAATGTCAGTTTCCTGATAGCCATCCAGTCAGCTTGCCAAATCAGTGAACTGCAGGCTCTCATGGCGGATTCATCTTATACAAGGTTCTATCATGACAAGGTGGATCTCCATACCAATCCACACTTCCTTCCAAAGGTGGTCTCCTTCCATCTGAACCAGTTGGTAATTCTACTGATTTTCTTCCCGAGACCACATGTGTCTCGAGCGAAAGCAGCACTACATACCTTAGACTGCAAGCAAGAACTGGCTTTCTATTAGATAGAACTAAGCTTCAACTAAAATCCTCTTAATTATTCATTTCCTTTGATCCAAGTCGCCTTGGTCTATCAGTGACAAAGAGGACTCTTTCCAGATGGATAACAGACTGTATCTCTTTGGCTTATGCACAAGTGGGATGTCACGGCTCATAATGTGCGGGCCATGGTAATCTCAGTTGCCAACCGCCTTTCAGTATCCATTCATACCTAGTCCTCAATTCATACTTTTGCTGTGCATTATTGTGTGGACAGGGACTCCTGTCGGGATGCTGTCTTGGGCCAAGCTGTACTCCAGCACCTTTTTGGGACTGAAACTCAACTCCTACTCTCCATCCTGAACTTTTACAAGAGACCAGACTTTCATTAGAGGTTGTATAGCAGACTGGTATTGAGTTCACTTACAGTAGTCACATTGTCCATACTCTTTGGCTCTATACTTTAGCCTCAGGGATCACACAGCTCTACTCCATGCCAGTCTGGTACCTGGGAGCTAGTGAGTCCCATATGTGAAGACTGCATTCCTGCTTGTTCCTGGAGATAGCATCTTCACAACCTGCCCTCCTCCCCTAGGAGTTGAAGGGTATTTTTTTATTTTTTCCTCTATCTCTCAGCTACAAACTCTGCTGAGGGGAGGAGTTGGGAAGGCAGGAGGGCAGATGCGCAGGTGCAGTTGACTGCTCCCAAAGGCTTTCCTATTGGACAGTGGGGTGTGTTCCCATGTGGGCTTCACCGGTACCGATATCACCCATATGTGAAGACTGATTCCTGCTGTTTCTGGAGGTCATCTGTTACAGGTGAATAACTACGCTTTATTTTTAACATTTGCAGGGAGGGCAAGAAGAATAAGCTAGGGAAGCAAAATGGGTAGAACAGAAAGGACCTGAGAGAGCTGCTGGGATGGATTGGGACCAACAGGGTCCTTTAGGTTGTTGGTGACAGGGTAGGTAGGAGCATCTGGGCCACCAAATGCACTTTGTATATAGCAGGGAGGAATAAAGGCTAATGGGGGGGCCTCTAACATGGGTGGGGATTCCTTGAATTAACCATTTTGTTTGTTTTTAAGCTGGGTATTGCAGGGGATGGTGATATCAATTGCATAGATGCTAATCTTTTTGGGTTTGGGGGGGCTTGATTGTGAAGGGATTACTATTGGAAGGGATCAGATTTTTTTGGGGGGGTATTGGTTCTTGAAGGGAGTCAGATTAGGGGGTTTAATTGGCCATCGTAGTTTTTTTTAAAACAGTGAATGGGCAGCTGACACTTTACCAGACTGCCAGTTGAACAGCTGCCCTTAATGCCACCTTTGAAATGGCATTAAGTGCAGTCGCACTGTCAGCAATTGTGACAGCTACCACACAGTAACATACTACATGATAGCTGTCATTGCTATCGCCACACCTGAGTTCTACCCAGAATCCACCCCACTCCATATTAAGAACTTATTGTAGGCTTATGCCATGCAGTAGCTTTTACTACGTAATAGCCATTAGCACGACTTTGCTCTTACAGTTAATGAATGTTAAAACCCATGCTAATGCTTAATACACTATAGTAAACATTTCCCTTAGTTTTTCACTCATTAAATGGTATTTTATGGTGCATAACTGAAAAAATATGAATTTTAGTAGATAAGGCCCCAGTGTCTTTTCGTGGAGATGTGCATTCGTCAGTATGTCTTAAAAAATTGTGTGTGTGCTTAATCTATTTAACATAAGGTAACCTATGAATTAATGTGTCAAAATATTCTAATATGTGTTACAAATTTTTGTTAAAACAAATGTGTGAGATGATCTGAAAAATGCCCAAAAATTGGGAAATTATTGCAAAATGACCCAAAATATTTTCAGTGAACATTCCTATCATGTAGTAACATTATAATGGCAACATAATAGAAATGTTTTATATGATTTTAAGTTTGTATTAAGTGCTTCTTTTGAAACGAATGCAACATTATTGGCACCCTTACATTTTACGTATGTTGTGTACAATATCTTGAGAAATAAATGGATATATTCCAACTGTATGTCATCATAATATTTTAATGGTATGTTCAAAGATATACAACAAAAAAGATGTCTGTGCAACTTAGATATAATAATTTCTGAGAAAAAAAACCCCAAACAAATTATGATCTAGACAGGATTATGGCACCCTTCGCTAATATTTGGTTGAACAATCCTTAGCAGTGATGACAACCTCCAAACATTTCTTGTAGCTATCTAAGTTTTGCAAATCTGTCTGCTGGTAGTTTCTCCCTCTTTTCAACTGCGATTTCTTCCACTTCATGAATATTTCCAGGATTCCTTTTACCAATGGCAGATTTCATCTCTTTCCAAAGGTTCTCGATTGGATTGAGATCAAGACTCATTGCTGGCCAGTTTAAAGCAATCCAGTCTGAGGGGGGCGGAGCTAGCTGCAGACCGGGATGGCTGCTTGATCGATAGCTCTTAGAGCCTGAAGTAGAATCCTGCTGTTTCTTCCCATTTCTCCCAAAATAATTTGCCCCATCCTTTACAGAATTATACCTGAACATGGCAAATATCAACCCGGCACTTCATGAATAATCTACGTCCCAAATTCCAGGTGTAAAATGCTGAAAACATGAACCGCCACATCTGCCAAGGAGCTGGAAGATGGCCTACTACAAGTACTCGCTGAAATCAGGCAGGTTAAGGAATTAATCGCTGACAATGGGGAAACGCTCAACACACTTTGAGCAAAACTGACGGAGGCTACCATCAAACTATCTGAGCTATCGATGCGGATATACAGCATTGACTCCACTATGCATGTTCATTGCGTCTTCAACAAATCGACAAGAACGCTAAAAATCTTACTCAACATAAGAAAATAAGATATGCCATACTGGGTCAGACCAAGGTCCATCAAGCCCAGTATTCTGTTTCCAACAGTGGCCAATCTAGGTCATACGTACCTAGCAGTTTCCTCAAAAGACAGGTTCCACAGTGCTTGTATTGGGTCAAGCATTGATATCCTGGGTCCCTTTTTAATAATGGTTTATGGACCTTTCCTTCAGGAACTTGTCCAAACCTTTTTTAAACCCAGCTACACTAACAGCCTTTACTACATCCTCCAGTAACAAATTCCAGAGTTTGATTACACGTTGAGTGAAAAAATATTTTCTCTCATTAGTCTTAAATAGTTTACCCTGTAGCTTCATTGCATGTCCCCTAGTCTTTCTATATTCTGATAATGTAAACAATCGATCTATGTTTACCCATTCCACTCCGTTCATTAATTTATAGACTTCTATCATATTTCCCCTCAGCCGTCTCTTTTCCAGGTTAAAGAGCCCTAACCTTTTTAGCCTTTCTTCATAGGGGTATCCTTCCATCCCCTTTACCATTTTGGTGTCTCTTCTCTGAACCTTTTCTAATAGCGTTATATCCTTTTTAAGATACGGCGACCAGAATTGAACACAATATTCAAGGTGTGGTCGCACCATGGAATGATACAGAGGTATTATAATATTCTTTGTTTTATTTTCCATTCCTTTCCTTATGATACCTAGCATTCTATTTGCTCTCTTGGCCGCCGCTGCACACTGGGCCGAGGGTTTTAACATGTTATCCACAATGACACCTAAATCTTTTTCCTGGGTGGTGGTTCCTAATGTGGAACCTTGCATCGTGTAACCATAGTTTGGGTTGTTCTTCCCTAGGTGCATAGCTTTGCACTTGTCCACATTAAATTTCATCTGCCATTTTGATGCCCAGTCTTCCAATTTATCAAGATCCTCTTGCAATTTTCCATAATCCTCATGGGTTTTAACAACTTTAAATAGTTTTGTGTAATCTGCAAATTTGATAACCTCATTCATTATTCCCTTTTCAAGGTCATTAATGAATATCTCAAAAAGCAGCAGACCCAGCACAGATCCCTGGGGTACACCACTATTCACCTTTCTCCATTGGGAAAATTGACCATTTAGCCCTACCCTCTGCTTTCTATCTTTTAACCAGTTTCTGATCCACAATAGTACACTGCCTCCTATCCCATGACTCTAGTTTTGCCAAATGTCTCCGATAAGGGACCTTGTCAAAGGCTTTCTGAAAGTCCAAATACACTATGGGCTTGTTTACAAAGCCGCGGTAGCGGTTTTCGATCGTTATCGGAGCCGCGGCCCTATTGATTTCAATGGGGCCGTGGCTCCGATAACGATCAGAAACTGCTACCACGGCATGTAAACAAGCCAGTATATCAACTGACTGACCTTTGTCTAACTGTTTATTCACACCTTCAAAAAAACTTAACAGATTAGTAAACCAAGATCTTCCTTGTCTAAAGCCATGTTGGCTGTCTCCTATTAAGCCATGTTCAGCAATTTTGTTCTTTATGATAGTTTCTACCATTTTTCCCGGTACTGACATCAGGCTCACCAGTCTGTAGTTTCCTGGATCACACCTGGAACCCTTTTTAAAAATTGGAATTATGTTTGCTATCCTCCAATCTTCAGGTTTACAGATGATTTTAATGATAGTTCACATATTACTAATAGCAGGTCTGCAATCTCATATTTCAGATCTTTCAACACCCTTGGATGTATATCATCCGGTCCAGGTGATTTGCTACTCTTCAGTTTATCAAATAGTTGCAATACATCTTCCCAATGTATTGATATTTCCTTCAATTCTTCTGCACCTTTAAATACCACTTCAGTCATGGGTAACATCCCCACATCTTCCTCAGTAAAGACCGAAGCAAAGAATTCATTCAGTCTCTCCACTATCGCCTTGTCGCCTCTTAGTGCCCCTTTAACCCCTCTATCATCTAATGGACCAACTGACTCTCTCACAGGTTTTTTGCTACGAATGTACTTGAAAAAGTCATTATTACACGTTTTTGCTTCCCCAGCAAGCTTCTTCTCAAATTCTCCCTTTGCCAGCCTTATCAATGCCTTGCATTTAACTTGTCAGTGCTTGTGCTGTTTCCAGTTTTCGTTGTTTGGCTCTTTTTTCCATTTCCTGAAAGATGCTTTTTTGGCAACAACAGCCTCTCTGACCTCACCTTTAAACCTTGCTGACAGTTTTTTGGACTTCCTTCCACTTTTCTTAAAACGTGGAATACAGCTGGTCTAGGCTTCCAAGATAGCATTTTTCAACAACACCCAAGCTTGATGTAAGTCTTTAACCTTTGCAACTGCTCCTTTTAGTTTTTTTCTTAACTATTTTCCTCATTTTATCATAGTCTCCCTTTTGAAGTTGAAAAACAACTTGAAGATATGAATAATCGTGTGTGTCACAGTAACCTCAGGATCCTCGGTCTTCATGAGGGCATGAAAGGCGCTGAGCCAATTACTTTATTTGAGGGCTTTCTACCAGAACTCCTACATTTGGACCTAAAGTTCCCTCTGGAAGTAGAGAGAGCCTATTGTATTCCCTGACATTAAGTCCCGTCAGCAAAAACTCCAGGGCCTATTATCTTGAAACTGCTATGTTACCCTCAGGTGCTACAAATCCTGCAGGCAACATGATGCCGGTTCAACATGATGGGCATTGTTTACTCTTTTTTCCTGACCTAAATAAAACAACATTTTAATGATGCAAGAAATTTATCGCCTTCAGAACCCGTCTTCAACAACTGAAGTTGAGAAAGAGTCTCTATTACCCTGCGCAGTTTCGAGTCATGGTTTACAGCCGTACCCACACCTTTGATGATCCAGAACTGCCCACAGCCTTCCTATGTGAGATGGACAGTATGGACATGTAAGATTTTCTTATTACTGGACCTCTTACTTATACCTTGGTATCCTGTGAGAACTCTGTAATTGGCCACTGTACTGACTGGATTTATAGTGCTTATAACACTACAAAGTGCCTATTGCTACTCAAAGACTCATATGCACAGCACAGTGTGCCATCCCATATGGTATGCTGAAACAGTGCTTAGCATTGTACCTTGACTTTCCTGTGGTTTGATCTTAGTTAATGGACTTACTAGATGTTACATTTGTTAACTCTTTTGTCTTTTTCTGTCCACTATTTTTGGACACTGTCAACACTAAGCTAAATACGAATGTGCTGAGGGGGGGGGGGGTTCAGAACAGTAAAACTTAATTTGATTATAAGTGTTGTTTCAGATATCTTATTGGGAGGGAGGGGTGGGAATGAGGATGATCTCCTGGGTTATTGGAGTCTCTTTCCTGGTTCGCATAGTTGGCTAGCCTCACCATGCAGGCTGACTTTCTTTTTGTTAGGACCCACCGGGTCCTTTTTTTTTTATATATATATATATATTTTGCTCTCTTTATAATCCCCTTCTAGCACTGACCATTATTACTTTGCCAATAGATGTTTCCTACCCCTTTGCCACTACACAGTAACAGGAGGCTCCATCTCATGCCAGAGTTTGTTTTCCATGTATAAAACTGCTTGGTTAAATCATGGCTAATACGAAGGCTTTGAAAATATTTTCACTTAATGTCAAAGGTATAAACAGCCCCATCAAATGTAAAAAAATCCAACTATATTGTCAAAGAGAGGCAGCAGATGTATTTTTACAGGAGACCCATTTAAATTATACTGAATCCCAGAAGCTCGCTTGTAAATCCTACCTTATAGCAGTTACTTCTGTGCTAGGCAAAAAGAACGGGGTGGCCTTTCTAATCTGATGCTCACTCCTTCCACAGATTTCACATCCCTCAACAGACACAGAAGGCCGCTGTGCTAAGGGCATAGTGATGATTAGACCTGTGACCTTGGGTCTCTTTAATATTTATGGTTGCAATTCAGACTCCCCTAGTTTGTTCTATAACATTGCCCAAGAAATCAACAATATGTCCTCCCTGCCTCTTATAATTGGCAGCAATTTCAATCTTGTCCTCAAACCCATCTTGGATAGACAATCCCACAGAATAATTCAGACCCTCAAAGCTCCTTAGGTCCTACCCTTGTTGATTGAACAATTTGGTTTGCTAGACCCCTGGCGCCTCCTACACCCTACAGAGAAAGATTTTACTTTATTTTCCCATCCCACCAAACCCATTCATGGATAGATTTGTTTTTAAATGTCTAAATCTCTTCTGCGTGGTCTCACCAGGGCTACTATCCAAGGAATTACAATATCAGATCGTGCCACCATCACTCTAATACTACAGATTTCCCTAAATAGCCCTCCTCCTGCCCTGTGGAGATTTGACAAAAACCTTCTGAATGATGACAACTTCCTGCTCATGATTTGTTCAGCCATTATTGAATATTTCTGAATTAACACCCCAGATGCTTCATCAGGTTGGGCTTGGTGAAAAGGCTTTAAAGCCTCCATTAGGACTCAGATCACCAGCTATGCTATTGGAGCCTCACATAAGCATAAGCAGGAATGCTCTGTGCTAGAATCAAAAATTAAAACCACGGAACAGCTCCTCATCCAAAAATCAGACTCAACAGTTCTTCACCTGCAGAAACTCTGATACCAATATAATTCCCTCCTCAGCTCTGAAGCCCTCCAAATTATAACCCTGCAAAATAGTCAATATTTCCATGATGCCATCAGAGCAGGTAAAACCCTACACGTCTGGTGGCTCTTTCAGGAGACCATGGCCAGCTCCTTCTTCAAATAAAAATATTCTAGATTGGTTTAAAATTTTTTATTCCCAATTATACAACTTGGAAGCAGCAGAGAAGCCTAACACCATTTGCAGTCTTTTAAACAGTCTTAGGGGTAGGTTTACTAAACTGTCCTAATGTTACCGGCGCTAGTTGCAGGGTTAATGTGAAGAATCCCATATAAGGAAGGTGTTCCGGCGTCAAGGCAACAATAGCTGGTCATCGCGCGATAGAGCGCCTTGCCGTCATCGCGCGATAGTGTACGTGCCGTGGCTCGTTAGCACGCGGTAACCTTAATTACATAGCAGCGCCACAAAAACAGCTAAAGAGGTGTAGCCCACTAGATACTGCAATGACTGTGGAGGCAGAGGTCATGAGTTCAAACCCACAGTGGTGTTCTTAATAAGGCTGTCTGAGGGATTTCCTTTTAATTTAAATCAGTGCAGCCAGCAAAAACACCCTCACAGTGCCATAACCTAAGGTGCCTCATAAGGCACCCCATAGGGCACATTATAAAGTGCCCTGTCTGCCAAGGCCCCCTATAATGTCCCCTATAGGGCACCTTATGAGTCACCTTAGGTTACGGCACTGTGAGGGTGTTTGTGCTGGCAGCACTGATTTAAATAAAAGGAAATCCCTCAGACAGCCTTATTAAAGAACACCACTGTGGGATTGAACTCATGACCACTGCCTCCACAGTGTTGGCTGGGTACAAAAGGACTGCAGGTCACCGCACAAACTGTCTGCTGTGGCTACCAGGATAGGGTAAAGCCACCCATACCCATGATACACTGCACATGCAGATCAACAGTCTACATCTGCTCACAAGATGGGGTATGTGCCTCTACAGCACCCCGGCCTGGTAGGAGGAACTGACCGTGTGTGTTACCGGCACAGAGTAGCTACAGACCGTGACATTGTGCGGTTCTTGTGCTCACCTTGAGGGTGAGGTGGGGCGCCCAACACCAGGTCCACAGCACCTGGCTTGGCTGAGATAGGTTGTGCAGCAGGTCCCTATCAGTGCCAGTGTGGGACAGGTAGTCCTTACAGACACATTCGTGTCCATCTGTATTTCCAAGTCATGTCTAGCCCTTGTGGACTATGATGCACCCAGAATTGTGCATATCCTGTGTGGTTGTCATGGTCACATGTCATAGGACAAGGGTGGTGTTTGAACCCAAAAGCAGATTACATAGTACCACCCTCACTTAGTCAGGGTGAGGGACAGGATCTCCCACCAACAGATCCACACACTGCAGTAGAGGGGACCACTACCCCAGTTATGCTGAGGAACAGGCACTCTCCAGGGAGGTCAATGCAGATCTGTACATAGCATATAGGGCACTGGCAGTAGGCCTGGAAAAGCTCAGCTGCCCCACCCCCTGACATTCACCCACTGCACCCTGCAAGGTGTCCCAGCCATGCCCATGCTAACTGCAGACAGTCTGCTTGCTAATACATAGTGCATGTTCTTGGAGGAACTGTGTGCACCCAAATGTGGGATGTGTACACGTACACACACACACACACACACACACACTCAAACAAGTACATCAGTGATTGGGCCCCAGAAAAGGGAAGCCATAAATGTCACTATGTGGGAACCTAGCCATGCCATGGTCATTGCTCAGTCAGGGTGAGACTGACCTCCCAGCAAGACATGCTGTGACCACCCTGTCCGTGCAGGTGGTGGTCAGAAACTACAATGTCCCGGCCATTGCCCTATGCCCTCTGCAGATGCATCCTGCCCAGACCGCCTTGTCCGGGCCATACCCACAATACCTTGCTCCTCATTATGCACATTGGCAGGCTAACACTGGAGACAGTGCAAGCAATGGGGGCTCAGTAAGGTGTAGGAAGCCACAAAACACTGGATAGACATGCACACACTCCCAGACCTATTTCAACATTGTGCAAAGATAGAGGTGGTTGGCAAGCCCTGGCCGCCACACCAGTCCTGGCCACATTGCAGGCATTACTAAGGTATGCAGGTGCTAGTATTGGTAGCTGCTGCTCCGCGCAGGGCCCAACAGCATGTCTCTCCATGAGGCTTTGGATAGTGGAGCCTGTGGGTGTGGGTGTTTGTTCCCCTGTTGGCCGATGCTCTAGGGCAGAGGTTCCCAACTCTGGTCCTGGTGGGCCAAACACGATTCAGGTTTTCAGGCGGTCCCTAATGAATATTCATGAGACACATTTGCATACAATGGGGGCACTGCATACCAATGCATCTCATGCATATTTAATAGGGACAGCATGAAATCCTGAAGGGTGTTTGGCCCTCCAGGACTGCAGTTGGGAACCTCTGCTCTAGGGACTGCACATGTTTATGGTATAAGTGTGCTGTAGGGTAAAATATAGGGATATGGTCTGCAGGAGCCACAGCTGGGACTTGAACCTGTGACTTTCTGCCCCTGAACACACTGGCTGTGTGACTTTACTAAACTGTTACCACAGAGGCAGGTCATTCCCTGGCAATACCATTACTGTTCATCAGACAGACCTTGTCTGTTGCACTGCATGCCACCCACCTGAACAGGGCTTGGCCTTGGTGTGCTGTGGGCAGATGCCACTGCCCCCCTCCACCACCATGCTGATATGCCCTTATGCCAGTGGTGCTGGTGGTGCGCAGTCCCAGGCCATCCAGTGTGCTGGTAGGTGGCTGCCTAGTGTGTGTGATCTGGGATAGGAGTGACTACATAGACATCCGCGCTTCCCCCCGGCACCGCCTGTCAATGTTATATGCCCTATGGGGTACCTGCTGGGTGATGTCCCCTGGGACACTGTGGGACACACACTCGCGGGCATGTTTGACCTTGGTCAGTTGCTGGCTTGCTGATTTGCAGTTTCTGCATTCCTGTGTGCCACCTAGGCATCTGCCTAGCCCACCCTGTGCCCCTGATGCCTCACTGCATGTCCTGCCTGCAGGCCCCTGTACCCCATTTGCAGTCTCACCGTAGTGCCCTCTCGTACTTGGGCACTGTGATGTTGCTGCACATGTATCACTACTATCACTTTTCTTGGTTTCCCTGCCTTTGCTGTACATTGCTGACTGAAATTGTTTCTCTCTCCTGCAAATGTGCCTCTAGCGTGAGGTTTTCACTGGCGCTAATTTTCAGACCTTCATTTCACAGTATTAGTGTGCATGGAGCCTCTCCCCACCCACTCGACGCCCATTGACCCCCTTCTCTCCACCCTCTGGGGAACCTTACTCCACCCTCTGTGTGCCTTAACGCCGCAGGAGACGTGTTCACGCAAAACCTCACGCTATCGTGCGATAATGTTACTTTACCGTGCACTAACGTTACGTATCACGCGATAACACTACGTATCGCACACATACAGCACCGCTGCAACGTTATCGCTGTTTAATAAACATACCCCTTAGTCACTCTATGCTTAACCAGGCACAAACTGCTGTCTTAGTCCACTTCTGCTCTGCAAACTTTCAACAGCCTGATATCAAATGCCATTAGACAAAGCAACAGGTCCAGATGGTCTCCCCCTAAAATTCTATCACACCTTCCAAAATCAGCTAGCGCCCCCCCCCCCATATGCTCCTTCACTTCTCCCTTTTACTTCAACAACTACCTTCAGTAGGCACAATTGCAGATGCTGTTGTTCATGAAAAACCGGACAGGGACCCGACAAAGGTCGAAAACTATCATCCCATATCATTACTCAACACAGACTACAAAATATATGCCGAAATTCTCTCTAATGTTTGAACAAGATTATCCCAACTCATACACCCTGATCAATGCAACTTTGTATCTGGAAGAGCCACCACTGACAATAACTATCTGTTTTGTAATGTACTGGCCACGGCTTAGGATTCCCCCATTCCCCTGATTTGCCTCTCGCATTTGACAGATAAGAGTAATCCTTTTTATTTCAAGTTCTCAGATGGTTTGGCATGGGAGACAGTTTTCTCAATATGGTTTGTATGCTTTATGTTTGCCCCACAGCCTGTACATGTGCCAACTCAACACTATTGATCTCCTTTTCACTCCATCAGGACACCCACCAAGGCTCGCCACTGTTCCCACTTCTTTTCAAACTAGCCCCTGAATTCTTAGCTATTATGATTAGACAATCCTCCAGCATTACTGGTATACAAACACGTGATGCCCATGTGAAGCTTTCTGCTTATGCCGATGATCTACTACTATTTGTCTCTCCCCAATCCATTCAACCAGTACTCACAACCATTAATCTCTATTCCCAGGCATCCAGCTATAAAATAAACTGGGCCAAAATCCATCACCTTCCCTTTAAATGCACATGTCACACAAGTCACTGACATTCCTAACAGGGACTCCATTAAAAAGCAAGGTAATTCTGCTTGGCTTTTAAATACAAGCTCTCTGCCTGAAACTTAAAGGAGTTTTGCTTTTCATTTTTAAAAATGCAAAGGGGGAATTTTTTGTGGTGTTGGGCAAAGCTTTGTCAGTTAGAGTTTTAAACTGGCCAGCAATGAGTCCTGATCTCAATCCAATCAAGAACCTTTGGAACGAGCTAAAATCTGCCATTGGTAAAAGGAATCCTGGAAACATCCATGAGCTGGAACAAATCACAGTTGAAGAGTGGGAGAAACTACCAGCAGACAGATGTACAAAACTTATAGATGGCTACAAGAAACATTTGAAGGCAATCATTACTGCCAAGGATTGTACAATCAAATATTAGAGAAGGGTGCCATTAATCCTGTCCAGGTCAGATTTTTTTTTAATCTCAAAAAATTTCTATGTCTAAGTGCACAGACATCTTTAATTTTATTGCATATCTTTGAACATACTATTAAAATATTATGATGACATACAGTTAGAATATTTCCTATTATTTCAAAAGATATTGTATGCAACATACTAAAATGCAAGGGTGCCAATAATATTGACTACAACTGTAATCAAAGTTAAGATGTAACTTGAAGTTAAATACAAAAGCATAGCTTTGGATGAAAATGAGTTGATGTCTTATAAGGCTTGAGCTTGAGATCCTACTGTACATATGTAAAACCTGAAGGGCAAAACTAACAGGGTCAAGGAGAAATGCAGCATAAACTAGCTATGAACTGCTGTGCTTTCCTTGGGGCTGGGATTATAGTTCCCTCCCCAAGTCTTGCTGGGTACTTTCACATGGTGACCCCGTTGTATAAAATCTATACTGAATCCCAACAAGGTGATGCTACAATTGAAGTATAGCAGGAACGAAAAAGAAAAATACATACTGGCTGCATGTCACTCAGGATAAAAAGGTGCCCACCGTAGCTTACACACTAAGGGGTATGTTTACTAAACTGCGTTAGTGTGATTCGCGTTAGGAGCCGCGTTAGTGGAAGAAATGCCAAAAAAGGACATGGGCGGTACATCGTTAGTGATAACGCGCGTAATAACGTGCCGCGCAGCAACGATCGTTACAGGGCGTGTTACTGCGCGTTAAGCATAAGAAGGCGCGCAGACACCCAAATACAGAAACAGAGCTGTAGCACAATGGTTACTACACAGTCCGATGGTACAAGGGTCATGGGTTCGATTTCCCAGTGTGCCTAATGAATAAGGCTGGCTGAGGCGTCATGTGTAACCCTTTGAAAGCCTACTATAATATTTTAATCCACAGTCTGCAGCCGGGTTAATGTTTGCATATGTCAGGAAAATTGTACCCGTCTTATTCAATATGTCCCAATAGTGACGTTCCCTCTGCCATGGTCATGTATTATATACCATTTGATAGGAATATTTAGGCAGAAGTTTGGATCCCGAAAGTTTTGGGCTTGGCCTGGAAAGGGTTAAGTATTGGGCTGTGAGGAAGTTTAGTTGTACTGTAATAGTGCTGCCAGCAAACACACCCTCACAGTGGCGTAACCTAAGGTGCCACATAAGGCACCCTAGAAGGCACTCCATAGGGCACATTCTAAAGTGCGCTGTCTGCCAAGGCACCCTATAATGTCCCCTATAGGACAGCATATAAGGCACCTTATAAGACTCTTTATAGGGCGCCATATAAGGCGCACTATAGGGCGCCTTATGAGCCACCCTAAGGTGACAGTACCCTGAGGGTGGTTCTGCTGGCAGCACTAATATATAATAAAAATAGACAATGCCTAAGATAGCCCTATCGATGAACCCCACTGTGGGTTGTGAAGCCATGACCTCTGGCTCCATGGGCAGTGAAGTAACCAGTGGGCTAGAGCTGCTAATAAACACCTGGCTGGCTACAGGAGAACTGCACACCCACATTCTGCTGTGGTTACCAGGGAGATTACATACCACCACCCAACCCACCCTCTGGGGCTCAGGGTGGGGGACAGGATCTCCCGGCCACAGATCCACTTTCTACCCCCCTGCAATGGTGGCAGTAGAGGGGACCATCACCCCAGTCCTGCTAGGGATCAAACACCCTACAGGGCAGGCAATGCAGAGCAGTACACATCCATAACGCAATAGCAGACAGATGGCAGGTCTGGAAATGCTCAGCTGCCCCCCACCATTATCTGACATTCTCCAGCAGCAAGCCTCCAGCCGCTGCACCCTGCACGGTGTTCCAGCAAGACACATACTAGCTGCAGACAGTCCGCCAGCTAGTCCATAGTGCATGGTCCTGGAGGAGTTGCATGTACCCAGAACGGGGATATCAGCATACACACCAAGCAGATAAGTCAGTGATTGGGCCCCAAAAGGAAATCCATAAACATCACATAAGAAAAATACTATATAGCACTATGGGGGAACCTAGCCATTTTTTTGGATTTTTTGGATCCTGTAACACGCCCCAGACGAAAGAAAGACGGAGTGTCGTTCCAGTGATGCCAGCTGTTATTAATCTTTCTGATGTCCAATTAACGTCAGCCCAAATGAGTGTACTATCTAGGGGTTTATCTTTCGTGATTGGTCCAAGTTATGATGGTTTTCAAAATCGGGTATCTATAGAACGATTAATTCGGTCTCTTCAATTAAAATGCTTTTTCAAAGATAAGACAGATATGATGGATCCATCGGTGGTTAAATTGAAGTCTACATGGAGTCCACCTGGACCCTATTTTGTATACGTTTAAGCATTTACTTCTAACTGATTTACAACAACTTGAGAAAACCCCTTTTCATTATTCAAAGAATTTGTCAGCAGAAGAGTTTGTAGCGTTGCAAGAACTACGTCAGATGACGAATATTGTAATTAAGAGGGCAGATAAAGGTGGTGCAGTAGTGATTTTGAATTTTTTAGATTATGATAAAGAAGTGTTACGTCAGCTAAATAACAGTAGTCATTATATACGATTGTCTGTTGATCCCACTGATGAATTACAGAAGCTCGTGTTAGATCTTACTACAGCGGCGAATGATCAGGGGTTCCTAACCGATCGGGAGAAATCGTTTTTGAATCCAGTGTTCCCTAAGGCGCCGGCGTTTTATGTGTTACCAAAAATACATAAAAGTTTAATATCACCGCCTGGACGTCCTATTGTATCGAGCAATGATTCTTTGTTAGAGCGAGTGGGTATATATTTGGACGTATTTTTACAGCCTGAAGTATGTAAGATACCCTCATTTTTAAAAGATACAGCGCATTTTTTGCAAGTGTTGGAAGCTGTGGAGAATCCAGATCAAGTTCAGCTAATGGTTTGTCTAGATGTAGCAGCACTATATACATCAATCCCACAAGAAGAGGCACTTATAGTTTTACAATCAATTTGGGATGCTCGACCTTCTCCTCATATAGTCCCTACTTCGTTTTTGTTATCTTTGGCTACTCTGGCATTGAAGAGGAATTATTTCGTATATGGCCAAGATTTTTTTCAGCAGATCTCTGGGACTGCAATGGGCGCGACTTTTGCGCCGTCTCTTGCCAATCTCTATATGAGTTTTTTTGAAGCTCAATACGTGTACTCTTCCTCTTATGCAATCTATATTATTAAATGGTATCGCTATATTGACAATATTTTTCTCCTTTGGCGTGGGTCTGCAATGCTATTACAAAATTTTTTTCAGTATTTAAACAACTGTAAAACATGTATTTCTTTTGAAATGAACGTTCAAGCAAAAGAAATCCATTTCCTTGATGTTCGGATTGTAAAAACTATTAATGGATTTTTGACTACTGTTTATTCCAAGCCTACCGATAGAAATACCTTACTGCACTTCGATAGTTTTCATCCCCCTCACCTCCGATGTAATTTACCATATTCTCAATTTTTACATTGTAGACGCATTTGTTCCACCTTACCAGAATTTAAATCTCAAGCACATGTTATGCGTCGGAAATTTGAGGATCGGGGGTATCCTGCAACGGTATTATCTACAGCTTATAAACGGGCTAGGTTCAATCATCGGGAATGGCTGTTTACTTCTTCGAATGTGGAAGTGGATTCTAGAACAGTTGTTACCTGTGTATTGCCATACTCGAATCTATCCCATCGTATTGTATCAACTCTACATAAAAGATGGACATTGTTGGCTACTCATCCAAAACTTGCTGACTGTCATCTTCGTATAGCCTATAGTCGAGGACGTAATTTGAGAGATTATTTATGTCCTGCGGTATTACGGCAGTCCTTAGCCTCGGCGACTAGTCAAGGCCATATAGCGTATCAGCACTGTTCTTTTTGTGCGCTTATGAAGCCTAAACTTTGTGATTCATTTAAACATCGGGGCAAGACGCCTGATTCACGAGCTCAAACTATTTGTTCTACATCTTATGTGGTTTATGGCCTTTGGTGCCCTTGTCCACAGTTATATATTGGTAAAACAACTCGCCCGTTGAAAACCCGCTTGACTGAGCATAAATACAGTCTCCGAAAATCACGTATTGATACTCCTCTTATTCAGCACTGTTTGGAATTTACTCATCAGTTTGAAGATCTACGCTGCACTGTAATCGATCATGTTCCCCTGTCTATCTGGCGAGGAGATCGTGGGAAACTGCTGTTGCAGAAAGAGCAACGGTGGATCTATGCCTTAGATACGTTGTATCCCCATGGGCTAAACGATAAAATTGAATGGTCACTGTTCTTTTAAAAGTCTTTTTTGGGCTTTAGGACTTTTTTTTTTGGTATATTCTGTCAATGTGCACTTTGTAGCTCCACCCTCTTTTACGTAGTAATGTTTTGATTGGTGGTAGGGTTCTTTTAATGTGCGTCAGACGCTGATGTGCCGGTTATCGGAGACCGTCCCTGTGAGTAGCTAGTTGCTGATTCATTTTAGAACTAGCCCTTTGAAGAAGCCCTCTGTGTGGTGAAACGGAAGCCTCCGTTGGGCAAGTGATAATGTTGAAGATGTGCTACTATTGAAGATCTGTTGGATTTAAAAAGGTTCTCCGTTGCTGTCCTGGTTGAACAGATGACTGCGATCGAGCACCGCATGGACCTTCTTTGCTAGAAGTTTGGTGTATCGTCTTTTACAGTTAAGTGCTGTGGGCTCTCTGTTATAGATATAACGTTACTGTGTACGCCATTATTTTTATTTCTTTTTAGGAAGAATACTGGAGGATCCAGCGCTGTCTCTGTCAGCAGAGTTACTATTTTCGAGACGCTTTTTTAATAATAAAAATATTTTGGTGTGTATGTTGTATGAATGGTATATGTTAGTTATTAGTAGATTTATGTGGATTTAACGAAGGTTTTCCCATTGGTAGTTGTGGTGTTTTGAAATTACTTTAATTGATGTTATTGGTGGTTAGGTTAGGTGGCTATAGGACCTGTGATGTAAGTAAGCATCTGCTATTCCCTATAGTGATTTTTCACTAAATGTGGGTTTTAGCCATCCTGAGGTCCTTTTAGCTTTATTGATACGTTGTTGAAATTTATGGATGAATAAAACTTTGTTGTACAGAGTTTGTTGGTGTTCTGTGGACTTTTGTTGCTCTGAGATAGCTTATTACTTGGAACCTAGCCATGCCATGGTCACTGCTCAGTCAGAGTGAGAGTGACCTCCCAGCAGGACATGCTATGGCCACCCTGTCCGTGCAGGTGGTACCGGGCACTACAATGTCTGGCCATTGCCCTATGCCCTGTGCAGATGCGGCCAGGCCAGGCCACACTATCCAGGCTATTCCCACGGTACCTTGCTCCTCATTATGCACATTGGCAGGCCAATACTGGCAACAGTGCTAGCAGTGTGGTCTGTGGAGGGTGTTGGCAGCCACCACACACTGGATAGACAGACACACACTCCCCACACCTATGCCAGCATTGTGCAACTATAGAGGTGTTGGGCAGCCCAGGCCACCACACCAGTCCTGGGCACAGTGCTGGTATGGCTATGGTACGCAATACTGTAGGAGTCACCCCCCAGATTGGTAAACACTGTCAGACACAAGACCTGTAGCACACTCCACAGACATCAGAAAGGTTGCTATGATGCAGCTCACTCCGAAAATTGTACTTAACCTAGGAATTGCTATCTGCCAGTAATCATAGCAACCTTTTGATAGCTGTGTACCATATTCCCAGGTTTAGGGTGGCATTACTAAGGTATGCAAGTGCTAGTATTGGGAGATGCACGCAGAGCCCAAAGTCCTGCCTCTCCAGGAGGCTTTGGATAATGGGGCCTGTGGGTGCGGGTGTGTCTGCCCCTGTTGGCTGCTGCTTTACGGCAGAGGTTCCCAACTCCATTCCTGCGGGCCAAAACACTGTTCGGGTTTTCATGCTGTCCCTCATGAATATGCATGAGATACATCTGCATACCATGGGGCGCATAGAAATGCAGCATAGGCATCTTTATCAGAGGCAGCATGGAACCTGAATGGTGTTTGGCCCTCCAGGACTGCATTTGGGAGGCTCTGCTCTAGGTAATGTGCATGTTTATGGTGTCTGTGCTCTGTAGGGTAAAATGTAGGTGTTTTGGGCATGTTTACGTCATCTGCAAGAAAGGTTCTGTCTGTATTAGCACGTTATAGTAGTGGGTAAAATATGAGGACTGGGTTGGCAGAAACCACAGCTGGGATTTGAACCTGTGACCTTCTGCTTCTGAATACACTGGTTTTGTGCACTGCACCACCATGTTAGCACAGAGATGGTGCATTCCCTGGTGATACCATGACTGTTGGTCAGACAGGGCCTGTCTGTTGCAGTGCATGGCACCCACCTACACAGGGCTAGGCCACGGTCTGCTCTGGGCAGCTGCCACTGCCCCCTCCACCACCAGTATCCCTCAGCCACCATGCTGACATGCCCTTCTGCTGGTGGAGCTGGTGGTGCGTAGTCTCAGGCCATCCAGTGTGCAGGTAGGCGGCTGCCTATGGTGTGGGTTCTGGGGTAGGGGTGCCTGCATAGACGTCCACGCTCCCCCCCAGCCCCGCCTGCCAATGTTCCGTACCCTTGGGGGTAGCTGTTGGGTACTATCCCCTGTGACACTTTGGGAAACCCACTCGTGCCCATGTTGGACTTTCAGCAGTTGCTGTCTGGCTGCTCCGCTGTTTCAGCATTCGTATGGGCCACCTAGGCATCATCCTAGTCCGCACTGTGGCCCAGCTCCACCACAGCATGTGCCGCCTGCGGCCCTCTGTATCCCCTTCTCCGGCATCTGTCCAGTTGCCATTCCGACATGCCCGCCCTGATGTTGCGGGACATGTGCACCTGTCTGATGGTGGGGAAAACCCTGAGCAGCGCTATGTCACTGTGGGCTCATTCACCTTGTATGGCGACGGCGTATTGACCCTTCCACGATTTATATCTGTTCTATGGGGCTTACTCGGGGGGGGAGGGGTTGATGTTTCTCATTGATACCACTATTGGTCAGCTTGGTTATTGTGTTTTTCCAGTTTGTTGGGGTCATTTTCAGTGTTTCTGTGCCCTTTTGTTCTGTGCACATGTATCACACTTATCACTGTTTTTTGGTTTCCCTGCCTGGGCTGTACATTGCTGACACTGAAATGGTTTCTCTCCCCTGTAATGTGCCTTTAACGGTAGGTTTTCATTCGCGTTGGAATTCAGCCCTGAAAGTCAGCTCGTTAGTGTGAGGGGAGCTTCTCCCCACCCACTCTCCGCCCATTGACCCCTTCTCTCCGCCCTCTCTCCACCTTCTGCGCTGTTTTACCGCACCTCGGGAGTTTACGATCGTTAACTACGGTTAACGCGCATTATGTAACGTTAACGATCGTTCGCACGTCATAACGCGCGTTATGACTTGCGAACGATCGTTAACGTTACATTACGTGCGTTGTTCACGATTAACGCAGTTTAGTAAACATACCCCTAAGGCTAATGATGGTGGTTGCAATAGTGTAAGCACTGCAGATGTAGATAACGTCCCTGCTACAGATAAAGGCCGTGGTGAGCATTTTTATGGACCCACTGTGGCAGGAGATAAACCACGGAAATTAATGAAAAAGTGAAGAGGATTAACTGTGGTTTAGTGGACTTCTGCAGATAAGGAGGAGATAATGTGTGTTTGTATTCTACACGAGAACATGAATATTTTATAGCACACATGTGATATTACAACTCCACCTTCACTCTGCCTAGACTACCCCCTTGAGAATGCCTACAGTAGATTGCATAAAAATAGATGCACTCTTTCTGTGTGGTTACTTTTTGCAGGCATATATGGTCCAGCAGTTTTATAAAAGCCCTTTTCTGTGTGTAAAACAGGCTTTACATGTGAAAAAAGAAATGCATTTGTTTGTGATGTGAGAAACTGCTCATTCTTTTAATACTCCAAAGTTTCAGTTCATACTATGGTTACCTTGTGGTTTTGTTTTTAATTTTAGAATCAGGCCAAGTATGACATCACACGTTATGAGAATATTTGCTCCCTGTGCATGGTATTAGAACAGATTCTTCAAAATGGGACAGAGGAAAAGAACACATCCAGCTTTAACTGTGAAGAAATAAAAACATTTCTACAGACATTAGACCAGATCATTCTTAATCTGTCCGATGAATTTCCACTGTTTTCTTTATTTATATGGAGACTAGGAACTCTTTTCAACTCACAAGTACGGTAATTTACACAGTAACTTTTTACACAGTAAGTAGCTTTTCAGAATTTTTGAAGTGATGAAATTTTAACATTTTCACTTAGGCTTTTCATACGTTTAGGCCGATTGTGAATAGAACATTGTAGAAGGAATCGGGGCATTCAGGTTGGGACATTCGCAATTCCCCCTTTATTTTACAAAAGACTTTGCTGAAAATGGAGCATTTTGTAAATTACATTTAAGGGCAGCAACAGGAGCAGCGATTTTTACAAATCTACATATGGACAAAAGAAGTGGCATCACCCAGCATCTTCCACGAATAGATGTCAGTGATTGCAGAAGTGATGATTTTTGATTTCTCCATATATAAGTGGTAGCAGTTATACATAAAAGGGCCCCATTTCAAACAATTATATCTATATGTGGCGCCAATTAAGCAACAAAACTCCAAAAAATGATTTGTGACATTTTGAAGATCAAAATTAAAAATGGAGAGCTAAGCAAAATTACCTAATGAAGCCCTGGCTGAAATGAGAATTTTGATGAAATTTATGCATACCTCGGAGGGGTGCAAAGGTGATGGGGAAACGTGTATTCCCATTGTAAAATAATACAGACTTAGAATGTAAGCCCTCTGGGGACAGGAAAATGTCTACTGTGCCTAAATGTAATCTCATATTTGAATGTTTTGTGATTAAAAGCAGAATAAAACACTGAAATTAAATTACATGTATAAATTATTAGCACCCCCAACCACACTCACAACTTGCCCTGTAAAACCTATATGTGCCAGGCTTCTACACTGAAATAGCATCATTCTGAAATCACCATTTGCATGTGTAGACAATCTACACTTCTAAATGTCATTATTTCTAAGGGGTATGTTTACTAAACCGCGAAAACATTACCGGCGAAAAGTGCAGCACTAATGTGAGCAATGCCATATAAGGACGTGGGCGTACCGGCGTTGAAGTAGCAATGGCCGATTAACACACATTAAAGGGCGCCTTGTCAGGTATCGCACGTTAAACGGGCAATACATATTAAAGCTGACAGCACATCACAAGCCTGACAAGGTGCTGTATAAGGTGCCCACCACCCTAAGGCGCACCAAAAGACCCCATATGAGGTGCCCCAGATTAAGGCACTCCATAAGGCACCTTATAAGGTGCCTCATAAGGTGCTTTAACCTAAGGTGCCCTAAGGATGTTAAGGCGACCCAAGATATGGCACCCAAGGGCAGTAAGGTGGCCGAAGTTGACAAGCATAAAATGTAAGGCCAAAAAACAGATGTAACCCGAACACTGCACAGAGCACCAAGGAAAGGCAATGAACAAGTGATGGAAGGAAGTAGAGGTGGGAGCTGATGGACCTGCCAAATCAGCGTGCAGCCTATGTGGCAGCTGTTAAAGTGGACAAACATATCGGAGGCAGCTGTACCGATGCATAGGGTGTTGGCAATGTAAATACTACAATAACAGTGGGTGGCAGAGGATGGGAATACGTGCCCACCAGTGGAGGCAGAGGTGGCAAGATAAGTGCAATGATAAGAAGACAGAGGAGTAGTAGTGCTATGCAGAGCAGACACAGGCGAGGCAAGCATGAAGAGCCACAATGCAGAAACGGGTACAAGTGCAGGACATGGGGTAGCAGCCTGCATATGAAGACAGGATGCCACACAGCTGACAGACACAAATAGATGGACAGAAGGATGGTTGGCAACTGTGATGTGGGTATCGTGCTGGCAGCACAGATCAGCAGAGATATGACTGTGACATGAATGACAAGTAGTTGTGTAGGACAGGCATAAAAAAGGAGAACAAAGAGGAACTGAACCCATGACCACTGGCTAGAAAGTCAGTGCACAAACCAGTAGACTACACCACCATGGTGAGTTCCACCTCAATGGCTGCGTACAAGAACACTGCAGGGCATCACACAAAACGCCTGCTGTGTGGCAGGATTGGGTAACCCCAACAGTAGCCATGATGGAACGCACATGTATAATAGCTGTCTACAGCTCATATCACAGGCAATAATTTAGGGTTGCCAACTGGCTCCAGATGCGCCTGACAGGCTTGCTCCAGTCCTGGGCTTACCCCATTGCATGCAGTTACATGTAACTTTCCTTTTTGTATGGAGTGCAATGGAGAAATTAGAACTATATATCCCTGCATGCAATGAGGTAAACCCAGGACTGGATCGAACCTGTTGGGTGTATCTGGAGCCAGTTGGCAACCCTACTGTAATTGGGACGAGAGCCACATATAAAAACATGCACACACACCATGAAATGTTATGCAGTGGAAACAGCATTCAAAAGAGCAAAGAACCTAAATAGAGAGGGCATCGGGGCCAGATGTGTGGATGGTCTGTGGACCAGGCCAAAATAGGGAATAGAATGGAAAAGGAGCACCTGAGAATTGAACCCATGACTATTGGCTGGGAAGTCATTATGTTAACCAGTGTGCTATGTCTCTATGGCTTTTATCATAGCAATGGCTGGCTACAGGTCACCGCACACAATGTCTGCTGTGGTTACCAGGATAGGATAAACCCAAAGCTAAGACACTTTAGAGGGCACCTTAGGTTAGGCAACTGAGGTGAGGGTTTTTTGGCTGGAGGCGCACAGATTGCAGAAATGTGTCTGACTGTTACAGGCATGAAAGGGACTTGCCTTGGACAGTCTTACTAAAATGAGACCACTGAGGGATTGAACCCATGGCAGTCATTGTATTAACCATTGTGCTACATCTCTCTGGCTTTTACCATATCAATGACTGGCTACAGAAAGACTGCAGGTCACCGCACAAAATGTCTGCAGTGGTTACCAGCATAGGATAAAACCACCAGTACCCATAATGCAATTCACATGCAGAACAGCAGTCTACATCTGCTCACCAGATGGGCTATGCACCTCTACAGCACGTCAGCTTGGTAGGGGGAACTGACCGTGCGTGTTACTGCCACAGAGTAGCTACAGACCATGCCATTGTGCGTGTTCTGTGCTCACCCTGAGGGTGAGGTGGGGTGGCCAGCACCAGGTCCACATTACCTAGGTTGGTTGCGATAGACTTTGTTGCAGGTCTCTGTCAGTGTATGACAGGTATTCCTTGCAGACATGCCTAGACTAGTTCTGTGTCCATTTGTATTCCACAGTCACATCTAGCCCTTGTAGACCATGATACATCCAAAATAGTGCATATCCAGTATGGTTGCCATGGTCACTTGTTATAGGAGCAGGGAGGTGTCTGGACTCACATGTGGATGATGCATCGCCACCTGGCAAACTGCCCTCTCTGGGTCAGGGTGGTAGATGTGATCTGCCCCAAACAGACCCACATCATGAGTTATTGTGTAGCCCTTCTTCCTGTCTTCTTCTCCCACGTGTGCATAGTCTGTTCTGTTTGCCTCTCTCTGCTCTGGGAAGAGCAGTGCCCTCACAGTGCTCTGCTAGAGAGGTGGATATTTAACTCCCGTGACAATTTTGCTGTGAGTTCTAGCTGTCTATTTAATTATTTATTGTTGTCTTTGTTGGTGTGCTACTTCACCTCCCTGTTCCCTTTAGTTTTGCACTTCAGCTTTCTCAGCTGTATAACTTACCTTGCCTCTCTCAACTAACTGGCCTTTGTGTGGTAGCCAGGTTAACTGTTACTTTAAATTAAATATCTCTCCCTGCTCTGTCCCCAGAACCTGCTGCGTTTTAAACTTTTTTTCCTGCTCTAGCCTACCTGAGGAACTAACTCCCTCCCCCCCCCCCCCCCCCTGCTGAGGGTACAGGACAGGGTACCTTGTAACAGCCCTCTTTTAATAGGTCTTATTTCCCTCCCTCCCTCCCTTCCCAACACCCACCCGCCCCTGGGGTAATTGTAGCTTTATAGGTACTTACACGTCTTAGAGGAAAGGGGCTGCTCTCAGGTGTAGCTCTTTATCCAAATCAGTCATACATTGAGGACCTGAGATTAATTAAGCTTCAGGTGAACAAGGTATATTAGAGGTATTAGATACACTTTTATTAGTATAAGCATCTACACCAACCTTTAGTAAGTACAGAATTTAAAGACCTAAATACAAGCTTTAAACTAAGATGCAGACAACAGTCCAGCAGTGAGATGGGGGCTTTCCAGTCTTTTGTATTGAGTGTCAAATGTATGATTTTCTCCCAGTTGGTGAGAGGTCTTACGTATGCACTAAATGCAAGGAGCTCTTTGCTCTCAGGGAACAAGTCCATTCTCTAGAGGCTAGAGTAGCAGACCTGGAAGACATAAGAAAGAAGAGAAGTACATGGATGAGACCTACAGGGATATAGTCCTCAAGTCCCACCTCCAGTCTGGCAGCATCCCTGTTGCCATGGAGGAGAGAGGTCACGTGACAGGAGAGCATCACCCTAGTGTGGCAGGACATGATCCTGTAACTAGGACCTGTCCTCTAGGTGATGTAAAACCCTCTTGCACTGAGGATGTTTCTCCAGGGCCATGTGCCCATGAGGGGAGGGTTAGGACAGCTCTTATAGTTGGTGATTCAATTATTAGGCAAGTAGATAGCTGGGTGGCTGGTGGACGTCAGGATCGCCTGGTAACATGCCTGCCTGGTGCGAAGGTTGTGGACCTCACGCACCGCCTAGATAATATCTTAGATCAGGGGTGGGGAACCCTGGTCCTGGAGAGCCGCAGGCCAGTCAGGTTTTCGGGATATCCCTAATGAATAGGCATGAGATATATATGCATTAGAGATATCCTGCCAACCTGACTGGTTTGTGGCCCTCCAGAGCTGGATTTGGAGACCCCTGCCTTACACCTCTGTCATTTAAGATTGTGAGTGGGCAAGGTGCAGATGTCCAAGACATCAAAAAGGTTAGATAGAATGTGTCACATTCCTCCTCACTTCTCACCACCACCAAAATATTGTCTATTAGACAACTTTTTGGTGGTGGTGAGAATCGAGGAGGAATGTGACACATTCTATATACCCTTTCGATGTCTAGGACATCTGCACCTTGCCCACTCACAATCTTAAATGACAGAGGTGTAAGGCAGGGGTCTCCGAATCCAGCCCTGGAGGGCCACAAACCAGTCAGGTTGGCAGGATATCTCTAATGCATATATATCTCATGCATATTCATTAGGGATATCCCGAAAACCTGACTGGTCTGCGGCTCTCCAGGACCAGGGTTCCCCACCCCTGTCTTAGATAGTGCTGGGGAGGAGTCTGCTGTCTTGGTACATGTCGGTACCAATGACATAGGAAAATGTGGTAGGGAAGTTCTGGAGGCTAAATTTAATCTTTTAGGTAGGAAGTTGAAATCCAGAACTTTCAGGGTAGCGTTCTCCGAAATGCTTCCCGTTCCACGTGCAGGACCCAAAAGGCAGGCAGAGCTCTGGAGTCTCAATGCGTGGATGAGACGATGGTGCAAGGATGAGGGTTTTGGATTTGTTAGGAACTGGGGAACATTCCGGGGAAAGGAGGGGCTCTTCCAAAGGGATGGGCTTCACCTTAACCAGGATGGAACCAGACTGCTGGCATTAACCATTAAAAAGGAGATAGAGAAGCTTTTAAACTAGAAAATAGGGGAAAGCCGCCAGTCACCCAAGAGCGCATGGTTCGGAAGAAGGTATCCTTGAAGGATACTACCAAAAGCAGTGAGGTTCCAAAAAAGAGTAAAGTAACCCAAATGCCCTTGAGTATGGTGCAGACAGAGCGTAAAGATTCCAAATTACCCATGCCTACCAATAGCCAGATTAATATTAATAAAATACAGTCTCTAAAATGCTTGTATGCAAACGCTAAAAGTCTAAACAATAAGATGGGAGAGTTAGAATATATAGCATTAAATGAGAGGTTAGATATGATTGCAATCTCAGAAACATGGTGGAAGGAGGATAACCAGTGGGACACTGTGATACCTGAATACAAACTATATCATAATGATAGAACTGATCAAATTGGTGGAGGGGTTGCGCTCTATGTTAGAGAGGGCATTGAGTCAGAAAGGATTAAAGTTTTGCAGGAAACAAAATTTGCTGTAGAATCTCTATGGATTGAAATTCCATGCATGAAGGGGAAGGTGATGGCAGTGGGGGTGTACTATCGACCGCCTGGCCAGAATGAACAAATGGATGATGAAATGCTCAAAGAAATAAAGGAAGCTAACAAAAGTCACGGCAGAGTAGTAATAATGGGTGATTTCAATTACCCCGGTATCGACTGGGTCAGTGTCACGGCAGGACATGCTAGGGAGATAAAGTTTCTATATGAAATAAATGACTGCTTCTTGGAGCAGCTGGTTCATGAACCGACCAGAGGGGAAGCCATACTGGACCTAGTCGTTAGTGGAACACCAGATCTGGTGCAAGAAATAAGGGTGTTGGGACCACTTGACAATAGTGATCATAGCATGATCGTGTTTGATTTAATTAGTGGAGGAGGGATAGTAAGGAAATCCACAGTACTACCTTTTAACTTTTGAAAGGGAGACTATGATAAAATGAGGAATATAGTTAAGAAAAAACTAAAAGGAGCGGTTGCAAAGGTTAAAGACTTACATCAAGCTTGGGTTTTGTTTAAAAATACTATCCTGGAAGCCCAGACCAGCTGTATTCCACACATTAAGAAAAGTGGAAAAAAGTCCAAAAAACTGCCAGCATGGTTTAAAGGTAAGGTCAGAGAGGCTGTTGCTGCCAAAAAGCATCTTTCAGGAAATGGAAAAAGAGCCAAACAACGTAAACTGGAAACGGCACAAGCACTGGCAATTTAAATGCAAAGCATTGATAAGGCAGGCAAAGCGAGAATTTGAGAAGGAACTTGCTACGGAAGCAAAAACACGAAATAAAGACTTTTTCAAGTACATTCGTAGCAAAAGGTCTGTGAGAGAGTCAATTGGACCGTTAGATGATAGAGGGGTAAAAGGGGCAGTAAGAGGAGACAAGGCTATAGCGGAGAGACTGAATGAATTCTTTGCTTCGGTCTTTACTGAGGAAGATGTAGGGATGTTACCCAAGACTGAAGTGGTATTTAAAGGTGATACTGCAGAGGAATTGAGAGAAATATCGCTACACCGGGAAGATGTATTACAGCTATTTGATAAACTGAATAGTAGCAAATCCACTCGTACATCCAAGAGTGTTGAAAGAACTGAAATATGAGATTGCAGACCTGCTATTAGTAATCTGTGAACTTTCATTAAAATCATCTGTAATACCTGAAGATTGGAGGATCGCCATTGTAACGCCAATTTTTAAAAAGGGTTCCAGGGGTGATCCGGGAAATTACAGACCGGTGAGCCTGACGTCAGTACCGGGGAAAATGGTAGAAACCATCATAAAGAACAAAATTACACAGCATGTAGATAGTCATGGCGAATGGGAGATAGCCAACATGGCTTTAGACAAGGAAGATCTTGTCTTACTAATCTGATATGTTTTTTTGAAGGTGTGAATAAACAGGTAGACCAAGGTGAGTCGGTTGATATAGTGTATCTGGACTTTCAGAAAGCCTTTGACAAGGTCCCTCATCAGAGACTTTTGTTTATTTATTTATTTAGCTGCATTTATATCTTGCTTTTCACCGGGTCAAAGCGGTTGGGGGATACATTTAACACGAGGGGATATGAGACACATACACTAATACTTACAGGGAACATGGGCAATGGAGGGTTAAGTGGCTTGCCCAAGACCACAAGGAGCACCTGTGGGACTCCTTGTGGTCTTTGGCAAAACTAAAAAGTCATGGGATAGGAGGCAGTGTACTATTGTGGATCGGGAACTGGTTAAAAGATAGAAATCAGAGGGTAGGGTTAAGTGGCCAATTTTCCCAATGGAAAAAGGTGAATAGTGGAGTACCCCAGGGATCTGTACTGGATCTGCTACTTTTTGACATATTCATAAATGACCTGGAAAGGGGAATAACTAGTGAGGTTATCAAATTTGCAGACGACACAAAACTGTTTAAAGTTGTTAAAACCCAAGAGGACTGTGGAAAACTGCAGGAGGATCTGGATAAATTGGAAGACTGAGCATCCAAATGGCAGATGAAATTTAATGTGGACAAGTGCAAAGTTATGCACCTAGGAAAGAACAACCCACACTATGGTTACACAATGCAAGGTTCCACATTGCGAACCACCACCCAGGAAAAAATTTAGGAGTCATCGTGGATAACATGTTAAAACCCACCGCCCAGTGTGCAGCGGTGGTCAAGAAAGCAAATAGAATACTAGGTATCATAAGGAAAGGAATGGAAAATAAAACAAAGGATATTATAATGCCTCTGTATCGTTCCATGGTACGACCGCACCTTGAATATTGTGTGCAATTCTGGTCGCCGTATCTTAAAAAGGATATAGCGTTATTAGAAAAGGTACAGAGAAGAGCCACCAAAATGGTAAAGGGGATGGAAGGCTACTCCTATGAAGAGAGGCTACAAAGGTTAGGGCTCTTCAACCTGGAAAAGAGACGGCTGAGGGAAGATATGATAGAGGTCTATAAATTAATGAATGGAGTGGAACGGGTAAACGTAGATCAATTGTTTTTCGCTATCAGAATATAGAAAGACTAGGGGACATGTAATGAAGCTACAGGGTAAACTATTTAAGACAATAAGAGAAAATATTTTTTCACTCAACATGTAATCAAACTCTGGAATTTGTTACCGGAGGATGTAGTTAGAGCTGTTAGTGTAGCTGGGTTTAAAAAAGGTTTGGATAAGTTCCTGGAGGAAAGGTCCATAAACCATTATTAAAAAAGGACCCAGGATATCAATGCTTGACCCAATACAAGCATTGTGGAACCTGTGTCTTTTGGGGATACTGCTAGGTACGTATGACCTAGATTGGTCACTGTTGGTCTGACCCAGTATGACATATCTTATGTTCTTATCATTGCTATGGGGGTAGTAGAGGTACAAGATGACAGGCTGTGGAACCAGCAACCCCAGTCCTGCTGGCAAATAAACAGTAGATGCAGATCTGTACTTGTCACAAGGCCACTGCCAGTAGGCCTGGTATGCTCAGCTGCCCCCCACCACGATCTGACATTCACCAGCAGAGGGCACAGTCAGTCTGCACTCTGCAAGGTGTTGCAGCTATACACATGCTAACTGCAGACAGTCTATTAGCCATTCCATAGTGCATGTTCCCAGGAGAACTATGTGCACCCAGAAATGGTATGTGAGCACACACCGCAAGCAGGTATCTCAGTTATATGGACCCCAGAACAGGGTACACACAGATATCAGCTGAGAGAATCATTGTATAGCACTATGTGGGAACCTGGAGATGCCATGGTCACTGCACAGTCAGAGTGAGAGTGACCTCCCAGCATGACATGCTGTGGCCGCCTGTCCATGAAGGTGTTGGTCGGCCACTACAATGTCCCAGCCATTGCCCCACACCCTGTGCAGATGTATCCTGCCCAGTCCGCCCTGTCAGGCCCATACCCACAGTACCTTGTTCCTCATTATGCACATGGATAGGCTAACGCTGGAAACAGTGTAAGCATTTTGGGCCTAGTGAGGAGTAGGCAACTTCAAAACAATGGCTAGACATACACTCTTATCTCAGCATTGTGCAAAGATAGGGGTGGTTGGTAACCCTGCCTGCCACACTAGTCCTGAGCACAGTGCAGGCATTGCTATGGTATGCAGGTACTAGTAGTAGTGCTTTGGTGGTAACTGCTGCTCTGTGCCGGGCCCAACAGCCTGACTCTCCATGAGGCTTTGGATAGTGGAGCCTGTGGGTGTTTGTGCTCCTATTGGCCAATGCTTTTGGGCAGAGGTACTCAAATCCAGTCCTGGAGGGCCGCAAACCAGTCAGGTTTTTGGGATATCCCTAATGAATATGCATGAGATATATTTGCATGCACTTCCTCCATTGTATTTGAATGTATCTCATGCATATTCATTAGGGATATCCCAAAAACCTGACTGGTTTGCGGCCCTCCAGGACTGGATTTGAGTACCTCTGCTCTAGGGAGTGCACATGTTTATGTTGTATGTGCTCTGTAGGGTAAAATTTATTTTTATTTATTTATTAACAATTCTTATATACCGCACTATTAGCCATCAGCGCGGTTTACATTGAACAGAAACATCCGACAATTTACATATGTCTGGTCATTACATTTAACAGCAGGGGTGTCCAAACCTGTCCTGGAGGGCCGGAATCCTGGCAGGTTTTTGGGATAGCCCTAATGAATATGCATGAGATATATATGCATTAGAGATATCCTGCCAACCTGACTGGTTTGTGGCCCTCCAGGACTGGATTTGGAGACCCCTGTCTTATATCTCTGTCATTTAAGATTGTGAGTGGGCAAGGTACAGATGTCCTAGACATCAAAAAGGTTAGATAGAATTTGTCACAGTCCTCCTCACTTCTCACCACCACCAAAAAATTGTCTATTAGACAACTTTTTGGTGGTGGTGAGAATCGAGGAGGAATGTGACACATTCTATATACCCTTTTGCAGATGAGAATTTCGTGGCATACCGAGTCAAAAGCCGCTGCTATGTCTAGAAAGACAAGAGCGAAGCCATGTCGTATGTTATCCACACCTGAGATTATGTTGTTGAAGAGGGTTGTGAGTAGTGTTTCCACTCCATGTGACTCTCTGAATCCATGTTGGGCCGGATCTAGTGGGGCTGAGGTGTCTATATGATCCTGTAATTGCCTGTGCACTATTTTCTCGATGATTTTTGCAAGCATCGGTATGCTAGATATGGGCCTGTAAGATTCTACCTTTTGAGGATCGAGTTTGGTATTCTTTAAAAGAGGTCTTACAGAGGTCTGCTTGAGAGTAGGTGGGAAAGAGCCAGTGGTAAAGGATTGGTTTAAGATTTTGGCTATAATTGGAGATAGGTCACATCGCAAGTCCTTTATCCAATGTGCAGGACAAGGGTCCGTGTGCGCAGTGGTTGTGTTTAGGGCTAGGATGGTATCTTCAATAATTTTCTTCGAAGGAGTGGAGAAGGCTGTCAGTGGTGCTGGGTAGTCTTGTTCGTCAGGAGGGTCCGGTATTAATATTTTGTTGCTCTTGCACATTTTAGATTGCATGTAGATCGCATAGTCCTGTGGGTGGATACCGTTGTGATGCTCAGGGGTTGGTTCTTTGGCAAGCATTTTAACTAGGTTAAACAAGTCATGTGGTTTATTCAGAGACCGTTTCAGGGTATCTGTGTGGTATTGCCTAATCTTGTCTGTGATGGCTTTATGGTGAGCTGCCAGGTGTTGGATGTAGGCTGCTTGGTCACTGCTGGTGCGTGACTTTCTCCATCGCTTTTCCAGCCGTCTTAGAATGGTTAGTGAAGCTTTTAAGTCGGCTGTGAACCATGGGGCTGATGATCTCTTCTTTGGGTTCTTGTTCGTTGGAGGGCGGATAGCAATTGTGCTGAGTTTGCTGTTCCAGGCAGCGATCAACTCGTCTAGGCTCAAGGCGGTCTCATCAAAGAGTGTGCTTGTTTCGGCGATGATGCGTTCTCTGTTAAGTGGGTAGAAACTTCTGGCAGCTGGGTTAGAAGTCTTGCTTGTAACCGTTTTAGGTTTATGTGAGCAGTTGAGGGTAGGCATCTGAAAGGTGATGAGTTTGTGGTCAGTCCATGGGACTGCGGTTATTGATAACACGATGTCTTGTGGTTGATCCAGAATTAGTTGCTGCAGACCATGTAGGGACATGGTCTGCAGGAGTCACAGCTGGGACTTGAACCTGTGACCTTTGACCCCAGAACACACTAGCTATGTGTACTGCACCATACTGATGCCACAGAGGTAGGTCAGTCTCTGGGAATACCATGGTTGTTCTTCAGACAGACCTTGTCTGTTGCACTGCATGCCACCCACCTGAACAGGGCTTGGCCTTGGTGTGCTGTGGGCAGATGCCACTGCCCCCTCCACCACCAGCACCCCTCCCCCACCATGCTGACATACCCATATGCTGGTGGTGCGCAGTCCCAGACCATCCAGTGTGCGGGTAGGTGGCTGCCTAACATGTGGGTTCTGGGGTAGGGGTGCCTATATAGACATCCACACTTCCCCCCGGCACCGCCTGCCAATGTTGTGTGCCCTTTGGGGTACCTTCTGGGTAATGTCCCCTGGATGGGACACTGTGGGACAGAGACTCGTAGGCATGTTTGACGTTGGTCAGTTGCTGTCTTGCTGATTTCCATTTTCTGCATTCCTATGTGCCACCTAGGCATCTGCCTAGGCCACCCTGTGCCCCAACTGTCCCACTGCATGTCCTGCCTGCGGACCCCTATGCTCCATTTGCAACATCACCATAGTGCCCTATCATACGTGGGCACTATGCTGTTGCTGCACATGAAGCACTACTATCACTTTTCTTGGGCTCCCTGCCTATGCTGTACATTGCTGACACTGAAATGGTTTCTCTCTTCTGCAAATCTGCCTCTAATGCCAGGTTTTCACTTGCGGCAAATTTCGAGGCTTCAGTTCCCGGTGTTAGTGTACCAGGAGCCTCTCCCCGCCCATTGACCCATTCTGCCCGCCCTCTCTCTACCCTCTGCAGCACTTATCACTCCCGGAGACGTTATCGTGCGATAGGTAATGTTAACGCGCGTTAATGTTACTTTATCGTGCGATAACTTTACTTATCGCAGTTTAGTAAACATACCCCTAAGTGTAGAAGCCACACACAGCTTGTAAAATGACTTCCAAAGTGAACTTCTGAATAGAAAAGTATGATTGAATTGTGTAAAACTAATAAGGGGAAAGTCTTATTTTAATTGAATACCTAAACTAGTATTTAACCATGGAGCATCTTCACTGCTAAAATGGAAGTATTTTCCTTGACAATATGTTTTATAGTTTTCTTTGTTAAAGTTGACATGTTTGAAGCAATAGCAGCCTGACTTAGGTGTCTCAGTTATAAAGTCCTAAAATTCAACAAAATGTCAACCAATTTTAAGTGCCTAAAACTGAGGCTTCTAAATCTAGAGATGCTATTTTTTTACCTATGTTTGAGTACCTAAGTTTGGTGTTTCATATTGAAAATCATCACTACGGGGATAATTCTGTAAGGGGCTTCAAATTGGAAAGCTGCATTTTATGCACCCAGTTAGTCTCTTCTAAAATTGTCTGATGTTATGCATGTAAAAGCAGGCACAGAAACATAATACCTACTTTTATATGATATACACAATGGCCTTTCTGGTAGCAGAGAACAGGCAGAATAGGGGCATGTGATGGGGTCTATACAGTGTTGCCCATCCCTCTCCAGAGGGATTATCAAGAGGTCCCTTTAAATGTACCTGCAGCCTGGAGTTCGCTGGGAGGGCATGGCTCACAAGGAAATGTTAAAACCCATCAGGTCACAGGAGGGAGAGAGGCCCATGGAGCCAGGAATCGTTTCAAGGCAAGCTGTACAAAGGTAGGAATTTTAACTTGGTAAGGAAATAAATTTAAATGGACTGAAGGAAGGGCTAGGATACCAGCTTTGTGAAGGTATAATAAACTGGGTCTGAATAAAAACAAGTTTTGTTTCCCCGAACTTCTGTCTGTTTGGTGTTTGAACAGAAAACCCCTTCCCACCGCATGTTATACTACCACATACGGTGGCAGCTTGGGGATTTTCTCTACCGTGTAACTGAGGGCAAATCCAGATTCCTCCAGGGCTGGGCCTCTACAACAAGTCAGGGGGTTTTGTTTCTTTGGGGTATGTTTACTAAATTGCGGTAATGTTACCCTCGTTAGGTTCCGTGGTAATAGTACAGATGCACATATAAAGTCATGGGCGGTGCATCGTTACGGCAAGCCGTATCAGCTAACACGTGTTACAAGGCACCTTATAAGGCACCTTACTTACAAGGTGCCTTGTAAGTAAGGTGCCTTGTTAGGTGCATTATAAGGTGCCTTACACTACAGTCTATCAATCATCAGCAGATGGCACAATCAGACTGCACCTACAGCACCCTACAAGGTGTTCCAACCATGCATAGACTAACTGCAGACAGTCCACTAGCCAGTCCATAAGTACATGCTTACAAAGGAACTATGTGCACCAAGCAGGTATCTCAGTGCTTGGGCCCCAGCACTAGGAACACACAGGTATTACTGGAGACAAACAATGTAGAGGGCTATGTGGGAACCTAGACATGCCATGATCACTGCTCGGTCAGATTGAGAGTGTCCTCCCAGCATGACATGCTGTGGCCACCCTGTCCATACAGGAGGTGGTCGGGCACTACAGTGTCCCAGCCATTGCTCCACACCCTGTGAAGATGCATCCTGGCCAAATCTGCCCTGTCCGGGCCATACCCACAATACCTTGCTCCTCATTATGCACATATTCAGGCTAACGCTGGCAACAGTGGGACATTGTGATCCCAGTGAGGTGTGGGCAGCCACAAAACAATGGATAGACATACACACACACACACTCCTATTGCAGCATCGTGCAAAGATAGGGGTAGTTGGCAGGCCTCCCCGCCACACTGGTCTTGATCATAGTGCCGACACTGATAAACTCAGCAGGAGGTAGTAGTAGTGCTCTGGTAATAACTGCAGCTCCATGCTGGGGCCAATACCCTGACTCCCCATGCAGCTTTGAATTGTGGAGCCTGTGTGGGTGGGTGTTTGCATCCCTGTTTGTCACTGCTTTGGGCTTTGCACATGTTGCTGTTGTATCTGCATTGTATTTATTTTTTTAAAACAAATTTGTACAGTGCAGGCGGTGTCCACACTGTAATTACAAGGAACAGGGTTTACAACTTGGTTAACTGGGGAGACTATGTACAGGCTACTCAGTTAAGAAACTATATACAGGCGAGACAGTCGGGCCAGTGGGAGCAGGCGGTGACATGACTGCTTGATGGCTATTTGTATTTGTAGGGTAAAATATAGGGACATGCTCTGCAGGATCCACAGCTGGGACTTGAACCTGTGCCTCTCTGCTTCAGGACAAACTGGCTGTGTGTACTGCACCACACTGTTGCCATAGATGCATAATAGTCCCTGGAGCTACCTGTACTTTTCCTCAGCCAGACCTTTTATGTTGCACTGCACCCCATGTACTGGTACAGGGCATGGCCTAGGTCCACTGCTCCCTCCAGCACGGGCACACCCCCCCCTGCCATGCTGACATGACCATATGCTGTCGGTGCTGGTAGTGCTACAACTGGAAGGAAAGACTGGGCTCATTGGAGCAGTTTTTAGAGGGCTTGACTGCCCCCATGAAACAGTGGGTACGTCAGCATCCCAAGCTTACACTGGAGAGTGCATTGAAAATAGTTGAGGGGTATTATGAATCCCAGCCGATGACTGAAGCGGACAGTGAGAAAGGGAAGAAGTCACCCATCAGCCCAGGAGAACAGAAAAAGAAGCAGGAACAGATGCTGGCTACCATGATCTGATCCCCAAAATCACCTCTTAAGTGAGGGCATGGCCCCAGCCACAACCCTTTCACCTGTTTTAGGTGTGGAGTCCGAGGATACTTTGCTCGGGAATGTCCCCTGGATGCTGAAGAGCCTTTGGAGGTCGGCCTAACCATCCCTGACACCTGCCTTTTGTGGATAGTTCCTGCCCAGGGATTCAGAATTTTGTGATTTCTGTAGAGCTCAATGGGACCCGCCTCTAGACCTTGATAGACTCCAGACGTGTGTGGACCCTTATTCACCAGAAACTGTAACCAGGTTTCAAATTAACTATGCAAAGACAATAACACTGGCCTGTTTGCATGGAGACCAGAGGCAATATCCAATGGCACAAGTCTCACTTAAAACTCCAGCAGGGCAAGTCACAGTCAAGGTTATGGTGCTGCCTTGACTGCCATATCCAGTGGTGATCAGCCGAGACTACCAAAACTTAAGAGCAATTATGGGCCTGGCTGACTGACAGCTCTGCTAAGTCAGACCAGAAAGATTTCCCAGAGATCTTCCCCCTGGATGACCTAGATCTGTATGTCAAGATTCCCAACCTGCTAACTCCCTGAATCAGCATGGCCAGGAAAAGCTATGCTACCAACAGAATCTGGGGGCGGCTATGGGGGAGGGTCTGGGTAGGGGAAGCCTAAGGAAGAAACTACTGGGGATAGCTCAGGGCTCAGTGCTAGTGACCCAAATACAATTGTCCCCTTCCCATAGTGGGGGCTGGGAGAAAACCCAGGGAGTTTCAGGAGGGCCCAGCAAGAGGATGAGTCCTTTAAACATGGCCGAGAGTGGGTTTTGGAGATGGATGGGGTTCCAGTAACTAATGGAGAGTCCCCTGCAAAAATCTTTCCTTATTTTGTGCTAAAGGGAGATTTATTGTACAAAGTGTCCGAGGGAGTCCTAGAGGGGAAAGAGTTAGAACAACTGATAGTTCTCCAGCCCTTTCATCAGCAGATGTTATTGCTGGCCCATAGCCATTTATTATGAGCACACCTGGGAGTGGAAAAAACACTAGAGCATGTTTTGGCCCGATTTTTCTGGCCCAGGGTTCATAAACAGGTGCATTTATATTGCCAGTTATGCCCCACCTGCCAACTTCATAATCCTGCTACAGTGCAACCTGCCACTCCAGTGCCTATGTCTATCATTGAAACCCCATTCGAAAGGGTGGCCATGGACCTGGTAGGTCCCTTGGAGTGAACTGTCCAAGACAACAAATATATTTTAGTCATACTAGACTATACTACTCGCTATCCAAAGGCCATTGCTCTAAAGAATATGAAGACTACTACAATCATGAATGCCCTCTGGGACATGTTTTCGTTGGTGGGAAAACCCAATGAGATGCTCACAGATCAAGGAACACCCCTTATATCCAAGGTGATAAAGCAAGTGTGTGCCTTGGTGAAGGTCAAGATGCTGTGAACATCAATATATTACCCACAGACGGATGGCTTCATTGAGTGATTCAATAACACTCTGAAACAGATGTTAAAAAAGTTTGTGCAGGAAGACTGGAAGAATTAGGACATTATTCTACCGTATTTGATGCTTGCCATCCGTGAGATACCTCAGAGTTCCACAGGGCTTTTGCCTTTTGAGTTGCTCTTTGAAAGATGGCCAAGAAGCATATTAGATGTGGTAAGGGAAACCTGGGAATAAGAACCTTGCTCAGGGTGTAATTTGGTGGAGTATGTTATACAAATGCAAGACTGGCTGAGGAAAGCCAGAAAGGTGGCCAGACTCAGTCTGGAAAAAGCCCAAGTTGAGCAGGCCAGGGACTAAAATCGTGGGTATTTAATTGGGAATGGACAGATATTACCTCAACTGTGGAAGGTGAATACCATTGCCCAGGTCCCCACCCTGAACTCAAAGAAATAGTTTCATGCCTTTCTTCGACTGATTGGCTATTACCACTAGTTCTTCCCTAATTTTGCAGAGAGCTCCCGAGCGGGTCCAGTGGTCATCGGACCTGGACTTGGCCTTCCAGTGTTTCAAAAAAACTGTGTGTTGTGAGCCCATCCTGAGTAGCCCTGATTTCTCTCTACCGTTTATTGTGCAAACCGATGTCTTGGAGGTGGATTTAGCAGCTGTTCTGGCTCAGGAAGTCAGCAGTGAAGAACATCCCATAGCATTCCTTAGCAGGAAACTGCTTCCTTGGGAGAAGCATTCTGCAGTGATAGAGAAGGAGGCTGTCGCTGTCAAGTGGGCACTCAAAACTTTTAAATACTACCTGCTCAGTTGAACATTTACACTGATAATGGACCACCAACCTCTATAGCAGCTGACTCAGCATAGAGAGTCTAATGGCCAGTTCCAGGTTCACCATAGGGATGGTCGGACTCACCTGAATGCGAACTTCCTTTCCCAAGTGGGGATACCGGGTGAAGTAAACACCCATAGTTGAGTTGAGGGAAAGGGTATGTGATGGGGTCTATAGAGTGTTGCCCATCTCTTTGCAGAGGGATTATCAATAGGCACCTTTTAGAGAGCCTGCAGCCCAGAGTTCAAGGCTGGGAGGGTGTGGCTCACAAGGAGAGGTTAAAACCCAGCAGGCTGCAGGAAGGAGAGAGAGGCCTGTGGAGCCAGGAACCTTTCAAGGCAAGCTATACAAAAGTAGGAACTTTAACTGGGCTGAAGGAAGAGCCGGGAGACCAACTGGGTCTGAATTAAAAACAAATTTTGTTTTCCTGAACTGCTGACTGTTTGGTGTTTGAAAAGGAACGCCTTCCCACTGCATGCCATATGGTAATACCACAGGTCATGATTGATACTTATGCTTATATTTTATAAAACCACAATTTCAGCCTTAGCCCTAGGGTTGCCAACCAGCCAATATTCAGTCGGCTTGGCCAGTTTTTATATGGCCAGGCCAGCGGCTGGCAGAGAGTAAAAACTGGTCATTTGAAAGATGTTTTTTGGTTCTGTCTGCGTGACTGGGAGAGGCCAGAGCAAAAAAAATGGCTTTTCATCTCTCGTCCCCCACAGCCACACCCTCTCCTCCAATCCAGCCATGGCTCCTGCATCTTACAGAGCCATGGCTGTGATAGCACTCATAATTTAAAAGAAAAGTAAACGTTGTGCGGGGTCATCTGGTCTATTAAAGAATCCCTGCTGATGCGTCCCTCCCTCAAAAGGAAGTTATGCTAGAGGGAGCGGGACGCAGCAGCAGGGGTTCTATAAAAGACCGGAAGACTCCACACTGCTTTTGCTTTTCTTTTAAATTATGATCGCTATTGCAGCCATGGCTCTGTATGACACATGAGCTGCAGCTGCCAAGGGAAGGAGGTGGCAGAAAGGGAGCTGACACGGGAGTGGGGGGGAAGGAGGGGGCTGGAAGGGAGCTGACATGGGGGGAAAGTGGGGACAGGAAGGGAGATGACACGAGGAGGAGGAAGGGTGCTGACATGGGGGGAAGGAGGGTCTGGAATGGAGTAGAAAGAGGAGGGCTACAAGTGAGCTGCTGGGGGGAAGAGGAGGCTGGAAAGGATCTGATACCTGAGGATGGTACTGGAGGGGAACTGGAAGGGTGATGATACTAGGGAAGGGAGGAAAGGGATGGAAGGGAACTGACACCTGGGGATGGTACTGGAGGGGGGACTGGAAGGGAGCTGACACTTGGGTATGGGACTGGTAGGTGGCTGGGTAATGGGGAGGAGGCTGGATGGGAGGGGGCACTGGGACTGGAAGGGAGCTGACACCGGGGGAAGGAGATGGCTGGAAGGGAGTTAACAGAGGGGAGAATGAGGGGGCTGGAAGAAAGCTGACACGGGGAAGGAGATGGCTGGAAGGGAACTGACAGAGGTGGGAAGGAAGTGGCTGGAAGGGAGCTGACATAGAGGGGTGGGGAATGGAAGGGAACTGACATGGGGGAGGGAGGGGACTGGAAAGGAGCTAACATGGGGAAAGAGATGGCTGGAATGGAGCTGACAGGAGAAAGAGGTGGCTGGAAGGGAACTGATACATGAGGATGGTACTGGAGGGGGACTGGAAGGGTGATGACACTAGGGAATGGAGCAAGGGGACTGGAAGGCAGCTGACACCTGGGGGTGGGACTGGTAGGTGACTGGGTTATGGGGAGGAGGCTGGATGGGAGAGGGCACTGGGACTAGAAGGGAGCTGACACGTGGAGATGGCACTGGAAGGGGGATGGACAGAGGGAAGGGTGACTGGAAGGGAGCTGACACAGGAGGTGGCACTGGGAGTGGAAGTGAGCTGATACCTGGGATGGTATTTGGACTAGAAGAAGCTGAACAGTGGGGAAGGAGGGGGACTGGAAGGGAATGAACACCCTGGAGCTGAATGTCTCTGCTATCCTGGCCCTGCAGCAGGCAATGATGGCAGATTCGTCCGGGGGACTCACCGGTCATCGAGCTGAGTTCCAAGTGCCACCAGCCTTGGGTAAGCCCTTGGCACCGGTTGAGGTCCCAGTCCCGATCCTTGGGAATTCAGTCCTCCCTGGCCAGTTTCCGCAACTCAGACCCCAGGTCCTCGGGAGGCCCCCACCCCTAGGCACTGGCCTTGAGGCAAGGAGTCATAGGGTTTCGGACTTGTCATCCCTCGACTGAGTGGGAGATCAATGATGAAGCATCCCTGGAAACTAGACAGCACTGAGACATCCCCTTGGACCCATCTTCCCCAGCGTCCCAGCACCATTCTCTTCCAGAGGATGTGACCTTACACGACTTTGTGGAAGGATATGGCCAGAGCCCTCTCGGTGCAAACCGAGGAGGATCCACGCACTGAAGAACTGGAGATTCTCCAGTATGAGTTTCCACCCAAGGAAACTCTCAGAGTGCTGGTGCAGCCAATCCTCGAGTGGCTGCTGTTGAGGATGTGGGAGACCCCAGCATTGGTACCGGTGATTAGCTGACGCCTCAATGCCATGTATCATGTCAGGAAAGGGCAGGGGTTGCAAAAGGCCCAACTCCCACATAACTCCATGGTTGTCGAGTCAATCATCCAAAAACTGAAAAACCAGAAGACCTACTCTTCAGTCCCCACTAAAAGGGATGCTCGGGCCCTCGACATCCTTGGGCGCAAGTGCTACCAAGGCTCGATGCTGGGGTGCCAAATTCAGGCCTATGAGCTATACATAGGCATGTATCTGAAGGCCCTAACCCAGGAGTTGTCCAGATTCTCAATGGGGCTCACCAGGGAACCCCTCCATCAGTTCCAAGCTCTGACCTCCAGGATCATGGACTGCTCGAAGTTCCTCTCCCAGATGGCCTTCGATGGCTTTGAGTCAGCAGCTCAAGTGGCAGCAGCCAGCATTGGTGCCTGACACCAAGCTTAGCTACAGTCTTTGGACCTTGAGCAATGAGTCCAAGACAAGCTGCTTCACGTCCCCTGCACTGGTGAGAACTTGTTCGGCACACCTATGGACGATAAGGCGGTCGAGATAGAGGCCGAGGTGATGACCTGCCAGAGGCTCTCCAAAAAAACCTCTTTCTTTCCCCGTAAGAAAACCATTATTACCATCCCTTCTTGGGCCAGCAACAGGGTTCTCACCCCAAGAGACAAGGCCAGAAAGCTCAAAGGCCCAAGGCTCAGAAGCCCCAGGGTCCAGCTCCAGCCCAACCCAGGGGGAGCTAATGACTTCCAGGGCAGGGCCTCCCCTCCCCCGGGAGATCTTCACCAGATCAGGGGGTCACCTGGCACTCTTTGCCCACAAGTGAGCCAAGGTCATTTCAGACCAGTAGGTACTGCAGGTGATAAGGGAGGGATACCTCCTCCACTTACAGAAAGTACCACCCAGGTTTCTTCCAGGAGAACCAGTGCGATCTCTCCTTCACCAGACCCTTCTGCTCTCAGAATTTGCAGGACTGCTCAGAGACAATGCCTGTACCCAAACATCTTTGGGGAAAAGACTTCTACTCCAGGTACTTCCTTGTCCCAAAGAGAATTGGGGGCCTAAGGCCCATACTAGATCTGAGAAAGTTAAACAAGTTTCTGGTGAGGAGAAGTTCAAGATGCTCTCCCTTGGAACACTGCTGCCTTACCTCCACCTGGAAGATTGGCTGTGCTCCTTGGACCTAAAGGATGCATATACTCACATCCTCATCCACCCCTCCCACAGGCAGTACCTATGGTTTTTGGTGGGAGGAGGGCACTACCAGTACAGGGTGCTTCCCTTCTGCCTGGCCTCCTTGCGAAGGGTCTTTACTAAGTGCCTGGTGGTAGTAGCCACCCACCTGCGCCTACAAGGGGCTTTCGTCTTCCCCTACCTAGACGACTGGCTAATCAGGAGTGATACAGCTTCAGAGGTCAGTCAGGCCACAGAGCATGCAACCCTCCTGCTGCAGCACCTGGGGTCCATCATCAACTATCCCAAATCTCATCTCTCTCCAGCCGAAAGTCTGGAGTTCATAGATGCCCAGTTGGACACGTTGCAAGCCAAAGCCATCCTCCCCCAAGAGCGGGCAGAAAGCCTCAAGCAACTATCAGAGAGGTACAATGCCGCCATTCAGTACCAGCTCACCTCCTCCTCCGCCTGCTGGGCCATATGGCCTCAACGTTACATGTCACGCCCTTAGCCTGCCTACATATGCGGACAGCCAAATGGTGCCTCTGCTCGCATTGGACCCATGCCATGGGCAGGCTGCGGGACAGGGTCAGAGTTACCCGCCAACTGGTGACATCCCTCAACTGGTAGCAAAACCTGCACTACCTCCAAGCGGGAAAGCCTTTCCAGGCACCTGCACCACAGAGAAGCCTGACAACAGATGCCTCCCTCCTGGGTTGGGGGGTGAATTGTGGGGACCACCACACACACAGTGTAGTTGGTTTCAGGAGAAGTCACTCCTGAAGATCAATCTCCTGGAGCTCAGAGTCTTCTTAGCCCTACGAGCGTTCCGCCACCACCTACAACACCGACCTGTGCTGATCCAGATGGACAACCAGGTTGCCATGTTTTATGTCAACATGCAAGGGGGCACGGGCTCGTACTTCCTCGGCCAGGTGGAAGTGGCCCTCCTCTCCTTCACAACACGCAATGGCATGCTTCTGCAAGCGGTGTACCTCCCGGGCCAGGGCAACTGCGTAGCGGACAGGCTGAGCAGAGTGCTTCACCCACACAAGTGGCGCTTAAACTTCAGAGTAACAAAACAACTCTTCCACCACTGGGGCAGGCCCATGATAGATCTGTTTGCCTCCCCGGACAACATGCAGGTGCCTCGCTTCTGCCGCACCCAGGGAGAGTGGCAGCAGATGCCTTCCTGATCTTGTGGGCCGAGGGCCTACTGTATGCATTTCCACCGACCCCCCTGGTTGCCAAGACCCTCTTCAAGGTCCAAAGCAATAGGGTGTCAGTGATCCTGATCGCCCCCAGGTGGCCCAGGCAACCCTGGTTTCCTCTGTTGTTTTTCTGTCTGTGGCACTCCCGGTCCCACTGGGCCAGGCCCCAGACCTCCTGTCCCAGGAGGAGGGCTCCCTCCTGCACCCCAATTAGGGTTGCTAACTGGCTCCAGATGTGCCCAACAGGCTTAATCCAGTCCTGGGTTTACCTCATTGCATAGTGACTTGTTTTCCTTTTCTTATGGAGTTCAATGGAGAAATCAGAACTACATATCCTTGCATGCAATGAGGTAAACCCAGGATCAGATTGAACCTGTCGAACGCATCTGGAGCCAGCTGGTAACCCTAACCCCAACCTGGGGTCACCAACGATAACAGCATGGCTGCTGAAAGGGTAGCATTGGCCCCTTTCAGTCTTACAGGAGAAGTCCAGGAGATCCTACTGGCCTCCATTAAACCATCCATCAGATGGGCTTATGCCTTTAAGTGGAGAAGGTTCTCTGCCTGGTGGGCAGAGAAGGAGGAGAATCTCTTCTCTTGCCATGTGGAACTGGTTCTTCAGTACCAACTGCACCTGTCGCACACCAGGCTGAAATCCAACACTGTGAGGGTGCATCTGAGCTACATAGCCGCACATCACCACCCTATTGAGGGAAAACCCCTCTCAAGCCAGCCCCTGGTCTCCAGGTTCCTCTGGGGCCTCCTGTTATCCAAGCCCTCCTCCGCCCTCCGGCAGCGGAGTGAGACCTCAATGTGGTGCTCTTCCAGCTCATTAAACTGCCATTCGAGCCCCTAGCCACTTGTCACCTGAGATACCTGTCTTAGAAAGTGACCTTCCTGGTGGCCCTCACATCCGCTCGAAGGGTGAGGGAAATCCAGGCCCTGGTGGCGGATTCACCATATACGAGGTTCTACAAGAACATGGTCGTGCTCCGCACACACCCCAAATTCCTCCCAAAGGTGGTGTCTCCTTTCCACCTCAACCAATAGGTGGTCCTCCCCAACTTCTTTCCATGGCCTCACGCCGGCAGGGAGGAACTAATAGAAACATAGAAACATGATGACAGAAAAAGACCACAAGGCCCATCTAGTCTGTCCTTCCATAACAACAACTACAACAGTCCACTTTTTACCTTTAGAGATCCTCTGTGTTGGTCCCATGCTTTTTTGAATTCAGTTACTGTCCTCATCTCTACCACCTCCACTGGGAGACTATTCCACGGATCTACTACTCTTTCCGTAAAGAAATATTTCCGCATATCACTCCTGAATCTATCTCCCTTCACCCTCATCCCATGACCCCTCGTCGCAGAACTTGCTTTCAATTGAAAGAGGCTCTCTCCCTGAACATTTATGCCACGGAGGTATTTAAACATCTCAATCATATCAGCTCTATCCCGCCTTTCCTCTAAGGTGTACATATTAAGATCCTTAAGTCTGTCCTCATATGCTTTATAATGAAGACCACTAATCATCTTAGTAGCAATCCTCTGCACCGTCTCCATCCTGTTCACATCCTTTTGAAGGTGCGGTCTCCAGAATTGCACACCATACTCCAAATGAGGTCGCACCAAAGACTTATACAGAGGCATTATCACCTCCTTTTTTCTGCTAGCCATTCCTCTCCGTATGCACCCAAGCATCCTTCTAGCTTTTGCCGTCGCCTTTTCTACCTGTTTAGCTACTTTAAGATCATCGGACACAACTACGCCTAGGTCCCGCTCTTCTTTAGTGGACAAAAGTACTTCACCTCCTATACTGTATTGCTGCCTTGGATTGCTGCAGCCCAAATGCATGACCTTACATTTTTTAACATTAAATCCCAGTTGCCAAATTCTAGACCATTCTTCAAGCTTAGCTAGATCCCTCCTCATGTTATCTACACCTTCCTGGGTGTCTACTCTATTGCAGATTTTGGTATCATCCGCAAAGAGGCAAACCTTACCCGACAGCCCTTCCGCTATATCACTAACAAAGATGTTAAAAAGAATCGGACCAAGGACAGATCCCTGGGGCACACCACTGGTAACATCCTTCTCCTCAGAGTGAGCTCCATTTACTTGTACTCTTTGTCGTCTCCCACCCAACCAATTTCTAACCCAAGCAGTAACTTTAGGGTCCATCCCTAGGGTGCTCAGTTTGTTTATAAGTCGCCTGTGAGGAACAGTGTCAAAGGCTTTACTGAAATCTAAATACACCACATCTAGAGCTCTCCCGCGGTCCAACTCCCTGGTCACCCAGTCAAAGAAATCAATCAGATTTGTCTGACAAGACCTGCCTCTGGTGAATCCATGCTGCCTCGGATCCTGTAGTCCGCTGGACTCCAGAAACATCACTATTTTCTCTTTCAACAGCGTTTCCATTAATTTACTCACCACTGAAGTTAAACTAACCAGCCTGTAGTTTTCAACCACATCCTTACTACCGCTTTTGTGTAAAGGCACCACATGAGCCTCTCTCCAGTCCTTTGGCACCACTCCCGACTCCAACGAGGCATTGAAAAGATCAGTCAGTGGAGTTGCTAGAACGTCCCCAAGTTCCCTCAGTATTCTAGGGTGTATCCCATTCGGTCCCATCGCTTTGTCTACTTTAAGTTGAGCTAGTTTCTCACGAACACAGTCTTCTGAAAATTGTTCAAGATGTCCCTCGCTTCTGTTCTTATTTGTGGGTGTTTTCTGAGGTCCTGCTCCTGGTTCTTCATCTGTGAACACAGAACAAAAATATTTGTTAAGCAATTCCGCTTTATCCTTATCAGCTTCTACATATTCCCCCCCTGCACCCTTGAGTCTGACAATACCACTTTTGCCCTTCCTCTTCTCACTAATATATCTGAAGAATGTCTTATCCCCCCATTTTATTGCATTGGCTATTTCCTCCTCCTTTTGAATCTTTGCCTTCTTGACTACTTTGCTAGCTTCTCTAAGTTTTTCCAAATACAGATGCCTGTCTTCCTCTCTCTGTGATCTCTTGTATTTCATGAAGGCCTCCCTCTTTTTCTTCACTTTTTCAGCTACTTCCTTCGAAAACCATAGCGGTCTCCTGTTCCTTTTGCCTTTATTTACTTTTTTAACAAAAAGGTTGGTTGCCTTTAAAATACCCCCTTTCAGTTTTGCCCACTGTTTTTCTACATCCCCCAGCTGTTCCTATCCCACTAACGACTCCCTGAGGTATTGGCCCATCTTTGCAAAGTTAGTCTTCCTAAAGTCTAAGATCTTCACCTTGGAATTGATTCTAACAGCCCTAGTCCTAATACTGAACCACACCATCTGGTGATCACTGGATGCAAAATGATCTCCCACTACAACATCAGAAACACTTTCTCCATTGGTAAGCACCAAGTCCAGTATGGCCCCTTCACGTGTGGGGTCTGTTACCAATTGCCTGAATAGTTCTCCCTGTAGAGAATCCAGGATCTCCTTACTCCTAGATGATACTGCAGCAGGAATGTGCCAATCAACATCTGGCATATTGAAATCTCCTAGCAGTAGCACTTCCCCTTTCCTAGCAATGCTGCGTATGTCTTCAATTAACTCTCTGTCCACCTCTTCCTCTTGTGAGGGAGGTCTGTATAGCACACCAATGCAAATAGATTTCTCTTTCCCTCTTTCTAGTTTAACCCACAATGCCTCCTCTCTCCCTTTTAAGCTCTGTAATTCCAAAGCTTTAATAGTAGTTTTTACATATAGTGCCACTCCTCCTCCCCTTCTTCCTACCCTGTCCTTTCTGAATAAAGTATAGCCAGGTATAGTTACATCCCAGTCATGGTTTTCTGTGAACCATGTTTCTGTAACTGCCACTAAATCCAAGTCAGCCACTCCCACCAAAGCTTCAACTTCAGAGATCTTATTTCCCATGCTACGGGCATTAATACACACTGCTTTCCATATGTTACCCCTGTTACCCATTTCCATAAAGGTATTTAATGTATCACTTACCTGGGGGCTTTCACTTACCTGGGGGCTTTCTTCATATACTAGATTGCAAGCGGGCCCTGTCCTACTTACACCAGACTTAGACCTATTGGAAAGTCCCTCGGCTTTTCATGTCTTATGACCCCAGTGACTAAGTGAACTCTGTCCACTGGGGTGGCAGACTGTATTACCCTCGCCTATCAGCGAGCTGACCTCTCCTCTAAGCACCGGATCACAGCGCATCACGTGAGGACGATGGTCACGTCAGTGGCCAACCTTCTGCTCTTATTTGTCTTAAATAGTTTACCCTGTAGCTTCATTACATGTCCCCTAGTCTTTCTATATTCTGATAGCGTATACAATCGATCTACGTTTACCCGTTCCACTCCATTCATTAATTTATAGACCTCTATCATATCTCCCCTCAGCCATCTCTTATGTTCTTATGCTCAGTGCCGGTGACGGAGAACTGTAAGACCGCCACATGGTCTTCAATTCATACGTTCGCAACTCACTTCTGCCTGAAGAGCAAGTCCCACAAGGACAGTGTATTTGGTCAGGCAGTACTCTGTAATATTCTCGGGTGTAGGCAACTCCTGCCATCAGACCCTTTTGTGTTCAGACTACTGGAGTGATAGAGTCGCTGGATGCTAGGGTCTTGCAGAGTCTCTCAGTGAGGACTCACCTTCTGCAATTCACAGTTACCCAGTTGATCATAGGTGGTGCTGTCCTGGTTCTGTCCTCGGCAGCCTGGAGCTAGGGACCCCATATGTGAGGACTGACTTCCTACTTGTTCCTGGAGAAAGCGTAGTTACTCACCTGTAACAAGTGTTCTCCGTGAACAGCAGGAATAAATCCTCACAACCTCCTCCCCTGTGAGTTGCCTCCTTTCTCCCCTGGGAGTTGCCTCCCTACCTTGTTTTAGTTTTTTACTACCATCCTAGCTATGTCATCTGACTGAGCAAGATGACACCTTTGGGAGGGAAGGGGACCACGCATGCATGGTAGCATATTCCAAAGGTTTTCTTTGAAAGCTGTGGAAATGCTCCGCGCCGGCTCGGTCGGCGCTGATGTCACCCATATGTGAGGATTGATTCCTGCTGTTCCCAGAGCACACCTGTTACAGGTGAGCAACTACATTTTTTTGTAAATGAAGGAAGGGGAAATGCATCACTTTGTCACACCTTAAGTGTGCTGTTTTCACATGCACACACAGTCCTCCAACATACATAGCCTCACACACAGATCCTTCTAGATTTTGTCATTGCCTTTTTCACATGATTAGCCACCTTAAGATCATCAAAAGCACTCACCCCCAGTGCCCGCTCTTCTTTCATGGACAGAAGTACTTCACCACCTATACTATACTGCTCCCTTAGAGTTTTGCAGCCAAAAGGCATGACCCTGCATTTTTTAGTATTAAATCTCAGCTGCCAAATTCTTGACCATTCTTCAAGCTTCGCTAGATCCCTCCTCATGTTATCTACAGTATATTCTAGCTTCATTTTGTTTCCTCTTTTCTTTCCACTTTTCAAAGGAGTAAACAGCTGATCTATGTTTACCCGTTCCACTCCACTCATCATTTTACAGACCTCTATCATATCTCCCTTCAGTAGTCTTTTTCCAAGTTGAAGAGTCCTAACCTTTTAAGCCTCTCCTCATATGGGTATCTTTCCATTCCCTTTATCATTTTGGTGGCTCTTCTCTGAAGGGAAGGGTTAGGACATCAGTTATAGTTAGTGATTCGATCATTAGGCATGTAGATAGCTGGGTGGCTGGTGGACGTGAGGATCGCCTGGTAACATGCCTGCCTGGTGCGAAGGTAGCGGACCTCACGCGCCACCTAGATAAGGTCTTAGATAGTGCTGGGGAGGAGAATGCTGTCTTGGTACATGTCGGTACCAATGACATAGGAAAATGTGGTAGGGAGGTTCTGGAAGCTAAATTTAGGCTTTTAGGTAGGAAGTTGAAATCCAGAACTTCCAGGGTAGCATTCTCCGAAATGCTTCCCGTTCCACGCGCAGGACCCAAAAGGCAGGCAGAGCTCCGGAGTCTCAATGCATGGATGAGACAATGGTGCAGAGATGAGGGGTTTGGATTTGTTAGGAACTGGGGAACATTCTGGGGAAAGGAGGGGCTCTTCCGAAGGGATGGGCTTCACCTTAACCGGGATGGAACCAGGCTGTTGGCATTAACCTTTAAAAAGGAGATAGAGCAGTTTTTAAACTAGATAATAGGGGAAAGCCAACAGTCGCCCAAGAGCGCATGGTTCGGAAGAATGTATCCTTGAAGGATACTACAAAAAGCAGAAAGGTTCCAAAAAAGAGTAAAGTAGCCCAAATGCCCTCAAGTATGGAGCAGACAGAGCTTAAAGATCCCAAATTACCCATGTCTACCAATAGCCAAATTAATATGAATAAAATATAGTCTCTAAAATGCTTGTATGCAAATGCTAGATGTCTAAAAAACAAGATGGGAGAGTTAGAATGTATAGCACTAAACGAGAGGTTAGATATGATTGGAATATCAGAGACATGGTGGAAGGAGGACAACCAGTGGGACACTGTGATACCTGGGTACAAACTATATCGTAATGATAGAGCTGATCAAATTGGTGGAGGGGTTGCGCTCTATGTTAGAGAGGGCATTGAGTCAGAAAGGATTAAAGTTTTGCAAGAAACAAAATTTGCTGTAGAATCTCTATGGATTGAAATTCCATGTAAAAAGGGGAAGGCGATGGCAGTGGGGGTGTACTATCGTCCGCCTGGCCAGAATGAACAAATGGATGATGAAATGCTCAAAGAAATCAAGGAAGCTAGCAAAAGTTACAGTGCAGTAATAATAATGGGTGATTTCAATTACCCCGGCATCGACTGGGTCAGTGTCACAGCAGGACATGCTAGGGAGATAAAGTTCCTAGATGAAATAAATGATTGCTTCTTGGAGCAGCTGGTTCATGAACCGACCAGAGGGGAAGCCATATTAGACCTAGTCCTTAGTGGAACACCAGATCTAGTGCAAGAGATAAGGGTGTTGGGGCCACTTGGCAATAGTGATCATAGCATGATCGCCTTTGATTTAATTAGTGGAGGAGGGATAGTAAGGAAATCCACAGTACTACCCTTTAACTTTCGAAAGGGAGACTATGATAAAATGAGGAAAACAGTTAAGAAAAAACTAAAAGGAGCAGTTGCAAAGGTTAAAGACGTACGTCAAGCTTGGATGTTGTTGAAAAATACTATCCTGGAAGCCCAGACCAGCTGTATTCCACGCTTTATGAAAAGTGGAAGGAAGTCCAAAAAACTGCCAGCATGGTTTAAAGGTGAGGTCAGAGAGGCTGTTGTTGCCAAAAAAGCATCTTTCAGGAAATGGAAAAAAGAGCCAAATGACGAAACCTGGAAACAGCACAAGCACTGGCAAGTCAAATGCAAGGCATTGATAAGGCAGGCTAAGAGAGAATTTGAGAAGAAGCTTGCTGCAGAAGCAAAAACACGAAATAAAGACCTTTTCAAGTACATTCGTAGCAAAAAACCTGTGAGAGAGTCAGTTGGTCCATTAGATGATAAAGGGGTTAAAGGAGCACTAAGAGGCGACAAGGCGATAGCGGAGAGACTGAATGAATTCTTTGCTTCAGTCTTTACTGAGGAAGATGTAGGGATGTTACCCATGACTGAAGTGGTATTTAAAGGTGCGGAAGAATTGAAGGAAATATCGATACATCGGGAAGATGTCTTACAACTATTAGATAAACTGAAGAGTAGCAAATTACCTGGGCCGGATGATATACATCCAAGGGTGTTGAAAGAACTATATCCAGTAAAACTGACTTCGAACCACCTCCAACAATCACATTGTGCAACACTAAGAATGAAATTAGATATCTAGGAGTCACAATCGACAGAAAGCTGAAAATGGAAAAACACCTCAGCAACACCAACAAAGCCATCTTTCACAAGCTTAGAGTACTACGACCCCTACGGAACGTACTAGATCCATGTGACTTCCGTTCAGTTGCTCAAGCGCTCATCATGCCTCACCTCGACTACTGCAACTCCATCTTACAGGGTCTACCAAAGAAAACGACCAACATATTACAACTGGCACAACACGTAGCAGCAAGGATCATCATGAGAACAAGCGTCACTGAACATATCACACCTGTATTGATGGAACTGCACTGGCTCCCAATCGCTGCCAGGATTCAATACAAAACATTGGTAACGACATTCAAGCTAATTCACAACCTGGCCCCTTCATTCCTCTCCACCCTGATCTCCATGCAACCTAACACCAGAAGCAGGAGAACCATCAGCTCAGACACACTAATAGTTCCAAACAGCATCAGACATGTAAAAATCAGTACTAGCCGCAGAGCGTTCTCCTTCTCTGCCCCCACTTTATGGAACCACCTACCACACGAGCTGAGAGCAATTAAAGACTTACTCGATTTCAGGAAAAAATTAAAAACTCATCTATTCAATTGTCACTATGACCAGATGTAAATCCAATAAGATAAAATGAAGTGAATTGCTGTATGTAAAAATGTAAATAGATGAAGGATAATCGCTTTTAAATGTATGATAGTTCCTTAAGGTCTATGTGTAGACCCTACGATGTGTGCTGTGTATTACCCCTGTTCTCTCTATCTATGCCCCAAATTTTCTGTCTTGATTTTGTGACATATCCCAAAATTATAATCAAACCGCTTCTGATCGCTGGAAGTAGCGGTATATAAGTGTTTGCTAAATAAATAAATAAACTGAAATATGAGATTGCAGACCTGCTATTAGTAATCTGTGAACTATCATTAAAATCATCTCTAATACCTGAAGATTGGAGGATCGCCAATGTAACACCAATTTTTAAAAAGGGTTCCAGGGGTGATCCGGGAAACTACAGACCGGTGAGCCTGACATCAGTACCGGGAAAAATGGTAGAAACCATCATAAAGAATAAAATTACTCAGCTTGTAGATAGTCACGACCTAATGGGAGACAGCCAACATGGCTTTAGACAAGGAAGATCTTGTCTTACTAATCTGTTATGTTTTTTTGAAGGAGTGAATAAACAGGTGGACAAAGGTGAGTCGGTTGATATTGTGTATCTGGACTTTCAGAAAGCCTTTGACAAGGTCCCTCATCAGAGACTTTTGGCAAAACTGAAGAGTCATGGGATAGGAGGCAGTGTACTATTGTGGATCAGGAACTGGTTAAAAGATAGAAAGCAGAGGGTAGGGCTAAATGGCCAATTTTCCCAATGGAGAAAGGTGAATAGTGGTGTAACCCAGGGATCTGTGCTGGGTGCGCTGCTTTTTGACATATTCATAAATGACCTGGAAAGTGGAATAACGAGTGAGGTTATCAAATTTGCAGATGACACAAAACTATTTAAAGTTGTTAAAACCCAAGAGGACTGTGAAAAATTGCAAGAGGATCTTGATAAATTGGAAGACTGGGCATCAAAATGGCAGATGAAATTTAATGTGGACAAATGCAAGATTATGCACCTAGGGAAGAACAACCCAAACTATGGTTACACGATGCAAGGTTCCACATTAGGAACCACCACCCAGGAAAAAGATTTAGGCGTCATTGTGGATACCATGTTAAAACCCTCGGCCCAGTGTGCAGCGGCAGCCAAGAGAGCAAATAGAATGCTAGGTATGATAAGGAAAGGAATGGAAAATAAAACAAAAGATATTATAATGCCTCTATATCGTTCCATGGTGAGACCGCACCTTGAATATTGTGTGCAATTCTGGTCGCCGTATCTTAAAAAGGATATAGTAATTTTAGAAAAGGTTCAGAGAAGAGCCACCAAAATGGTAAAGGGGATGGAAGGATACTCCTATGAGGAAAGGCTAAAAAGGTTAGGGCTCTTTAACCTGGAAAAGAGACGGCTGAGGGGAGATATGATAGAGGTCTATAAATTAATGAACGGAGTGGAACGGGTAAACGTAGATCGATTGTTTACGTTATCAGAATATAGAAAGACTAGGGGACATGCAATGAAGCTACAGGGTAAACTATTTAAGACTAATAAAAGAAAATATTTTTTCACTCAACATGTAATCAAACTCTGGAATTTGTTACCGGAGGATGTAGTAAAGGCTGTTAGTGTAGCTGGGTTTAAAAAAGGTTTGGACAAGTTCCTGGAGGAAAGGTCCATACACCATTATTAAGAAGTGACCGAAGATATCAATACTTGACCCAGTACAAGCATTGTGGAACTTGTGTCTCTTGGGGAAACTGCTAGGTACATATGACCTAGATTGGCCACTGTTGGAAACAGAATACTGGGCTTGATGGACCTTGGTCTGACCCAGTATGGCATATCTTATGTTCTTATGTCCCTTTCTAATTCTGTTCATGCAATGTTAAATGCCCCTTGTATGTGTGGCGGGGACGTTTATGTGCCGAAACCGTCCCTGACCATATTCTGAAACACTGCTATCATATACATACGCAGCACTAGCACGGCGATCTCAGAACATGCCCAGAAGAGTCAGAACAGGGGCGTGGTCAGCCGCAGAAATGTATAAAGCGTATTCAGGAAAGGCCCGCCTATGTTTTAAGTGTTTCCTGGAAACGACCACGTTATTCCTGCTGAAACATGGAATAAAGCTTGGATTTAGAAAATATTCTGTTGTGCTCTGCAATTCTTCTCAGATAGAAGAATGGTTGTGACAAGTATGTTCTGAAATGGTGTGAGTGCAGTCTGGATAAATACAAGATGCAGTTACAAAGAACAGAAAGCAGAGGTGAGGGACTGTTGTAAGGTAAAGAAACATTTATAAACATCTTTATAGAACTGTTAAGGAGAGCAATAGTGTTTATTCAGGCTATGCTGAAATGTGTTGTTTTTGCTAATACAGCTGATCCAGGGGTCCCAAATAAATCCTGTGTTCTGAAAGCTGGGACTGCTGATGTGAGAATAGTATGTGACTGTCGAAACAAATCATGTTGCAGTGATAAAGGGAGATCATATGTGTAGTCCTGGGACGTCATTATGGCATTGCAGCTGTTAGTCATAGGTTTGGTTTGGCAGAATGTCTTTTATGTCTGCAAGAGGGGGGGTGTGGTTTGGGGGTAGCAAAGAAGTGTCTGGTGTGCAGATCTGCAATTAAGGGAGGCCATGAATTGTTGGCCGGTACCTGGATCATATGGATGACTGCAGTGTCACTAGGTACCAGTGTGATAGGGCAGCCATACATCAGCTGTGCCAAGCACTTGGAGACATGACTGATGTTGTGCCAACATCCCCCAGATTATGCCATGAGGCCTACATCCTTCGCCAGTCCAGATTCTATGCAAGCTGCGAGAGGGGTGATATATCTGGGGGCTGGCTACCCGAGTATGATGGCACAGGGATTCCCCCTCCCATGCCCACACAGGCCTGACCAGGGGAGCAGTGCCTCAAAACATACTGTGGGAAGGCAGACAAGTTTGCCCCACAGATAACGGATGTATACAGACCGAGATACACCACAATGGGACAGATGTAGCTGCTGTGAGAAATGCCATTATCAAGACATGTGGGAATCAGATATCATGTTCAGAAGGCCATACTACTACCACTGCTATTATGAATGATAATTTATATAGTGCTACAAGGCGTATGCAGTGCTGCACAGACACACGTAAAAGATGGTCTCTGCTCAGCAGAGCTTACAATCTAATTAAGACAGATGACACAGCAGCTGTGGACAGGATTATTTAGGGTGAATGGTAAAGAAAGTCAAGGGAGCTTAGGCGGATCAGATCCAAAAGTAGCAATGAAGAAGTGAGAGCTCAGCCTGGATTGGGGAAGGGCCAGAAAATGAATCTGATGTACAGACTCAGGTAGTTTGTTCTAGGCATATGGAGTAACAAGGTGAAAGCAGCAAAGTCTGGCTTTGGCAGTAGAAGAGAAGGGCACAGATAGAAGCAATCTGATAGAAGAGTGGAGTTCCCGAGGAGGAGTGTAGGGAGAGATAAGAAGGGAAAGGTAGTGCAGAGCAGCAGAATGAGTGCACTTATAGGCCATAGGCATGAAAAGGGCATACATTTGTTGTTCAGCAAAATTATGCACCTATTGGGGAACTGCAATGTTCGTTTCGGGTTTAGTGCACTTGGTAAGGGTCGATCCCTAGCAGTTTAAGGCATGTTTATAGAGATGGAACACAAAAGGAGAAAGGACCTCCGCAAAACACAAGCAAGTCCACAAAAAGCAGAGGAAGGTATGGCCACACTACTGATACTGATGATAAAAGGAGACTTTATTTCAAGATTCAAGACCCGACTTGGCCAAGTTTCAGTTGTCAGCTTGCATCAGTGGTCTGGAACATAAACATATACATGCTCTTTGGTTCTGAAATCCTTTTTCTCCCTATGAATGCAGATACACAGCACCAATTGTGCTTGTCTGTAGGATGAAGTCTTCAGTTCCCCTGGCATGCACCTGACTCTGTGTGTCATATCATATAAAATGCGAAAGGGGACCTCAAAATATTTTCAAGTACATCAAGGATTGCCTCAAGGATCATCCCTCTCTATCTTCCTATTTAACCTATACATCTAGTCCATATGTCACATTCTCCAGAAGTACAGGATAAGGTATGACATTTAGGCAGATGACATTATGTTATGCTGCATACTCCATTCACAACAAGGAATCCAGACCTTTCCACTATATTTTCATGTCTTAACGAAATGACGCATTGGTTACATGAACAATCTCTTACATTAAATTTCAACAAAACGGAGGCACTGGTCATTAACAGAGACCCCACCTTCACACCTCCAGAGAAGATCATAATCAACAATTATGATAGCCCTATCAGGTCTGGTGTGATGCTAGACCAGAGACTGAACTTAAGAAAGCAACTGCAGCAACATATCAAAGAATAAGGATCCTTCACAACCTCTGCCCGTTATGGACCATAATCTATTCCACACCGTTTGCCAAGTGATCATCACCCCTCATTTGGATTATTGTAATTCTATATTTCAAAGCCTATCCAAATGTGCACTCCTCCCATTACAAATTGCCCAAAACTCTGCAGCTCGCATGATCTCATGGACATATAGACAAGAGCATATCACCCCGGTCCTGAAAGAATTACACTGGCTACCCTTCCAGGCACACATGAAATACAAATCAATCATGAACATATTTAAGTGTATAAACTGTAATTTGCTACAGTACTGATACAGTTTTGATACATTACTGTTACATTGTTATATTCCGTACTACTATTGCCTTAACTTGTATCTTGGTATCAAACTTAAATCCTGCACTCAAACATATTAGCCGTCCACCCAAAGTAGCTGTCTCACATAGAACACCCTAAAATGCCTCCATCCTTATCTTTATTCCTTCTCCTCCTTACCTCTTGGGCCCCCAACCTATCACATGCATTTAGTCCTGGCATCAGTCATATCCCAATCCTCTACAACAATAGCAGAAGATGGTCTGAAAACCCCCATCAACATTCAACAAAAGCCAGTGCCCTTCATCCTCACCTTCTACACATCCCCTTACAAGACTTTAAAAGGATCCAAACTGAGAAATGCAACTACCAACAGTTACTCAAATATGTGCTTATCAATGCCAGATCAACACGCTCAAAATGGCCTGCAATCAATGACCTTATAACCCTACATGACCTTGATATCCTAATGATAACTGAATCTTGGTTATCCGACTATGATAATGCTCTAATCAACCAGATGTCACCACACGGTTATTCAATCTTTGCCTGCCATAGGACCCACCAGAGGGAACATAAGAACATAAGATATGCCATACTGGGTCAGACCAAGGTCCATCAAGCCCAGTATTCTGTTTCCAACAGTGGCCAATCTAGGTCATATGTACCTAGCAGTTTCCCCAAGAGACACAAGTTCCACAATGCTTGTACTGGGTCAAGCATTGATATCTTCGGTCACTTCTTAATAATGGTTTATGGACCTTTCCTCCAGGAACTTGTCCAAACCTTTTTTAAACCCAGCTACACTAACAGCCTTTACTACATCCTCCGGTAACAAATTCCAGAGTTTGATTACACGTTGAGTGAAAAAATATTTTCTTTTATTAGTCTTAAATAGTTTATCCTGTAGCTTCATTGCATGTCCCCTAGTCTTTCTATATTCTGATAACGTAAACAATCGATCTACATTTACCCGTTTCACTCCGTTCATTAATTTATAGACTTCTATCATATCTTCCCTCAGCCGTCTCTTTTCCAGGTTAAAGAGCCCTAACCTTTTTAGCCTTTCTTCATAGGAGTATCCTTCCATCCCCTTTACCATTTTGGTGGCTCTTCTCTGTACCTTTTCTAAAATCGCTATATCCTTTTTAAGATACGGCGACCAGAATTGCACACAATATTCAAGGTGCGGTCTCACCATGGAACGATATAGAGGCATTATAATATTTTGTTTTATTTTCCATTCCTTTCCTTATCATACCTAGCATTCTATTTGCTCTCTTGGCCGCCGCTGCACACTGGGCCTAGGGTTTTAACATGGTATCCACAATGACGCCTAAATCTTTTTCCTGGGTGGTGGTTCCTAATGTGGAACCTTGCATCGTGTAACCATAGTTTGGGTTGTTCTTCCCTAGGTGCATAACCTTGCACTTGTCCACATTAAATTTCATCTGCCATTTTGATGCCCAGTCTTCCAATTTATCAAGATCCACTTGCAATTTTTCACAATCCTCTTGGGTTTTAACAACTTTAAATAGTTTTGTGTCATCTGCAAATTTGATAACCTCACTCGTTATTCCACTTTCCAGGTCATTTATGAATATGTCAAAAAGCAGCAGACCCAGCACAGATCCCTGGGGTACACCACTATTCACCTTTCTCCATTGGGAAAATTGGCCATTTAGCCCTACCCTCTGCTTTTTATCTTTTAACCAGTTCCTGATCCACAATAGTACATTGCCTCCTATCCCATGACTCTTTAGGGGAGGTGGAACACTCATCTTCGCCAGATCCGAACTTCAATTCACACTAAGCAATACCACTAGCTCAACCTATCTGGACATAATATCCATATCGAATGAACACTGTTCAATTAACCTACTATACCGAGCCCCAACTTCATCTCCAGATGACCTCCCATCAATAATCGACCTAGCTTGCAACTCCACCAACCCACGTGCCCTAAATTTCCTGATGGGAGATTTCAACTTGCCCTCCCTACATGATACGCATTCAACAGCATTCATTGACGCAATGAATGAGCTGGGCTAAACGCAACTCATCAACTTCCCTACTCATAACAAGGGTGGCATACTGGACTTGATCTTCGTACCACAGACTGCTGTCAATCCCTCCCAGAGCTTGCTACTCTCCATAACACTTGTACCCTGGTCCGACCATCATTTACTCCTATTTCACATACCCACCAACGATCTCAGCATTTCCAGCAACAAAGCACGTGCCCCTACTAGAACGGTAACAACATGCTTTCGACCACTTGTTAAGGATAAGGCTCTTAAGAAGATCCTACCTCTACTCGCCAATGAATCCCTCGATCCAGATGAACTGGTTTCCAATTGGGACGACACCCTTAGAGCTGCCGCCTGCCTACCATCCATCAACACGAACCGTGCGAAACGTGAACACACACTATGGTACTCCCAGGATCTGCGAGCATCGCTCCTCCACCTACGTAAGCTCGAGAGACAGTGGTGCCACACCCGGACTCCTGAAGCACTCAGTGATTACTCCACGCACCTGCAAGCCCACCGACAAAAAAATATGGAAAAAAGAAAACTGTATTACTCAGAATTACTAAAGCGATCATTGAACAAACCTCACGACTTATTTAACATTGTAAAGTCACTAACTGGCGATCCAGCACTAGCCCAAACAACCATGCCCCAGCCGCAAGACTATTCTAACTACCTTCAATCAAAGATGATACAGACCAAGTACAACATGAATGCAACCATATTATCTACCTCCACCCCACACGGACCCCCCCAACCAACCCCTCTGCTGTTATTCTCCAAGGTATCCAACAAAGAAATTTTAGATATCATCGCATCTATTAACCTCACCACTGCTCCCAACGATCCTTGCCCTGCTAGCTGGATTAAAGAGTTGCGCCATGACCTCAGTCCAACTATATGCAGAATCTTGAATCAATCAATCACTCACAACAGGATCCTTCCCTCAAAGCTTAAAATACACATCCATCCGCCCCCTGTTAAAGAATAGTAGGCTCGATCCATCTAAAGTTGAGTCCTTCCGACCAATCTCGAGCATCCCACTGCTTGCCAAAATTATGGAGAAGGTAGTCCAGCGGCAAATCCAACACCATGTTGATACTGTTGCACCACTGGACGCATCCCAACATGGCTTCAGGGAAGCTCACGGCGTGGACACCATCCTCACAACCCTCTTCAACAACCTAATCACAGGAATTGACAATATCAACCATGGATTCGTCCTCATCTTCTTAGACATAGCAGCCACCTTCGATTCAGTGAATCATGAAACACTTTTATTTCGCCTCAAAGATAAAGGACTACAAGGCTCAGCACTAGCCTGGTGTGAATCCTATTTGTGTAACAGATGGCAACAAGTCAGAGCAGATTCCAAGACCTCTGAACCATTCTCACTGAAGCAAGGTGTACCTCAGGGATCTTCCCTCTCTGCATTAATGTTTAACATCTACATGCAGCCCATTTGCACTTGTGGTGAGGAAACCACTGCTGAACCTAGAAATACACAGGAAAATGAGTCCTGTCACTTTAAGGCAGAATGTATCAAGGGTTTCCCTAGTAACCAAGAGTCTGTGACTCAGAGAATAGTCATCCCTAAGCCCCGCCCACAGCAGCACGTCAGGGAGAAGCTTGACCCTAGTCACATGTGCTGGGAGCAAGGTGTGGCTCAGGAGGAAGGAAAGTTTAAAAAGCTGATTTGCAGTAACACAGATAGAAGTAGAAGAAGGAGGTGGAATAAGAAGACGGAGAAGCAGCAAGGGAAGAGAAGGACAAGGAGAAAGACAAGGAGCATGGAGAGCAAGTGAGAGAGTGCTTGCAGAGCATGAAAGGCAGAGTGTAAGAAACACTGGAAGCCGAAGAGAGAAGCTTGATGAGAGATTGCCAAGCACAGCTGAGGGAGCAAGGAACGAGAGGCTGGTGCAAGCAAACGAAGGTGCTGCAGCTGAGAGACAGCATGACTGGCTTGCAGAGCAGAGAGAGTTTCTAAATACCTCAGAATCAAGGCAAGTGTGTCCTTCTCAATTCCTAGACAGGAAATGCCCACGAGAATTAGCTCTAGAAGGGAAAGCTAATTCTAGTTATAGACAAAGTACCAGGATAAAGGGAGACAGTTTATCCAAGCACCGAGTAACTCACTTAACAGAAGAGCTACTGCAAAAGCAGGCTCTACTCAAGAAGTTAAATGAACTAATAGAGAAAGAAAATAGCCAGCTCTCTGTTCAGTTACCTTTTGATGTAAGTGAGAGAGATAGTGTAGAGGAAATGGACATAACAAATGTGGAGAATAGTACCATGGATTTACAATGTGCTATATGTCAGGTCTCTGATGTGGAAGAGTCCTAGAGAGCAATTGTATGTATGCCGTGCTTAGGAAGCAGTCTAATTCTGAAGACGTCACAACTGAAAGAAACAGCTGAGTTCAACTGATAAGGTTGAGAGCTGGATGTAAATGTTCAAGGGACATTTAAAAGTTTATTTTGCTGCCAGAAGTTTGTTCCTGAAAAGGAGAAAACATTTAAAAGTTTAAAAGTTTTGGAAATTGACAATTTTGATTTATAAGCAAGATTGCGCCTGTTTCTTTGAAGTTTGGAATATAAAGCAAGTTGTTCCTGGTTTCTCTTTGAAGCTGTACTGTGGATTAAAAACCTCCTTTATATAATTTACCCCTCGCGTCCTGTGTATGAAGGAACCCCTGAATACATTGAATAAATTTCTCTGTCTTACGCCTGAACCCTTGAGTCACAACTCCTTGCTTTAATATAGGACTACAATTCCCAGCAGCCCTCCTGGCAGCCATTTTGAGGGAATCTTATTTTAAAGCCAAAAGGCGACCTCACCTGCTACCAGTTACCTACCTGGCCAGGCGGGGGCGACAGAGTGGCGTAGTTGTTTGGATGCCGAGTGGGCCACGCCACAGAGGAGTAGTTGTTTGGATGCCGAGTGGGCCACGCCACAGAGGAGTAGTTGTTTGAATGCCGAGTGGGCCACGCCACAGAAGAGAGCGTAATAGTGTGGATGCGGAGCAGGCCACGCCACAGAGGAACACAGTTCGCTGGATTGCAGCTGGAGCACGACTGCGCACCAGGAGAACGCATATGACGGATTCCAGAGTCTGACAGAAGGACGCCGGAGACTTGCAAGCGGCTGAGACTGAGGGTCCAGAGTTCCTGCAAAGCCGGAGGGTCCGGAGACCTGTCGAGGTCCTACGCTGTTGCTGAGCGAGACACACCACTAGTACCAGGTACACCGTATTTAACTAGGGAAAGTTAAGGATACTGGTACTGGGTGGGGGCGATAGCAGCAGGTAGAAGGGAACGCATACCTAGTGTTGGGAATCGCACTTGGGTGTTCTGTGTTTGTTTCATTCTACAGGAAACAGAGACAACGATGGAGACACAAGATATCCTTGCATGGGCAGCAGCGGAGCTCAAGAGGCAAAGAGACTTATCGTTGGAGCTTCAAGCACAAGCGGCTAGTCATCTGCAGGCCCAGCAGAAACCGCTGGTGGAGCTTATGGAGGCCTGGGTGAAGGAACATAAGAAACCACCAGAGCCTGATCCAGTTACCACAGGTTTTTCATTGGGATTAGCCCATACCTTTGGACTCGGGTCCAAAGAGACCCTTAGTTTTGGACAATTAAAAGATGGTGAAAGTGTAGACGCTTTCTTGGAGGCATTTGAAAAAGTGGCACAAATAGCCAGGTGGCCACCCGAACAGTGGGCGGTAAGGTTAGCTGTCTCACTTACTGGTGAGGCATTGGCAGCCTACCAAACCGTTCCCGCTGAGTTGGCCAATGACTATTTGGAGGTCAAGAGGGCTATAAAAGATAGGCTCGGCCTAACTCCTATAGTCTACAGACGCCAGCTTAGAAATGCAAGATTGCGCGTGGATGAGACACCACGAGCGCTTTACCACAGATTGAAAATGCTGGTAGTTAAATGGCTAGAACCAGAACATAAGTCGGTGGAAACACTGATCGATGAGCTCGTTCTGGAGCAGTATTTTGCAGCAGTACCTGAAAGGATGCAAAATTTCTTGATGTTACAAGGATGTAAGAACACAAAAGAGGCTATAACTATGTCAGAGCGATTCCTAGAAGCTGAAGTGATAGCTAAGGATAAGTCTGCAGCCTGTACTAAAATGTCTGTAGCTAGGTTGAATGTGGATAGCAAGAATGTACAGAATGATGGTGTTCCCACTAATAGAAGGATGCAAGTGAAGCGTGCATGTTACCAGTGTGGAAGTGAACAACATTTAATGCGTGAGTGCAAGATGAAAACAGCCCTAGTGTTGAGTGACCCTAGTAAGAAAGGGGAAGGCTTTTTACTGGAGGTGACAGTACAAGGCATACCAGTTAAAGCACTGCTTGATTCCGGATCGGATCAATCAATGCTTTCCAAAAGATTGTGGAGAAGGTTAACAGCCCCAGGTTTAAAAACACCTCAGACACCCATGGGCAATGTAAACATTCGGTGCGTTCACGGAACGGCGTGTACCTATCCTGTTTACTCTGTCCGCATAAAAGGGTTGGGCATAGAGAGGGAGGTCCCGGTCGCTATTGTTCCCAGGTTACCCCAGGAGGTAGTCCTCGGGCGAGACTGGCCCCAGTTTCAACGAGGTGTGCAACAAGGGTTGGGGGTGAAGAAAGGCTTAGTGTCCACGAGAGCCCAGTCCCAAGCCCAACAGGCCCTAGAGGAGGAGCCCCTAGAGGGGGAGGCGAAGGTTCTACCCTCTCAGGAAGTTGTAGGGACAGCTCCTATAAATAGAACAAGTAAGCCCAAGGCAGGTGCTACAATGGCATTCTTAAGGCCTTTGTTTCCGAAAGATGGAAAGGGGGTGAAGCACCCTGAGAAGCGAGTAAGGTCTCAAAATAGGGAGGAGATCCAACCAGATATAGGTTTATCTTGGGTTCCTGAAGAGTTAGCGGCAAAATTCCCTTCTTTGGCGAAAGCTCAAGAAGCAGATCCTGCTCTGAATTATGCTTTCAAGTTTGCTAGAGAGGGACGGGAGATAGTGCCCAGATTCCTAACGTACCAAGGCATTCTGTATCGGGAAAGCCGAGATCCCTTTACAGGAGACACACAGAGACAATTAGTGGTCCCAAATACCTTTAGGACGGTGGTCCTAAGGTTCGCCCACGATCCTCTAGTAGGGGCACACGAAGACATTCAGGGTACTTTAAAGCAGGTTTTATCTCGGTTTTATTGGCCTGGAGTTCATAGAGAAGTGACCAGGTTCTGCAAGGCCTGTCCGGCTTGTCAGAAGGTCCTTACAATTAGACCCCTAGAGGTTCCCCAATTTCTTAGGGATAGGCGAGGACGCTTAACGCGGGCCTCACAGTTGGCAGAAAACAACAGAAAAGCTTATAGGAGAATTACGTGCTGTGATTTTATGAGAACCCCAGCCCGTAATGTCTTAAGAAGGGGAATATGTGGTGAGGAAACCACTGCTGAACCTAGAAATACACAGGAAAATGAGTCCTGTCACTTTAAGGCAGAATGTATCAAGGGTTTCCCTAGTAACCAAGAGTCTGTGACTCAGAGAATAGTCATCCCTAAGCCCCGCCCACAGCAGCACGTCAGGGAGAAGCTTGACCCTAGTCACATGTGCTGGGAGCAAGGTGTGGCTCAGGAGGAAGGAAAGTTTAAAAAGCTGATTTGCAGTAACACAGATAGAAGTAGAAGAAGGAGGTGGAATAAGAAGACGGAGAAGCAGCAAGGGAAGAGAAGGACAAGGAGAAAGACAAGGAGCATGGAGAGCAAGTGAGAGAGTGCTTGCAGAGCATGAAAGGCAGAGTGTAAGAAACACTGGAAGCCGAAGAGAGAAGCTTGATGAGAGATTGCCAAGCACAGCTGAGGGAGCAAGGAACGAGAGGCTGGTGCAAGCAAACGAAGGTGCTGCAGCTGAGAGACAGCATGACTGGCTTGCAGAGCAGAGAGAGTTTCTAAATACCTCAGAATCAAGGCAAGTGTGTCCTTCTCAATTCCTAGACAGGAAATGCCCACGAGAATTAGCTCTAGAAGGGAAAGCTAATTCTAGTTATAGACAAAGTACCAGGATAAAGGGAGACAGTTTATCCAAGCACCGAGTAACTCACTTAACAGAAGAGCTACTGCAAAAGCAGGCTCTACTCAAGAAGTTAAATGAACTAATAGAGAAAGAAAATAGCCAGCTCTCTGTTCAGTTACCTTTTGATGTAAGTGAGAGAGATAGTGTAGAGGAAATGGACATAACAAATGTGGAGAACAGTACCATGGATTTACAATGTGCTATATGTCAGGTCTCTGATGTGGAAGAGTCCTAGAGAGCAATTGTATGTATGCCGTGCTTAGGAAGCAGTCTAATTCTGAAGACGTCACAACTGAAAGAAACAGCTGAGTTCAACTGATAAGGTTGAGAGCTGGATGTAAATGTTCAAGGGACATTTAAAAGTTTATTTTGCTGCCAGAAGTTTGTTCCTGAAAAGGAGAAAACATTTAAAAGTTTAAAAGTTTTGGAAAGTGACAATTTTGATTTATAAGCAAGATTGTGCCTGTTTCTTTGAAGTTTGGAATATAAAGCAAGTTGTTCCTGGTTTCTCTTTGAAGCTGTACTGTGGATTAAAAACCTCCTTTATATAATTTACCCCTCGCGTCCTGTGTATGAAGGAACCCCTGAATACATTGAATAAATTTCTCTGTCTTACGCCTGAACCCTTGAGTCACAACTCCTTGCTTTAATATAGGACTACAATTCCCAGCAGCCCTCCTGGCAGCCATTTTGAGGGAATCTTATTTTAAAACCAAAAGGCGACCTCACCTGCTACCAGTTACCTACCTGGCCAGGCGGGGGCGACACGCTTTAATCCGTTCCTTCAACGTCCAATGCCTTGCATATGCAGACGACATCCTCATGTACACACAGTTTAAAATCGATCAACCTGACTTTTCTCCAATTACAAGATGCTTTGAAGCGGTAGCAGATTGGCTCCTCTCTCAAAATCTATATATTAACCACAGCAAAACAGATGTATTATTCATCTCGCGAAACCAGAAGTTCACGCCACCTTCCTCACTTCTAGTCAATAACATTGAACTGAAGTCCAAATCTACAATTCGCTACCTGGGCATCACCCTCGACCAGCGTCTTGACATGTCAGCACATGTCATAAACACAACTAAAGCAATATATCATAAGATCCGATCACTACGCCATCTCCGCCCACTTCTTGACTTCCCTGACTACCGTTCAATCTTCCAAGCCTTAGTCATCCCACACCTCAACTTTGCTAACATTATTCTACTCGGACTCCCACAGTCGACTCTTAACCCGCTACGACTTGCTATGAACTCAGCTGCAAGGGTACTGACAGGGCTCTCAAGATCAGACCACATAATGCCAGTTCTAAAGAACCTACACTGGCTTCCGCTGCGGGCCAGAATCCATTTCAAGGCTCTGGTCATGACATTCAAGGCCCTTAAGAACCATCCCCCCACGCCCATCAGTGATCTTCTCCACAGCACACCAGACAACAGAACAAGGAGATCCACATCGATGAATACACTCGAAGTCCCGAAATTGTTGATAAAATGTAGGAAGGCAACAGCAAGTAGAGCCTTCTCCATTTTTGCACCTATGGCATGGAATGCCCTCCCTGCTGAAATCCGGGCCATCACAAACCTGGCGCTATTCCGAAAAGCCTATTCTTACAACATTACCCTGACACCAATCCCGATACTCACACTGCCATCACCTTACCTCCCTACCTAGCCCGTCCCTTAGATCATCCTCCTGTAGATAACGGTTAACCAATTTTTTTCCCCTTTCTGCTTCTTTGACCCACGAGCCCAGGCCTCTAGGTAAAGTTTTTTAGATTTTCTTCGTAAGAGTATCCATAATTTGTATATAATTTGTATATAATTTGTTCATAGTTTTCCCTCGGTTTTTCCTCCATGTTTACTTTCCCTGTTCAATGTAAAAACTCAATGTAACTTGTTACATTCTTGTATGTTCTGTTCAAATGTAAACCGCACTGATTATAATAGTGCGGTATATAAGAAATAAAAATAAATAAATAAATAAACAAACAACATAACTGCTGACTGCTTATAGTCACTCATTCACACAGCTTCGGACAACAGACCAAGAAGAAACCAAACCACAAACCTCCCAAGCAGAAAATATCCAGCTCACAAGAAACATGCCAATGCACTTTATCTATCTATGGTCCAACTTTATGGAATTCCCTACCAAGCAATATGAGGTCAATAAAAGAACTGAAGGAGTTTAGGAAGAAGCTTAACAACACATTTTCAAAAAATATTATGGGACACACACTTAACATCTTATTGCACAGCCAATGACCCCTAATTACACTCAAAACTAGACCTAATGTTGATTCACACTGTAAATACGTTAACTGTTTTCAGTATAACCAATCTCTGTCCCCTGTATTATCTAGATAGTTATAATTAACCTCTGTTATCATGTAACCCTTATGCTTGTTCCTCTACTTGTTCTATGTAATTTAAGTTCAGATGTGTTCAATGTAAACCACCATGATATCCTGAAAGGTAATATATAAGAAATGTTAATTAATTAATTAAATAAATAAATGCATATCTGGGGGGGTGCCTTTCCATGCAGCTGTGCCTGCATCCTGCACACAACACCTGTGGTGCCTACTTTTTCTACGTGCAGCATTTATCTTCTTTCCTTCCCTGTTGATATCCTTGTCCTCTGTACATCCCCTGAACAACCCATGCCCATCGCTGAAAGCTGCACTCTGACCATACTGCAGCTAATGGATAGGGCTTCTGCCTTGAACCTGCTTCACCTGCATCCGGGGTTGGTGCTACATTAGGCAAACAAGGTGGTCGCCTAGAGTACCAGCCCTTGGGAGCACTCACTGCTTCCCGTTGCCACCACTAGTGCCCCTCTCTGGAGCTGATATGATATGGGGCATTTATGTATCGTTAATTTATGAAATGTTTGTTGTGGTAACCATTCAGGAATGTCTCCTCCAATTCTGACATGAAAAGATTGGCATATTGTGGTTCCATTCTGGTGCCCATGGCCATTCCCTTGCTTTGTAGATAGAGGTCGTTATTGAAGAAATAGTTGTGGTTTAGGATGAATTCAATTAATTCCTCCATCTCAGGAGACATTGAAAACAGACAATACTGTAAGTCTCCATGGCCACCTCCCAGTTTCTCTGACATGAAACACCTTAAAAATGTCTCTATAGGCCCTTAGTCCTCTGTCCTGATATCCTTGCATTTTAAAAGTTTAAATACCCTCATTGCCCTGTACCCTTTCTCCCGCTGTCTTGAACATATTAAAACTTTTTTTATAAAGCTTCAACTGTTCTACATTTCCTCCCACATCCTGCACTATAAAGCTTTGAAAAAATGTCCCAGCATTATCCCCGCTCTGATCTCAGCTCTCAAGACTAAAAACCGTAGTAGAGATCCCCTCCCTTTTATATTTTACGGCCTTTGGACATGGAAAGGAAGGCTTATTTCCCATGTTATATTTTAATAAAAGTAACTGTCCTTCTATTTACCACATTTTGGGCTGGGTTCTACATCATAAGGACGTGCAGAGGGCATGTTAAAAATAGCAAGGGATACTGGAAGGGAGATGTTACTGTGAGGACTTTTTTCTGGAGTAGGAGGATCTGTTTGTTTTGTAAATTACTGTCAAGAGGGTATTTGGCCAAGTTGATTTAGGCCTGGTCTACAGCACCTAGATTTTGGGGGTTATTTTGAAACCTTATTTACTGTTAACACATGTAAATACAAATACATGTGCAAATCATAGCCACATGTATAAGGCTATGTTAGAAAGGGTTCCTTTTACACATGGATGTCCATATCAAGTTTATGTTGCACAGAGGCATGGCTAGGACACCACCAAAACCTACAAGTCTATCCGCAGTTTCATATAGGGGATGCACATGTAAAACTAAAATTCTCAACGTCTGGATTTACATCTTCTCCCTGACATACATAGGGGAAAAAAGCACTCATTTGGCAGGAGGGATTATTTTATGTATTTATCAGGTTTTTTTATACTGCTTTATCATTTCAGTCAAGGTGGTTTACATTGTAGTAATGTGTGTTAGACAGGGGCATTAGTAACTTGGATTTTTCTGGGGTAATGGGGGAGGGGTGTTGGGTGACTTGCCCAAGGCCACAAGGAGTACTAGTGGGACTTTAATGCTGGTCTCTTGGTTTCAAGGGCAGTGCTCTAGCCACTAGGCTACTCCTTATTCCCCCTTTACTTCCCTTTCTTAATCACAACAAAGGGAAGATAAAGACCATTGAAGGTAATTAGTGGCATCTATATTTCTAGATTTGGAAAATGGCAAAGGTACACATATAAGTGCCAACATTTACATGTAAGTTGCTGGTTTTCCGATGCTGAATTTTCTCATGTGCATTTTTGTGAAATGCTGCCTCCTTCCACCGTTGATGCCTATCCCAGTGCATTCCTGCATCTTCTTTGATATGAAAGACATGTCCATATAGAGAGACAGAGGTATGTCAATTTTACATTGGACTTACACGTGCCCATGCTCTCTTCTAAGACTGACATAGCTTTGGAGACGTTTTCACTTGGACATTGCTGCAACCACACAGATGGTCTTTCTAAAATCTGCCTTTTAGTCAAACAAATTAAGAAGCTATTACTTAAAAATCAATGCTAGCTACCTAACTGTCCGTCTAACCCTGCTTTCAGATACACCCAGTATTTGGGTGAATATTATCCACCTAGTGAAATCTAGGTGCCTAGGTTTAGGTGATTATTTATTTATTTATTTATCTGGATTTGTATTCCACTTTCTCCTTCAATCAAAGTGGTGGGCTACACACATTGGGTTTGCATTGAGTAGGGTACGTACATAAAGGTTGGACACTACATACATAAAAGTTAGAGACATGGGTTATTATTATGTTCAAGCACAGTTAGCTTATCCTTTGTCTGATTGGTCGTAGTAGTCTCTGAATAAGAAGGTCTGAAGAAATTTGCGGAAGCCTTTGAGGTCATTTAACTCCCTCAGTTCGTCTGCTCAATGATGCAAAAAGATAGTAGGAAAAGTACCATATATTGACACCATTACAAGACTTGAAATATAGTAACATAGTAATATAGTATATGATGGCAGATAAAGACCAGAATGCTCCACATCTAGTCTGCCCAGTAAGTTGGCTAGAGTAGGTCACCCCTCTTTATTTATTGAAGTATAAAAAATAATTATGTTTATTTTGACTTTATCCTCTTACTAGAAAGGGATCTACTATGTCTGTTCCACGCCATTTTGAATTCTGTCACTATATTTGCCCCCACCACTTCCATCAGCAGGGCATTCCAAGCATCCACCACTCTTTCAGTGAAAAAGTATTTCCTGACGTTGCCTTCCAGTTTACCCCCTTGCAGCTTCATTTTATGCCCTCTAGTATTATGGCTTCCCCTTCTTTGAAAAGGTTTTGTTTGTTAATTAATACCCTTAAAGTATTTAAACATCTGTATCATATCTCCCCTTTTCCTCCTCTCCTCTAGGGTATACGTATTTAGGTCTTCAAGTCTCTTCTCATACGCCTTCATATGCAGGCTCCAAATTATTTTGGTCTCCTTCCTCTAACTGTTTCAAGTCTTTTTATATCCTTTATGAGATATGGTCTCCAAATCTAAGTACAATACTCCAAGTGAAACCCCAACAATGACTTGTACAGGGGCATTAATCCCTCCTCCTTTCTGCTGGTAATTCCTCTCTATATACAACCCAGCATCCTTCTAGCCTTGTCCACTGCCTTGTCACATTGTTTCACCACTTTGAGATCCTCAGAAACAATCACTCTAAGGTCCTTCTCCTGGTCCATGCACACCAACCTCTCGCCCCCTATCGCATATAATTTCTTCTGGATTTCTAAGTGCATGACTCTGCACTTCTTCACATTAAATCTTAACTGCCAAGAATTAGACCATTCTTCCAGCTTTTGTAGATCTTTCCTTATGTTGTCTACACCCTCAGAGGAGTCCACTCTGTTGCAAATTTTCATTTCATCTGCAAAGGGCAACACTATCACCCACAAATATATTGAACAGTGCCAGTCTCAGGACTGATTCCTGGGGCACACCACTACTCACCTTCCTTTCTTCCGAGTGAGTTCCATTTACCACCACCTACATTTTTATATGCTATATATAAAAAGCCAATCAAAATGGACTACAATAAAACTTAAACATCATCAGCAATAGGGATCTTATGTAGAAAGGTCTCAGCACCAAGCCAAAAAAATGGCAATTGTGAAGGGGTTTATCTTTCATGTGAAGGGATTCATGCACCTTAGGCTATGGTTTCCAGCAACTTTTGAATGCAACCTTACTGTATGCATTGATTCAGACTGGGCTGGAGACAGTTCCACCAGAAAATCTACCAGCAATTACCTATTCTCCATGGAGGAGTACTTAGCAGTGATTTAGAAGAAAACTGATTTTAGTAGCACCTTTGTCTACAGAGGCAGAGTGCATAGCAAATAATTTAGTTAATCAAACGGTAATTTGACTGTGACAGTTACGGACCTGAGCCAAGATCTGAACAAACCTATGCAGATTCTGGAAGACAGCCAGGGTTTTATTACAGTCACATAAACTGAGAAAGTCAACTTTGGAATCAAACATATAGATGTGAAATATCAGACTATCCATTATAAGGGTAATTCCAAAACAGGGCACCTATATGAAACATTTAAAAAAGGAGCTAACCCACAAAGTATATGATGGCAGATAAAGACCAGTATGGTCCAGCTAGTCTGCCCAACCAGGCGGCAAAAGTAGGTACACTTGCCACTCCGTGCAGGTCGCCCTGCCCCATGCCTTTGTTTAGGGGTGTACGTACCCCTCCATGTAGGTCACCCCTATTTGTTGAGATGTAAGAGATAGTTAAGTTCATTTTGATTTTATGCTGTTGCTATATAAAAGGATCCACATAGCGCACAAATTCTCCTGCACAGGTTTATACCTGCTCCAAAGAGCTTATGAATGTGTGCATATACTCTATTCCTGCAATAAAATATGCAAATACATCACAAATCTGCCCCAGTTCCACCCAAGCTGCGTCCTTGGGAACGCCTATGTGCAGAATATGTTAAAGTGCATGGACTCTTGTTGTCACATGTACTTCTACACATGTATAACCTGCACAATTTTATAATAGTTACTTTCCTTTTGTTTGACGTGCAGAAAACGGGAGCAATGTTATACCTGTATGGATGCATATATATTGAAGGTAATTTTATAACAGATTGCCTAAATGAGAAGTCCAAACAGATGCCTATTCAGAGCCTGTTTTTAAAGGCAACATAGGTGCCCATGTGCCTTTATAAAATAGGCTCCTAGAACCAGCCCCTGGAGTGTGTAAATTCTGATGCCCACAGAAATGTATGTGTGTACTTAATTATTTTATAAAATACGTGGGTACATCACAACTCCATTCGAGCTCAGTCCAGACTAACCCCACAGGAATGCCTGAAAGCGGCATACATAGAAGTACATGCTGTCAAGTCACTGCATGTACTACTATGTGTGTATACCATCAAATGATTTTATGAAACAGTTTTGATTGCAGAAAAACTTTATAAAATTACCCCCCAGTAAGTACATGCTTTTTGGGGCAATTTCTCCTAATGGGTTGGTTTTGCTCATACCATGACAGTCATGAACGTCACATCTAAGTCACGTTATATGGAGTGCAATCTTAGTCTCTCATATTTTCTGCTAATGCTCGCCATAGTACTTGCATCGTGCCAAAGACAGCTTTCTTCTGGAGTTTGGTGGTTATTTTAGAAACATTTCCACATACAAAAAGTAGCATTAAGAGGTGCAGATTGAAATGTGCATCTCTATAGTATTTCAGAACCTGCTTTTTGTATACAAAAGAACGTTTACCACTTCTACTCAGTGGTGGGGCTGGAAAGTGGGAGAGGTGTGGGCATGGCCCACCATGCAGATGTGAATTCTCCATTTTACAAAGGAAATCCATGTCTGGAAGACAAAGTCTTGTTGCTGGCATTTACCCATGCCCCTAGGCATGAATTAGTGCCTGCCAACAGGAGCAGATGTTAATGCCCATGCTATGGCCCCTCACCAACACCCCAGACCCCAGGACTCCCCTGGCTATAAGATTACCACTAGGGGTCATCGGCACCATTTTGAAGAGGGAGTGTGTGCAGAGCAGAGTAAGTGTGCCTCACTCCTGGTCCCACTGGACACCACCACCAGTGGGACCAGGACCACCATCACCAGTGGGGATGTCAGTTCGGGAATGAGGGGGCCCAGATACTCAGGGAGGACTTTAAGAGGGGAGTCACAATTTTATTTTTTGGTTGGAAACCTTTGTGGGAGGGGGATAAGACTGATGATGGGAGGGCGATTGCATTGATGCCTTGGAGGGGGTCAGGAGGATTTTCAGTGTGCAGCGGTGGCCAAGAAAGCCAATAGAATGCTAGGAATGATAAGGAAAGGAATGGAGAATAAAACCAAGGATATTATAATGCCTCTATCATTCCATAGTGTGACTGCACCATGAATATTGTGTGCAATTTTGGTCACCGTATCTTAAAAAGGATATATAGTGAATTTGAAAAAAGTACAGAAAAGAGCCATCAAAATGATAAAGGGAATGGAAGAATACCCCTATGAGGAAAGGCTTAAAAGGTTAGGGCTCTTCAACTTGGAAAAGAGATGGCTGAGGGGAGATATGATAGAAATTTATAAATTAATGAATGGATTGCAACGGGTAAACGTAGATCAATTGTTTATTCCATCAAAAAGTAGGAAGACTAGGGGACACGTAATGAAGCCACAATGTAACCCCTTTAAGACTAATGAGAGAAACTATTTTTTCACTCAACACGTAATCAAACTCTGGAATTTGTTAATGGAGGATGTAGTAAAAGCTCTCAGTATAGCTGGGTTTAAAAAAGGTTTGGACAAGTTCCTGGAGGAAAGGTCCATAAATCATTATTAAAGAGGACCCGGGAAATCCACTGCTTGCCCCAAGACAAACATTGTGGAACCTATCTACTTTTTTGGGAACCTGGCAGGTACTCGTGACCTGGATTGGCCACTGTTGTAAACAGGATACTGGGCTTGATGAACCTTGGTCTGACCCAGTATGGCATTTCTTCTGTTCTTAGGATATACATACTAGGTTAGGGGCAACCAAAGGGTGGTCCTGGGATCTGGGGTGCTGGTAGGGGGATCTGGACCTGTGGTGCAACAATGGTATGCCATATGCTATTGCAGTGATTTTAGGAGGCTGCTCCCATGTCTATGTGTGTGTGTGTGGGGGGGGGGGGGGGGAGGGGAATTCCACGGCACTTTTTCACCACATGTAACTTCTTAAAATTGCTGCTTCTGCCAGACGTGCATACCCATGCAGTCCTATTTTATAAGGGGCTCTATTTTACAAGTGACTCTATGTTTAGCAGAAACTCATAAAATACAGGGCAGGCCCAACAATTAGGCAAACACGACAGTCATCTATGGTGGCAATTTCAAGGGGGGTGGCAATGAGCAAGGCATTCAAAGCTAAACAATAGATTTTGATAGCCAAGGGGATGTAAAGCTTTAGGTCTACCTAGGGTACCAACACCTTGAACCAGCTCTGGGGCTGGCCTTGAATACTGTAATAATTCTCCATGTCCTGAAAATTCCTTTTAAACAAGCTTGTAACATATGATGGGAAACATTTCTGTATCCTTCTGCCATATATTCTTAGTCTCTGACTGCATTGCTTGGTACTTAAAAACACAGGTCTGCGACTAAAAAGCTGTTTGATTATTTTCATCTAATTTCCATGTATTTTGGTGTGCTGAAAACAAATAAAATATTGAAAGAACTCCTAGACGTCATGATTTGCCACAACATGCAAAATTGTCTTCAAATTTATCAATTTCTTTCAAATTACTATTAATTAATTCAAATTACTATTAATTAATTCACATAAGTGCATTTAAGATATAAAATGCCAAAAAAACCTTAAAGGGGTTGTCCGAGTTATGTAAAAAAAAATATAGCACTGTAAATCTGATGGTCAGCAATATATACATAAGCTAAGCAAGTTTTAAGTCTGTGCATCTAATGGTAGAAGGGGTTAATCTTTCCTGAAGAATCCAGTGGGAGGGAGACACAGGGCAGATAGCAGCAGCTCCGGTCAGTGCAGGGGGGGGGGGCGTGGCCAGCACTGTGACGTCTCGTGTACAGACACAGACCTGCTCTCTCCTGCATGCCACACCTGTGCACGAATCATCATCAGGTTCTTGGTTCTAGGCTGTTCACACTTTTTCATCGCAATTCGTGTAAGCTTGTCATTCTTCAACAGTTATGTTATGGCTCCGCGAAAGTGTATTAATTCGCTAGACGGTTTCTGTTTCATCTGTGGTGAATATACAGTGTTGAAGCAACAGCAGAATATTACAGACTTTGTGAAAAAAGTATACTTTGCATACTTTGGACTAAAAATTGGAGATCAAGATAGTCTGGGCGCCTCAAAGTGTGCAAACGGTGTGTTGAGGACCTCCGAAACTGGTTCAAGGGTAAGAAAAAATCTTTCCATTATGGGATTCCTATGGTATGGCGAGAGCAAAAGAACAATAGTGATGACTGTTACTTTTGTTCATGCGATGTGAAAGGGTTTAATTCCAAATGGAAGCATTCCATTTCATACCCCAATCTTCACTCGGCAATTCGTCCCATCCCCCATGGCACAGATATACCAGTACCCAAGCCCCCTGCTACCTTGGAAGAGATACCTAGCTCCGATGAAGGTGAAGTCATACCTTTACCAGATGACGAATCAAGTTCTGACTTTGAAGATGATACAAGATCAAAATTGTTTTCTCAGGAGGAGATGAATGATTTGGTAAGAGACTTGAATCTTCCCAAAGATGCCACTGAGTTACTCGGATCAAGGCTGAAAAGCAGGAATTTATTGTTGCCAGGAGTGTCATCTTCATGGTTCAGACATCATGAAAAGGAGTTCGTTCCTTACTTCGCCCAGGAAGACAAGTTGGTTTATTGCATCGATGTTGAAGGTCTGATGGGTTAATTTAAAATCCAATATGATTCAGAGCAATGGCGTCTTTTTATAGATTCTTCAAAAAGAAGTCTCAAAGCAGTTTTACTCCACAATGGTTTTTATGCTTCCATACCTGTATGTCATTCCGTACACTTGAAGGAAACCTACAAGAACTTGGAATTGGTTCTTCGTAAACTTAAATATGAAGACCATGGTTGGCAAGTGTATGGGGACTTGAAGGTCTTGTGCATGCTGCTCGGGCAACAAGCTGGGTATACCAAATATCCTTGTTTTCTGTGTCTATGGGACAGTCGAGACCGACAAAATCACTGGACCAAGAAGAGTTGGCAGCCGAGGGTGCTAACAGTCGGTGAAAAAAATGTCCTCCGAGAAACTTTGGTACCTTCCCATAATGTTCTTCTACCACCTCTCCACATAAAATTGGGATTGATGAAGCAATTTGTAAAATCACTTCCAAGAGATGGAGAATGCTTCAAATACTTGGTCACCAAGTTTCCAGGCCTGTCGGAGGCAAAATTGAAGGAAGGTGTGTTCGTCAGACCAGACATTAGAAGGCTTATAGTTGATTAAGAGTTTGTCAATACCATGATGGATCCTCAAAAAGAAGGGTGGATTGCATTTAAAGAAGTCGTACAGAAATTTTTAGGCAATAACAAAGATCCTCACTACAAAAAGATTGTCGGATGAATGCTGAAAGCATTTTAAGCTTTAGGTTGCCTGATGAGTTTGAAAGTGCATTTCTTCCAGTCCCACCTTGACTTCTTTCCTGAAAATTTAGGCGCTGTGAGTGAGGAACAAGGTGAACGATTCCACCAAGACATTAAAGATATGGAAAGGAGATACCAGGGAAAATGGAGCATTACAATGATGGCAAACTACTGTTGGATGCTTCAGAGAGACATTCCAGATGCTACTCACAAGCGTAAATGCACCAAGAGGAGCCTCACAAGGAAGAAGAATCGTTTAGTGTGTGTAGGTGACCTCATTTCAGTTCAAAAAAGGATTTTCATGAAAATATTGTAATAAAACTTTAATTTTATAAGTGTATTTCCATTTATTTTGAGGTATTGCCTTATTTAACATAGTTACCTAAATTGTCAGGAAATGATGTCCTATGACAAAATGGAGGTTATTTTTGGATTCAGCGTACCAAGAAACATAAAGATTACGTGGAATAACCAATACAGCTCTCGAAAAAAAATTTTTTGCAGACCTGTGAAATCTTTGCTTTCACCTCTCAATGCACGAAATAATAGCTTGGCACTGAAACCTCCTTTATTAATGCTATTCTCATGTTCTTCGTCTTCACCACAATGTCTGGTCTTCTTGATTCCAATTTTTTATTGGTTGGAATGTGAATGTCCCAGGTGATCATAATCTCTTCATTTTCAACAATTTTCTTAGGATCATGGTCCCTATGCTTTTCTGGTAGAATGATATAATATTTTTAAGTTTCCAGTGATGAGGTATGCCACCTTATTAAGTCTTGCTATAAAGAGATTGTCTCCCAGAAGAACTTTGCAGTTGGTGATGAGATGAATGACTGTTTCCAGCTACATATGTCAGTTTTCCCAGTTTTTTCTAAGTTTGTTGTGAACCATCTCATCCATAATCCATTGTCCTGGGCTGCTAGTATTAATATCTCATCCTTAGGTTTCAATTCATCTCTACTGAACTACTTGTGTCCTGGTTTGATCAACAAATGGCTTCTGGAGTAACGCTTTGCATTTCCCACTGTATTTGTACATTTGTCACGTCTTCCTAGTTGGTTAATCTAATTCTTTGAAGAGTTTTTTCTCTTGTTTAGGAAATTGTATTGCTTCCTTCCTTGTGCATCCGTTGCTTCTACTTGTAAAGCGTCTAAGTTTGACAATGTAGATGGATTCTATACATTTACTTTCATATTTCAACATTTTTTGCAGGTTCAGAACTGTTGGCACTGTTAGGTAGGCCTGGAGGCTTATGATAATGGTTCTGTACATATAATCAATTTCTATGAGGCCCATTCCTTTTTTGGCTTGAGGAATATACAATCTTGGTATACACTGGTTCTCATAGATTACCTCATGGACATGGAGAAGTTTTCTTGTTCATAATCCAGTTTTTCAAGAACTTTAAGAGGCCAGTCTGTAATCCCAAAGCTATATGACAATATGGGAATTGTCATTAGATTAATGGTGTATATCTTATTTTGTGATGTTAAAGCACTTTTTAATAGCAATTTTAATATCCTGTAATATTCCTTCCTGATGTTTTCTTTCAGTAAATTTTTCTTGATTATCACTCTTCTACTCCTAGATATTTATATATACCTTCCTGTTCAAGTTTCTTGATGTCACAATCGTCAGTCAGGGAGATGGTTCCATTTACTCGATTTTCATCTAAGGAACATAAGAGCATAAGAAATACCATACTGCGTCAGACCAATTTCCATCAAGCCCAGTATCCTGTTTCCACTAGTGGTCAATCCAGGTCACAACTGCCTGTCAAGTTCCCAAAAATGTACATAGTTTCCACAATGCTTGCCCTGGGATAAGCAGTGATTTCCTGTGACCTCTTTAATAATGGTTTGTGGACCTTTCCTCCAGGAACTTATCCAATGTTTTTTAAAATCAGCTACACTAACAATTTTTAGTACGTCCTTCCAGAATTTGATTACCTGTTGAGTGAAACAAATATTTTCTTTTATTAGTCTTAAATGGGTTTCATTGTAGATTCATTGAGTGTTCCATAGTATTTCTACTTTTTGATGGAGTAAACAACTGATCTACGTTTACCCATTCCACTCCATTCATTAATTTGTAGACCTCTATCATATCGCTGTCTCTTTTCCAAGTTGAAGAGCCCTATCCTTTTAAGCCTTTTCTCATAGGAGTATCCTTCCATTCCCTTTACAATTTTGGTGACTTTTCTCTGTACTTTTTCTAATTCTGCTATATGCTTTTTAATGCTATTCAACAATATCCCAACAGTAGGTGATGAATTAGATCAAAAACCAGAAAAATCACCACGAATTATCCCAAAAGACCTAAACAGATTAATTTTTGTTGAAGCATGTCAGTGGAGGATAGAACCTGAACCTATCCACTCCAGGCGGCAAACTCCATTTTATTAAATATACGGGTAAAGCCCAATGAAATAACTTAACTTAATTATAAACAAAGGATATCAGTCCATGAATGAAATGCAGCAACACAGCATGAACCACGACGTGCACGTTTCGGGATCTGTTTCCTGTATCAAGTGCAAACCTCTAACTTGCAACTGCCAGCAAACGCTTGAAGAGTAAAAATCTCTCATTCTTCAAGGGATTACAAACTCAGTAAATGGCCGGAATGTCATGTCACTCAAACTGAACCTCCAATCATAGAAGAGAAGCCCCATGGAAAACGGAGAAACCCTACTACGTAATGGATGACCTAAAAGCAGACTAAGCCAATCCACCTCCCTATTCAGACCAGAGGGATGGACCGAATTCAACCAATAGATCCAGCGCTGTTCACGAATATTGCAAATGAGCTATCCGATCATCACCCCTAGAATCCTCCAGAACGTTGTCTATTACAGACCACTTCAAGTCCATGAACGTATGTTTATATGTCAAACAATGTTCGACCATTGGTGCCGCAAGGACCTGCTGCCGTAAGCAAGAAGCGTGTTCCGTCAACCTCACCTTAATCATCCGGAAGGTTCGACCAACATATAAGAATTGCATGGGCATTGCAGTACATACACCACGAAAGTGGAACAGCAGGTGGTACACCATTCCCTTTCAAATGTCCGGCCCATAGCAGGATGAGTCCAAGAGAGTCCTGACATAGTAGTCGAACAGTGGACACACGAATTGCATGGGGAATGCCCCCGAATGTCCCAAACCAGGGCAAGTGGCCTGTCTGACAGGGGGGTGGATTGGACCAAAAGATCTCTCAGATTCGAACCTCTAGAGAAAGCTATCATAAGAGGCTTGCGGAAGCAAGCATATAGGCCCAAAACTGGCCAATGTTTCTTAAGAATGCGAACGATATCATGACTAAACTGCATGTAAGGAAGAGTGCCCACAATTGTCTCAGAGGATTCAGTAGAGGGAGATGCTGTCATTCCACCATCCAGCAGCCATTCACGGTGGATATGGGAGGCCCGGTAATATTCCCTATCTACCACCCGACTGGGGTATCACCTCACAAGCAACCGCTACTTAAGATCAGCGGCATGAAATTTGAAATCCATATTAGTGGAGCATAGTCGTCGTAATCTTAGAAATTGACCAAAAGGGAGTCCCCGACGTAGGGGCCCAGAGTGAAAACTTTGGTAACATAACTAACTGTTACGATGTACACTCTTTCGAAATAATGTTGTCTTCAATGTGTCTCCATCCTTAAAAATCAGCATATTAAGGAATTCAATTTTATCAAAATCAATGTGGGCCGAAAAGGAGCTATTACTCTTGAGAGTATTTAACCACTGAATGAACCCTTGAAGGTCCAAAAGAGTAAATGACCTCAAGAAAAAGATGCCATCTAAGAAGCGCCTCCAGAACGGAATATGAGTGAAAAGTGGGGAATTATAGAGGAGGTTCTCCTCCATATCCGCTAGTTATAAAGTTGCTACTGAGGGGGCCACCGCAGCCCCCATCGCAATACCAAAAGTTTGTTGGTAAAATTTCCCTTCTGACAAAAAATAATTCTTCGTCAGACTCAGGACCAAATGTATTAAATCCAACAAAAAAGGTCCGAGGTAAACGAGAAGGGGCCTGAGTAAATAAAGAAGATAATAAGGAAACGGCTTCAGTCTGATCGATATTGGTGTATAAAGCAGCAACGTCAAGAGTAACAAGGCCCTGGAAGGGCATCCAATTGTTGTATGAAATGGGAGGAGTCACGTATAAAAGATTTCACCAATGTTGCTTCCTTCTGGAGAAAAATGTTGCAAAACTTGGAGAGTGGCTCCAAAACCGACCCCCGACATGACACTATAGGCCTACCTGGAGGCAAAGTCAAGGATTTGTGTATCTTTGGTACCATGTAAATGATGGGAACTTTCGGATAGAATGTAAACAGAAAATCATGCTCCTTCTGAGTAATCCAATTGTTGGTCAATCCCACCGTGACCAAAGATTTAATTTCAGACTGTAAAGCATGAGTAGGGTCCGCCTCAAGAATCTTATAAGTACGGGTGTCCATAAGATGTGTCCTAAGGACGTGGCAATAATCAGACACAGACTGAAGAACTATCACTCCTCCTTTGTTGGCATTATGGATAGTAATCGGAGGGTCCTCCCTTAGTTGCTTCAAAGAACGTCTACCAGATTTGTCCAGGTTAGAAAAACCAGACCGTGGCAATCTCTCCAAAACCTGCAAATCCTGGATAACAGTATTCTGAAAGGTTATAATGGAGGGGTCAGGCACCCCAGGTGGTACCCATCGGGAGGGTGGCTTAACCACAGATATTTCCGGGGCTGTTGGCCTATCCCCAAAGAAATGTATAATTCGTAATTTCCAAAAAAAACTTGTGAAAGCCCACACACATCCGGAAAGGGTCATAACGCGTTGTAGGGACAAATGCCAATCCCAAATTCAAAAGATGTTCCTGATCCTCAGATAAAGGGGCTTGTGTGAGATTAACCACTATGGAGGTGGCTGTTGCCTGGACCGTAGACGGGTGGCTGGGGAGTCTCCGGTGTCTATTGGATAATCCCGACATGGGCGCCGTCCCCTTGTCTGGCCCCGTCAAAAAAATCTGTTGATCACGAGAGGGTGGTCTACGCACATCACTGGTCCCCCTGCTATCATGCGTATCATCAGAAGATACATCAAACGTAACTCTCTTCTGGGAAACATCCTCAAGTTTCTCATACATCCAGTAGTACACATGGCCAGAATCATAATCGCCCTTATCACGAGTATACTTTTTCAATTTAAATGACATTAAATAATCATGAAAGCCTTTGATCTGGCAATCCATGTCATCAATCCTGGCTTTGAAGTGATCTTCCTCCAGAACGGTTCTCAAACCAATAGTGGCTACTTGACAAAAGCCCCAAAAATGTTTCTTTCGCATTCGGACTTTATTATGAATTGGAATCAGATTTCTAACAAATGTAGCTTTGATCTCATTGCTTTAATTCTGGAACGGACTATTCAGGAGGAGGACATTTTGACATCACAAATACAAGCGGCCACTATCGGTTTGAGAACTGTTCTGTTCTTGAAGTGGTCTGTAATAGACCACCTTCTGGAGGATCCTAGGGGTGGTGATCGGATAGCTCGTCTGCAATGGCGTGAACAGCGCTGGATCTATTGGTTGAATTCGGTCCATCCCTCTGGTCTGAATAGGGAGGTGGATTGGCTTAGTCTGCTTTGAGGTCATCCATTATGTAGTAGGGTTTCTCCGTTTTCCATGGGGCATCCCTTCTATGATTGGAGGTTTGGTTTGAGTGACATGACATTCCGGCCATTTACTGAGTTTGTAATCCCTTGAAGAATGAGAGATTTTTACTCTTCAAGCATTTTCTGGCAGTTGGCAAATTAGAAGTTTGCACTTGATACAGGGAACAGATCCCGAAACGTGCACGTTGTGCTTCATGCTGTGTTGCTGCATTTCATTCATGGACTGAGATCCTTCATTTATAATCAAGTTAAGTTATTTCATTGGGCTTTACCCATATGTTTAATAAAATGGAGTTTGCCGCCTGCAGTGGATAGGTTTCAGGTTCTATCCAGCACAGATCCTGGGGTACTCCACTATTCACCTTTCTCCACTGAGAAAATTGGCTATTTAGTCCTACTCTCTGCTTTCTGTCTTTTAACCAGTTGCTGATCCAAACAGCATACTGCCTCCTATCCCATGACTTTTTAAATTTTTCCAAAAGTCTCTCATGAGGGACTTTTGCAAGGGCTTCCTGAAAATCCATGAAGGTTGTCTTAGCACATTTGTCAAGGCCAAAAGCCATCTTGATGACATCTGAGAAGCTTTTTACTACATGGAGTTGTTTGATTAGTTGTTGGTCACTGGAGCTATAGTCATCTACAAACAATAAGTAGTATATATGCTGAAGTTTCCAAAGGTTTTGCACTTAAGAATCATTTTGAGTAAAAACTAAAGGTAAGTGAGACTCCCTGTGCTAACTATTGGGGACGTGCCCAGAATATTCCCAGCAGTTACCGCACTGAACCGTTCCCTAATGTGCAGCAGCAGAATTTGCAATTAATATGGGTGCACTTAATGCTGCCCATTGAGGTGCCCTTAAGTGCACCCGAGTTAACTGCAACATTGATTATTCGAACACGTTATTAGCCCCTGGGCTAACCACAATGTGCAGTCAATACTAACTCTCTGCTCCTAACCTACCCATTTCCCATCCCGTCATGTGCTATGCAGTTAGAGTGGAATTTAGAACATGCTGTCTCTTTTAGCGTGCAGTAGCAGTTACCGCGGCCCCACTTTAGCTGATTAGCATGTTGTAAAGCATGCACTAACCATAGCATAGCCCCGAAAATGTGATGCTATTTCAGGATTGTTTCCGGTGTGGGTGCTGGTGATTTTTCATAATGAAAGAATGCTTATGCTTATATGTCTGCTTTGAAAATCATGCCAAGGAATAAAAGTCTGTGGTATTTTCTGGGTCAACCAACACTCAAACTATTTAAGACTGAAGCCCATTCAAGCATGTATTTAAACCACAGATATATGAAAAAAAATTATTTTTTGTCAGACTCTGCTTACTGCCACCAGCAATATTTTTACACTGCCTCATTGTCTGCCATTTTATTAGAAATATCTCATTAAAAACACTTAAACTTTTAATGTCCAACCAGTATTCCACGTTACAAAATCCCCATTCTTCAAACCAGCACAGCGCTATGTTTAAGTACCACTTTGAAATCCAGTAGCCAATCTTCTCTTCCTCCGTCCATTTGACTCTAACAATGATTGGCTTGCTTTCCTGACAGCCCCTGCAGTAAATTCATGTGCACTACAGAATGACAAGGGAGAAATAACAGAAACATCAAGAGTTGCTGCATGGATCAGTGAGAAAGTTTCTCCACCTTGCAAGAAATTGTTGCTAGTGACACTCATTCCCCAAGACATGGGCACCGCTGAGCATAATGGAAATCACTGTACTGTATTTCCTCAATTTGGAGAGGCCCCTTATTTATTTAGTTAGTTAGTTAGTTAGCTGTGCTTTTGTACCACTTTCCGACGGGTCAAATGGTGTACATAAAACAAGAGGATACACTGAATACATAGAACATCAACTTATGTACAAAGATATTAACTTATTTCCATTGAGTGTGTGGAATGTAATGTATGTACAAGTGTTTGTGAGCTATTTAAATAATTGGCAATATAGGGAATCATGTGAGTGTAGAGGGTTTACAGGATGGGGCCAAAGTGTTTTAGAAAAAGATGTGTTTTCAGTTGTTTGCAGAAAGTGTAGAGTTCTGTAGTACTTCTGAGTTTGTTGGGGAGTGAGTTCCAGAGGGTTGGTGCGTATAATTTGAATGCTCTTGTACAGGTTTGCTGTTTGCTTTTGTATGGGGGATGACTAGAGCATTCCTGACGGTTTGTCTACTGGTTCTGCTAGATTGAAAGGTGTAGAGCAGTGTCTGGAGGTGGGAAGTGAAGTGCCCATTTAAGGCTTTCTGGAGGGTCTTGTATTTGATTTGGCTGTTTAATGAGAACTAGTGGAGTTGTTTGAGGATAGGTATAATGTGTTCATATTTTGGAGCTGCTAGTAATGTGCGTGCTGCTGTATATAGAGCTGGGCATAATGGTAGGATGGTTGATTGTGGCAGTCCTTGATATATGGAATAGTAGTAGTCAAAGTGCTGAAGAATTAGTGCCTGGAGTGCTGATCTGTAGTCAAGAGAGTTTAGGATTGGGCATAGGCATTGTAGGGTTTGAATTTTATAAAAGATCGCTCTGACAGTGTTCTTCACCTGTTGCTTGAATGTGAGGCTCTGGTTCAGGGTGCATCTGAGGTATTTCACTTCTGGTTGGACTTTGATTTGGGTATCATTTAGTATGATGGAGGTAGGCAGTGAGAATGTGTTCTCCTTGATGACAAATAGTGCTTCTGTCTTTCTGTAGTTGATGGCGAGGTGATTCGTGGTGAGCCCTTGAGAGACTTCAGTGAAGCAATGTTGTCGTTTCATGCAACTGGACTATTTGGTGTCAAAGGATGTGTAGAGCATGATATCATCTGCATAGATATGGTAGAACAGGCCATGAGATTTGATGAGTGTGCATAGAGGTTGGAGGTATATGTTGAAGAGAAGTGCTGGAATGCCTTGGGATGCCTTGGGTTTATAGGTAGGGGGCGGATGTGATCTTCCCCATTTTGACTTTTTGATAGTTGGTCAAGTAGGATTGAAATCACTTTAGTACGGTGTCTTGAATTCCGGTGAATTGTAGACATTGGAGGAAGATGGTATGGTTCACTGTGTCATATGCTGCGGGGATGTCAAGGAAAACTAGGATGAAACCTTGTGTGTTCTGTATAACCTGTATGAGTCTGTTGATGAGGGAGAGTAGTAGGGTTTCATCTCCATTGTGTGGGTGGAATCCATGTTGTTGGGGTTCAAGTAAACACATGTCTGTCAATATGATCTTATAGCTGTTGGTGGACAATTTTTTCAATGATTTTAGCCATAAAGGGAAGGATGGCGATCGATCTGTATGATGCTGGCTCCATTGGGTTGAGGTCGGGTTTTTTAAGGGTGGGAGATATGGATGAGATTTTTTAGGCTATCGGGCATATGGATGAGATTTTTTAGGCTATCGGGCATGTGACCTTGGGCTAGTGACATTTGAGTGATCTTTGTGAGGATGGAACTAAGCTCTGATTTGGCTGACTTGATCCAGGTTATGGGGCATGGATTGAGGGAGGATGTCATCGTATTGAGGGATGTGATAATGGATTCAATGTTATTGCTGCTGATGGAGTCGAAGAATAACCAAGTATTGGTGGTTGGGCATTAAGGTGGGGGGTCGCACAGACGAGGCTGGGGGTGGAGATGTTTGTAATGGTTAGCTAGCTGCTGGGGGTTGATGGTGGTGTTTGGTGTAGCCGGTTGAGAGACCCATTGATGAACATTTCAGCTTTGCCTTGTCGGTTGCTGTCTGGTATTCATCTAGGAGGTTCATGTAAAGGTTGCAATCCATAACGTGTTTGGATTTCCACCATTTCTATTGGAGCCTTTGTAGGCAGGTTTTAGTTTTTCTGAGTTCAGGGGTGTACCAGGGAATTTTGGATCACTTGTTGTTTCTGTTGGGTGAGGAAGTTGTTGCAGCTGAGGCTTTACTGATGGTGTTGTTCCATTTCATTATGAGGGTTTCCACATCCCTCGTGTCTTCATAGAGAGAGTGGAGGATGTTGTTGAGGAAGTCTGCTTTATTGAATTGCTTGAATCGTCTTCTCATTTGTTGTTGTTTGGGTGGTTTGTCTGGGTGTTGAATGGTAGATAGAAGCTTATAAGGTTGTGATTGGACCACAGGACTGGTTGGGATTGAATAGAGTTGAGGAGGGGGGGCGCTTGTGCGGATTGTGTGTTTATTAAGGAAGATTAGATCGAGAGTGTTGCCTTTTATCATGGGTGGATCTTGACCGTGTTCTCCAGTATGCTTGTTAGATCAGTAGCAGAGATAGATGGTGATCTGTAGGTTAGACATATTGTGAGTTGTTTGCTTGTAATAGTGAGGGTATCTGTTCCGCCGTGCTCTCGGTAGATTGGATATGGAAGTTGTGGTGGATTTGTTTAGTGTGAGTACCCTTCCTCCTCCTTGGTGGGATCTTGGGCAGTGGAAGAGGATGTATCCATGTGGGGTGAGTTGGTTCATTAGTACTGTGTCTGTTTCAGAAAGCCAGAATTCAGGACGTGGCTTGTGGGGAGTTCTCTGATGATTTGGCTCTTATTCTGGATTCAGCATGTGTTTGACTACATTTGAATATGTATATGATTGTGGTGGGGTATGGGGTTTTGCCCATTTGTGCAGTGTAGATGGATAAATTTATTAGGTGGTGAGTGTTTCTTTGCCTAGTATGGATGTGGGGGCTGGGTATGGGGTTGAAGATATGGACTGTGCATGCTATGTAATAGTTGGTGGGTAAGTAGGTGTTGGAGGTGGGAGCTAGTATCCGGAGTGCTAGCAGGGTGTGCATATATATGAAGCATTGTTCTTCTAGATACAGGTTGGGGTAGACCTTTTGGAAATTCCTGTGCTCTTCTTGTGGTTTGTGGTGAATAGTTTATTGGTTGAGCCTGTGGGAGGGGTTTTAGTCCTTCGTATTGGGTGGGCTTTGGAGAGAGTTCGAGAGTTTATGCTGAGGGTGCGCTGTGCTGCTGGCAGGGTAGTTGCACTTGGTGGTTGATTCTTGCAATCGCTGATATCTTTGGGTTTATTCTTGCTCCACTTTCTGTCGTGGATCTGTCCTTAGTCCTCACTGAAGGGCCACCCCAAAGGGCCCTTTGGCGTTGCCCTTCAGGGAAGGCCCACCTGGGGGTGAAGGCAGGTTTATCTGTGAGGAGGCTGGTGATGAGGCCTCTGAGGAGGCAGAGCTTACTGGCGTCCATGTGGCCTGATGGGTACTGGCGATCCTCTACCAAGATGCATGGTGTGTGGTTGATGCAGTCATTATGTGGAGGTGATGTACATGCAGCATGGAGGTCGCACGGACATCGGCCTGTGATGAGGCCTCTGAGGAGGCAGAGCTTACTGGTGTCCAAGGGACCTGCTGGGTGCTGGTGATCGTTGTCCGAGATGGATAGTGTGTGTCTTGATGTAGTCCTTATGTAAAGGTGATGTGCATGTGGCAGGGAGATCACACAGACATCGGCCGGTAATGAGGGCTCTGAGGAGGTGGAGCTTACCGGCATCCATGGGGCCTGCTGGGTGCTGGCAATCACTGGCCAGGATGGATGGTGTGTGACTCGATGAAATCCTTATGTGGAGGTGATGTGCACACGGCTTACCAGTTACAGTGCTCCTTCCCCTCAATGGGTTAGGGTTTGACTTCCTTGATACTTGCTGGCCAACAAAGATGCATCTTCTTGGGAAATATAGTTTAGTTTACTTCTTTAGGAGGATATAAACAGGATGGAAAGACAGATCTGATGATGTTCACATCTACCTCTCTATACCTGAAATCTTTCCAAGAATCTAGGCCCGTATCTTTGCCTGTTTATCTGACATTGCTGCCTGGATGTCTCCTCTAAACTCACCTCCTGCCTTTGTCCTTTCTCTATTTCTGTGGCTAACACCCTACTCTGCCCTGTTTCCTTGACTCACAACCTTGGGGTCATCTTTGACTCCTCCCTCTCCTTCTCCACACACATCCAACTGATAGCTATAATCTGTCATTTCTTTCTCTATAACATCAACAACATTCACCCCTTCCTTTCTGAACACACTACTAAGATCTTTATCCACTCTTTAGTCACCTTCAGTTTAGACTATTGCAACCTCCTCCTTGTTGGTCTCCCTCAGATTCATCTTTCTGCCTTTCAATCTGTTCAAAATTCAGCTGCATGGCTAATTTTTAGACTTAAAGATCTCAATATGTATACTGTGGAGGAAAAGTCAATACAATATAACCTAGTACTTGAACCTAATTACCCACCATTGCTTTTGATCACCGAAGGCTAATAAAGTCAATATCAAAATTAAAAATGATGGGATCAGTTTTAACTCTACTTGACAAACATTTGACATTTGACAAACATAACTGATATCTTTAAATTGCAATTGTAGGGCTCAAACATTTTTGTGTATATGAACAACCCATCAGCACTAGAATAAATTCAATGGGTTGACTGTTCTCAAACATGATTTCATCTTCACCTCAGCATGTTCACACATATTTTAAATTGCATTAAAATCAGTCCTCTCTGTATGTAAAACTGACACACTACTGTATAACTGGCTATAAAATAAAGTTATACGAGAACTTATCTTATAAAGCTTTATAATAACACTCTTTTGCAATGTTAACCATCTGTCTGGTTGCCACCATGGTCAATTGATTGTTTTCGATACGAACTCCTCAAAAGATCAGACAAACCTGTTCATTCAACCTGGCCATTATGGTTTCGCCTCCACAAAGAGAATTTCTTCAGGATTACTTTATGAAAGTGTATCTTATGAGAGGAATTGAGGATCTCCCTACTTCTTGATGGCACTGCAGCAGGAATATCCTGGGGATATCTAGCAAATTCAAATCTCCTATCAATATTATTTCCTCTTTCATGGCAATATTGGAATGTCTTCAATTAAATCTCTATCTCTTTCTTCTGCCTATGAAGGAGTCTGTATATCACACCAATGTAAATAGATCTTCTATTCCCTCTTTCCAGACTAACCCACAGTGCCTCCTCCTTTCCTCATAAGTCCTGCAGTTCTTTGGTTTTTATATTTTTCATATAACACCTTTCCTTCTCCCTTTCTTATTATCCCGTATTTTCTGAACAGATTTAGCTACATCCCAGTCATTGTTTTCTGTGTACCATGTCTCCATGAAGGCTATTATATCCAAATCATCTTTTTTCAAATACAGCGCCTAATCTGGAACTTTATTTTACATCCTATGGGCATTAGTACATTATGTTGTCTCTTTTCCTCTTTCTATAATATTAATTGATGTTTTACTTACCTGAGGATTTTTACTTATCCGGGGGCTATGTTCACTCATCCCCATTGATCATAGTTTAAAGCCCTTCTCATAGGGGCATATATATGCATACTAAGCTGGGTTAGCAGTTAACCAGGGCTATCTGCAACTAGATCCCACTGAATAACATGGGACGTAGTTGCAGAGGACGTAGTTGCAGATAATCCAGATTAACTGTAAGCCTGGTTTAGTAGACATACCCCACAGATTTGTTAGTCTTTTGTGAAAGACACTTCTCCCCTTATTTGATGGATGGACATCATCTTTATCTTTATTGCATTGCATTGCTTTATATAGCACCCTTTGTGACATCAGGAGGGTTTACAATAAATTCAGAGTTAAGCAATATGAAAGGAACTACAATACCTGATAGGAAAGAAGAGACACGAGACAGACAGCAAGGATAAGGTTGATGAGGAGAGGAGAGAACAGGAAGATATCAGGGAGATCAAGAGATGGAGGGGGGAAGGTCGAAGGCAGTACTAAAGAAGTGAGTCTTGAGGAGAGTCTTAAATTTGAGCAAAGAGGGCTCCAGGCAGAAGGTAGAGGAGAGAGAGTTCCATAGGGAGGGGCCTAGGAAAAAGAAATTGGAATGGCAGGTCAGTTTGAGGTGGGCACATGAGGGGGAGAAGAGATGTAGATGGTTGATATGGATTGAACAGAGACTACGGGAGGGGGTGTGAAATTGGAGAAGGTCAGATAGGTCTTGAGGACTTTGTGGACTATGGTGAGTAACTTGAATTTAATACTGTACAGGATGGGAAGCCAGTGAAGATCAATGAGCAATGGGATGACATGGTCATAATAAGAGGCATGAGAGATCATCTGGGCAGCAGTGTTTTGAATCAGTTGAAGATGGCAGATCTGGAATTGAGGGAGACCAAACAGAAAAGAATTACAGTAGTCGAGGCAAGATATAATTAAAGTTAGAAGAAGTGTGGTGAGGGAAGAGACATCTAAGAAAAGAAGGAGAGCATGGATTTGTCTGAGGGAGAGAAATGAGCGCTGGACAAGGAGTGAGATGTGTTCATGAAATAAAAGTGCTGAGTCTAAAGTAACTCCAAGGTAACAAAGAGAATTGACTAAGGAAATAGGGAACTGGACAGAGTAGGAACAAAAGAAGGACAGGGAGAACTGAAGGAGAACCAGATAGCAGATGTCTTCTGGGCATTTAGATGCAAAAAGTTGGAAACAAGCTATTAAGAAACATGAAAGAGACAGGTATTTAGCGGGGCAAGGTCAGGTACTACGGGAGAGGTGTGATGTAATATGATGATATTGTCAGCATAGTAGTATGTCAACAAACCAGATTGTTGAACCAGTAGGGTGAGGGGGCCAGGAAAACATTGAAAAGAAGGGGGGCCAGCATGGAACCCTGAGGGACACCACAGGGAAGGGGGGCAGATTTAGAAGAACAGGGACCCGAGAGAAGAGAAAAGAATGGAACCAATTCAGAACTGTCTCTGCTCAGCAACCCTTGGAAAGTCATGCCATGGTCCAGGAAGCCAAAATACTCTCGTGAAACCATCCATGCAGCCAGACATGCATCTCCAAGGTGCAAGCCTCTCAGCCTCAGCCCTGACCCTCAATAGGGAGGACTGAAGAGAACACTGCCTGTGCACTTAATTGCTTCACCTTCTTTCCCAGAGCCACAGAGTCACTTTGATACAATCAGGTGGGAACCTTAGCAGTATAATTTATACCAATATGGATAAGTAGCATTTCATAATAGTCAGTAGGCTTGAGGAGTCTCGGTAAATGCTCCATAAAATATCGGATCTTGGCAACCTGCAGATAGAAACACCTCCTGGGACATCATGGCTGGATGGCAGATAGACGCACCTGTCCCCTCAGAAGGAGTCACCAGCCACCACTACCCTTCACTTCTTAGTGGTTATTAATCCTATAGATTTGGGGATTTTTAGCTCTGATATCTCCTATTCCTGAGATGTTGTCACCTCTTTCATGTCCAGGATTGCATACCATTACTCAGTTCTTGAGAAAGTGGAGTTAAGGTGTTGATTATACAGGCTCTGGTAATCTATGTCCAGCTATCATCTTTAAGTACAGTGTTATCTTCCCTTTTGCTGGAGATCTTAGTTGCTTCTAGAAGCATTTCATCAATGTATCTCTTATTAACATGGATGCTTCTTAGCCTTGCGACCTCCTCTCTCAGTTCCTCAACTTGTTTCCTGATGGATTTAATCTGCAGGCATCTTGCACACTGAACTATTTCAATGCCCTGGATCTAGCTGTCCATCTGGACAGATGTAGCAGTGCTAAAGGGGATGACAGCTTTGCCACCATGATTTTTCCCAGCCGTATTTCTGCTGTTCGATCTTTAGTACCGGTTGGAAATAAAATTGAGAAAAAAAGACCTTATCAAAATCCCAACCCTGTCCTCAGCTGTCCTATCAGTAAAAACTAGCCTTTTTTGTGAAAAATGATACCTTTGTTCAGATTCCCTGTGTGTAGTCTTACTTATTTGCTCACCTATTGCGGTCTGCAGTAGGGTAGCTTATCTCTTCAGAATGTAAAATGTATTTATTTAGATGGGGTACGTAGCATTATCTAGAAACTCACAGTCATCACTGACTCTACAGGAGCATAGAACATGCTTATTATACATATTGTCATGACCAGTCTCTTGATGTGTCTCTTTTCAGATTCACTTGTAGCCAAAACACTGGAGCGAGTCTTAGGCTAGGTCTCATTGAAGATATATTTGGAATAATTCCCATCTTCTGCACCAAATGCCTCACAAGAATTAATCCTTTTCCACAAGCAAAGAACATAAGATATACCATATTGGGTCAGACCAAGGTCCATCAAACCCAGTATCCTTTTTCCAAGAATTGCCAATCCATGTCACAAGTACCTAGCTGTTTCTCCAAAAGACACAGAAAATGGTAAAGGGGATGGAAGGATATCCCTATGAAGAGAGGCTAAAAAGGTTAGGGCTCTTCAACCTTGAAAAGAGACGGCGAGAGGAGATATGATAGAGGTCTATAAATTCATGAATGTAGTGGAATGGGTAAATGTAGATCGATTGTTTACGCCATCAAAATCTAGAAAGACTAGGGGGAATGCAATGAAGCTACAGGGTAACCTATTTAAGACTAATAAGAGAAAATATTTTTTCACTCAACGTGTAATCAAACTCTGGAATTTGCTACCGGAGGATGTAGTAAATGCTGTTAGTGTAGCCGGGTTTAAAAAAGGTTTGGACAAGTTCCTGGAGGAAAGGTCCATAAACCATTATTAAAGTGGACCCAAAATATCTACTGCTTTCCCCAGTACAAGCAATGTGGAACCTGTGTCTTTTGGGGAAACAGCTAGGTACTTGTGACATGGATTGGCAACTCTTGGAAACAGGATACTGGGCTTGATGGACCTTGGTCTGACCCAATATGGCATATCTTATGTTCTTTGCTTGTGGAAAAGGATTAATTCTTGTGAGGCATTTGGTGCAGAAGCTGGGAATTATACCAAATACATCTTCAATGAGACCTAGCCTAAGACTCGCTCCAGAGCTTTGACTACAAGTGAATCTGAAAAGAGACACATGAAGAGACTGGTCATGACAATATGTATAATACACATGTTCTATGCTCCTGTAGAGTCAGTGATGACTTTGAGTTTCTAGATTTATCATTTACTTTCCTTTTGAAATGATACTTTGTTAAATGTGGTATAAACAAATTCAATTGCATTGATCCAGAATACAGCTTACAACAAAATAGTATTGCTGTAATATTACATTGCAATATTTCACCACTTTAAATGGTTTACACATACAAAGCACAGTTGCCAGCTTTTAAAATTATTCCATTTGCAACTGCATAGAACTATTAAACATGAATAAAGGCTACAAGTAATTAGAAACAATGGCAGCCAAATAATTTACAGTATTGTGGATCTTATGACTTTTAAATTTCTTGCATGCAAAATCCTTGTAGCAATAAAAATAATACAATTGAAATGTATCTAATTTTGTCCCTTTAGAGATTTTTCCTTCACGGCTTTTGCAAAAAGCTCTTACACAAAGCTTTAATTTTCTGTTCTTCTATGAAGATATAAGTTCAGAAGGAAAATGATCCATCTTCACATATGCATATATAGAAAATATGTCTCTACAATAATATGTCAATCATTATAAATAAAAACTTGGTTTTATTCTTAAAATCAATAATGTGGAATTATTCACTTTCCATCAGATCTTTGAGATGCCTATTATGTCTATTCCTTCATTTAAGAGCCTATTTACTAAGCTGCTTTAGCTGTATAAAGTGGGAATTACTCCATAGTAACAGTTAACCCAGCATCTCAATAGTTAGCACATTGTGGGACATGTTTACTAAAGCCCACATTGGTAACGTGCATGCCATGTTACCACGGGGGGGATCCACGCTAACTTCAGGGGGCATGTGCATCTATCCCCCTGTAGTTAACATGGTGCAAAGCCACAGCACTGTGCAAGTCAACCCCTGAATGCACTTAACGCCATCCATTGAGGTGGTGTTAAGTACACCTGTGCTAATATTAGCAAGCGCGGTTAGCATGACCTACTAATGCCTGCTGACAGTGCCTCTGGTACACCCTGCCTTCCCAGTACCCACCCCATTACATGCTACTTGGTTAGCACAAAAATTTAGCGCGGGGCCCCATACTTCTTTTTAGCACATCACTCTTAGCTCACACTAAACAGGTAGCCTATTTTAGTAAAAATGCCCATGTAATTCCTACCTTAAATAGCTAATGCAAAATGGGGTAGAGAGTGGGCAAGGAAGGGTTGGGAGATGTCTACTTGAATATGCATGTCAGGCTTCATCTCTGGCCCTTTACAAATCTAGACTGAAAACTCACCTCTTTGAGGTTGTTTTTGGATCCTGATCCGCTTAGTCTCCTTTGCATTTCTTTACCATTCCCCTAGATGTATCCTTGTCTTCAGCTGTTGTATAGTCTATTTTGACTAGATTGTAAGCTCTGATGAGCAGGAACCGTCTATTACATGTGCCTGTACAGCGCTGCATATGCCTTGCGGTGCTATACAAATGATCAGTAGTAGTAGTTACATTTCATTAACTGTTAACGAGGCAGAAAACATCTAGCAGGTAACATCACCTTAATAGATACAGCTATCTACATTGTGTTATCTGCTATTCAGTTAATACATGATCAATAAATCTCTGCATTAGCTGAATGGAAAAATGCTGGGGCATAATGATATTTTCAGTTTTATTCTTCATCCCTTTTCAAATAATTCATTAGATTCTATTGTTTTTTGGCAGCTGTGGCATACTGGACTGAAAGGTTCAATATTTTGTCCACAGTGATTCTTAGATATTCTTCTTGGGTTGCAACTCTGAACTCCACACCAAGAATGCTCTACCTGTTGTTGGATTAGTTGTATTATGTGCATCACTTTACACCTGACCATATAACATTTTACTTGCCATTTAGGTGCCTGTCTCACACCACCACCACTACTAAGGTGTAGCCTAATGGTTAGTGTACTGGCTTGGGAATCAAGCGACTAGGGTACAATTCCCACTGGTGTTCCTTGTGGCCTTGGGCAAGTCACTTAGCCCTCCATTGCTTTAAGACATGGGATACATCTAGGGGGAATGGTAAGGAAACACAAAGGAGATCAGGTGAGTCAAGATCAAAAAGCAACAGCAAAGAGGTAAGTTTTCAGCATGGATTTGAAAAGGGTCAGAGAAGGTGCCTGGCATACAGACTCAGGTAGTTTGTTCCAGGCATAAGGAGCAGCAAGGTGAAAAGAGCAAAGTCTAGAGTTAGCAATAGAAGAAAAGGGCATAGATAGAAGCAATTTACCAGAAGAGCAGAGTTTCCAAGGAGGGATGTAGGGAGAGATAAGAGAGGAAAGGTACTGAGGAGCTGCAGAGTGAATGCACTTATAGGTCAGCAGGAGAAGTTTGAACTGGATGTGGAAATGGATAGAGAGCCAATGAAGTGACTCGCGAAGAGGGGTAATATGAGCTTGACAAGGCTGCCGGAAGATTAGCCATGCAGCAGATTGAAGGGGAAACAGATGATAAAAAGGGAGACCAGCAAGGAGTAGGTTAAAATAGTCTAGACAGGAGATGACTAAGGAGCGGATAAGTGTATTAGTAGTACTATGTTCTGAAAGGAATGGGTGACTTTTGTTGATATTGTAGAGAATGAAATGGCAGGTTTTAGCTATCAGTTGGATGTGTGTGGAGGAGAGAGAAGAGTCAAAAATGACTCCAATGTTGCGAGCTGAGGAGACAGGGAGGCGTAGAGAGTTATCCACAGAGAGTGAGAAAGGAGGAAGGGGAGAGGAGGGTTTAGAGGGAAAATTAAGAAGTTCAGTTTTGGCCATGTTCATTTTCAAGCGGTGGTAAAACATCCAAGCAGCAATGTCAGAAAGGTAGGCAGAGATCCTGGCCTGGATTTCCGGAGAGATTTCAGGTGAAGAGAGGTAGATCTGGGAGTCATCACAGGGAAGATGTATTTCAACTATTTGATAAACTAAAGAGTAGCAAATCACCTGGACCAGATTGTATACATCCAAGGATGTTAAAAGAACTGGAATATGAGATTGCAGACCTACTATTACTAATCTGTGAACATTAAAATCTTCAGTAATACCTGAAGATTGGAGGATGGCCAATGTTACACCAATTTTTAAAAAGGGTTCCAGGGTTTATCTGGGAAACTACAGACCGGTGAACCTGAGTACCAGGAAAAATGGTAGAAACCATTTTAATTATTAAGAACAAAATTTCTGAACATGTAGATAGTCATGGTCTAATGGGAGACAGCCAACATGGCTTTAGTCAGGGAATGTCTTGTTTTACTAATCTGTTATGTTTTTTTGAAGGTGTAAATAAACAGGTAGACAAAGGTGTATAATTCGATGTAGTGTATCTGGATTTTCAGAAAGCTTTTGACAAGGTCCCTCATGAGAGACTATTGGAGAAATTAAAAAGTCATGAGATAGGAGACTGTGTACTATTGTGGATTAGGAACTGGTTAAAAGATAGAAAGCAGAGGGTAGGGCTAAATGACTAATTATCTCAATGGAGAAAGGTGAATAGTGGAGTTCCCCAGGGATCTGTGCTGGGTCTGATTGATTTTTAACATATCCATAAATTGGGAATAACGAGTGAGGTAATCACATTTGCAATAGACACAAAATTATTCAAAGTTGTTAAAATCTAAGAGGATTTTGAAAAATTGCAGGAGGACCTTGATAAATTGGAAGACTGGACATTCAAATGGCAGATGAAATTTAATGTGGACAAGTGCAATTTATGTACCTAGGAAAGAACAACCCAAACTATGGTTACACAATGCAAGTTTCCACATTAGGAACTACCGCCCAGGAAAAAGATTTAGGCATCATCATGGATAACATGTTGAAACCCTCTGCCCAGTGTGCAGCAGCAGCCAAGAAAGCAAATAGAATTCTAGGAATCATAAGGAAAGGAATGGAGAATAAAACAAAGGATATAATAATTCCTCTGTATCATTCAATGGTGTGACCATACCTCAAATATTGTGTGAAATTCTGGTCATTGTATCTTAAAAAAGTATATAGCTGAATTAGAAAAAGTACAGAGAAGAGCCACCAAAATGGTAAAGGGGATGGAAGGATACCCCCCCCCCCCCATGAGGACAGGCTTAAAAGATTAGTGTTCTTCAACCTGGAAAAGAGACAGCTGAGGGGAAATATGATAGAGGTCTATAAATTAATGAATGGAGTGGAATGGGTAAATGTAGATTGATTGTTTATACCATCAAAATGTAGAAAGAATAGGAGACATGCAATGAAGCTATAATGTAACCTATATAAGACTAATAAGGGAAAACATTTTTTCACTTAACTCGTAATCAAACTCTGGAATTCGTTACCGGAGGATGTAGTAAAAGCTGTCAGTGTAGCTGGGTTTAAAAAAGGTTTGGACAGTTTCCTGGAGAAAAGATCCATAAACCATTATTAAAGGAGAGCAAGGAAATCCACTGCTTGTCCCAGTACAAGTATTGTGGAACCTGTGTCTTCCGGGGAAACTGCTAGGTACTTGTGATCTAACTAAATTGGCCACTTTTGGAAACAGGATACTGGGCTTGATGGACCTTGCTCTGACCCAGCATGGCATATCTTATGTTATTATGTTCTTATCACTGTGAAGATGGTACTGAAAGTCATGGGAAGAGATGGGTGCACCATGGGACTGGGTATAGAGAGAGAAAAGGAGTGGACCCAAGACAGATCCTTGGGGTACACCAACTGAGAGTGGGATAGCGTAGAGTGATGGGAGAGATAAGAAGAGAACCTGGATTGCACAGAGCCCTTAAAACCAAGTGAGGACAAGGTATCAATGAGAAGGTTATGGTCAACAATATCAAAAGCAGCAGAAAGGTCAAGAAGGATGAGGAATGAGGGCCCTTGGATTTTCCTAGGAACAGGTCACTGGAAACTTTGGCAAGAGCCATTTTGGTAAAATGTCAAGGACGAAAGCCAGATTGTAGAGGATTGAAAAGACCTTGAGAGGAGAAAAAAACGAGGCAATAGCAGTGAACTGCACATTCAAGTAGTTTAGAAATGGAGGCGGGAGTTGAGTCAATAGTAAGAAGGACAGATATGGTCTGGTTAGGGTTTCTTAAGGAGAGGAGTGACCACAGCATGCTTGAAGGCTGCAAGGAGCGTTATAGTGGAGAGCGATAGGTTGAGAATATGAGAGATGGAAGGGACTATGGTGGAGGAGATGGAACTAAGGAGATAGGTGGGAATAGCAGCAGAGGAGCAGGTAGTAAGTTTGGATGAGTGCTTTCTTCCTCAGAGATCATAGAAAATGAAGAATGAGTAGCAGAGGTAGGGGGGAAAGTTGGGAGTGAAGAAGGGGAGGAGGGGGAGTAGCTGACTTTGTGGGGAATTGGAGTATGATCTTGTGTTTTTTGTCATGGAAGTAGTCAGCCAGGGTTTGGGCAGAAAGGGAGGAAGGGGTCAGAGGCAAAGGCACCTTGAGGAGAGAGTTGAGAATTGTTAAGAGACGGCGTGTGCTATGGCTGACTGGAAAGAGACAAGCATGAAGAAGTGTAGAAAATCCACAAGGGTGTGGGATTTGAGTAAAACACACTCAGCTGAGCAGGTACAGGAACATAGATATTGGGTAGTGGAAGACAGCCAGAGTTGAGGTACAGTATACCTCACAGAATGTGGCATGGGTGGAGCAAGAACATCCAGAGCAGAGGAGAGTGCAGTGTGATAGGAAGCAACTGCCTCATCAACAGACTCAGATGACATAGTGAAGGAAAGAGATGACGAGACAGTGGAGGGGAGAGCCAATGGGTCAATAACATGAAGATTTCTAAAGAGCTTGGAGGAGACAGGATGAGGATGGGGCTGTGAGTGATGAGGAGTGAAGCTTAGCAGGTGATGGTCCAGTAAGGGAAGAAGTGATGTACAGAGGTTTGAGGGTCAGCAATTAGAGAAGAAAACAAGGTTGAGGCAGTGGCCTTGCTGGGAAGTAGGGGCAGTAGAGCAAAGCTGGAGGTTGAATGATGAGTTAAGGGAGAGGAGCTTTAAAGCATAAGGGTTTGAGGGGTTATCAACATGAATGTTAAAATCCCTGAGAATAAGGGAGGGGGAAGATGAATCCAGAAAGAAGGAAAGCCACCAGTCAAAGTCAGAGAGAAAGGTAGAGGTGGACTTGTCAGGGGGTCGATAAATAACAGTTAATCGGACAAGTAGTGGAGTAAAAAGCCAGATGAAGTGGACTTCAAAGAAGAGAAAGGAGTGAGACTGAGGCAGAAGGAGGGGTTAAAATTGACAGGAAGGAGAGAGTAGAAGCCCAACACCACCATCACAGCCAGTGGGACAAGACGTGAGGGAGAATTGATAGCCACCATGACAGAGAGCAGCAACTGAAAGAGCAACAACTGAAGCTGAGTCCTCATGGAGGAGCCAGGTCTTAATTGGAGCAAGGAGTTGGAGAGCATTCGAGATAAAGAGATCATGAGTAAAGGCAAGTTTATTTGAGATGGAGTGTGTGTTCCACAAGACACATGAGAAAGGGAAAGAGGAGGAAGAAAGGAGAGAGATATGAATAAGATTTGAGCTGTTGCATGAGGAACTGTTCTGGAAGTGTGACAAAAGTCTAGGGGGGCCAGGGTTGGGGTTGGAATCTCCAGATGAGAGAAGGAGTAGAAGAGTGCAGGGCAGAGAGGAGACAGCATGGTGCTAATGAGAGTGATGTGGTTTCAGAGAGAGAGAGGAGATGGCTGAATGAGAGGAAGAAAGTGGTGACGTTCAAGAGCTGATGATAGGGTAGATGACAAGTTGGTGGGGGAAGTGAGGATGGTAAAGGGGAGATAGGGGGAGGAGCTTGAAGGTATTGGTAAGAGGGGAGACAATTAGGGAGTATGAGCAATAGGAAGAGAAAGTGTTGAGGAGCCATAAAGAGAGAGATGGAGAGGAGCACAGAAGTCAAAAGAAATAAAAGGAGAGGTGGTAGAAATTGTAGGGGGTAAGGTGCACCTGTGAGTGATCATGGTAATGAGCACAAGGCAGCTATAAGTGACTCTAATCCAGAGGGTGAGTGGGTTGTGGGGAGAGAGGGTAGGATAATAAGGAAGAGGGAGAGCTGAACAAGATCACAATCAGAAATACTGAAAAGTAAGGCACTCCTACAATGATAAGATAAATAAATATGCAGGCGGACAGACCTCACAAGCAAGCAGTGAACAGTTAGACCCTAGCCAGAGGCTAGCAGAACAGCCTTAATAGACTAGCATGTTCCGTTGCGAGAAGGCAAAATAACACACACTGACAAAACAGAAATATATACAGAACAATAAATAAATAAGCTAGATTCTGAACAGAGCTGAAGCTTGCATTGAGGGTATTCACCAGTGGTGGTATACGAACCGCCTTGGAACTGGTTCGGTCCCAGCCCCCCGTGTGTGTGCCTGCTGGGTTGCTGCTCCTTGCGTGGAGGTGTAGCAGTCATACGCTTGGACCACTGCCCTCTGCCGAGGGTACACAACTCCCTGGTCGCCCAGCGGCCAGATCCCTCGCCTGACAATGTTCTGATGGCATGGGGGCTTCTCCTGATGCTGCAACCCCCCAATACCGTCAAACATTGTCAGGCGGGGGGATTTCCGCTAGTGCAGAGCCGGTGCTGCAATGCCATGTTCGGCCCCGTTCGGTGAATGAGGGCTGCAGCAGGAACCGGTTTGCATGAACCGGGCCAAACAGGCCAAATCCCGTCATTGATATTCACCCAAGCAGGAATCACCAGTAGATCGGTCAGCAGCTCATGTGCTCATAGAGGAAAGCTTCTGAGCAAAGCCCCAGTAGGGGGAGGGGCAGGGTACGTGCTAAATGCAAGCAAGTGGAAGCAGGCGGATTCCACAGGAAGTGGCCTAGTGAATATACAACTTTACTATCTGTATGTTTTCAAAATGTATAGAAATAGTATCAGACTGTTCAATCTGACTCAGCACTACTATCTGTATAAAAAGGACTGGGTTGTAGCGAGAAATTATCCAGTTCATGGTGATACTGAGCCAGGACAGTGACTTCACTGCAGTCTACAGAACCACTTCCTATATGGATAGCAGTGCTGAATATATGGATTAAGTTAAATGCTGAGTTCACTTTTGATCCCAGAGATTTTAAAAGCATTTAAGGGCTATAAAGTCTACTGAAGCTTAAAGATGTAACTATTCAACCCATAATCTCCTTCCTCAGGCAGGCTGTTTCCCAAATAGCAATAATTACAGTTTCTGTTTACCCAGCAACAGAGGCAGCTTCTGTTTAGTTCCTAAGGAGCAAATAAGTGTTTCTATTATTACAGTTTGGTGAATCCTAGCACTGCAGGCCTCCAGACCGTGGTGTAAATGTTGACCCAGCCCCAGAACCCAGAGAACCTTTTGGGCCAATATTCAAAGTAATTATATGTTTACCTGCTGCCTATATATGGATAGTGTTGGGTCAAAAATCCATCTGAATGGCTCAATACTCTCCATGTAGTAAAGATGTAGAGGGAGGGTATGTTTTAGAATTATTCAGACAGTGGCTTTACTCAGCCATTATCTGGATAAGTTATCTGGCCTGTTATTTAGCAAGATGTGGAATATGAGCAGAACAGTAAAAAGGTGTAACATTTGTAATACCATCAGTGAAGAGCTACAGAGGTTCCAAGTTATCCAGTTCCAGGACAGAATTTTAGGCTAGTCATGGATTTTTGACAACCCTACTGTGATGTATTATGGAACCTGCTGCAATGATTGCAATGTGTATTATCAGAGACTGCAAATAATTTTATTCTTCTCTTTTGCCTTCTTTTGAATATTTTCTAGCTGACTGTGCTTTATTGGTCTTTTTGAATTAATTGTTTTGCTTTATGTACTGCCTGTGCTTTATTTACTGCCTGTTTCTTTTGAAAACTACTTAAGTCTATGTACGTTTCTTTTGTCTGGGGCAATATAGGAATTACCTAGCTTTAAAAAAGAGTTGAAATTTTCAGCTTGTTCTGAAAAAAAGAAAAAGGTAGATTTAAAAGAAAATCTTTGGCATATATTGCAGTGGCAAGCTTGAGATCTGGTCATTAACAATTGCCCAGCAGGGGTCTCTGGCTTGGGAACTCAAACTCATAGCTTACTGCCAGTTTGCTACAGGAGAATTCACCATTTATTCCCTCCCTCTTTCCCCTCACCCACCCATCCAGAGCTGGATTTCCATAGATAGTCATCCTAAGACACATAGGGAGGTATTTTCAAAGGCATTTACATGGTTTGCAGACCGCGTATCCAGTTAGTGAGACGCAGCAAAAGTGAAGCTCAGGAAACCCTGGCCTAACTTTCACTGTGTTAGCTAACCAGACAGGGGCTCAATATCGCCACTGCCCTGTTAGCCTTGTGGCAATGTGGTAAACCCGGACATTCAATGCTGGGGCGGAAATATGACCCCAGCATTGAATATCTGGGTTTACATTTCAGCGCCAGTACTTAGCCGCATTAGGAATGCTGGCCGCAGGTGCTGAACATCCCCTCCATAGCTAGTTATTCTAAATTTAGTGGAAAGCACACCTGTGTTACTTTTTGATCTAAAAGCTGCCCTATATTTAACATGGTAATCAAAATGGCTTTTATTCAGTGCAGTAGCTGTGGCTCAGGAATATGGAGCCTTTGAGCTTATCCTATCTGTCTTAAGCTATCTGCTAAAGAAAAATAATGGATTCAAATAAGGGGAGAATTAGCTGCAATAAAACAAACCTCCCCCAAGATACAACTTGAAAGCAATACACTACCACTCCCACAAAGAATCTAGCAACCCAAGAATAAATGGATCAGAATGGGTTCTGGCAGATTACGACTGGTAACACAGACATCCACTTCCACTTTAAGATACCCTTGCATAATACCTTCTTTGCCTTTATAATTGAGGATGCCCATTAATGGAAATTGAGGTGGCCTTAGACAAGAAGGATGATACATAGGGGCTTGTTTACATCGTTATCGGAGCCGCGGCCCCATTGATTTCAATGGGGCCGTGGCTCCAATAACGATCGGAAACCGCTACCGCGGCTTTGTAAACAAGCCCCTATGTGTACCAGAAAAACCCCAGGTGTTGTCAAAAAATTTCAAAATAGAAAACTGTTAATACTAGGAAATTCCATTATCAGAAGCATGAACTTGGGAACTTGGTTCTAGGGTCAGAAGGTGGTCAAATGCCTTCCAGGGTCTTGAGCCAGCAAGAATACAAAGTCTGGTGCAATACAAAGTTTGGTGAAGTCACAGCGTAAAGTAAGGGTTCTAAGACTGATGTTGCAGAAACAGTATCTCTGCAGTGCACAGAGATTTCCAGATTTTGGGAGAAAGCCTTAAACCCCATTTTTATTTATTTATATAAAAGGTCATATATACCACATTTCCAAAGCTCAATGTGGTTTACATGGAACAAAACTTCAACATTACAGGGAATGTGGATTACATAGCACAATAACTAAACTTTAATGTGACAACTTATAGGGTAACAAGTAAGGGGGTGAATTGGGCTATGTTAACGGGGAAGGAGATAGGGTTGATAGGTTAAATGTCATGTGACATGTGATGCAAGCCAATGAGATAGGTTCCAGAAAGCAGAGCTAGACATACCCATAACAAAAACTTACTACTCATCAATGTTCTCTCTAATTTTCTGTAGGCTGTGTGCGCATAAAATATCAGCTGTGCAGCTTTTGAAGGAAGGTTAAATTTTTGTGCGCAACATAACGACACTCGGAGTTATATACTTTAAAATTTGACTACGTGTCAGAATACAGTATGTACACCACATTGATTTTAATCAAATTAAATGAAAATAGACGATTACTAAATGAAGAGGAAAATTTCTAGTAATTACAATCACAACTTTTAAATTTTAAGATGTCTGTGTTGTTTTCTATCAGAATCAGAACCGTAATTTTTGTGCACTCTGTTGTAAAGTATGTGCGCTAGCTCGGCGAGGTGTGTGCGCGTGCACACGCGCACAGCTTAGAGGGAACAGTGCTACTCATCCCAGCGCCAAAACAAAAGCCAATCAAGTAACTTATACATACCGTCACTTTGGAATGCACTCCCTCAGCCCATAAGAGGCATTGAAGACTTATCAGACTTCAGGAAAATCATAAAGACATTCTGCTTTACTGAACACTATGGCCTCAACCAGTGGTACACCTCTTCTTGACATCCCCATATTGTGCCATGAGCACTGCCCTCTGACCCCGTCCTGATCTACCATACATCCTCCTGCCATGCCTAAGCCACTTCCCCCCTCCTACCCCCTCCTCCAGTCCAAGTCACTAGGAATACTGTATGACCCATTTTTCTCCCCTACAACTGTTTTACAGTGATCATTACTAATGCTCATTGTTTAAACTCCCAATGTAACCCACATAGTCTATATAAAACTGTTTAAGAATCCAAGTTTGACTTCTCTATTCTATGTAAACCTGCAGTTGTGTTTAATGTAAACTGCTTTGAATTCATGATAAGGCGGTATTAAAAAACCTGTTAAATCAATCAATCAATAATACATAGGATAATGAGTGGAATAGGAATGTCCATAGGAGAATGATAAGAGACTTGAGGTCAGGTTATATCTTCAAAGTGCTCTTTGAACAGGAAAGGTTTTAGGAACTTGCGGAAGGTTGTGAGGTCAGGGGAGGTACGAAGGTCTTGTGGGAGCGATTCCAGATGCTAGGTGAATGTAGAGAAAAGGCGCATGCACATGTTGTTTGGTTTCTTGTGATTAACTCATGTGGGAGTGCAATCATGTTCTTTGCGGTGCTTCTTCTGAGTCCGTTCTCCAGAGGTTTTTGTAGAAGGTTCTGTAGGTACTGTGGGCCTAATTTATGAAGGACTTTGAAAGTGATTACAAGGGGTTTGTATTGGATTCTGGATAGGAAAGGCAACCAATGAAGATCCTTTAGAATGGGGGTGACATGGCTAGATCTAGGTGCATCCAAGAGTATTCGGATTGCAGTATGTTGGGTGAGTTGTAGAGGGTGAAGAGAATTTTTGGATATTCCTTGTAGAATAGCATAACAAAAATCAAAGTGAGGAAATATTAAGGCTTGGAAGACAATTCTGAAATCATGTGTTTGAAGGAGAGGTCTGAGGTATTGAATAACCCTTATTTTATTGTAGATAGCTTGCATTACTTTTCTGATGTGCGATTTAAGTGAGAGGTGTTGGTCAATGGTGACACTTAGATAACGTACTTCTGATCTTATGATCAGGTTAGCGTTGTTGACCATGAATGTTGATGGTGGGAAGAAGGATTGATCTCTGGTTACGAAGATAACTTCAGTTTTCTTATAAATAATGGTGAGGTAGTGATCAGACAACCAAAGAACGATGGCATTAAAGCATTTGGTAATTTTGGGCCCGATATTGAATTGTGCAGGCTGTGTTAGCCTGCACACCCCGGCAGCCGCAGAGGCTACATGGGTAGCATCAATTTTCGATGCTACCAGCATAGCCCTCTGTGTCTTAAAGATTATCTTTAAGGTGAAGAGAGCTATGATGGTAGCATCGAAAATCACTGGCACCCGTGTAGCCCCTTCCTCCACCTCTGCTCCGCCCTGGAACTCCCCTAACACACCCCGATGCTATGTGGATTGCATCTGGGTGCGTTAGGGACTTAGCCGGGATATTTGAAGGGCACTACCCATGTAGGTGCCCTTTGAATATGCTGGATACAGCCCTTACATGGGTAACTAAGGAAGTGACCCGTGTAAGGGCCTTCAAATATTGGGCCCATAGTTTATAGTTTATTTGCTTGATATACTGCCTATAGCGGATAGCAACTAGGTGGTTAATAGTGGTGAATGTGGTTTTGGTGGTAGAAAATGGTGCACAGATCATAATGTCATCTGCGTAGAGATGGTAAAAAATGATATGGCCTTGAATGATATAATATATTGGGTGTATATAGATATTGAACAGTAATGCAGATAGGGCAGATTCTTGGGGGGACTCCTTGATTTAGTATATAGTTTTCGGATGGGTTGGGTCCAGATTGTACATACTGTAGACGACCTGTCAGGAATGAGCAGAACCAGTTGAGTGTAGTCCCTTGTAGTCCCTTGTATTCCAATGTTATGAAGACACTGTAAGAGAACATCATGGCATCTTGTGTCAAATGCAGCAGCTATGTCCAGAAAGATCAGAACAAAGCCTTATTTAGGATTTTTGATGCCTTTTATGAGCCTGGACAGTGAAAAAGACAGACAGGAAGAAAATTGATGCCTTTGAATTATGGTGCTGGCGGCGAATACTGTGTATACCATGGACTGCCCGAAGAACAAACCAGTCGGTACTAGAGGAGATCAAACCTAAGCTTTCTTTAGAAGCTCAGATGACAAGACTTCGACTTTCATACTTTGGACACATCATGCGAAGATAGAGATCATTAGAGAAAGACATCATGCTTGGCAAGATAGAAGGTCAACGCAAAAGAGGAAGGCCAGCAATGAGATGGATCGATACAATAACAGCAGCTAAGGGTACCAGTCTGTCAACAATGAGCCGCCTGACTGAAGACCGAACACAATTTAGGATAGCTATCCAGAGGGTCGCCATGAGTCGACTCCGACTCGACGGCACTTAACAACAACATGAGCCTGTTGATGAAGGATATTAGTTGGGTTTCAACACTGTGATCAGGTTTGAATCCATACTGTTGTATGTCCCAAGGAGCATGAGTATTGATATGGTCTTGAAGTTGGTGTAGGACTGATTTTTCCATTATTTTCGCTAAGAAAGGTAAGCTTGAGATTGGTCCGTAGGAGTTCGGGTCACTTGGTTCCAGTTTAGGATTCTTTAAGATTGGGCAGTCTTTAGGCTGGTAGGTACAATCCCTTGAGAGAGAGAAAGGTATACCATTTTGGTTAGGATAGGGGCTAACTCTGCTCTCAAGATTTTTACCCAACTTACTGGGCAGGGGTCAAGTGGGGAGGTAGTTGTGTTAAGGTTGCTGATTATGTTTTCAAGGTTTTAAAGTGTGATTGGGCTGAAGGAATGGAGGGGGGTGCCAGAAAGATTTGGGTTGAAAGGTTTGAATATGGCAGTGGGGGAGTTGAGTAGCTTTGACTGGAAATGAGTAGCAAAGTCCTGTGGGGTGGGTGAAATAGTTGCCAATGCTTGGTTGTTTTCTGTTGTTAAGGATTTGATAATATCATAAAGTTCTCTAGGTTTATTGAGTGATTTTATTATAGGTTTGGAGTGAAACTCTCTTTTAGCATCATTGGTTTTGGTCCGGTAGTCATGAAGGATACAGAGGTAGTTATATTTGACTTGTTTGTCATGGGGGGTCTCCATTTTCACTCAAGTTTTCTACGATCATGCTTGAGCTTTCTCAGGTTTGGAGTGTACCAGGCAGTGTGGTTGTGCTGGCAGAGGCATTTTGATTTGGTGGGGGGTGCAGTAGCATTTTTATTTATAATTGCTTGCCAGTTATTGATGATAAGATCTAGGTCATTGGTCATACTGAGTTGGGGGATGACATTCTCTAGAAATTAAGTTTTATCAACATTTTTGAAGTGACGCCAAAAGTGGACAAGACCGGGGTGATTGATGGCAGCGGGGATCTTGATATAAGGAAGGAAAGGGTAATGGCATAGTGGTCAGGGACTTGCGCTAGTTGGGAGTCAGGCATTCTAGGACCGCCCAGGAGTTGCGAAGGGCAGAAGATAAGGTCTAAGGTATTCCCTGTTTCATGTGTTAGGTGGTGGACAATTTGCATAAGGTTTAGAGACTCCATCACATCAAGAAAGGTCTTGGCTTGTTCTTGAGAAAAAGAAGATAGATTTTGATCACCTAGGAATGTAAGTTGGCAGTTGGGTTTTGACTATTTCGAGGAGAGTAGCGAGCTCATCAGTGCTTGCTGTGAGGGATCTATAGGTGAGGCAAAGGGATAACTGCTTGTTGGAGATTATTATATCTAGACCATCTGTACTAGATGATGATTTTTCATTGAATTGCAAACAACTTTTTACAAGTATGATAAAGCCTTCAACTTTACATCCCAAACGATGGCAGTTAAATAAGTCAAAATTAGGAAGTTTTAGCTGATTTATAAGGATGGTGTCTGTTGTGGTAAACCAGGATTTTGTTACACACATTAAATCAAGGTTGTAATCTGTTAGGTAAATGGAGAGTATTTGAGTTTTGTTTCTGGCTACATTGATCAGGATGCCCTGTAGGAGTAGAGGATTAATAGAAGAGACTGTGTTCTGTTGGTGTGAGGCTATGTCACAGAGAGGTGCGTACCAGGGAGGAATACTCACAGTACCTCATTCTGTGAAGAAGGCCATTCCCACGGATGATGGGAATGTAGCCCAAGGTTGGTGTGAGGGAAGATGTTTGGAGTATCAGTGAGAGTAGAAGTGCCACACACATGAGGATGTACAGGGTGACATGATCGCTTGGCATGTTTGAATGTGCAGTGGGTTTGGTAGTTTTCAGAGATGTAGAGTATGATTGCATACCTAAGAGGGCTTAGGAATCTGGCCTGAGGAGGATATACAGGAAGGGGTGGTTGAGGGTTGAAAGGATTTCTTGTTAGATCTGTTACAAAACTCCGAAAGTGGAATGGCTGGCTGGGAGGACTCAGTTGGGTATTTAAGAGGAGTGTCGCTGAAGTTTGGGGGATTCACTGATATGTGATTAGTTTTAGAAGGTGAGGGATGCTTCTAGATATGCTGTGTGAGTTTGAGCAGTACAGCATGTACTGGTATGGTATGCAAAGGCTACAGCACATGTCAAGGTTTTTCACCATGGTTTAACAGTCTATCTGGATAAGTTGACTGCAGGTTGCAAAACCGGTGTAGAGAGGGATACTGAAAGGAGACTCACACTCTTCTGCCACTCTAAGAGCCACGCCTTAGGGCCCTTTGATGAGGCCCTTAGGTGCGAACCCACCAGACGTGGGCACACCTGCATCATGCTGATTTTTAAAGGACCCAATCGTCACAGGGATGAGCTGTGCTAGCAGGGTGGAGCTTACCACCTGGTCAGGCCAAATGCTGGATCATCAGTACTGGAGGTGTCCGGGTGAGTGCGACCGGCTCTGGGCTTCCCAATGCATCCAAAAGGGCTTCCTGCCTGCAGCACACTGCTTATTAAAGGGTCTGATTGTCGTGGAGAAGAGCTGTGCTAGCGGGATGGAGCTTACCAACTGGCCGGGCCGAATGCTGGATCATCTGTGCTGGAGATGTCCGAGTGAGTGAGACCAGCTCTGGGCTTCCTGATGTGGCCATTATCAATACTATAGTATTCTCATGGCAAGGGAGAAGATAGGCTGCATCTCTCAACCAGTTTTAATGCATAGCTCCAAACCTGATGTAAACATGAAGGCTTTAGATATATTGGTTGCTAGATGGAATAACATGAGGTCATACTGTAACGATGGTCTATATCATTTCGTAGCAGGAAAAAAATGATCTCAGCTGAAAAATTCAGGCAATACAGTATGTAGAATGCATTTAAACTGGATGGATGGAAAACAAGTTCAGGATGTCACCTCCAGGAAAAGTATTAGAATAATGGTAAAAATAGAAAGAGACATAATATTAACTCGTGCATCAATAATGAGGGGGAAGAGAAGTCAAGAATAAAACCCATGCAAAATATAGAGAAACCCACCAAAACCTGTTGTAAAGTAATGAACACAAATGCTCACAGTCTAGGTGATAAAGTTCCTGACCTGGAAGCCCTGATTGTGGCCATCACAGAAACATTGTTTAGTAAGTCTCATGAATGGGATATTGCCATACCTACATATAATCTACTTAGGAGAGATAGAGAGGGTAAAAAAGGGCTAAACCAAGGTTGAATGACTTGCCCCGGTCCTCACTTACTTCTATAGGGTTTAAATCTTGAATTAGATTGGTGGAGTTTGCTTTGAACTTAGTCTTCTGAGCTTGCAATTGGTTAAGGACTTGTTTGACATCATATGAAGTTTCCCTATAGAAGTAAGTGAGGACCGGGGCAAGTCATTTAGCCTTGGTTTAGCCTGAAGAAGGGTCGAGAGAATGCTGATGGCCTGAAACATGGCGCTATGTAGCACATATGATTGTGAGAAATGATTATTCTTCACAATAGGGATGGATTATAGTGGAATCGATATATTGAACCACTAGACAAGAAGAGATGACGCTGATGATGCTGATGAAACAGGAAAGTCTCATTGTGTTTTGCTAATAGTTTCACCTTGAAGTTTGCCTTGAAAGTTAAGTTGGCGTTTTTTAAGAATAATTGGGAGGGGATTGCATGATATGAGTTCCCTTAATTTTCACTTGATTGTTGAAATTTGAGCATGTGTTTAGCTCATTAAAACGAATAAAAGGAAAATTTGCTTCAGGAAGGTTTCCCTTGCGGCAAATAGTCCGACAAAAATTA